>JAQQTO010000052.1:13032500-14232500 GCA_029884595.1 Ormosia semicastrata
AAGGAAGGTTAACACAAAGCGGCTTATTTGATCAACCGAGGTCCATCGGTACCATTGGAGCACAGAATACCAGAAGAGGTATGGAGCGGAAAAGAGACAAAACTCTCACATCTTAGAGTTTTCGGCTGTGTAGCATATGTGCACATTAGTGATCAAGGTAGAAATAAACTTGATCCCAAATCGAAGAAGTGCACATTCATCGGTTATGGTGAAGATGAGTTTGGCTACCGCCTTTGGGATGATGAAAACAAAAAGATGATCCGCAACAGAGATGTGATCTTTAATGAAAGAATGATGTACAAGGACAGGCATAACACAGACATCAGTGACTCAGAACAGAGTGGGCCAGTGTATGCAGAGGTGGATGATGTCCCAGAAGGTCCTATAGTTGAGAGTCCTCAGTTAGAGGAATCAACTGAACAGAGTAGTGCACAGCAGTCCGACACACCACAGTCTTCTAATCCAGCTCCTGTATTGAGAAGGTCTTCTCGACCTCATGTGCCTAACAGGAGATACATGAACTATTTGTTGCTGACTGATGGAGGGGAGCCTGAATTCTATGACGAAGCTTGTCAGACTGGAGATGCTAGCAAGTGGAAGCTTGCCATGAAAGACGAGATGAAGTCTCTGATCTCCAACCAGACATGGGAACTAGCTGAGTTACCCATGGGGAAGAAGGCACTTCACAATAAATGGGTGTATCGAGTGAAGGAGGAGCATGATGGCTTTAAGAGATACAAAGCCCGACTAGTTGTCAAAGGATTCCAGCAAAAGGAAGGAGTCGACTACACCGAGATCTTTGCTCCAGTTGTGAAGCTCAATACTATCAGATCTGTGTTAAGTATTGTTGCTAGTGAAGAGCTCTACCTTGAGCAGTTGGACGTGAAGACTGCATTTCTTCATGGAGACTTAGATGAGGAGATATACATGCACCAGCCAGAAAGTTTCTCAGAAAAAGGGAAAGAAAATATGGTGTGCAGATTAAAGAAGAGCTTGTATGGCTTGAAACAAGCTCCAAGACAGTGGTACAGGAAGTTCGATGGCTTCATGCACAAAGAAGGTTTCCAGAAGTGCAATGTCGACCACTGTTGCTTCTTCAAAAGATATAAGTCCAGTTATATCATTTTGCTACTTTATGTCGATGATATGTTAGTAGCGGGTTCAGATATGGACGAGATCAGAAACTTGAAGATACAGTTGTCAAATGAATTTGACATGAAAGATTTAGGTCCAGCAAGGAAGATCCTTAGAATGCAAATCACGAGAGATAAGCAAAGAGGGATTTTGCAGTTATCTCAGGCAGAGTACATCAACCGTGTTTTGCAAAGATTCAACATGGACAACGCCAAATCGGTTAGCACACCTTTGGCCAGTCATTTTCGCTTATCCAAGGATCAGTCCCCTCAGACGGAGGAAGAAGGAGAATTCATGGCTAAAGTTCCATATGCTTCAGCCATTGGAAGTTTGATGTACGCAATGGTCTGTACGAGGCCAGACATTGGCCATGCAGTGGGAGTTGTAAGCAGGTTTATGTCAAATCCAGGTAAAGCTCATTGGGAAGCAGTAAAGTGGATTTTGAGGTATCTACGAGGCACTACAGAGAAGTGTTTGTACTTTGGTAAAGGAGAATTAAAAGTGCAAGGCTATGTAGATGCAGACTTTGGAGGTGAAGTCGATCACCGAAGAAGTACCACCGGTTACATATTCACCGTTGGAACAACAGCTGTTAGTTGGATGTCGCAGATACAAAAGATTGTTGCTTTATCCACTACAGAAGCTGAGTATGTGGCAGTAACAGAAGCCAGTAAAGAATTGATATGGCTTCAGGGATTGTTAACAGAGTTGGGTTTCACACAGGAGAAGAGTGTTTTGCACAGTGATAGTCAGAGTGCAATACATCTGGCAAAGAATTCAGCATTTCATTCCAGAACAAAGCATATTGATCTTCGTTATCACTTCATCAGGACTCTGCTTAAGGATGAGGTGCTAACATTGGTGAAGATTCAAGGAAGCAAGAACCCAGCAGATATGTTGACAAAGGTGGTGACTATCGACAAACTGAAGTTGTGCTCAACTTCAATTGGCCTGCTAGAGTAACAAGATCGGGAAGGCTGCTGCATTGATCAAGGTGTGAAGACAGATTGAAATCAGTCTTCAAGTGGGAGATTGTTGAAAAGTCAAAGAAAGAAGCAGGCACCGAAAAGCAAGACGAGCGCCCGCAACATTGGAAACCGCAATTGTTGAAAAAAGGAACGAAAAGCCATTTAGCTCCTTGATATGTGCCAGTCCTTGCGGAAATAGGTTGCAAATTTTTCTTATAAATTGCAACCTCCATTCTCCCATTCCTGCATCCCATCTCGGAGTGAAGCCAAAAGTGGTGCATCCCAACAAAGAGTTTCATCCGAGAGAGGAAGAGAAGAAAAATTCCAGTGAGGGAATTTTGTGAGAAATATTTAGAGAGAAATATTTCTTTGGGTGTAATTGGGTTGTGGGTTTTGTGAGAGATTTTGAGTGTTTTGTAAACACTTTTATATTTTCTTTCTCAAGTAAAATATCTGCAATGACGTGAGACGCGTAGAGTACAATTAAATTAACTCCGTTATCAATTTTGTGTGTGTTATTATTTCGCATTTATTTCGCTTCCTACAAATCTGATGATAAGGAAATTTTGCGTAATTTCCCAACACTCTGCAGATTTTTAAAGTTAAGAATTCCTTCTGGATCTCTGTTCCACACTTGCTTCAGTTTTGGGAGTTGGTATAAATGAAGAAGCCGCAATTTTGTGTCAATCCTCAATGCATCTATTTGCGGAGAATCTTTGAGATCAAAAATCACTTTCACTGACTTGCAAAAGGAAACCTTCAAGATGTCTAAACTCTCAAACCTTCCAGCCATGTGACTCGGAAAAATCTTGTCGAGTTTGTTGCACCCTACAATATGCACAGAAACGAGACTAGAAAAGGAATCTACACCGAATTTGACTTGCCATACGTCTGTTAACATATTCATGTCGGTGACTTGGATTTCCTCCAACTTAGGAAAGATGCAAACCTGCTTTGATGCAAAGAAGCCATTAGGTAATGTAATGAAATCAGTACCTCAGTGTCAGTGATGAAACTAACGAAAATACACAAGGAAGAGTGAGCAGAGACTATAAAGTATATTGAATAGTCTACGCTATTTCCTTCAGTAAAAATTATCTTCTCCATCATCTTAACATTGAAAGTCAATTATAAAACATCACACCTACATACCTCTGAATAGTCTACGCTATTTCCTTCAGTGAAAATTATCTTCTCCATCATCTGGCACTCACTTACAAAAAGGCCTTTGAGTTTCTCCAGATTGCTAGCCACGGTCAATGAACACAAATATCTCAAGTTATGACAATCTTTCACTGTTAATTTTATTAAATTTTGAAAGCAGAAACTTGACAAAGGTTGATCACTCCATATCTTATGGATGTTGATTGAGAATAAGTTCAAGCTCTCTAGGTTTGGAATCTCAACCTGCAGGCACATATACAATTATTATATTTGGAACCAAAAAAATTTTTTTTTTATCACAAATTAATTAAAACAAGAGGAAAGTTATGCAATATCATACCAGTTCACAAAAGAGAGAAAGGGAAGCCGTGACACTATGCACATCTTCTGCAATAGTAATTTCATCACTATTTGTTGCTTGCCCTTCTATCAACTGCGGTACAGAAGGCTTCGTACCATTGGTATAGAAACTAGTAAATGATGGTAACAATTGTAGTGTCAAAAAGCGTAACTTATGGAACTTAACCTCCTCATTATTTACTTGTCCTTCCTTAACAACAATCTCCTCCAAATAATCACATTCAGAAACATTAATTGTCTCTAGAACCTTGAGAAATTTAACCATGTAAAAGGAGAAGAGATTCTTCAACTGGGTACACATCTTGACATTGATGGTTTTTAATTTGCTGAACGAGTCATTTGTAACTGGACTGCAACATATCATCTTTATGTTCCTCAGTTTGTAGAGGCACAGAGATTCCAAATTGGGAAAAGCATCTCGAGGATACGACAGCTCCATTGAGTTAATGATATACTCAATATCATGGTTATTTATGATCGACAAGTGTTTTAGATAGGGAAATCCATCCAAATTCAGCTCATAAAAAGCATTTCGAACACCATTTAGCTCTCCCAACAACAAATTTTCAACTCTTTTAAACAATATTTTAATCCCTTTCTGGGAGTGAATGTCACTGCCATCTTTCAGCTGCAGTGCCAAAGTTCTTGATGCTTCGTACTTATTGGGCATCTTGAAATCTCCAAAGGAAAGCATCTTGAAGTCTCCAACCACAACCTTGTAATCATTTAACTTGTCAAAGAACAAGTTCCTAGGCAAAATTGCAGCACTCGGGATGCATATGTCTAGAAGTGTCAATTGATGCAGATGCCTCAGCTCTGCAAGAATTGTAATTAGACTTTGGTTTGCCTCTCCTTCAACCCCGATTTTAATGAAGCTTTTTCTCATATACAACTCTTCCAAACTAGTCAAGCTTGATATAACATTCGGTGGAATCACCGTGCCTATGGAACAATCGGTGATGTCTAATAACTGTAGCTTACCTAAGTGGCCTAACTCAGCTGGCAAATATTCAATTTCAGATCCTGAAAGGCTGAGAATTCTTAATTTTTTTAAATCTCCTATGATGGACAAGTTACCTAGAATGCATCGCTCCAAGCAAAGCATTCTAAGGTTTGATAGGCATTTAATTGAAGATGGTAAGCAAGGCAGATGAAAACCAGTCAATATTAACACTTTGAGTTTTTCCATTCTTTCGAAAAAACTTTCAGGTATTTTCAAAAAAGGATCATCACTGTCAATGTGAAAGACTTTAAGATGAGGACAATTTATAACTTTTGGAAGTTCATCAATGATATCACTGTTGTGTATAGAAATAGTTGTGCACCTCCCAAGTTCATCTATGTCAAGCCAGTCATCTAGTTTGCCATTTCTCAAAGTAAATACATTTTGCTCCTTGCGTGCTATAGATAGAGCGGCATCTCGAACCATATCATGCATATTGAAATGATATCTAGAATTATCGCCCATCAGCAAACTTGAATCTTTTAACTTCTGGATTGATGCATATATTTTATCCCGAGCTTCCTTGAGTGTATAGACCCCTTCAAGTATACCCAAACCATAGCAGTACTTCACCAAGTCCATAATTAATGGTTGATGACCCATTCGAGCACAAAGTAAGAAAATGGACCTGAGCTCCCCACTTCGTAGATGGTCATAACTATAGCTGCAGAAAATGGTAACCCGCCTAACCCTAACCCGACCATTCACAACCCGTTAAAATGCATGCAGGATAATCCGTTTTAAAAATGGGTTGGAAGATTAACCCAGCATGGCTACGCGATAAAAATAAAATGAAAAAAATAGATGAGTTGATGGGTAAATTGGTTTAAGCCTAAAAATAAAAAAATAAATATAAAAAATCAATAAATACTATAAAAAATAATAAATAATAATCGTAAAAAATTTCAAACCACATATCTAAAATATAATTTTTAAAATACTAATTAAATATTCAAACATAAATTATATAATATCAAAGAATTTTTTCATTTATAATATTACTTATTATTATTAAAAAAAAAAGACCAACCCGCATTGTAATTGCCAGTTCCTTCGCTTAACTACATGCATGATGAAGTTATGCAGTTGAAAAAAAATATAGATTCAATCTCAATCCAACCCACAAAAAAAAATGGTTAATGCATTGGCGGAAAGTACAGTTAAACCGTTTTCTACGGCATTTCTAGTCATAACTCATCTTTACGGAAAACTCCATAGATTTTTGCACTCCCATCAGTTCTTGCTTTTTAAGTTTTTGTATTGCATCTTCCCACACTGACTCGCTCTTATTTCTCAATGCCCTTGCAACTGTAACTATTGCCATGGGTAACCCTGCACAGTACTTTTTAACAATTTCAGTTTTGAACTTGGAATTTTCATCTTTTATTTCAGCCACCTTCTTAAACAACATCACAGCTTCCTTTTCATCTAACTCTGTCACAGAGAAAATTGAATCCTTTTGAACATTCATTTTATCAGACAATACTTCTTTAAATCTTGAAGTAAGCAAAATCTTGCACCCCTTGTAGCCAAAATCCTTTTTACCTTTGACAGTCACCTGGCTTAAATCATCATCATCTTCATCATCAAATGGAATCCCTAACTGATTCAAGTCCAATCCACTCCAAAGGTCATCAAGGATTATGAGGGTATTCTCCTTCTCTTGCTTTATCCTCCTTCGTAAACGATCTACTCTCCCAATCTCACCCTCCCCTTGATCAAATCTCAATCCTAACACATAAGCAATATCTTCCTGGATTTTGTGTGTGTTGGGATTGTCTGTTATGTCTACTGTAGCTACCCGGTTGAACAACTTTCTGGCTTTAGCTTTCTTAGCAATTGCATTGACTAAAGTGGTCTTACCCACACCACCTGCCCCATACACTCCAATCATCCTCACTGTGGAATCTCCAAGTTTTGCCATTATGTTTTCCATTGTATCTATTCTCGATTCAAAATCTTCAAAGCCAGCATTAGATATAGCGGCATCAATTGACGTTATGTTCTGTGGATATGAAACTCCAGCAAAATTGGAGTCATCTATTAGTGACTTAACATTCGCTGCCAAATTCTTTGCTTTTCTCCCTATTTGATGCCTACACCACAATAAATGAAGTAAATCCCAGGAAAACTCGGTCTTTTTGTGGGCTTCATCATTCTGAAACTTGTCGATTTCAATTTTCTTTTCTTTTACTTTCTCTAACCATTCATCAACTTCTTCGTAAATTCCTTTTACATTATTTTCAGCATCTTCAACTTCAACTTTCACCCTCTTTCTTCTACTCTCTAGGCACTTATCATAATCCTTTAGTTCCTTAACATTCTCCTTGTATTTGATAATGAAAACTACATGCTGAATAACCAGCTCCTGCACGATATCAATGCCTTTCTCTACAAGTTTAGACCGGCGGACCTTCACGATATCAGTGCCTTTCTCTACAAGTTTAGACCAGCGGCCCTTCACGATATCAATGCCTTTCTCTACAAGTTTAGACCAGCGGCCCTTCCAGTCCATGCTTCCTTCTAAAATTTCTTGTACTACGACTACATCTCTTTCTCCTAAGATTATGGGAATTAAAAGACAAATCAATCAAGAACGAATTATCTTCAAAATTCACAAGTTCACAAAGTAAAATCAAGTTGCATTATCTTCAGAAAAAGAAAATAGAATTCAGAAATGATTCGCTTATTAACAATCAATTTGAAGAGTCGTGTCAAAAAAAGACTTGCAGTCGTGTCATATGGATTAAAATCGGGTGGATTCCAATTTCTACACTGCTCTTAAGTGGTTTTTCTACCTTTAAGCAAAAAGATATTTTTTTAATCGAAAAATATTATTTTTAAATATTTATTATAAATTTATAATAAAAGTTTACTTTTTACTTAAAGATATGAAAATCATTAAGGCAAAAGCCACCTTGAAATCGATTTAATATTAGTCTTATAATTTGTAATAATTCATATGTAGTCGTACACACTTTCCCCGCTTAAATTTTTAAAAAAAAAAATACATTGCACCACATAATATACCTTTATTATTTATTTGGTTGTGGTTTGAATATTTGAAAGATGAAGATTTTTTGGGTTTGTCAAAGATTTGTGATGATGGTGGAGAGTTGGTAAGGATTAGGAGTGTTTGTAGATTAAATTGGATCAATTTTGAGGAAAAAAGTCATTTGATCTAATTTAATTAATTTTTTTATTTTATCATCTGATTAATTTAGTTTAAAATATAAATTCAATCTAATTTAAATCGATTTGGATAAGATCAATTTTTTGTTATAATTCTTTTATATATAAATTCATCAAAATATGAAAATTTAAATTTATTAAAATACATCAAATATAAGTCTAAACTAATTTATCAAAGTATAACAAATATAAGTTCAGATTAATTTATCAAAATATAAATCTAAATTAGAAATACAAGTCTAAATTAATTATTAATCCTACAATAAATATCCAAATTCAAGATAAATAAAGAAAATATATATAAAATCTCAGTTCAGTTTAGATTGGATTGGTTTTTAAATTTAGAATTGAAATCTAATCCAATCAAATTAGTTTTTTTAGGTTTTTTATTTTTTTATTTTTTCAATTTTTCAATTTTTCAATTTTGGATGATGTTTTGAATGATTCGACCTGGTTTTTAGATTCGGGTGTCACTCACCATATCACAGTAGATGGTGTCAATCTGGTGCAGAAAATTGACTATCAAGGTTTAGATCAAGTATTTTTAGGTAATGGTGCAGGATTATTATCTATTAAGGATGTTGGTTCCACATTTAACTCATTTGTTAGTCTTGCTCTTCATAATCTTCTTCATGTTCCCACTATCATTGCCTTGTTAAATCAGAAGAAACCACATAAATCCCCTTAGAAGGAGCTAGTAGACCTAATGGTTTGTATTACTTCAACTTTTTTTAGCTGCAGCATCTTGCAAACTCCACAACCACCAAAGCTATATGTTTCTCTCCTACTGTCAATTCTCCTACTTTTTTTTACTCTTTAGTTTCAATTAAGTTTCTCAAATTTTATTTTGTGGCAGTGTAGACTAGGACATCCTTAGTCTATTACTGAAAAACACATTCTCAATCCTTTTAACCTATATCCAATAAAATTGCTATTTATTTCTGTAATGCTTGTTGCAATGCTAAAGCTCATAAATTGTCATCTTTTGTTTGTATAACATTCCTCTTGAAATATTGTTTATTGATCTTTGGGGTCCATACCTTGTGCCCACACATAATGGCTTTAGATATTATATCTCATTTGTCGATGTATACACCATATACACATGGTTATACTTGCTAAAACAAACATTTGATGCCTTATCAGTCTTCTTAGCAATTAAGCCTAAAGTTGAGCTTCAATGGGGTTTTAAAATCAAAATCCTGCAATAAGATTAGGGATGAGAGTTCAGATCCTTCACCTCTCACCTGAGAACACTTGGCATATCCATAGGTTGATTTGTCCTTACTCACCATCAAATTGACGTTGTGGAAAGAAAGCATAGTCATGTCACAGAGGTTGGTTTATCCTTCTTTGCCACTACATCTCTTCCACTAAAGAACTAGAATGAGGTATTTTAAACTATCTCATTAATAGACTACCACCCACCTCTATAGTTAACCAAGTCCCTGACATCAAATTGTTTCACACAACTCCGAATTACTCAATGCTTAAAGTGTTTGGTTGTTCATACTTTCCTCTCCCAAGACGCTATAACAGACATAAGCTTGAATACAAGTCCACTTAGTGTACATTTATAGGATACAGTCTTCTGTGTAAGTAGTATAGATGTCTTCACCCTACTGACCGTATCTTCATTTTTAAAGATGTTATTTTTAATGACACCTCTTTTCCATTCTCCCTAGCCTCATTACTAAACTCTGGTTCGACTATACCTATCCTATATCCTTTCCTGTCTCCTCCTCACCACCTTTTATCTCCTCTAAAAACCAATAATCCTCTATGACTATCTTGGTACGAATTTGCGTGTAGATAATTCCATTTCACAAAGTGCCACTGTACCACATTATATCACTACACATGGATCAATTTTCTCATCATATGGGAACTTCCTTGCACTTAATGTCTCTGCTAGGTCCTCTATTCCTCCTATTGAGGGTCATTCATCTTTTGCACCAGCTACCACTTCCCCTCTCCTGCTCAATCTTGTCACCCCATGGTCACAAGGTACAAGTGTGGGATCTTTAAACCCAAGGTTTTGCTTACTAAAATTGAACCCTACACAGTCAAAGAAGACTTGACTCCTCCTCAGTGGAAACCTGCAATACTAATTGAATTTGATGCCTTCATCAGAAATCAAACATGGATTCTGGCTCCTCTTCCACCAAAAAAAAAAAATAGTTGATTATAAATGGGTGTATCAAATCAAGCAGAACACAGATGGGACTATTAAAAAATACAAGGTTAGGTTGGTGGCCAAGGCCTTCTACTAACTGCCTAATTTTGACTTTAACAAGACTTTCTCCCCAATCATTAAGCATGTTACTATAAGGGTGGTTCTAACCATTACTTATACTAAATATTGGTACATCCAGCACTGAGATGTTAACAATGTCTTCTTGAATGACAACCTCCAATAAGAAATCTACATGGTCTGATCCCCTGGATTGAAGGTAGATGACAAGTCACTAGTTTGCAAGCTCTGAAAAGCTATCTGTGGACTCAAACAAGCCCCTTAGGCTTGGTTTGAGAAGCTTGCTCTTACTTTGGCCAAGTTTGATTTCATTCCTAGCAAGTCCAATCCTTCCTTTTTCATCAAGAACACTCTCAAAATACTACCTATGTTCTGGTCTATGTTGATGACATCTTGATCACAAGCAACTTCACTCCTTTCATCAAAGATCTAGTTAGCAAACTAGCTTAATGTTGAATTTGCTCTAAAAGACTTGGGGCAACTAGATTACTTCTTAGGGATTCAGGTGCATAATCTTCCTAATGGTAGCTTGCTACTCTCCCAGTCAAAAAGTATATTCATGACCTTCTACTCAAAGCTAAGATGCATTAGGCTAAAGGAATTAGTACTCTTATTGTGACTAGTATAAAGTTATCCAAATTTAGAGCCGATCTCATGAGGCGATCCACACTTGTACAGATCTGTTGTGGGAGCTCTTCATTATGCTACCATCACAAGACCTGACATTGCTTATAGTGTAAATAAATTATGACAATTCATGTCTAGACCTCTTCTTTCTTACTAAAAAGCAGTGAAATTCATACTTTGACATCTCTATGGCACTTAGCAACTTGATTTGCACTTTCAAAAGTTTGATTTCATGTGCATTACATCATTATGTGATACTTACTGGGCCAATGACCTTGATGACAAGAGGACCAGTTCTAGATCTTATATTTACTATGGCTCCAATCTAGTTTCATGGTGGTTTAAGAAACAGCTTGTGGTGGCTCGATCCACCACCGAGGCTGAGTGACGATCCCTAGATAACATAATAGTTGAGAATAGATGGATTAATTCTATCTTTCCTTAAGGAACTCCACACCTATGTTGCTAAGCCTGTGTCGTATTTTGTGACAATCTCTTGTCTGTTACTTAAGAATCATGTGCTTCATACTAGGACCAAACAAGTGGAACTAGACTTGCACTTTGTATGTGAAAAGGTCATCAAAAGTGAGGTCTAAGTCTCCATATACCCTCTGCTGATCAAGTTGAAGATGGCCTCACCAAGCCTCTCTTTTTGTCTCCATTCAGTGTCTTGAGGGACAAACTTAGGATTAAGAATCTAGCTTCTCTGATCCCACCCTAAGTTTGAAGGGGAATATTAGAGTTGTACACATGTCATGCTGAGTTGGATGTCTTGCTAGAGGTAGTTAGAGTTGTTAATATATAGTTAGAGTTGTCAGCATATGGTTGAATTTTATTGTACATATTTATTTATTTATTGTACAGATTTATTTCCTATACTTTAGTTCTATTTTTTAGGCAAGTCATTATTATCATAAGTATAAGTCTATATAATATAGATCATACTTGTACAATTGTTATCAAGCAATAATATTTAGAAATATTATTTCTCTTTCAAATTGATATCAGAGTTCCTAATATGGGAATCTCTGGTATTTCCGCTGCAATCAACCTTCATTATTGATCAGACCAATCTTCGTTACTGGTGTTGATACTTAATTTTGTCCATAAAATTTTATTTTTATTACTTAATTCAGAACTAATATTTGTGTTAATTGATGCCTAATTGCAATGTTTTGAACATTTTATTTTTTTTCATATTTTATTTACTTGCATCTTATGTAAAATTTCCTTTTCTTTTTCTTAATTAAAACAAAAGGAAAACAAAAATAGAAAAGAAAAAATAAAATACAAAATACAAAATAACACAAAAATAAAAATAATAAAATAAAAAAGGGGAGGGGGAAGAGTCCTGGTTATAAATAGCTAACAGGAAAGTAGGAAAACAATTGTGATTTCTAACTTTTAGTTGGAATGCAAGTATCTAACTGCAACCACAAAAGCCCAAGGCTCAAGAGAAGCAAAAATAGCAAATTTACAGAGATGTGAAGCATAAGAAGGTGACAACCTCAAGGAAAATACATGAAAAATGAAAACTGAGCTAGAAAGCTCTATCTGCACCTAAGCTAATCTCCTTGGGGCTGTAGGGGAGCCATTTCTGGATTACAAAAAAGGATCAAACGCAACAGAGAAAAGAGGGTTCAATTGGCACACAGAGAAACACACCCACAACCCCCTGCACCCATCCTCACCAACGCTTTCACCTTACTCCACCAAAAAAACCTCTCATCAGCATACCATCGTTGAGCAGCCCCTCCACTTCAATATCTCAACCTTTCACTACCGCATTCATCCCTTTAATAACCATTACCCACAGCCAATACTCCTCAGAACACCCACAACCCCCTGCAACTTGAAAAAAAAGAAAAGAAAAGCCATGAACCCATTTCCAAGTTCTTCACCACCTCCCCTTGGTCATCCTCTGCCATCCCCAGAACAGTAACTCACTCCACCAAAACACTCCATCTTTAACCTTTCATCCTCCTTACTACCACCATTAACAAACACCCACCACCCACAACCACCACAAGCCACCGTATGGCCAACTCCCAAACCCAAAACCCCACTCCTCTCCAACCATTGTGCCACCACGGCATCCTCCTTTGTCCACCCACGGAACCACGACCCAGCCGTGACCTAGAACCAGTCGTGACCCAACCCCACTAGCTTCCTCTGTACCGATTGTGCTGCCTCCGTCTCGGCTCCCAGGCCGCGCTCAACGCCACGGCCCAGATTTCGCGCCATCGCTGCTCCAGCGAGCCACCGCGAATGGCCACGCCGCCCAGGATCCGACCCGCTCGAACTGAGTCGCGACCCGCGTCAAATCCACGAGCTGCGCCAGCCGCGAACCGCGTCCTCTCCGTCGGCCCAGATCTCCGGCCACCGCGCCACCCACGCGAAACCACCTCAGATCCGTGACTCACGAATCCTCCCGTGTGAGTGTCGTTGTGCTTCTGTCAAAGGCAAAATACCTCATTTGTTTTTGTTTTTTGTTTGTTGCTTAAAAAAGAGAACAAAACAAAAAAAAAGTGGGCAACAAAATTGGGCTGGTGGGTATTGTGGGTTTAATCATTTTTAGAAATTGAGCAAGGTTCACATAGGCCAATTTATTTCCTTGGTTTAAAAAAAAAAAGACCACTTCAATTGCTTTTGGTGTGTCAAAAAATGAAAATATATATATATATATATATATATATATATATAAAAATAATAATAAAAAGGAAAATCTTTTGATTCATGCAATGATCAAGAATGTTAATTGAATAACGGATGCTATCTTCGATGTCATTTGGATCATAAGGGTTTATTGAGTAGCCCGGTACTAACTTAAACCCTGTGTAAGAATGAATTTATTTTCAAATAAAATCTTCTTTTCAATTAATCATTTTCATAATTAAAATCAATCAACTCACAATCATTTTCTAAAGAACTACGTAACTTTGAGTTCCCCATTGTACCAGGAGATACGTAGGAACAGAAATCCATTTTTGTCAAGTCAAAATTAAATTTTCATAACTTAGTTATTTCTTCTGTAAATAGCTACAAGTTTTTTTAAAGGAGTTAAAATAGATATATTTGAGATTATAAAAATTCGCACAACTAACTTAAGGTACCGTTCCTAAAACGAGTAGTGTAAGGTGCTAATACCTTCCCTACCTGTAATCGACTCTCGAATCCAAACTCATTTTCTAAAAAACCAGTTTTCCTGATTAAAGGGTTTTTCTAATGTTTTCTCTTTTTAAATAACCATTGGTGGCGACTGCATTAATTTTTAAAAATCTTTATCATTTTCGGTCATCCCGTCGTGATCCCGGTTGCGACAGGTGGGTTTAGAACCAGCTTTCATTGTTGGGATTCTAGCAGCGTTCAATGTTGTCTTCAATCAGAACTGGACCAGACCGGATCAGATCGTCCTCACCGAGCAGACTACTCCGAGCACCACGCCCACCGTCGCGCCACCATCCTCATCGAGTTGCGCTGTCGCGCCATCATCACAGACCCGTAGCAACGCCATTGCCCCACAGTCACAGACCCGTAGCAGCGTCATCGCGCAACCATCACAGACCCGTAGCAACCCCATTGAGCCACCGTCACAGACCAGTAGCAGCGTCATCACGCCACTATCACAAACCTGTAGCAGCGTTGTTGAGCCACCGTCACAGACCCGTAGCAGCATCGTCGCACCACCATCACAGACTCGTAGCAGTGTCATCGTGCCACCATCACAAAACCATAGCACCATGGTCCTTCCCACTCTGTTGCCGTCTCATTCTAGTGTGTCGTTGATCTGTTAATAATTTCAGTATCTTAAACCCCTTTTGTTTGATCTAATTGGACTCTATATATGCTCAATTGTTGACATTTACCTAAGTTTCTATTATAAAGCTTAATTGGATTTTATTGTGAAACTACGCTTAAATGTGGTTATAAACACTCATAAAATGAATTATGATTTTCAAGAGATCTTTGAGTGTTTGAGTCCGTTAGCATCCAACCAAGCTTGATGACCATTTAAGGAGGAAGATAAATATTTAAGAAGATCAGTTTTATCCCTAGAGGCAAAGGAAGAAGAGCATTCGTGAAGAATCAAGGTTGCATTTGAAGAAAGTGAGTGACACGGCCTGTGTCATCTGACACAGGGTGGGCTGTGTACTCCTCTGACTATTCCAAGGCTAGGGTTAAATTCTGTTTTTGGACCACACGGCCCGTGTCATATGACACGGGGTAGGCCGCGTACGTCTCTGTCTTCACAAGGGAATTCAGTTTTAAGCCTTGACCGATAACACGACCCATATCACATGACACGGGATGGGTCGTATTCTTCTCTGACTTTAAAATTAGTTAGAATTGTGTTACCAGATTCAGACACGGGCTGGGCCGTGTTATAGGACACGGCCCGTGTCATTGATTTAGAAATTTAAGTTCGAATTTTAATGCTGAATTAGGTATCCAAACTTATAAATAGGGTTGCTAAGAGTCCCTAAAGGATATCTGGACAGAAAGAGCCGTCAATGGAACTGAGGGAAACACAAAGACCAAGAAAGAGATATATTCAATTGGAGACTCGGATTCGAGCGATCAAAGATTAATCATTCTCAACATTGGAAACTAGTTTGATCTTTAGTTTTCTTTTCTTCTTTTACTCTGAACAATGTCTTTCTTTAATCCTTCTTCTGTTTTTGAATTTGCCATGTGTGGCTAAACTTCTTAATTAGTTAAGGGAAGATGAAACTCTAGTTTTGATTATGTGAATCTTGCATATTTCCTTATATCAATACAGTTATGTTTTTATTCATATGTTTCTGATTTTAAATCAATATAAAGGTCTTTATATTCTTGCCAAATTTTGAGAGTGGTAAAACTAGGATTGCTATGCGGGGTTGTGGTGGTAAAACTAGTGAAACGTATGATCTAAGTAATTTAATCCCTTAGTGTGATTGATTTTCTAATTCTTAATGCAATCATTAGGTAGGTGTAAGAGCGGTTGCTTTACAAATAACTAATGGTTAGGGTTTGATTTGAGCGGTTGCTGAATTAAGCAAAACTTAAGGAAAACAAGAGATTTATCTCACAATCACATAAGAACATAATTGATTATATTGGTATAAAGAGTATGTAAGTTAGCATAATTATATAAATCTAGTTGTGGATTCCATCTTTTAACCAATATCTTTAATTTGGTAATTTAATTTGTGTTTACTGTTTTTGTTTTAAGTTTAATTTTTATTTTTAATTTTAATTAACAAAACCCCCCTTTTTTACTTTTTACTGTTTATCAGAGTTTAATTTAGGAATTGGATTAATAGTGTCAATTGAATTAATTCTCTGTGGATCGACCATTGCTTACTACAACTGGTTGTAAGGTTTTTATATTTTTTGTGGAACTTGGCAATTGTTTTTGATATAATTCTTAATCATATTCCACACCACACCAGTCGTCGTCCTGATTTTCACCTTTTTTGGTTTCTTTTTTTTTCTCATTCCTTTGGTTTATTTTCGCTTGTTTCTTTAGTTTTAGAATCAGACAAGCTTTTCAAGTTAAATAAAAAAAAAGAGAAGAAAATAAATAGGCTTGAAATTGAACCATGAGTATATCAAATAACCAGATTGATAAGAATTTTTATTTTTAATCCTTTAATACTTTTGGTACTGAGAATTTATGGATTATGGACTCTGGTGCAACTAATCATATGACATTTTATTCACCATCTATGTTATCTTATCAACCCTATTCTAGTAAGCGTCATATAACCATAGTTGATGGCTCTTACACCTCGATTGCAGGTTCTAATACTATTAAACTCCAACCATTTATACACTTATACAATGTGCTTCATGTTCTCAAACTTTCCTATAATCTTATTTTCATTCATAAGCTTACTAAAGACAATAATTATGTTGTAACCTTTTTTAATTCTCATTGTGTCTTTCAGGATGTCATGGGGAGGACAATTAGAATTGCTAAGGAATAGGAAGGGTTGTATTATTTCCTTAATATGCTAGCTAATGGTGGTCCTGATCAGAAGTTGTTATCGTCCTATCATCAGTCTAGTTTTGAGTCTTTCTCTTCTCAAATTTGGCTACAGCACAAGCGTATGAGACATCCTCCTTTTTCTTTACTTAAGTCTATGTTTTTGTCCTTCTTTTTAAAAGAATCTATTGAGTCTTTTAATTGTGATGTTTGTGAGTTTTCCGAACACTATCGTGTAACTTTTCCACCTATTTCTAATAAGAGTGTTAAGCCTTTTGCACTTATCCACTCTGATATTTAGGGTCCTGCATCTATTTCTAACATTTCTGACACTAAATAATTTGTGTTTCAGTTGTTTATTCAATTCTACTACATGGTTCAAACCCAATTTGGAAAGTTTATTAAACGTTTACGTTCTGATAATGGTAAGAAGCATGTCAAGCAAAATTTCTCTACATTTATTAAAGAGCATGATATTGTGCATGAATTCACATGTGTTGATACTCCTCAACAAAATGGTGTTGCAAAAAGAAAAATCATCATTTGCTTGAAATCACTAGAGTTTTACTATTCCAAATGCCTATTCCTAGTTCATAATGCGGGAAGCTATTTTAACTGTTGCATATTTAATCAATCAGTTATCATCTTGTGTCCTAGTAAATGTAAGTCATATCCAACTCATGACCTCTCATTTTCCATCTGTTCCTATTATGCATAGTCTACAGTCTCGTGTCTTTGGTTGTGTGGCTTTTGTCCATGTACATCGCCACAATTGCAGCAAACTTTATCCCCATGCTGCCAAATGTGTTTTTGTGGGTTATGCTCCTAACAAGAAGGGGTACAAATGCTATCAACTCTTAAGTCGTCATTTTTATTTTCTTTATGGATGTAACTTTTCATGAAAATGAGTCATTCTTTACTCGTCCTCAGCTTCATGGGGAGAATACTCAGGAAGCTAAGGCTGAGTCCTTTTCTCTTGGATCTTTCCTTCCTTTACCATTTAACTCTACACAGAAATTGACATCTTCTTCTGACACCTGAACTAGCTAACATTAAGGCTAAGGCTAGCACACCAAAATTTGTGTATTAGAGGAGAGGGAAACTTGAACTGACCCAACAATAACTTCAAGCATTTGAACCAATGGTAAGTACTAAAGATACAAGTTCTCTTATCTCTAAACTTCCTATTTTTGAACTTGACTCAAATAATACTGTTTCTGAACCTGATAACATGTCTTTGAATAATTGTGAACCTGACCTAAATGACTTACCCATTGCATTGAGGAAAGGGGAAAATGTATTATCTTAATCACAAGTACCCTATTTCTCAATTTGTCTCTTCTAAACATCTTTCATGCAGCACCGGAGTTTCATTTCATCTATAGATTCTATCAAAATCTCAACATCAGTACAAGAAGCATTAAAGGATGAGAATTGGATTCAAGCCATGAATGAGGAGATGGGTGCATTGGAAAAGAATGGAACATGGGAGATTGTTGAGAGCCCAAGTGACAAAAGGCCAGTAGGACGCAAATGGATATATATACTTTGAAATATTGATCTGATGGTACACTAGACCGGTATAAAGCAAGGTTAGTGGCAAAAGGATATACTCAAACTTATAGAATTGACTATAAGGAGACATTTGCTCTAGTAGCCAAGATGAATACTGTAAAAATCTTACTCTCCCTTGTTGCCCAGTTTGGGTGAGAATTATGCCAAATTGATGTTAAAAATGTCTTTTTTCATGGCGACTTAGAATAGGAAGTTTATATGAAAATTTTCCCTAGACATGACTCCACTAGTGGAAGGAATAAGGTGTGCAAGTTAAAGAAGGTTTTATATGGGTTGAAGTAGTTTGCTCGTGTTTAGTTTGAAAGATTCACAAAAATAACGGTGTCCCTAAGATACAAACAAAGTCAAGGTGATCATACTCTCTTTTTTAAACATTCACAAGAAAGTAAACTCATAGTCCCGCTTGTGTATGTTGATGACATCATTATATCAAGAGATGATCTAATTGAGAAGTAACTCCTAAAGAAGAAATTAGTAGCTGAGTTTGAAATGAAAGATCTTGGAAATCTAAAGTACTTCCTTGGAATTGAAGTTGCCTACTCCTAGCAATATCTTCATTTCTCAAAGGAAATACATCTTAGATCTTCTCAAAGAGACCAGAAAGCTTGAGTGTAAGGCTACCAGTGTACCCATTGAACAGAATCACAAAATGGGAAGTGATGAAGAAAAGTCCCAAGATGGTTAAAGCTCAATATTAGAGACTAGTAGGGAAACTGATATACCTGGCACATACCAGACCAGATCTAGCATATGCTGTCAATATTGTTAGTCAATTCATGCATGATCTGCGGGAGAGACACAGGCAAGATGTGAATCAAATTTTACAGTATCTTAAAACAACGCCTAGAAGAGGATTACTATTTAGAAATGAGGGAAACTTATCCATAGAAGTGTACACAGATATTGACTATGCAGGTTCAGTTACTGACAGGAGGTCAACATCAAGTTATTGTATGTTTATGGGTAGAAATATAGTAATATGGAGAAGTAAGAAACAGAATGTAGTAGCACAGTCAAGTGCAGAAGCTGAATTTCAAGCTATGGCACAAGAAGTTTATCAGTTGCTATAGATGAAGATCATATTAGATGACTTGAAATTAAAGAGTGAAGTGCCTATAAAACTGTTTTGCGACAACAAATTAATTATTAGTATTGCGCATAATCTAGTTAACATGACAGGATAAAATACATTGAAATAGAGCGACACTTTATTAAGGAGAAATTGGATAGTGGACTCATAATCACAGCATACATTTTTTTTCTGGATATCAGTTGGTAGATGTATTAACTAAGGGACTGCCCACAGAGTAGCGCTTTTAGGATCTTACTGGTAAGTTAAGAATGATAGATATTCATTCACTAACTTGAGGGGAAATGTTGGACTTTATTATATAGATTTATTTTTTTATTGTACATATTTATTTCTTATAATTTAATTCTATTTTTTAGGTAAGTCATTATTGTCATAAGCCTATATAATGTAGATCATATATATACAATTGTTATCAAGCAATAATATTCAGAAATATTATTTCTCTTTCAAGTATGAGAGATTCTAATTTAAAACCAATTGACATTAAGTGGAGTGACCCAACAGATATATGAACTCACCTGAAAGATTGAGATAGGTGATGTGAAACTCTTAACACTCCCTCTCCACAGGTGCCTGGACGAAACAGCCGAGTCTATTGAAGTAGACGGAAACAAGTCTAATGAAATAGGTGATGGAAATAAGATTTTGACTCTGATACCATGTGAGATTTAATTGCTTGACAATTTAATAATTGAACTTGAGAATTAAGACCTAGAGATAGGTTTATCCTTCAATGAGTAAACAGTTGTCATTGAACTTAATGAATTTTAACTTGGTTAGTTGCCAAGAGAATGGGGTTAATAGGGTTTTAATACGTTTTTAGTGCCTTGAGAAAGCATTTTAAATAATTTAAGACAAACTGCCATTAAGAACAT
The DNA here is from genome assembly GCA_029884595.1 of Ormosia semicastrata. Classification (NCBI taxonomy): domain Eukaryota; kingdom Viridiplantae; phylum Streptophyta; class Magnoliopsida; order Fabales; family Fabaceae; genus Ormosia; species Ormosia semicastrata. Next base: position 13,052,717 of record JAQQTO010000052.1, read on the forward strand.
AATTATATATTAGTAAAGATAGGATTGATATTCATCATAGTGGATAATTGGAATGAATTCCTAATCCTAAGCTTTTAAAACTTGGTTGATCCTTATCATCTTTGGATTTGTTTACTTAAATAATTGATTTATCGCCATGTCCTAAATTGAGTTTTCATGTTGTTTTTATCACTTAAATAATTTGTATTATGGTACGAGTTAATAATCATAAAATCTTCGTGAAAATAATCTTATTTTATTACTTAAACAATGCATGTAGTTACCGAAAACCCACATCATTCTTTCCCTTGGGCTATTCCTTACAAATTTTAAATCTGTATCAAAGTGGAAAATCATTTTTATATTTGTACCTGAGGTAAAAAAAGCTGAAACGAAACATACCTGCTTGAAATATAAATGACTGATCAAGTTCTCATCTTTCGTTGATTCACCACCATTTTCGAAGGCAATAAAGAGATAGCTCTGATCTGATTAATGTAAAAGCAAAATCAAAAGAGAAAGCTAAGAGTAGTGAATGAACTTCACGGAAGGAGCATTGGTTGAAGAAGAAACTGAATACTGCATCAAAGTAGCTTGAGGTTCTAGCAAACGCTATATGATTTGTACTTTAGTGTTTATAAATTATTATTAGGATATTATTAAATAAGGAGATTATTGTTTCGGGTAAAAAATAGCTTGTTTATTTGTTAAATAAATGTTATATATTGAATATGATAATGTTATATAGTTAGTTGTCTTTGCATAATATCATATAATAAAAATTTCAATAAACATATAATCTAATATAGTAATATTTGTAATTGCATTAATTTTTATCAGCTTTTTTCTTGTGTACAAAAGTTTAAGATAAGAGGAAGATGTTAGCTACATCAGCGGACTTGAGAACAAATCTCACATTTCACTCTTTTGAAATAATATGAGTAAAGTTTAAAGTGACCTTTTTCCTTCCTCATGTATAGTGTATGTGTGTGTTACTGAAAAATTGTATATTGTGTCATTTACTAATTAAAATCCGTAAATCCAAATCTACTATCTCTAACTAAAATAAATAAATAAAATAAGAAGAAATCTACCTCCCCATTCCAAAAGAAAAAGGAGTTTAAGATAGAGACCTCCCCATTCCAAGGCTAGACAAACCAACAACCCCATCCTTTCAACTTAATTCCCCATCCTTTCAACTTAATTCGAACTCATATTTTACAATTATACTAAAGCTGAAAGTTAATATGTAAGTCAACTCCAATTGTCTAATTTTTATCAGCTTTAATATTGTCAAAAATATCATTTTACTATTACTGCATGCAATGATAATTTCTAGTATGTAAAAACTTTAGTGTGTATTTAAACTAACTTGTTTTATGTTTAAAAAAATTGAAAAATCATACAAACAAAACATGAAGTAAAAAAATTTACTGCAGAATTTTTATTAAAAATAAAGTTGATCATGCGCTTAGTATCTGAGTAAAGGCACCTTGATCCGTTTTATCAGCTCCGAAAACCACATAGGAAAAAAAATCCCATCCACAATAGAGTTGAACAATAGTTTTTCAAATGAATAATGCTTTACAGCAAAAAAATTTGATTGAATTCATCTCAAATATATTTAAAAAATTCAAAAGTTGTTGTTAGATAAATTAAAGTAATAAAAATACTTATCTTTCAAAGAATCAATAATAAATTAGTAATATCAACTCATTTTTCTAAAATATAAAGGAAAGATGTATATTGAATCCCCTTAAAGTTTAATTATTTTGTAAAGTGTCACCTTAAACTTTAAACTCATCTAAATTGATTCCTAAATTTTAAATAATATCCAAATAGATCTTTTTATTAAGTAGATGTTAAATTATTAACAATGAAATAATCCTAGCCTTCCATCTATATTGAATATATACCATTGATCGATTTATTATTAGAAATTTTATTTTATCTAATTTTTTAAACATCATAATTCTTAAATGAGAAAAAAAAAAATCCACGTTAATCTCTTCTTCTTCGTAAACATCAACGTTGTTGATGGTCTCCATGCGCTAAACAAGCTATGAGAAAATCGATCTCTTGCATATTAGCTTTACAACTCCAAAAATTTAAGCCTTTGTAGTCTGTAGACAGGGATGGAAATAGATTGGATTAGTTAGGTTTTGCCAAAATAGTATTTGGCTTATTTTGTAAAACGTTGATTTGAGCTTAGTTTATTATTTATCATAAATTTTTTTTTAACTGGACCTAACTTATTTGTAAAAAATAAAAATGTGACCTAACTTGAAAGTCTAAAACCACCAACAACATTGATGTTTACGAAAAAGAGATTACTTTTTCTGTGAAAAATAAAAGTGTAACTTAACTCATTTGTGAAAAATAAAAGTATGACCTAACTCGAAAGTTTAAAACTACCAACAAGATTAATGTTTACGACGAAGAGATTATTTATATTTATTTTTTTCATTTGGGATGTTTAAAAAAATAGACAAAATAAAAATTTTAATAAGAAATTAATCAATCATCCAAATTCAATGTAGATGAAAGATTAAGATTATTTCACAATATTATTAATTTAACATCACCTTAACAGAAAAATCTGTTGAGATATTACTTAAAGTTTAAGCTTTAACTGGGATGAATTTAAAGTTAAGGATGCTATTTTGCAAAAGTACTAAAGTTTAAGAAGGCTTTGTCTACTACTTACAAGTTACAAATATTAAAGTTATAATAATTTCTCAACATAAAAAAGAATAATTTTGATGCACTATAAGTAGAACTTTTTATACCATGATTCAATCTTATACTAACACATTATTTAATGGGTTTGATTATGTTAACACCTACATGTGGTGTCAAATACATTAAATAATTTGAAAACACATTATTAGATGAGAATGTAAATCTTTTTTATACTAACAATATACTAAATTAGTGGTGTAGATGCTCCTTAGATGGATGTAAGATTTTCTCATATTCGCCCATAAAAAAATCTACATAATTCATACATCACTTTTTTTAAATAATAAAATAAGTAAAACACATATTTTAATACACTCTTTTTACCTTTATTTTTTCAAATAAATAAAGTATAAAAATAATATAAAAATTTTAATGTGTAAATATCATTTTGAGTAAATTACACTCACACCTCTCTAAGTTTGATGATATTACATTCAGTCTCATTATTTTTTAAAAATGACACTCACCCCATTAATTGATCAAGTTACATAATTGTGTAAATATTATCGTTAAAATCTATAAATTTTAACATTCACATTATTTATAAAAAAAAATATTTTTTAAAAAAATATTATTATGTATAAATATTACCGTAATATTATTTTATCAATTAAAATTTGATAACATTACTAGTTAAAAATATATATATATTTTTTAAAAACTCCTTACACACACATAGAGAAAATTGTAAAGGTTTTTTTATAAAAAAATATTATTATATATAAATATTATTAATTAAAATTTATAAGGTTTTTAGTATACATAATTATTTTTAGTATACACAGTTTTTCATAAATAACTGTGAATGCTAAAAATTTTATAAATTTTAACTGATAATATTTACACAATTATGCAACTTGATCAATTAATTAAGGGGTGAGTGTCATTTTTGAAAAAGAATGGAGCTGGTATTTTTTTAAAAAAATATTTTTTTTATAAATAACTGTGAATGTTAAAAAATCTTATAGATTTTAAAAATGATAATATTTACACAATTATGTAAACTCTTGATCAATTAATAGGAGTAAGTATCAGTCTTTTTTTTTTAAAAAAATTAGATTAAGTATAATATCATCAAATCTTGAAAGAAGGTAAATATAATTTACTCTATCAGTTGATTTTCTTCTCTCTATATATATATATATATATTCATGTACAGTGACATTCAGGTATTCAATACTACTAAATGGTTGAACCCCTTCAAATTTGTCGTCTTCTTCTAATATTTTGTTTTTATATTTATTTATTTTTCCGTTATTAAAAGTTATTACATCCAAACGAGTGCTATTATACACCTTATTAACTTTGGATATATAATATATCTGCCTTTTATTTGTAATAATAGATTTTTTTTAGGTTAATATTTTTTTTTCAAGTTAATTTTTTTTAGTTAGTTTTTTTCAAGTTAGTTTTTTTTTAGGTTTATTTTTTTATTTTTTTATTTTACACATCATCATATCATATTGTTGTTAGGTACCAATAATTATTCACTGCTAGTCGGCCACCACCTTTTTTCAGGTTATACTATTTTTTTAAGTTGTATAACTGTGTAAATAATACAAGTAAAAATAATATCAATTAAAATTATACTAGTCCTTATATTTTTTCATAAACAACTGTTCATACTAAAAATTCTACAGATTTTAACTGGTAATATTTACACGCAATAAAATCTATAGAGTTTTTAATATGCACAATTATTTATGAAAAAATATAAAGACTAATATAGTTTTAACTGATTTTATTTTAACGGTAATTTTTTACACAATTATGTAACTTAAAAATAAAATAATAACTGTGTGAACAGTAACTTTGGCTATGAACAGTGTAATTTTTCAGCTATTAACAGTGTTTTTTCTAGAAGAACAGTTTGGGTTCCGATGATAAACAGTATTTTTTTTCAGCTTAAACAGTATTTTAGATGAACAGTACAACAAGTTACAGATCGTTGATTATAGTTATTGATGTGTTTTTAAACACAATCAATGATTGAGATGCACCAGGTGCACCATACACCCTGCATAACAGGGTATATATTAGAAATGGTCTTAACTACAAAACAAATCTTAGTTTCATCTTTTTATGCTTATTGCATTTATTTTACTCATTAAATTATAACATATATTTATTAGAGTAAATTTCATTCACCCACCTCCAAGTTTGATGATATTACACTTAATCTCATTTTTATTTAAAAATGACACTCACCCCTATTAATTGATCAAGTTGTATAATTGTGTAAATATTATCAGTTAAAATCTATAGGATTTTCAAGATTCACAATTATTTATGAAAAAAATATTTTTTAAAAAATATTATTATGTATAAATATTACAAGTTAAAATCTAAGTAATATTTTTTATCGTTAAAATTTAATAACATTACTAGTTAAAAAATATATATATTTTTTTAAAAACTCCTTACACACCCACATAGAGAAAATTGTAAAGGTTTTTTTTTATAAAAAAATATTATTATATATAAATATTATTAATTAAAATCAGTAAAGTTTTCAATATATATAGTTATTTTTAGTATACACAATTTTTCATAAATAATTGTGAATGTTAAAAACTCTATAAATTTTAACTGATAATATTTACACAATTATGTAACTTGATCAATTAATTGAGGGATAAGTGTCATTTTTAAAAAGAATGAAGTTGATATTTTTTTAAAAATATTTTTTTAATAAATAGCGTGAATCTTGAAAATTCTATAGATTTTAAATTATAATATTTATATAATTATACAACTTGATCAATTAACGAGGATAAGTGTCATTTTTAGAAAAGAATGAAATTGAGTGTAATATCATCAAACTTGAAAGAGTAAATATAATTTACTCTATTTATTAATATTTTCTCTTTTATTCTCTATTTTTAAAAAAATACACACATATCATAATTTAATTAATAAAATAAATATAAAACACATAAAGAAATAGAGCAAAATTTTGTCCTAAACTAAATTCACCTATATTTTCACTTGTCCTGATTCATATGAGCTAATCTCGGGCTTTTGCTGCTTTTTCATGAGCTATCCTGGCTGACTGAAATAGGCCACGTCAGTGAAAAACGAAGATACTAAATTATGGAAACAGCTATTGTATGGCATTTGTGTTTTAGATCTAATATATATTTGAATAAATCCTATTTGCCCGAAAGTTATGTAACAAAAACTTACATAAGTTCATGGGATTACTCTTGCACAGTCATTGATTTAAAACGCCGTCAAACATTCATCAGCCTTGCCCAAGATTGTGCGTACCTGTGACAGAACTTGAGTCAAGATCATGCATAAACCGTTGTTGGCGCAGGTGGAGGCAGTTTTATCATTACTCGTCTACTCTGTTATTCTTAGTTGCTGCAAGAAATTTGTTCAAAATAAATAGGGAAAGTAATAAAATGGGGGGAAAGGGGAAAATGAAAAACATGATATATACACAACGAGATAGATGACGATACTGAAGAAAAAACGAGCCATCAAATAGGAGTGATGAAGATTAATCTTTCATCACCATCAATTTGAAGCAAGAAAGGACCAGAAGCTCTCATGCATAGAGCAAAGGCAAAAGAAGAAAGTTGAAGAGCAATCGTTGAACTTCGGCTAGGAGCCAAGGGGAAATGAGTGAATAAGAAAATAATCTGTAGGACAGAGGAGCACATTAGATGAGGCAGCTTGTCAAAATTATAAAAATGGCGGAGTTTATAGGATACTTATAAGTAAATTAAATTATATACACTATTAAATTATAAATTTGTTCAGGTCAAAGATGCTCCTTTGATTGATCTTAACCTGTCAATCCGAACCGAGACAGGGATTTTCTAAATTTTAAAAGGAAAATGTATATTTTATTATACTTTTTATCATATTTTTATTATTTTTTTATGATTATAATTAAGTAAGATAAAATAATAATAAAAATAATATAATTAATTATATAAAAATTAATGTGAATGAAAAAAATGATCAAAATATCAATGTTGATTTCAAAATGGCTACGCATGGATTGATGTGCATCCATATATGGTGGAGAACGGAGTGGAAAATTTAAAATATGTACGACGGTGTGCAAGTGTTTTGATCTATGAAGCACGGAAAATGACACAAAGACACACTAAATTTAAAAATTTTAAGATGATTAAGATTTAAATGGATGGTATATATATATATATATATATATATATATATATATAATTTTGATTATAAACAATCCAAATACAACTCCTTAATGACAACACAAGCATCTTCATTTATAACTAGAAAAGAAACCAACAAAAATTGAAAATTGAACCACCCGATCAGAGTGAAACTCACTTAAAACTTGAACTATTAGCACACAGTGAACACAATATATTGAAAAAAAATAGAAAATTTTTCTTGAGGGTGGGTCGGGTGATATTGGGCTTATGGGCCGTGATATTAGTACACTGCCACACAGTAATTTTTTTTTTGAATTTTAATAGGATGTGTCTAATATGTGTCTGCGGTGTGTCTGATATAAGTCCGAAATGTGTCCTAGACGTGTCCGAGTAAAAAAAAATGAATTTTTTAATTGGAGACACCCGTACACGTGAGACACGCGTGTCGTGTGCGCGTCATCGTGTATCAGTGTCGGACACATGTCTGACACGCGTACACGCTAGTAAAATGGCGTGTCCGTGCTTTCTAAGTTTTGATGAAATATGGACCCTAATTAAAAAGATGAAAACTTGTATATTGATATTTATTAATATTTTAATATCTTATTTTTATTTTAATTAATAAGAAATAATAATAATAATAATAAATATTAATTTATTAAAATATTAGTAAATATTAATATGAAATTTTTTACACTAATAATACATACTATTTATACTCTAAATAAAAATAAAGAAATTCAAATGGGATGTAAATCAATTTGTAACACGAGAGAGAGAGAGTATTCAGTATAGCATATATAAATAGTTTAAGACAGAGAAACACACTCGAGAATTTCAATTTTCAACTAGCATAGATCAACTTGTGATTTGTCGTTACATCAGCTCATGAGCACTACCGTTTTGAAGGCAAGAAAAGAAAAGAAGCTCTAATGAATGAACATAGTTAGGTACTATATTATTTTTAACTGATGTGTTTGAAAGAAGTGTTGGTGAACACATGTTTTTTTTTTATTAGATGAACACATGTTTTACCACCAAACTTGTAACATCTAATTAAAGTAACTTAGTTTTTCACTTTTCTTTTTTGTTTTCTTTTTTTTTCTTCAAAATTTTTCACTTACCATAATCATATATATATGAGCTAATTTCACTATTTAAGCAGTGGCGGAGCTAGACTATCCTTCTTAGGATAGTTTGAAATCATCTTAAAGAAAATTAAAAAATAGATTAGAGTCACATGGGACAACTTGTTAAGAATATTAAAAAATGGTATGAATAAGTGTCACGTTAAATTTATAGATCATTATTGTTTCTTATTTTAATTATATTTTTAATTACATATTAATGATAACATTATAAATATAATTTAAGTGTGAAATAAAATTAACTCACAAATCTAACATAACACTTATTCAATAATTTAAAATAATAATAAAATATCTCACTCCAAAAGTATTAAAATCTCTCTTGTATAAAATACTTATCATTAAAAGTTAATTAAGCATCTCGTACCAATGAGCCTCATCTCAAATGACACCAGTTATTGCCTTGTGTGCTAAGGGGCGTATTCGATCCCCTAAGATGGTATTCCTTTTTTCCCCTTCCTTGGGATCTCTTGTGAGACATCATTGGCCCCACTCCTATGGTGGGATCTCCTTATAAGCCTGTGGGGCTTAGGTATCCAAAAAAATAATAAGCATCTTATAAAAAAAGAGAGGGTAAATTAAGCATATTATTATTGTTAGATTATATGTCTCTAAGCAATGGTGTTCCATTTACTAGAAAAGTAGTAGAGTTCAATCTCCCTAAATGTTTTTCATCTCAATTTATTTTTTTTATCCTCTAATTTTTCTCTCAAGTCCTATTAAGAAGTCATCTAAAGATCTCATAAAGGACTCTTTCTCTAAGTTCATAGTGTGAGTCCCCATAAATGTTTTTCATTACAATTTTTCTTATCCTTCAACCTTTCTCTTAAGTCCTATTAGGAGGCCATCTAAAAGTTTTACTAAAAAATCCCTTCACCAAGCCCATAGCGTACATCCTAGGCCTTACAAAAGAAAAAAATTAATTAAAGGTGTTAGTGATAAGAACTTATTTGTAGGATCTCATAAGTTCAATAATTTCAATTTATCAAGAAAAACTCATATTTATTCTTAATAAAAACCAAAATAACTATCTAAATAATAATTAATTAATTATATGTAAGTTTGGTTAGTTAAAAAAATAAATACAAAGGGAGTATAAAATGTCCAAATAAAAATTAGATGGTTCTTAGTTAAAAATAAACAATAAAAGTAACACATGGTTCTTAGTCAAAATTATATAAATGGCGGAGTTTATAGGATACTTATAAGTAAATTAAATTATATACATTACTAGATTATAAATTTGTTCAGGTCAAAGATGCACTTTGATTGACAACTTGAGATCTTAACCAAGACATGGATTTTCTAAAATTTAAAACCGCTTCGCATGGTGTGCGACGGTGTGGAGAACGGAGTGGAAATTTTAAAAATGTTGGACGGTGTGCAACTGTTTTGATGAAATACGAACCGTAATTAAAGAAAAAATGATGATGATATATTCTTCTTTAGGGATAAATGTATTATTGATATTTTTTTAAAAATGTCAAATTTAATGAGAGAAAATAATAAAAAAATAAATATAATAAATAATATTATTAAAAAATATATACATTATTAATGATAAAAATATCAAAATTAATAAAAAGATAAAATTTTGTACAATGATATCTCTTAATATTTTAATTTTTTATTTTTATTTTAATTAATGAAAATAATAATAAATATTAATTTATTAAAATATTAATATATATCAATATAAAATTCGTTTATACTAATAATACATACCATTTATACTCTATATAAAAATAAAGAAACAATTCAAATGGGATGTAAATCAATTTGTAACAAGAGAGAGAGTATTCAGTATAGCATATATAAATAGTTTAAGATAAAGAAACACACTCGAGAATTTCAATTTTCAACTAGGATAGATCAACTTGTGATTTGTCGTTACATCAGCTCATGAGCACTACCGTTTTGAAGGCAAGAAAAGAAAAGAAGCTCTAATGAATGAACATAGTTAGGTACTATATTATTTTTAACTGATGTGTTTGAAAGAAGTGTTGGTGAACACATGTTTTTTTCTTTTTTTATTAGATGAACACATGTTTTACCACCAAACTTGTAACATCTAATTAAAGTAACTTAGTTTTTCACTTTTCTTCAAAAAATTTCACTTACCATAATCATATATATATATATATGAGCTAATTTCACTATTGGCAGACCTAGACTATCCTTCTTAGGATAGCTTGGAATGGATCATCTTAAAGAAAATTAAAAAATGGATTAGAGTTACATGAAACAGCTTGTCAAGAATATTAAAAGATGACATGAATAAGTGTCATGTTAGATTTATAAATTATTATTATTTATTATTTTAATTACATATTAATGATAACATTATAAATATAATTTAAGTGTGAGATAAAATTGACTCACAAATCTGACATAACACTTATTCAATAATTCAAAATAAAAACAAATGTCTCACTCCAAAAGTACTAAAAGTCTCTCTTGTATAGAATACTTATCATTAAAAGTTAATTAAGCATCTTGTGCCAATGAACCTCACCTCGAATAACACTAGTTACTGTCTTGTGTGTTAGGGGGCGTGTTCGATCCCCCAAGATGATATTCCCCTTTTCCCCTTTCTTGGGATCCCTTGTGGGACATCCCTTGATCCACTCCTATGGTAGGATGTCCCCATAGGCCTATGGGGCCTAGGTACCCAAAAAAAAAATAAGCATCTCATAAAAAAAATGGTAAATTAAGCATATTATTATTGCTAGATTATATATCTCCAGACAATGATGTTCAATTTACTATAAAAGTAATGGGGTTCAATCCCCATAAATATTTTTCATCTCAATTTTCTTTTCTTATTTTTCACCTTTTTTCTCAAGTCCTATTAGGGAGTCATCTAGAGATCTCAGTAAAGAGCCCTTTCTCTAAGTCCATAATGTGGGTCCTCATAAATGTTTTTAATCTCAAATTTTCTTATCTCCCACCCTTTCTCTTAAGCCTTATTAGGAGGTCATTTAAAGGTCTTGCTAAAGAATATTTTCGTCAAGCCCATAGCGTACATCCTAGGCCTTATAAAAGAAAAAAAAAATTAATTAAAGGCGTTAGTGATAAAAACTTATTTGTAGGATCTCTTAGGTTCAATAATTTCAATTTACCAAGAAAAACTCATTTATTCTTAATAAAAATCAAAATAACTATCTAAATAATAATTAAATTATATGTAAGTTTGGTTAGTTAAAAAATAAATACAAAGAAGTATAAAATGTCCAAATAAAAATTAGATGGTTCTTAGTTAAAAATAAACAATAAAAGTAACACATGGTTCTTAGTCAAAATTATATAAATGGCGGAGTTTATAGGATACTTATAAGTAAATTAAATTATATACATTATTAGATTATAAATTTGTTCAGGTCAAAGATGCTCTTTGATTGACAACTTGAGATCTTAACCAAGACGGGGATTTTCTAAAATTTAAAACCGCTTCGCATGGTGTGCGACGGTGTGGAGAACGGAGTGGAAAATTTAAAATATGTAGGACGGTGTGCGACTGTTTTGATGAAATACGAATCCTAATTAAAGATAAATGATAATCATATATTATTTTTAGAGATATATACATTGTTCATATCTTTTTAAGGGAGTCAGATTTAATAAGAAAAAGTAATAATAAAAAAATAATAAATAATATTTAAAAAGAATGTAAAAAGATATATATGTATTATTAATAATAAGAATGTCAGAATTGATAAAAAGATAAAATATTGTACAATAATATCCATTAATATTTTAATATTTTATTTTTATTTTAATAATAATAATAATAATAAATATTAATTTATTAAAATATTAATATATATCAATATAAAATTCGTTTATACTAATAATACATACCATTTACACACTGTATAAAAATAAAGAGACAATTCAAATGGGAGTATTCAGCCTAGCATATATAAATAGTTTAAGACAAAGAAATACACCCGAGAATTTCAATTTTCAACTAGGATAGATCAACTTGTGATTTGTCGCTGCATCAGCTCATGAGCACTACCATTTCGAAGGCAAGAAAATAAAGAAGCTTTAATGAATGAACATAGTTAGATACTATATTATTTTTTAGTGATGTGTTTGAACGAAGTGTTGATGATCACAATTTTTTTTTTTTGGTATTAGATGAACACATGTTTTACCACCACACTTGTAACATCTAACTAAAGTAACTTAGTTTTTCACATTTCTTTTTTGTTTTATAGGATGCCATAGGTTCAATAATTTTAATTCACCAAAAAATATAGTCAGTTTGGTTAATTGTAAAATAATCAAATAAAATCGTTTTCTAGTTATTCTTAAAATAACCAAAATAACTATATGAGTTTGGTTAATTAAACAATAACTACAAAGAGAGGATAAAATGTCGAGATAAACTGTAGATGGTTCTTAAATAAAAATTAAAAAAAATAAAAGATTCTTATTCGTACCGTATATATTATGAATTTATATTTATATATTAAATTGCTCACCTAATCTTTTATATTGTTAATAGAAGCCAAACAAACTTGGAAAATGGCGAAAGAAAAGGATCCGAAACAAGGATTGAAGCACTGTGCCATGACAACAATCTGTTGGGCATTTGGTGCTAAAATTTCTAACTTCTTGCATCTAAAATATATACATATTTTTTTTCCTATAATATCTTTTATTCAATAGGTAAAAAGTCAATCGTTTGGGATGATTAAGTGTCTAAACAAAAACTTTTTTTTAATGATATTATTTTTTTATACAAATTTTAAGATTGAATCTAAGATTACATATACAAAAAATTCAAACTCCTTCTATTTATACCAACACATCTATTTTAGGTGAAGAAAATGATCAAGTCATAGTCTCATAAGAGGAAGAGCACATGGGACAACTTGTCAAGATAATAAAAAAACAATTAGCAGATCTCATAGGATACTTGTCATTAAAAGTAAATTATGCATATTATTGAGTAATTCAAATCTTAACCTTTATTTGATTCAAAATGGGAAAATACTTGCATAAATTTAATATATTTTAAATTAGGTTTATTGGGTTAATTATATAATTATAATTAATAAATAATTATTATAATTCATTAATAAATAATTATTATAATTAATTATGTAATTAACTTTGTACACTTAACTTAAATATACTGTATTAAGTTTTATGCAAATATTTCTCTCAAAACAATATCTTTCTAAATTTAGAACAACTTACAGGTGGATGGATGTGCACCTCTATATGGTGTAGTGGACAATTAATGAAGGGGGAAGTAAAATATGTAAGATCATATGCAAATCTTGCGTGGTGAGGTTTCATTAAATAATCAAAGTAAAACCAAAAAAACAAAAATTAATTAAGTGTCTTAGTGATGAGGAACTTAAATAATTTGTAGGATGTCCTAAGTTCAATAATTTCAATTCATGAAAAAAAATACAAGTCATTTTGGTTATTTTGTAGAATAATAAAATAAAATCCTTTCTAGTTTTTTTTTTTTTTTACAATTCCTTTCTTAGCTATTCATAAAATAAACAAAATAACTATACAAGTAAATTAATTATATGTGAGTTTGGTTAGTTAAAATATAACTAGAAAGAAAGGATAAAATGTACAAATAAACCGTGGAAGGTTCTTAATTATAATAAAAAGCAAAAGATTCTTATCGCTAAATATTTTTATATTAGATTTTTTTATCTGATTTTGATATTAGGTTCTTATTCAGTTAATCATGATTTTCTTGTATTTTTTGTACCTTATATATTGTGAATTTATATATTAAATTGCTTACGTAATCTTTTATATTAATTAATAATTAATTTATTATAATTAATTATATAATTAATAGTACATTTGACTTAAATGCATTAAGTTTATTATGCAAATATTTCTCTCAAAACCAATATCTTTCTAAATTTGGAATAATCTACGCATAGATTGATGTGCATCTGCATATGAGAGTGCTTTTTACATAAACTTAAAAAAACATTTAATTTAATTTTGTGTGCATTTGATTAATTGTATTATTAATTAATAAATAATTATTAAAATTAGTTAGTAATTAATTATTACAATCAATCATAATTAATAATATAATTAATCTATTATATCCAATTTAAATACTCTAAGTATATACAATAATTTTTGTATATATGGTGCAGTGGAAAATTGATGAAGGGGGAAATAAAATATTTCGGATAATGTGCAAGTCTTCCGTCGTGAAGTTTCATTAAATAATCAAAGTATATAAAAGTAATAATAATAAGTGTGTTAGTGATAAGAAACTTAAATAATTTGTAGGATGTCATGTCATAGGTTCAATAATATCTGTTCAAAAAAAAAGTCAATTTGGTTAAATGTAGAATAATAAAATAAAATACTTTCTTAGTTATTTTTTTATTTTGGAAAATTCTATGTAACTTGAGTATAAGTTTGAATTCTAGAATTCATGAATACATGGACTAATAAGAAATAATCATGTGAAAATAGTGATAATGATATGTAAATAGGGGTATAAATAGGACAAGTCAAGTCAAATTTTGTCTTAAATATATATAGTTTGTATCCTAATTATAAGACTTGAGTCTGATCTATAAGTTTGTAATAAATTAATTTTTAAGGTCTGAATTAATTTTTTTAAAAGTTTGACCTAACTTGAAAGTCTATTTTGCAATGATACTTTAAAATAGGCTAACAGACTTATCTTTAAATAGGATAACATATCTTTATATAAGCTAACACACTTACTTTTAAATAGGTCAACATATATTTACATAGGCCAACAGACTTATGCCCTAAAATAGACCAACAGACCTACTTAAGGCCAATAGGCCTTTGTTATAACTTAACATTCACTTTTTAATTTTATAGATGATCACTACTTCTTACTCTAATCTTTGATCGATGTGAGATTTAGAGATATATCAAGTTACAAAATTATTATAGACATATATCTCAAAGTTACACATCGACCAAAGATCAAAGTAAAAAAGTAGTGAGCATCTATAAAAATAGAGAGTGAGTGTTAACTTATTATTTTCATTCTAATAAATATATTACGCATTAGATATATTAATAAATATATTATTACTATTCTAACTTTTTAACTTAGGTTTTAGTTATTAACTTTTATTAAAATTTAACTAAAAATATATTAATATAATTATTATAATAATATATATATTATATTATATATAATTAAACAGATCATGTCGATCTATCAATCTTGAAAGATCTATTAGATGACTTAAAACTTGACATTTTTAATTAAACAGACGTTTAAAAAAGTCTTAGCCTAACTTGTTTAATAAACAGAATAGATCAAGCTTCAGGCAGGCCTAGTCATCAATCCTTGATAGACAGTCTAGTCTATTTTCACTCCTATATGTAAAGTGTTCTTTTTTAATATTTGATTTTACAAAATAATCCTTAAGAAAATTAAATTTGTAATAGATGAACCTTAATTTTTTTAATAAAAAAAGCATGAATCTTAAGGAACAATTGACTAACAAGAAACAAATTGAGAAGGTTCAATTGATTAAAACGAATTTTTAGGTTGCAGATTTATCAACCTATTAAGCTTGTAAAAAAAATTATATTTTTAAAAATCTTATTGATAAAATTTCCTCGATTTTTAAAATATTACTTACACAAAAAGATATCATACCTAACAGAACAGTTATCATTAAATGTAAATGAAAGAACCAATGCCTAAAACTAGTCCCATTCAACAAATGTTACATGAAAATAGCAACAAACTCACGTAAAGCAAGAAAATCAGTTCCGGTGTTTCATGTTTTGTGTCCTCATTCTGCTGCCCCATGACCCTTCCTTTTGTCCCATGCGTCTACGAGACCTTTTCTTCAATTCAACCACGTGCTCCTCACACCTACTTCTCCATCTCTCATCATCACTAACACTCATAATTTTGCTTCTCAAACCCAATTCACAGTCATACTGTGCTCGAAGCATAGGATTGGACAACGTCTTGTAAGCTGCATTTAGCTGCACAAACATCCTCGTTGACTTTTCTTTCATGGAAGGGTCATGGCACACATCTGGATGGTACTGAAGAGCCATTGATCTATAAGCACTCTTTATCTCATCCATTGTTGCATTTTTGGGACTCAGAGACAGTATCTTGTAGAAGTTTCCATGGGTGGTCTCGTCCACAGTACCCTTCAGCTTTGTGGCTCTGCATGAGACAGCAAACTGCATATGAGAAAGTCTTTGCTGTTTACTTGAGAGTGGAAGACAATGAAATGGCTTGCAAATGCTTAGGCTTGAGCTTATGGATAAAACATCCATTGCTCTAAATTATTTAATTGTACCTGTCTTTGATCTATGAGAATGAGTGTGAGAAAAAGAATAGATGGTTTACTTCTATTTATTTGTGTGCTTGTGTGAAGACTGAAGAAGGATCTTGAATGTTTCTTGATAATAACTATTATTTTATGCTAATTAATTTATATTTGCGGAAAAAAAATGTTGAAATTTCAAAGAAAATGAAAGTTTTAGGTGTTGAATTATTCAAAGTACACGTTTTCTTCATGGCATGCATCGAGTTTATTAGGCTAAACTTTAGGTATCCATAAATATATATATATATATAAAATGAGATTTAAAAAAGAAATAACGACTTGACCCAAATTTAGTATGCTTTATTTTCATGTCCTAGTAATCTTATTTTAGACTCAGTTTTTTTATGCTTTTTGGACAATCAAATCACTCAAATTGGAATTTCATAAAATATTTAACTATTTCTTTCTAAGATAATAAAACAAAATAAACACATTTTTTAATATATATATAAATATATATATATATATGAGGAGGATCAATTTAATAAAAATACATTTTAATGAAATAATCTCAACCAATTGTAACCTTATATAAACTGATCCCTTCTCTATATATATATTAATAAAATAAGTGTAACCAATGAGTGGTAAAAAATGTGAAAGAATCATTTCTCTTTGATAATATAAGAACAAGGCCTCTTGGGTCAACCATCATACAGAAGAATATAGTGCATACAGCTAGATACCACATGATTCTTGTATTGAATATGAACAAACAGTAAAATCTAGAGGAAACAGCAACCCTCTTTGACTGATACAATCAATGTATTCGCTTCCCAGTTTTGCGTAGTCCGCCGGCAGGGTCAAAAGGTGCATTTATTGGGATAAAGGCAATGAATGATTTGCACAAAGTAGTCCAACAGGTATTTTTCTAGGAAACAGCCACTTCCTTCTTTCGTGGCTAAATCCAATTATTGAAGTTCATATGGATCAAAAACCATTTGCCAACCAGCCCGAGACAGACAAAACGTAATTTAAGAGAAGGCATGGATGGCAAATTGGAGCCCTCCCCCGGCCCCCAAAAACAAACCTTAACCATTTGCTTATTGTTGATGTAGCAGGTGCATGTCTGCCCTGTCAAGTAGTTCACCTAATTCAGTTTTTCTCTTTCTTTTTGGGCCTCGGCCCTCTAATGTATTAAAAAAAAAGAACTCATTTCGTTTTGAAAATATCAATGTTTTAAAAATAAGATTGAATTGGTCTGTTGAACTAATTAAATTATAAACTAATTATATATCTAGTTTAAACAATATTTGGTTTAATCAATATTCAACTTTAAATTTAACATGTTGAATCAAGCAAACTATAATTTAAAATTTTTGTCAATTCAACCTCTTATTCAGTTTTTAAAACATTAAAAAATACTTGTTATAGTTATAGGAAGGGGGGAATTACTTTAGCAGGCTTTTTCACATTTTTTTTATTTTGTGTATACAATACAGAGTTTTAAATTTAATTAAAAATTAATCCAACCCAAGTACCACATCCAATCAAGATCCTTTTATTTTATTTTATTTTTATTTAAAAAATCCTTTTAAGTTATTCACTAATATAAGAGCCTCATATTATACAAAAAATTTGAAATTTTAATACACTCTAAGTCTAAGAATAATATTCTCAATGGCTTAGATTCAATTTAAAATCGGTTAAATAATATTTTAAAGTTAATGCAACAACTTGTTTAGTTATATAGTCCACGTATTATGTTTTTATAAAATTGAGTGTAAAACTCTGAGAATATATAAAAATCTCTCATTTTATGTCTTTCTCCTTTATAGCATGGTTCTCTTACCTTATTCGCATTACATCACTTTGACACTAGGATAATTCCTCATCAATGATTGGCCTAATTCTTACATGAAATATTCACATATGTATTGGTCTAATATAAAAAAAAATTGGTGCACAAAAATTTATATAAAAAAGTGATGTTAATACCAAGGAAAATATTGGCTGTCACTAAACTTACCTGCCACCATAATACACCATCTTCCGTGTTGCCATTTTCTGTTACCTTTTCCTGCTGAATAGCACGAATCAAAATGCAAAATAATTAAGAATAATTTTCCTTAAAAAAAACTAAGAAAGCTATTGAAATTTCAATATGACCAGAGCCGGATTTAAAGGAGTGAGCGTCCCCCTTGGTCTCCCTTTTTCTTAATTTAATTTAATTTATTAAAAGATAAATGAATAATTACATTGCTCTCTTATAAAGATAGTATTAATTATATTGATACTTTTTTATTTAAAAATTATACTCATATTCTTGATTTTATGTATTATTATTATACTCTAACACTTTTCTTTGTTTAAAAATTACACATATCTCTCTTACTTTATGTACGAATATTACACAAAATTTTATTAAAAATACAAAATAAAAGAAGTATGAATAATTTTTCAAACAAGAAGGGTGTCAATATAATAAGCATTAACTTCAGGAGAGGTCTAACTCAGTATAATTATTCTAAAGATAAAAATGGTGAAGTTAAAAGAGTTTATACTTGATGTGTATTTAACATGTGATTCATGATTATTTTATATACATTGATATTATAATTTAACTTATTTTTTTATTAATTTTTAATCTTTATATAATAAAAACCTACTAATTCATCTCACTTTGCTTCATTTTCTTCCTTTTTTTTAAAAAAATCTGCATATAAAAACTTTATTTTTCTTATGAATCATAATGTAGAGGACAACTACTTACGTAATGCATTTAATATATAATATAAATATTTTTTATTTTTTTCACTTTATTCATAAAACTTTCTATATAATAAAAAGAAAATATTCTTTTAAAGTGAATAAATAAGAGTATATTTATCTTTAATTTAAATAGTACATTTTAATCTTAACCCACTAAATAATTTAAAGATAAATATATTTTTATTTACTAACTTTAATTTTTTTTTTATATTTAATAATATGATTCATGATTTTTGACTATTTCATTGAATATTTTATACATTCCTCCCTAAATATGACCAGTCACATGAAATATGGTTGAAGGTTTCAGTGGCGGATCTTAAGCAAGAATTTCGGGGTAACCATATGATGTTTTCATCTAGAAATGCTGTTTTTCATGAATAGAAATTCGTGAATTGCCCACGAACAGTTTTTATTGGATATTTTTTTCATTTCCGTTATGACCCACCCATAATTTTCGCTTGTCTCCCAAATTTTATTAGTTACAACTTCATTCGTATACATTCGTGAGAAAATAACTTTGAAGGAAATAGCATTGCTCGTTTTCATAATATATAAAAGGAGTTATGTGTAATTTTTTTTAAGTAGTTATATAGAGTTTCCAAAATTTTTGAGGTGGCAATAGCTACCCTAGTCTCAAGAAGATCCCCCAGTGGATCAAGGCCAAAAGATTTAGTTAAGAGTGCATTGTCTCATTGAAAATTTCATGGCGCATACTAGACTCGAATAGAGGAAAAATACAGCGAAACTAATTCAACATGTGCTTTGTTGAAATTTTATTTGGAGCTTTTTTGCTTGTAGGTAAGTTAAAGCTGCTTTGAAACTTCTCACTTTCTCAGCAAAATAAAAATACAGTTCCTTGCCTTGGAGTTCATGCATAAAGGAACATTAATTAGCAATTCATATACAGCTAAACCCTTGGAAGGTAATTAAGGCAAAGTAGTGTTATGATAAAGGACATTAGGGATGACCTTCTGCAAGATCTAAGCAAGGATTTCAGCTAAGTTGCAGGTATTTGTTAGGAAATGCAGGTATTTCAGACAATTTGGACTAGTTAGCTTCATCTGGATTAGGAACACATCAATGCTCTAGATTTTTTAAGCTTTTTCTTCATTTCAAAACAGATATGTATGCTGAGGGAAAATGCTGCAGAGATTACAGGTTGTGTATTTATGAGTTGTTTTTTTCTCATAGAAGTCACCTTCCCTTCAAAACTACAGACTTTTCTTTTCCTTTCTATTTTCGCTCATTTTTTTTCTATGGCTAAATAATCAAGTGGAGAAGAAAGATTCAGTGCACGACCAGTGTGTTGGGAGTGGCAGTGATTAGTGCCAGGTGCGAGATCTGGTTCCCAACTGCCACTAGAATCGCCATCAAGCTAGATCAGTGCACGATTGGATCTGTTGGTGGTGATGGGTGGCGTTGGCAGAGGTGGAGGTTGGTGTTCGATGGTGGTGGGTTTTCTGGTGGCTGAAGTGCTAGGCGGAGCAGAGGCTCGCGTGGGGCGCAACGGTAGTGCCGCTACTACAAGGGGTGGTGAAAGGAGGCTCCTGGTGGCGACTATGTGTGGAGCCAAGGAAGCTCCTGCTAGCGGCTTCAGCCGGAGTTATCATCGGCGAGATGATATTGGAGAGACCATGGAAGAAGTGAAAATAACAAAAGTTGTACGATTAAAATAAAATAATTAAATAAAATATTTTATAAAAGAAAATGATCATCATACACTCATTATAAGGGTATATGTATTGTTAAAACATTTTTTAAGGTGTCAGATTTAGTGAGAGAAAGTAATAAGAAAAAATAAGTATGATGAATGATATTAAAAGAAATATTAAAAGTTATGAAGCACGGACACGCCGTTGTTGAGACATATCCGCGTGTCGGACACGTGTCCGTGTCAGACACATGGGGACACCCGTACGACACACGTGTCCTGCGTGTCAGAATGTGTCTGATTAAAAAAATTATTATTTTTTAATTTGGATACGTTTTAAACACGCTTGGATACGTCTCGGACATGCTTGGATACGTCTTGAACACGTTTGGACACGTCTAGGACACGATCTATTAATATTTTTTTAAAAATAGTTTTCATGATTAACGTTTAATTAGTAAGCTCATAACTCACTCAAACTCAATCACATAACTAATGTCCCAAGTCACTATTTTCACACATTAATATTTTAAATTTTATCTTTTCATATATCACTATTAGACTTTCAAGTTTTATCTTTTCACACACCATTATTTTCATCTACTCCTTCTACCTTTGTTTGTACCAAATCGTTCACTTCGTCGTCACTGAAGCTTGCTTCATACCAATATTCTCTCTAGTTAATTTTTTTTATGTACATGTACTCATTCATGGTTAGTTCTATTAGGAGAAATTGATTTAAGAGATTTTTTAAAATATATTAATAGAAATTATGCTCTATATTTTTTAGGAGAGACTTATTAGGTAGCAAATATTGATACATATAACATATATTAAGATATTGTAAATCTTCAAATTTATAGAAATGATATGAATGAATTATGAATTACTTAAATTTTGTTTATATATATATATATATATATATATATATATATATATATATATATATATATATGTCGTATCGTGTCCTCTACAATTTTTAAATTTGGTGTGTCTCCGTATTCATATTGTGTCATATATCCGTATCTGTACTTTATAAATGAAAAGAAATATAGTGTACACTATTAATGTTAAGAATAGCACAACTGTTTTATAAATAAGAAAATAGCTATTTTTAAAAGTCCATATAGAATCAAACTCATTAAATCCATAATAAACGACACCTATAATTTTATCTTACTTGAATTTGACAAGGGAAAAACAAAAAAACAAAAAAGAACTAAGGCTACTTTCCGAAGTATTTCGACTCAAATTGTGCACAACTACTTTTGTTATTGCATTTAAGTAATAACACAATCTCAAACTTTTTTTGGTTAATATACAACCATATTAATAGTTATGAAGGATTGTGCTGAGGCAAATAATTTCAGTAGCATTTTTTGTATGAGTTTAATAGATATTTTTACTAAGAAACTGGCTCAAACTAATTATTAGGCGTAAAGATAAAATCTGTATAAATACATTACTCAAAGAATATTACTTTTAATAAATAATAATACTTGCACAAATTTACAATCACGCACTCTTTACATGCTCCTATGCATTGAATCATACTCTTGTTTTAATGTAACCTTTTATAAATGATTCATATTGTAAACATACCACACATAGTTTGCACAAGTATTTTTTCTTAAAAATACATTTCAAATAAAATTTGATAAAGTACTTAAATATTTGGTGGAATGCTACCCCCAATAAACAGTAATTTTATTGCCTTTCATTTCTGAACGAGATAAACAAAATGACACCTCAAACTGCCCTACAGTACAAGCTATAAACTACATTTTCTGTTCGCTGCCTAATTCAAACATTCATGAAATTCATATGGATTGCATACTATTTGCCAGCCCAAAATACCATTGATTAAAATAAAGGAGAGAGGAAAAAAACACATAGAGAGAAAGCGGGATGTAAAGAAAAGCATCTGCTGGTAAGCCTTCTTAAAGGGCAAACGCTGCCAGACTGCCAGATTGAGGAAAAATAAAGAGCTAGATAGAAACTAATTCAGTTACAAGTGCTTTCTAGAAACTTTGGAGCTCATTTGCAAATGGGGGATATGCATTGAATTTTTATTTTTATTTTGTTACAAGCAATGACATGGCTGATTAGAGTCTGCAATTTGGGAAAAGGAGTGTTAAACTTGAGAACATTAAGGGTGGCCTAAAACTAGATGAAACCAACAAGCAAACAAGTGGGGAATAAAATTCCCTGCAGATACTTCTTAGAAAAGAACAGTAGAAAAGACAAGATGTAGTTACTACATTTGAAACATATCAAAGCTTTAACTCTTTGAAACTTCTTGCTTGCTACATTTGTCAGTTTTAGCATATATTCCTAGGCCCCATGAATGCCAATGAGGAAAATAAGGATCATGTCTTTATGAGCGAGCTCCGTTTTCCACTCTTCCTCGTAACATGTCAGCTTGTTTAAGTCACTTCCGTAAGAAACTTACAGATATTCCCGGCCTATGTACTCCCAAAGGTTGAGATTCACTTGAGATATGTAAGGAGATGTGTATCTCATATATTCTAATGTAATCTTCCATCATTGACAGTGCTTACTATAGATACATTGAATTTTTTTTTATCAAACGATTTTGTTTGAGATACGCTAGGCTCGGGTCATCAGATATGCAGCAACTGCAGATTGTAATATAATCAAAGATAGACCAAGAATTGGACGTACCAACTGCAAAATTGGACGTACCAAACAAACAGATGTCTTCAATGGTTCAATGTCTAGATCCTAATTAAGTAAAGGCCTGTTGGCCATTGAACTGCTTAAAATTGCTTTTGAGTAAAAGCCCTCTCTTATGTTTAATCGTGTTTGACCAAAATTCTTTTTATGGGTTATCTACACTAGAAATTAGCTACACTGTTTTTACTTAACAGTGATGAGCATTTTTTGCAACAATGATTCTCTCGTCAAACAAAAATTTTACAGCAACAGACATGGGCACTTATACCTTTTTAGAATCTGATACAACTGGGGTCCTCTGGCCCCTTGGTATACCACCTTAGATGGCATTAGTGATCCAATATCATAAAGTACAGCTAACCCATATTCTTGATCAAGAAAGAAAATGAGTAACAGAAGAGTGTTACTAGAGACTCCGATGAGTTCATACTTCAAACTACAACTATTGGTGCAGACTGCAAAACTGGCATCCCCACTTTCCATTGATCTGGAAGACCTCAAGAGCCAATTGCCCAATGGTGCTCTAGACGATATATATGTACTAAAAGTAGTTGCACAAAAAGGACTAAAGATGTAGTTTTTATGTTGGAGAAATTCTTGTGTAAGTTCATCAGAAAAAAAGTGAAAGAATAGCACATATCTTGATGCTCTTGATGATTTAATTTCTTGAAAAATTAGTTTATGTGGTGCATGGTTGGACCATGACATTGTATCCTACACGATGATGCCACAGACATTTTGCCTCAACGAATATTAATAAGCAATTTCTTCTGTTAAAGCATTTTAAAAAACATATATATAATTCATGCATTGCTTTCCCTCTCTTTCCTCAAGCATGCGCCGAAAAGTGGAAAGTAGATCAATGCCTTTCGGCTTAGATAAAGGGCCTCAACATGGCTACGGAACAGTTTGAGTAGTAATGATTTGGCCACGACGTAGTAAATGATTTGCAAAGCTTTTAAAGGTTACGTCCACCGCACAAAAGGCGCATCCAATTTGTAGACCGAAGTTATTTGTGGCAATGTAGTGTGATAGTATTAAGTATAAACCAGGACATGGTAATATGACCACGGAACCAAGGATATCTGTTTAGACCTTAGAGGTCTATTATTGAGCAGAATTTGTGCTTAATCAGTGCTCCATTTGCAATCCTCTAGGATTAAAATTAACCAATGCACCAGGACCCATCATGTGGGCTTCCTTATCGAGCTAATAATTTTGCGAAGGGAGATAATTGTGGTGAGTGGTGACTATGAAAACCATGAGTGAGAAAGCGTCTATGACTAAGTGGTAGTGCGTGCTCATCTGAGATTTAGATTATAGTTTTAGTTCATTTTTGTTTTCTTTGTTCATCACCATCTTTGCCACAACACCATACCATGTCCTCCCCTGTGACTTAGGCATGAGTACTTGTCACAAGAAAACAAATTACACCCATATCAAGCTAATAATAATAATATATTCCTATATATTACATATAAAATTATAAATAAGAAAAAGAGGGTACAACCTCAATAGGTTCGAGTTACTCCCAGAATGAATTATATCTACTTTAAGTCACACATAGAATGAGAAGACCTCCAATGGTAAAACCCAAAGAAAACATCAAAATAGTCCCTTCAGTCATCTCTCTACTCTCAAAACGAAATGAAACTCAGCTCAAAAGCCTAAGAATGTAGCTACCAATAGGCAAACAAGCAACGATCCAGCTGAAATTGGGTATAGTGCTGATGCTGTGTTCCCTAGAGATGGTGTTGGTGCTGGAGAATGAGATAGCTCATTTTCAGGGCCATTCACACCATGTGCTGCAGCAGGAGATATTGGAGAAGATTGTGGAGAGAGGCCCCCAGCTAGAAAGAATTAATAACAATAATAATACATGTTAGAGACACCAATAATGTCGGAGTCTATCTCCATATATCAAAATGGTCAAGATTTTTCAAACAATGCAAAAAATTATTAATGCATGGGCAGCATTATGTGAAAAAAATGATAGAGAACAAGCATATTTAATCGGCATGTAGAAGATAGAGGATGATTAACAGCTTTTGATTTTCAAATTTTATATTTCTGTGCACCTTGAAGATACCTACGTTTCAGTAATAATAAAGAAAATGAAAATCTTGTCATCTCCAAATAACATAATACATAGAAAATTATATGCCTCTTCATCATAGATTCATAGTCCTATGAACATACACTAAATCGCAAAGGGTTACAATTCTTTAAACCAGTATTATAATAGGCAGAATTTTAATTATCAGCAGCTATTGGTAAAAGTAGAACCAATTGTGATAGGTACACCGACATCAGAATTCAAAATTCTTTAGAGCATATAAACTGCAAAGACTGAGGACCACAACTATATATAATATACATTATTTTTAATTTTGAATTAGCCAGAGTCTGCGAAAGGAATATCTAGAAGAAAACATCCAGAAAAACAAGAAACAACACCACAAAATCAGATATGGTTCTTATTTATTTAAGTATGAGAGGCAGAACAAAATCAAGCACGTGCTTACCTTGGTAATTTGGAACAAAATTCAACGTAAAACTACACATCAAGATTTGTAAATGGCATAAAGTATCAAGATTTAAAATAGGAAAAGAGAACGATTAGTGAGAAACATACCAGGAGAAGAAGCTGGCGTTTCAGACACTGCAAAACAACAAAACCACAGTAACTAACATGAATCCAGAAATGGAGAAAACTCCATAGCAAACCCATCAAAATAAATAAATACAGTTAAAGCATTCAATGCTTTCTTTATTTAGTAGTTAGGAGGGTTATTAGAAGATGTGCTACGAGGATTTAGAATTATTCTCAAAAATAAATCTTTTCCACCAGAAAAAAGGGTAAGGGGCAGAAATCAAGATCAACGCGTTCAATGTTCAAAATCAAATGTACACAGTCAAAAAACTGAGGGTATCTCATATATGCATAAAAATGAAAACTTTCTTCAACAGAACTGTCCAAAGCACCAAACTTTATCTGGCAAAACCCTCATAGAGACAAATACTCCCCAAAAAACAACGAAAAAACAGAAAGCCAAAGAAGAAATTTAAGAAAACCCAAGTGGGGAATAAGCAGAACTTTACTCACATCCACAGTTAGTAGCAGAAGGAGCAGAGACTTTGCAAGCAGCAGGAAGAGCGGTGGCCTTGCTGACATTCAAGACCACACCAAACTGAGCACTGCTCTTGAAAGCCTCACAGAGGCACGCTGGAGCAGTCTTGAGCACAGACTTCAAGCCAGAACAGCAGGTACCTTCTGGTTTGGTTGTGGTGCTGCCATTGGTAACAAAGGACAAGCAATCAGCCATGGTCAAGACCAGGCTTGAGCAGTCGACAGATGGTGCTGGGGCATGGTGGGATGAAGCACCGTGAGCTAGATCAACGGCCCAGATGGCCAGAACATAGACAATGAGTGAGAACTTTGATGCCATTTGTGCTGAAAGAGAATAGAGAATGAGAAAAATGGAGAAATGGGAGACTTGCAAGAGGAAAGACTGAAGAGGAATACGTGCGACAATGCAGGACTGTGTTGTGGGGGAGTTATAGAAGGGAAGTAGTTTGTGTGAAAATGATGAGGTTTCTTTTTTTTTCTAATTTTTTTTTAATTTTGATATATATGAAAAAATTGAAAAGTTTGCAACTTTGGAAGAGGGTCATTATTTTAGAGAGAGTGAGTGATGAGATCTTTTTGAAAACGAAGGGGAACTACCTTAACATGTGGACGCGGCATGGTGGGATATCGATCCTCTGCAATTCCTTCTAGAATTGCAAATAATCTCCATCCTTCGAAGAAATTTTTAATGATAAAGTATTTAACAAAAATATGACTGAGTGAATTACAGCCAATAGATCCCAATTGCTCCGTGTTTAGTTCTTTTCTGAACTCTAGGTGATCCAGGTCCCAGCATATTGTGGGATGAAAATGCTTCTGTGCACGTGTCATGTAGTTCATCTTCCAAGTTTCACCCACAAAGTTAACGGCTTTTTGATCATTTTGTCTTTAATAATAAAATTATTTATCAAATTATCATCATTTTAAAATAAATTTTATTTAATTTATTTTAAATATAATAAAATTTATTAATTATTAATTTATTATACACTTATTAATTTATAATATTTAATTTATTTAAGATTGAGACTTATTATATTTAAATAAGGTCAATTGAGACTTATATTATTAATTTGTTAAATTAAAAACCTATTATGTTTGAAATTGAAATTTATAATATTAATTTATTATATTTTGTATTTTAATTTTTTTTAATAATTTTTTTTTTAAAAACATGTTAGACCTATTAGTTTGACCTAATTTAACACATTATTCAATCGATCGAGTTAAGTCGAGTTAAGCGAAAAAATTCCTCAACTTAATTCAATTCACTGCTCTGGTGAGCAGGTCAAATCCAAACATGTTAAATCCACTCAACTCACCTAACGAACACCCATAATACTCTTTGTGAAAGGGAATGTTTTAAAAATTAGATTTAATCGATATTGATTCGATTGAATTATGAATTAGTAATGTATTTAATTTGAGTACTTTTTAATTTATTATAATTTAATTACAATTTAATTATAAATTTGATTGATTAAATTAATCAAATTATAACTCGAATATCTTGTTAATTTAATTTTTAGTTTAATTTTTAAAACATTGATTAAGGCTATTATATTAGAGTGCATGATGCACCTCGAATATGAGATGTTGATATTGATTCAAAATACATCAACGGTTGGGCACAATGATTGGCAGTTTACTGAATAGGTAAATGCTTAAAATATGGTAAAAACACTTTTTGGTATATGAAAAGATAGGAATTAGCAAAAGAATCCCAAGGTTTTAAGTGGCTTGCTAATATACATCTCATTAAATTGGGATGTATGATGCACTTTTGATTTTTACTTGTAATAATAAATTTTTTTTTGATAGATTACCTTTTTTTTAGAAATCATGCACTATTCATGCTGATTGGATGCACTGTTCACACTGAAAATATTGTTTGTGTCAGAAAAAATATTGTTCATACAAAAAAAATATTGTTTATGCCAAAAAAAATACTATTTATACCGAAAAAAATTATTTACATATTTTAAAATTATACAGCTCTGTAAATAATATCAATTAAAATTATATCAATCAATCTTTATATTTTTCATAAATAATCGTGCATATTGAAATTTTTTCTAAAATTATTACTCATTTGAAAAATCTTATAAATTTTAATTAATGATATTTATACGATTATACAATTTAAAAAATTAGAGGTGATTGAGTTTCCTAAAATTATAAGCTGTATTTTTTGAAAAAATTTATAAATTTTAAGCGATAATATTTATACTGATTATATAATTTAAAAAAATTAAAAGTGACATGTGGTAGTCAGCAAGCAACGTAACTGATGACAATTGTGATGGTAGTATATAAAAAAATATAATACTAAAAAAAAAAAAAACTAAAAAAAAAGAAAACCTGCTTAGCAGGTTTCTTATAATTGATCTAAGTTATTAATTTATTTTATGAATAAATCAATGACTTAGATTATGAGATGTATTAGAGGGTGTATCTTAGAAACAACAATTATATTCTTACCTCAAACAGTGTATATACCCCTTTTCACACCTCATCTAATACCATTTATTATACATATTTATTTTTATTACTTTCTCTCACTCAATCACATCTATTCACAATAGTGAAATAGTACTTACACTCCTTTTTTAGAGTGTAAGATAATCATTTTTCATCTTAGAAATGAACTAGGTTTTAATGTGTTTTTCTTATCTTCTTGCTGATACCAATGCGATACCCTCCAACCGGTGCCATTCAATTAAATCAAAACACAATCCTTGTGGCAGGTTCTTCTTCTTGCGTCACGTCTGTTTGGTTGATTTGCAGTTTGTATTGTAATGAGCTTAAAGGCAAAGACTTTTTATGATTTTTGGTGACTTTATTCTTTAAAGGAACCCATTCCTTGCTTGAATTCATGAATAAAGCTTCAAAGGATCTTTGTGAAGGTTTACAAATTTCAGAAGCAGTGAAAAAAAAATTTGAACCTATGAAAATGGCCAAGTGAACCAGCTAAACTAAAAGCACTATACTGTCTAGCAAAGAGGCAAGCACACTTTCCACGAGTTCGAAGTTTGTTCCCTTGAATGGGAGGAAGTACAGGGGGTAGGGGAGGGTGTTGTTACAGTTGGCGGGACTGCATGCATATGGAACATGAGGTGGGCTTGGAGGGTCAATGGGTCTTTGTTGAAGTTCATGAAGGAGGAGATTAGAGGGGCATTCGAATATTGAAATGGTGAAGAGATCAAGAACATTGAAAAAAGATCGATTTGCCAAGGAGATGTGATGAACACAGATCTGATCAGAGCCTTTTAGAAGTGTTTCAGTTCTGGTGCCTGTGCCTAACTTAGTAAAGAGAAACTAACCTCAAATATACAATAGTTATGGCATCAAATTTTAAATAAGATAAAAACTGTTAAAAAAGTATTACTCCTTCTAAAAGCAAGTCATTGCAATGATACATAACACTCAAACATAACATGAAGCATTGCATAAGGATCTTTTAAAGTAAAAATTTTTATAAAATAAATAAGTAAATTTATATTAATTATTAATAAATAGACTTATATCAATTATTAATAATTAATGTGAATTTATTTATTTACTTTATAAGAATTTTTATTTTAAAAGATCCTCGGATAGAATCCACGATATTATGTGATGGTGCATTGTGTGTGATGTTGCTTTCAAAAATGTTTATTGGGAGTTCAGATTATTCAGTATACGTTATGTAAAGGATAAGAGAAATAAAAATATTTCTTTTTTGGCAAAATATAAGAATGAGTTAGGATGATAGTGGACTTGAGGAAATTCCATCTTAAATCCTAATAAGAATTTTTTTTAATTCAAAAATTACATAACTACAGTTATTAAAAAGATTTATTTGAGTTAATAAATTTAAAAAAATATATTCAAAATCTAATCAAAACAATGTAAATATTGTGTTTGAAATTAAAAGTCTACTTTTTAATAAAATATTTAAATAAACAAATATTTATGTGCATATATATATATATATATATATATATATATATATATATATATATATAAATACGCCGGCAAATTGTCTTTAGCATAGCCCATTTAACTAAATTTTTAAAAGCTTATCCTGGGTTGTATATTAAGGGCTTGTTTGAGAAAGTTAAAAATTATAGATTATACTAATAATCGATTATAATCAATATTATAATCGATTATAATTGATTTATTTTTATGTTTGGATGTATTAGTTGTAAAGTGATTTTAAGTTAATATGATTCGTTTGGATGATATAAAAAAGAATTATTTTTATGCATTAAATTATTAAAATGGGTATAAATAATTAAAAAAATTATTAATTGAAGATAAAATAGTATTTACATATCAAAATGTAAAAAATAATTTATAAATTAAAATTATAAATTTCAATCTTTAATTTATGATTATTAGCTAAAAAAAAACTTTTTTTTGAATTGAATTTCGTGTAAAAACTTTTTTTAAAAATAATCTTTTTATCAAATATAATAATTATTTCACAAAATAACTTAATTCTTTAAAAATAACTATTTGAAAAAAATTCATCTTTTTCAAACATGCTCTAAATGGGTTAGGTTAAACTAAGAAATAGATTTTTTTTTCATCAGCAGCGTACTTCTCTAACACTATCCGGACAATTCTAGGGACTTTAAAATTTAGTTTTTTTTTCTTTTTATAATATGTTACAAATATGAAAATTAATTTATAAATTAAAGTAAATCAATTTCAATTTTAAATGATTTCAACACAACATGAAGGTTTTAAGTAAACTTCACCTTTCTTTTGTAGTTTTCAAAATGAGGGGAGAACATTGATAAATTATGTAACCCTGAGGCCCTTTTTTATTTAGTTTTATGAACATTTTAAAATTTCTCTAATTCACAGGATTTTAAACATTTAAACAAAAGAAAGGAAATTTATTACTTAGGTTCTCATACTCTTTTCTACTCTTCCCCTTTATTTTCTTTTGATTCCTTCCTTCCTTTCTTTTTCCAACTGCCAAAAACACCTTGATAGGAGACCTCGATCTTGATTAAATATGACACTGTTGTGGTTCTTCTATAGGTGCCAAGGGATGAGAACTACTGCTTATAAGAGCTCTAAACCTCTTAGTTGTGATTGCAAAAGTGGACAACTAGATGAGGATGTAGTGAATATAAAAAAATTATGTAATCACAGTTAATTTTCATATAATTATGAGAAATTCTTATACAGTGTTAAAATAATAAATTTGATTATTTAAGATTTATTAGAAAAGTAATTTAACAAATGATTTTAATTTTTGTGTTATACATTATGTAAAACATATTATTTTCTTGTGTAATCATCATGCTTTGTTAATGCTATGTCATTTTCTTCTTTCAAATGAATATTCGGTTCCGTTTTTGTTCATAAAAAATATTTTTATTATTTTTATTTCACTGATAAATTTATATTATATTTTATAAATATTATAATTATATATAATTTAATTTGATATCTTACACATACAAAAATACAATTAAGAAAAAATTAAATATATTTAATTATAAAAAAAACGTTTTTCAAGAATATTAGGACTTTGGAACAGTCTCTACAAGTTGGGGGAAGGAGAAAACGTTTGGCCTCCTATGTTTTCCAGAGCACAATATTTAAGAAATACTTATGTAAATGTTGTTTATAAAAATTATGTATATTAAATTAATTAATTAATATATTATTTTTTTTAATATATTATAAAATAATTATTTATACAATAATTTATATAATTATTTAAATATTAATTAAATCTAATTTATACAATTATATTAACAAAAATTTCTCAAATATTTCTTCGGCTATTGCAACCCACCAATTGTGCAATAAATGCGGCTAAATAAGTTCTGAACCCAATTTTCAATGTGAACGGAGGACCTTAAGGGCACGAGGCTCCAAGACACGTCAAACATATTAATAATAATGTATCCACCCGTTTGCCACCAACAATCAACCATCTTCAAGCACTTTTCGATCCAACTATAGCTTGAAGAAAATGTGAGAAAGAAAAGTATTCGAGGAGAGCAAATTCAATTCGTTATTCACTTATTCATATAATTAAAATATATTTAATTTTAATTAATTTATTCATAAAATTATTTTATATATTACAAAAATATTATAATTGTATATAAGATAATTTAATATTTTTTTGTATTAATATAAGATATAAATATAATGTATATATTTTAATTTACATAAAACATTTCTCAAACAAATTTATAGAGCAAGGACAATTTTGGGTTCATTTGTGTATGTTAAACAAAATATTAACAACGATATAATCATTTTTCATCAAGTTTAAGCTATTAAAAATAAATTAGTAGTGAGAGATTTAAATAATTTGAAAGAGGTTATACATTCAAACTTCTATATATATTGCAATTGTGACAAAAGAGTTTAACATCAAGATTTTAATTTCATATTGGTTAGTATACGAATATCATATATATACTTTTTTATTCAATGCAATACAATGCATCATGCAAAATACATTTTTGATATACATTCATTTATTAATGTTGCAATTTTATTTTATTTTTTGGGTGAACATTAATGTTATTATTTTATTGTTGCAAAATACTTTTTTATTGTTGTTATTTTATGACTCATTTTCAAATTTATTGATTGATTGATTATTATTATTATTATTATTATTATTATTATTATTATTATTATTATTATTATTATTATTTTATAAGGGAAGTCAAGATAAGAAAATTTGGTGCCACTTGAGTTAAAACTCATAGTCTACATAGGAAGCACACTTCTTTAACTAATGAGCAAACTCAATTTATTTACATTTAGATAAATAAAATAATGTAAATAATAACAATAATAATTTAAAAATTGAATGAAAAGATGAAAGTACTAATGAAAATTTCTTTATATATTAACTTAAATTTAAAAAAAATAAATTCCTAGATAAGTGTAATGGCAATAACTATAAATATATATTAAAATGATAAAATCCCGTGGAATTTACATAAAACATTTTCTCTCCACAACAACGAAGAAAACGGAAAGGAAAGGAGAGATTCGAGAGAATATGGCTAAAATGTCAGTTATACCCTTCTCCCATTAGTCACAAACTCACTGCAACTCAACCAAAAAAAAATGGTGGAACCAATAGTTGAGACGTTTCCGGCTTCCAGCTCGGAGAAGTAGATGGATTGGTGAATGCGGTGCCGCGGAGTCCAGATATCATGTTTAGATAAATTTTTTTTATATACTCAATTTACACATACAACTTGCTTGTAAGTATTAAATCATGTATAAAAACATAAATTAAAATCTCAGCAAAATATTGCACAAATAATTAAAATAAAATTGAGTCATATAATTATTAAATTTTAAATAAATATTTTTATTACACTTTACAAACTTAGAAGTATGTTTGGATTACTTTCTTTTATAATTAAAAAACTTTTCAGTTAAAAAATATGTTTCAAATATTTTGATTTATAAATTTTTAAAAATCAAAGAAACTAATTTAAACATAATTTAAATATTTTACCATTAAATAAAAATTTATAATTATAAATCAAAATTTAAAATAATCCGTGCATCACCCCATAAAATAACTTGTTAAACTTGTAAATTTTCATAAAAATAAATACTCAAATAGACGGTTTTGTCTTCAATGGTCCTAAAATTTTTGGACACCAAGTCTATTCACCGTTGATCTATTACTTAAGAAAATAAAGGGCTGAGATGATTGACCAGACAATTGTTGAAGAGGTCATGAACAAATTGTGTAAATTTCAAAATTAATCCTTTAAAATAAGGAAATTAATTACAAGTGGATTGTTCTTAATACACATAGATGTAATACATCAAATTTATATATACTTCAAAAAATTAAAAAAAATATTTTTTGTAATAAATAAATTTAGTAAAATTTTTTTTAATTTTTTATCTCTTATATATAAATATGAAGTATTACATTTTTATACACCCATAATATCTCTTGCAAAAAGGGCTACCATGGTTATGTTTAGGACCCAATCTTCTGGTTATGTTTATGTCCCTTTAGATGAAAAAGTTTGGAAAGCAAGTTGGCCTCCAACATCCATCGTTATTGACCATGGTAGAGCACTCCGTCAATTGAGCCAATGGGAGATGCCACTGGAGATGCTGGGATTAACTTGAAAGAATAAACTCACCAATGGGTGATCGTATGGAATGAACCTTGCAACACTTCTCCATGCCCAAACCTCCAACCACTGCCTTCAGAACCTCACCAGTGAGTAACTCACCACCTTTAGAACCTCCAACCACTGTGCTCAGAACCGTCGGTGTCAAGACCACGTCTTAGGACCTCACCGTGTCAGATCTCTAAGTTCGTCTCTCCCTTCTTTGATTTCACCTTTTGATTCTCTCTTCACCCATTCCTGAGCTCATCGTCAAAGTCAATATACCTTCTTTGATTTCGTGAAGAGAGAATCATTTGGTTCTCTCTTATCATTATTTAAAATGTGTATATATATGAAAAAGTGTAATTTAAAATGCTTGACTAACATATATCTAATGTATCCACCAAAAAACATTTATCTTACGTAAGCATAAAAACTGTGTATGTTGCTATAATAATTTTGCTTATTATTGAATCCATGAAACAAAGTACATTTAAAAAAAAAAAATTTGAAACCGTGACCATGCATAATCCTTATTCTTAAATCCATTTGGCGGGTATCCCATAAATCATGCGAGGGGGCAATGAAAAATAAAATATCTTATTTTGTCCCCTCCAATTCTCAAGACTGCTCATGCTCAATTAGGACGTAAATCATGCTAAAAAGTGGTGATCTACGGATGGAATAAGCCACAAAAAGTTCCCGGTTATTACACTCCACTGCTTTTTTGCGTGTTGACTAACAGCAGCTTAATTTATTCCCAAAAAAATACATTATTTTATTTTATTTACAAAAACAGAACTTACTATTTTACCATTTGCAACTCATTAATGTTAATATATATATATGATAACATATTTAGTAAGAGAAATTTTTATTATGATAAAGTGAGATAATTAAATCTTGTCAATATAATTATATATGTATGATCAAGATTAAAAATTATTTAAAAGTTATGTAGTCATTTAAAAAATTACATGTATTTATATTTTAATTTTGATTATTTATGTAAAATTTAATAGTCAAGATTCATTTATCTCACATCTTATAATAAATATTTCTCTCACAAGATACACTATATATATATATATATATATATATATAACAAGAAAAAAGAAAATTTTAAATTTAAATTTACCTAATTAAATAGGTGATTCAAAGTGTCATACATATATATAGAACGAGTTGAACTTGAACCCCTAACCATTGCATAGCTCGGTGCCTTCTAATTTTATAAATTGAGCCCTTCTCATCTACTGCAAAGAGCATGGTTATCACTTAGGTGAGTTTTCTTTCTGAAACAAAAAATTGAAAATGTGTTTAATTATAAATTTGACTACTCAATATTAAGGAATTATTTTACAAAAATAAATTTCAATAACGGGCTTTTTTTTTATATAATCTTTCTAAACTTCCTTTGTCCTCTAGAGTATCTAGATGGCAGATATACTAACTTTGGACAAATATGAGTTGTATCAAAGAGAAAAAAAAGGGGGGGGGGGGGGGGGGGGGAGCGATATGGAATGCGTGCTGAGCATGAGTCGTTCACATGATGACCTTCAATGATAATTAGTCTGGTCCCCTAATAAAAATGCCTCCCATGTTGGTTTTCCAACCATGCTATATGGACTATGGAGTGGAGCTGCTACATCTTTTTCTTATTTTATTGGTTGAACTTGGACAGGCCTGGCCACACATCAACGCTAGAAGAGGACATCAAAGTATCAAACAGATAGTGATAGAGATGGGGAGAGAGAGGCAGTATATGACTTTGGTTTGTAGCTTATAACAATAGTACATGGTGCACTCTGCACTGCACATAATGGAAAAGAGAGGAAATTACTTGGCAATTTTGTTTTGTTTGAAAACTTTTGACTTAAAATCTTTGAATAGCAGAGATGCACATAATTATGAGATTGGGTACCGTGAGTGCAAATGATTATAATAGATGGGAATCGAAATCACAGGCACAGGCACAATTAGTGACAATTATGGAAGCAGATTCCACAATCCTCGCTAAAAAGGAACAAACAACACTTATTATACCTTGTGTTGATGTGTGCCTCCGAAAGCAAAAGAAAAATGATAAATACATAGGTAGACATTGATGGGATGCTCATGCTGCTGCATCAGCCAGAATGCCAAAAATGAAAAAGGCATACATTGAGTTTTAGACGAGCTTGGACCTTTGCATTATTTTAAGCCATTGCATTGTAAACCAGCAACTTCCCACAATCATCAGTGGAAAAGCTGAGCTCATTTTGGGGGCTCCCTAGTATTTTAATGTTCAAATTATATGGTTAAGCTTCTTGCTTTTGAAACCCTCTCATGCATGATATAGATGATGACGATTTATTAGTTAGGTGATAGGGGCTTTTCATACTTTCGATTATATTAAAACAAAAAATGTTCTGTTTTGATTATTTTAATTATTTTTCTTATAACCAGATAGTGCCCGGAAGGTTTTCTTAGGTGGGAAATGAGATGTGGTTAAGAGTAGAAATAAGTTAGATTGTCCGTCAGGAGTCTATGGTTTAACTTGTCTGAGGCTTGACTTAATCTGTTTACCAAATAAGTTAGATCAAAATTTTTTTAAAATTTTGTTTAACTAAAAAGGTCAAGTTTCAAGTCATTTAATAAGTCTTTTAAGTTTGGTAAGTTGATTGACTTGTTTAATTATATATAATATAATATATATTATTATAATAATTATTATTATAATTATAATTATTAATTTATTGTAATATATTAATATATTTTTAATTAAATTTTAATAAAATTGAGTAATTAAAACCTAATTTAATAAGTTAGAATAGAAATAACATATTTATTAATATATTTAATGTAATATATTTATTAGAATAAAAATACTAAATTAATACACACCTCCTACTTTTATAGATGCTTATTACTTTTTTGTTCTAATTTTTAGTCGATTTGAGACTTGGAGATGTATGCTTCTAATAATTTTGTAACTTAATATATTTTCAAGTCTCACATCAACCAAAAACTAAAGTAAGAAAGTGGTAAGCATCTAAAAAATTAGAAAGTGAATGTTAAGTTATAACAAATACCTATTGGTTTTAAGTAGACTCCTTGACCTATTTCAAGGCTTAGATCTGTTAGCTTATGTAAAAACATATTGACTTATTTAAAAATAGGTCTGTTAACCTATATAAAGACATATTAGCCTATTTAAATGTAAGTCTCATAACCTATTTAAATGTTTCATTACAAAATAAGTCTTTAAATAAACTTTTAGACTAAATGAAGCTTTTAAAATATTAGGTCAAACTTTAAAAATTAGACTATTATAAATTTATAGGTCAGATTCATACCTTATAATTAAAATATATGTTAAACTTGTTTAAAATAAAATTTGACTTGACTTGACGTATTTTTACCCCAAGATGTGGTTGATGTCATTGTCAAATAATGATGTTCAGTCCTTCATCATTGGCATTCTCATTTTGCAAACCTAAGTTTGATTGGTGATTTCTGAAGTTTAAGAATAATATTATTGGAGAGGCGGTATTATGACTGTTAAATATTTGTCAAAAAAATTCAATAATAAATAATAAATAGATATAAAAATACATAGTAAAAATATCATAAAACCATTTAGTTACACAATAGTAATGCTTGTACATAATTGTCCTTCTATGGCTTTGTTTCAATTTAACACGAAAGAGTTTAAGTGGAGTTATTTAAACTTAAATGGACTTATGTTTCAGTTATGGACAATTATGATTCTAACAAATGCTTAAATAGACTTTGACATCTATTGTTCTATATCAATGCATCAGTACTACTTTACCTACATTTTTAATTTTTTTTATACACCTACTTTACCTACATCTATATGCACCATGACTACAACTATTATAAATTTGTGCATTCATAACCAGTACTATTACAATACTGTACAAGCAGTTGCACTCAGATAGAACCACTTCTACAATTGTCAACTGCTTTGATACCCAAAAAAAAAAAGAGAAAACACATGCGTGGACTACAAGAAATGTATATTACCATTGATGTTCACTCATTCTTTTCATTTTACTATTCATTTTTACCACAATAAGGGTACGGAACATAACAATAAAGACAACTGAAAAACATAGAGCAGATATTAGAAAGTTTATCTGGTCGAGTTAACCACCCTGGTTCCTGAAAAAAAGCAATTAAAACTCTTATCTTATGGAATAAATGGGAATCAGAAGAGATTAATATCATATATGTACTTAAGAACCGCACTCATTTCCAAATTGATGGAAACTTCATAAGAAAAAATAATAATAATTGCAGAGCATCATGACAAATCTACAAACTGTTGTATTAATACGATGGACCAGAACGTTATAAAAAGTGAGAGGTAGATCTGTTTTGAACTAATGACACTAAACAGTTACACTATCAAGCTTGCCACCAGCATATCCCACATGGCCCACAGCTTGGGCTGCATCAGCAAATGGACTTATTGTGTGATGATCTTCCAACCTCTTGGGCTCACAAGGCCTAGAATTCTGCTATTTGCTACAAGTTACCCATGGTACACATAAGCATAAGATGCCTTGTGGTCTACAATAGTAGAATGAACAGTTTCGTTAGCACAAGCTGGATCATTTTGGGGAGGACTTTTCGTAAGTGCCATCCACACCTAGGGGATTAGTCATCTCTGCCTAACCTTTGATGTACCAAGATGAACCTAATATTGAGTCAATTTTTTGTTATTTTTATCTACACAAAGTGTATATATATATATATATAATTTCTTGCATTTCAGAGCAGATATAAAATATTTTGGTGTTCTCGATAGAGTGGAAGGAGAAGCACCATATTCCTCCCTCTTTGCTCATCGTTATCTTACCTCATTAGATTGGTTTTGTTGGAAAATATTTATCTTCAGAAAGATAGACGACAGCATAAGAATTAAGATATAGAAAGACCAAATGTTTCAAAACCAAAAAGTATGTGTGTGGCAGCTCACAATCCTCCGATGATGTTTTAACATATAAGTATTTAATTCAAGTCATAAATTCATGTGATAGGAGTATTTTATACATTTTTATTTGTTTGACTTTTTTAATTTTTTTTATAAATTTATAAAACACAATATATGATATCTTTTTATATAATTATAATTTAAAAAATAAATATAAAATTTCTGATATATTTTTTAAATAAATCTATTTACCTAAACTTAAAAAATCAAATAACCCTAATTAAAAAACTTGAAGATTCCCACGTTTACCCATTTTACAACTTGAAGGCAAAGCATTATCATGATTAGGTGGAACAACAAAGTTCAACTCTCACATTGACATAGATTTCCGCTCCATGGAAAGCTAAAATGTTTGCACCAAAAACACCATCAAAAAATTTAAAAAACCAATAATGAAATGAAGAATTAAGATGAACCCAGAATTATATGAATGAAATGAAGAAATGAGTATGAATCAAAATTATAGTTTTGGAACGATCCGAGAAAAAAATAGTAAAATGTGAGAATCTTTAAGTTTTTTAATTAAAATTGTTTGATTTATGAGGTTTAAGTAAACAGATTTATTTGCAAGGGTATATCAAAAATTTTATATTTATTTTTAAATTATAATTATATAAAATGATATCATATATTGTATTTTATAAATTTACAAAAAAAAATTTCAAAAAGAGTTCAATAAATAAAAATTTATAAAACACCTTTATGACATAGATTCATAATTTTAACTTACATACTTATATGTTAAAATATTATTGTAACATTGTAAGATGTCACTAATGACATTTACTTTTTAGTTACACTAGCGCAATTACTACATAATAATATGTGGTGAGGTGACGGTCCACGTGATTGGATGCAACATGAGATGGAGATGGAGATCCAGCTCCCATTAGCCCAAAATCTATCCACGAGAGCTTAAGATTTCTTCTACAGATTTCATTGTCCTACTTGGCCTTCTATAAGAGCTCCCTTCAGATTTTCTCTACACTAACAGATAAAATCACGCGTGCATTTGCAAATAAAACTTCAAACCAGCCTCAGTTCTCTCCTTGTTTCTCCAGAAGGTTTTAGAGAGGGAAAAGAGAGATGGCAGCTGCAACATCTGGTGCTGTGTTAAATGGGTTGAGATCGTCCTTCTTATTTGGAGGAAAGAGAATCCAAACCCTGCTGGCTGCTGGTATTGGAGGCAAAGTTGGTGCTGCTGTTAGTCCTCAAAGACTTATTGTGGCTGCTGCTGCTGCTGCACCAAAGAAGTCATGGATCCCTGCTGTAAAAGGTGGTGGAAATTTCATTGACCCAGAATGGCTTGATGGCTCGTGAGTCCACCCATATATCTACTCAGTTTCTCTTTTTCTTTTCTCTTTTCTTTCCCAGTCTCTTTTCAGAGTTTGTGTAAGAGATATAATAAAAGTCATTCATGTAACTTTCGCCCAACAAATTAAGCTTTTGGGATAGTTCCTGCTATGTTATCACAGTTTTTATGACTCAATGGTCACGCTCGATCTTGTCACCCCAATTCTTTTAAATAAAAAGTTAAATATATTTACCTAACAACCTAAGCTGCTTTTGGGGATAGTTAATTTATGACAGTTTGATGGATTCTATGTTCAATGTTGCAATTGCAGGCTACCAGGTGACTTTGGTTTTGACCCACTAGGCTTAGGCAAGGACCCAACATTCCTCAAATGGTATAGAGAAGCTGAGCTCATTCATGGGAGGTGGGCAATGGCTGCAGTTGTAGGCATCTTTGTTGGCCAGGCCTGGAGTGGTGTTCCATGGTTTGAGGCTGGAGCTGACCCTAATGCAATTGCTCCCTTCTCCTTTGGTTCTCTTCTGGGCACCCAGTTGCTTCTCATGGGGTGGGTTGAGAGCAAGAGATGGGTGGACTTCTTCAGCCCAGATTCACAGTCAGTGGAATGGGCCACACCATGGTCAAGAACTGCTGAGAACTTTGCCAATGCTACTGGGGAGCAAGGCTACCCTGGGGGCAAATTCTTTGACCCATTGGGCCTTGCTGGCACAATCAAGGATGGAGTATACATTCCAGATAAAGAGAAGCTAGAAAGACTGAAGTTGGCTGAGATTAAGCATGCTAGGATTGCTATGCTGGCCATACTGATTTTCTACTTTGAGGCTGGACAAGGAAAGACACCCCTTGGTGCTCTTGGCTTGTAAACAAACTGATGTATGTAGATAGTCGAATAGAGAGGCAGTGTTGCGCACGAATCTTTGTCCTGTAGAGCCAGATTTCCCCATGAAAATAATTCAAACTTTCTGTTCTAATCCTGAATACATTCAACTTCTGTCTATATTATAAATTTATAATGCAGACATCTCATATAAATACTTCATCTATCTTTCAATCCCAAACAAGGTGTAGTGAAAAGGGATGAGGATACTTGAAAAGGGCACGTTGGGCCATGTTTATATGTAGCCAGCTTCATACAAAGTTTTAATTATCTTTGTCATATGCAACGGGGTAAAGAAAACGTAAAGATAGCTTGAACTGCCATAAATAAATACTTTGCAAGAAATCTGAGTAAGAGAAGATACGGTCAAATGCTGATTATGTTCCTCCATAAAAAAAATTTATAGGATTAAACAACCAAAAGAACGCTAAGAAGCATAAAAGAAATGCAGCAAAATCAACTCTATCCTTGGTAGAGGGGTTTCTCTAATTATTCGCTCCCAGACCCAGTAGCCATCAAAAACTCACCCTCACACACAACTTCACCTCCAACATATGCCTTCCCTTCCATCTTTGCTATTCCAAATCGCTTTTGCAGTTTAATAAGTGTCATTCTCATAACTAAGGTGTCTCCTGCAATCACTGGCTTCCTAAATCGCACTTTGTCTATTCCAGCAAAGAAGAAATTCTGACGAGAACCTCCCACTTCAGGTTGCAACATAACCAAGCCACCGACTTGTGCCATTGCCTGCATCAAAAGACCTCTCAAATTCATCACCGCTTTTAAAAAAGTTTACAACAGAAATCCCATAAGATTTCTTTTTTACTTTTCTGTACTGTCTAATTGACCAGGTATGAGATTGTTATAATATAAACTGTATTTAGGCCATTGTTTTATGAAATCCTGGTGACAAGGGCCTCCAGAAAGTTATTTGCACAAAAAGCAGGTTCTCAAACTTATCAGCTAATTTAGAGATTACAATCAGAAGTTGGAACCTAAGCAGCAGTGCATTGAATATAAATGACTTTTAACGTCTAATGAGAAATTGAAGGTTACATAGTACCCCGGTCCAATCAAGATGATGGTGCAATATTGGCTTTAAAGACCATATATGAGACTCTTGCTGATGTTTTTCTCGCATTTAAACTGGCACAAGTTAAAAACATAATCTAATTTAGACACCAAGGCACGCATGCCCCAGTTATTTAATGCCTATGAAACACAAGCCATAAATGATATGAAGGAAACTTGAGACAGACAAGAAAGAATGTCAACAACGTATGTATCATATTCACAATCAATTGAGATTATATGAACATGAAGTTAGTCACAATTACTTATCAATCTCCATCTTCAAATTTTGCATTGGAGTGGCAGGGGTCAAGACAAATATTAACTAGTAACTTCATTCATTTTATGATATTCGAACCTGTAAAAGTATGGGAACTCTAGTAAATGTCATGATCTATAATCTTATATATTCTGATTTGTTTTCCTGAAGTTGGTCTCACTGTGTACTTCTTCAAAAGTCTAAAAATGTCACAAAAGAATTCATCTTGCAAAATTTGATTTTCAATTTTTTTTTGTTGAATAGACAGGGATTTGATTTTGATTTGACTAGTATGGATGAGTGTCCAAGACATGAAATGAGTATGTGAATGTGATACGTGTGTAATTGTTCAGCTCCAACATAGGAAATGCTGCAGAGGAAGTGCGTTGTGTTTAATAGGTGAATGCAAAGACTTATGCCTGAGCTGGTGGTAACAAAAGTTGGTAAGGAACATCTCCTATAGCTGCCCCTGAATTTATTTTGGTTTCCCAGGATATCCCCACACACTTTGGGTGTGAAACTAATTCCGTCGGGCATGGAGCAATACAGTTAGGACCTCCCAACAAATGGTGTCTCCAAGGCTCAAACCTTTGTCCTCCTTTGGGAGCGCAGTTTGCTTTCCATTGTGCCCAACCCCTTGTGGGTTATGCCCCTGAATATTTTACATATATGTATAGAGCATATATATATTTTTTTGAATTACAAATCTCAACCAGAACTCTGGGTCCATAATAAAATAAAAGCTTAAATGATTTGCTTGTGTCAGTGGTAGGCTAAGTTGGAGAACTACCAAAAAAGGGAGAAGCTCAATTTAGAAAAGTTGTCATGCTTCTATGTTCCAAGATCTTCCAAAAATTCCTATCTCTGGAGACTATAAAGAATTTTGCCTTAGAGAGAGATGTAAACCATAAGATTCAAGTTGGATGGATGAAATGGAAGAATGCTTCAGGAGTTATTTGTGATAAAAAAAATGTCTCTCAAACTTAAAGGTAAATTTTACCGCATAGCTATAAGGCCCGCGATGTTGTATGGTACTGAATGTTGGGCGGTAAAAAGTCAACAGGAGCATAAGATCAGTGTCGCAGAGATGAGGATATTGCGTTGGATGTGTGGCCATACAAGACAAGATAGGATTAGGAATGAATGCATTAGAGAGAAAGTAGGAGTAGCACCTATTGTGGAAAAGATAGGAGAATCTCGCCTTAGGTGGTTTGGACATGTAAGGAGAAGACCCTTAGAAGTCCCTGTAAGAAGAGTAGATCAGGTGGAGAATAGCCCAATAGCTAGAAGTAGAGGAAGACCAAGAAAGACTATAGGTGAAACGATTAAAAAAGATTTAGATTTGAATGACATTTCTGAAGACTTGGTTTATGATAGGGCACAATGGCGTCGTTTGATCCATGTAGCCGATTCCACCTAATGGGAAAAGGCTTGGTTGTTGTTGTTGCAATTTAAGTCTTATATTATCCTAAGAGGCAATACATGCACAACAAATTAGTTAATTTGTTTCATGCATTTTCAATTTATCTCAAATTATGCAAAGATATACAGTATTATATGTGTGAATAAACCTGCAAGGATATAAGCAAGCATAACAGTCAGATTATAATAATCTCGTTGACACATTTGTATAAGGAAATAGTCTATTTTACTGCTTTGATAAGAAATAATGTTTAAAAAATGTTTAAAACCATC
This sequence comes from Ormosia semicastrata, assembly GCA_029884595.1. NCBI lineage: Eukaryota > Viridiplantae > Streptophyta > Magnoliopsida > Fabales > Fabaceae > Ormosia > Ormosia semicastrata. The sequence goes on from JAQQTO010000052.1 coordinate 13,097,617, forward strand.
TACAGTAACTTCTTTAACTTTATCCTAAACCTTTACTGCCGACAAATTGATAACCATCTCTTAGATACTGGTTGGACTGCCATAATTAACAAACTATTGCTCCAAAATTTCAACACAAGCAATCGCACCCGCATTTGAACAATTCAAGAGATATTTTCTAATAACCAAGTTGATCTAGAATGAGTTCTTAAAGTGTCAAACAAACTACTACCGAGAGGTTGTATTAATTCCAAGCTAAGCAGTAGAGACTTGTCAGTTATCACTTCCTTCATACAAGTATACAAAATGAAAGTACCTTGTAATAAACTGATATTCAAACAGCAGATATTTCATTTAATTGAAGAAACAGCTCACCATAGCACATAAAGCATAGAATTGTACACTTACATCATCAAATATTTACTGACAAAAAGGGGATACAAAAGGGTAGCCTCAGCAATCAGCATAGTATTTACCTCAACCATGAGAACACCTGGCATGATTGGCCTTTCGGGAAAATGTCCAGGAAAGAAGTTGTCATTTATAGTTACATTCTTTATGGCCACTGCAGAAACTCCAGGGTTGTATTCAATCACTCTATCCACTAGAAGAAATGGAAACCTGAAAGACACCCCAGAAAAGAACAAAGGAGAAAAAAAAAGGTCAAACAAAGGATGCATTGCATGTGCATCTATTAGAAAACAACTCAGAAAACACAAAACTTGCCTGTGGGGTAGAATATCACGAATCTGATTGATGTCCAATGATGTTGGAAATGCAGGATACCCTGCACCAACAACAGCAAAACCCAGAATAAGAAACCACGTTTGTAAGAAAAATAAGAAATTGGAAGGTGAGCAGAATCTGAAATCATAGGAGGAAAACAAAAACGCATACTTAATTCAATTGGGGTGTCTTCTTTTGAACCGTTTGCAGCATCTGAAGAACAAAACGTTGTCAACCGTCTTGTGCCCCTGGTTTTCCTCAACTGGGTAGCTAGAGGCTGAGATCTTGAGTTGGGAAATCTGAAAGATGAGATTTTGGGTAGGTAAGAATGGGATGATGCAGGAGAAGTGGGACAGGTGGGAGAGAGAAAGGTGTTGGAGAAAGCAGAGGATGCCATTGCCATTGTTGAGGTTCACTGAGCTTGGCTCTAAAAGTCTCAGCTGTTCTAAAATGTGAGTGTAAATGCAGTGTTGTGTATGCATTTATTATTATCTTAGAAGAGAAAGGGCATAGGCGAAGGTAACAAGGTAGGTAAAGGCTGCAAATGCAACCACTAATGCCGTCTTTTGTGTGTTGGGACGGAGTCTCCGACGCTGTTTGTTGAACTAAAAAATAGGGTCTGGTGGTCTCTGCGTAGTTCTTCTACTCTTTTTTGTACTTTATTAAAATGTCATTTTTTAAAATTTATTTATTAAATTATTTATTAAAATATCATTATTTTAAAATTATATACTAAATCACTATTTTATCTTACGCGATATTTTTAATATTTTTTGACCAATTAGAATACATCAAATAGACGGCCATCACGTAGGGTTGGCCTTGTAACACGCTACAAGAACCTATATAGATGCGTCATCCTATTTGATGCATATCAGACGATTTTGTCATTGAAGATAACACATCTTTTGTAAATATGCCAAGCTTTTTGGCGTTACTAACAAGCATTTTCTACAACAGAAGTTTTGTTTTTTATTAAATACGACCGTATCTCCTAAAAAATTTTAGACAGAAGCGTTTTGAGAGTTAGACACTGTTCTGTCTAACTACTCAATCGCTTACAAGACCTTATGAGAGCCAAAATGATTATCTTTTGCATGAAAAATAGTAGGTCTTTGCAATTTGTCACTTTTAATGTGATAAATCTCATTAAATATACAAAAAAATGAAAATAATGATAAGGATGTATGTTTAAAAAAAAATTAAATGATGTTTTTTTTTTTCTTTTTTTGTGTATGTTACTGCATTGTTTCAAACGTTTATTTGGCGAGTAGCATCCCAATTATGTCCCTTCCAATTTTGAGGAGTGACATTTTTTTGTTAAATTTTTAGTTAAAGAAGAACATAATGTTTGATATAATTAAACTACAGTTCAATCATTCGAATTGGAGTGAAAATTTTGACAGAGTTTCCCCTAAATATTGGACCTTCCCAAAAACACATGAACTTATTTAATTCAACCAGTTACCAAAATTATTAATAAAAACTAAAATTAAGCGGAAAACATATTTAATCCAACAAGGGAATCAAAATCACAATAGAAAGTTATCAATAGTATTTTACACAAAATCACTAAATATAACATTACATTATCAGATACACTAATGACATATAATTACACGTCAATGAGATGGGCTCACATCAGAATGTGGTGGTCTGTGAGAGGGATCAGAAGAAGGACCGGGCTGTGATAGGTATGGTGGGTAACCTGGTGGCGGGTAAGGATATGGTGGGTAACCATGTGGTAGGTAAGGATATGAGGGGTAACTCGGTAGCGGGTAAGGATACGATGGGTAAGGGTATGGTAGGTATGTGGGGAGATATGTAGGTGATAGCTGAGTGGGTGGGTATGTAGCACTGGTAGGAGGCTGAGTGGTGTGCTGGCTGGTAGAGCCGGAGTCCTCAGGATGTCGAAGTCGTGTCTGAGTGCTCGCTAATCCTGTCCTTCGTCTACACCGCATTCCCTGTTGATTGGACTCCTCGGGCCATCCTAAAATGTCATTTGCTACTGGAGCTGGACGCAGATGTTCCATTGCAAAGCGGTCATGCTCCCGCAATGAGTGTAGGATCTGTGTAGCAGCTTCTCGAGCAGTAGTGTCAGTAGTTGAACTGAACAAATGCTTTGCAATGTCCACCTAAGAAACAGATATAAATTATTTTATTATACTGAATACAAAATACTTATAGTCACTAGCAAATTAGTAAAGAGCTTACCGCATTCCCAATAAATGCACTAGTGGGAGACATCCAGTGTTTGGTAATTCTTTTATACCAATGCATGTACTCAGAACGCGAACCGAGGGGTGCGAGTAATGAGATTCCCCTAATAAGCTTCTCCCTTCGACTATCCCATGTGGCTATGTAAACAACATGTGTAGTTGGCCAATCCTTATCATACCTACCTGCCAGTGTAACTGAGTGCAAACTGTCAAGTTGGAGCGGTTCCATGGTATGGGCTAGTCAAGCCCAAACTGACGCATCACTCGGTCTAGCTAGTGTCACTCAACAATGTGAAAACATATGAGAGGGACAACTGTTAGTGCTATGTCCCTAGCAGCCACACAAAAAGGTGGGAGTGATGTCACATTCTCATCTGTGTATGGTTGCCATATAATCTGTGAAAAATGATATGCACACAAAATTAAGACGACATATACATAAGTAAATAATTCAAAAGAATGTAAAATAAGACATACTTCATCATTTTTCAACTGATCAAAGAACTGGCAATAATATTCAAGGATTCCGATCACAGTATCACTCAAAACTTTATGCATGCATCACCTATTTGTAAATGAAAGTATTATAAACGTCAGTTATAAATATTAACAAAGTAATAGAACAAAATAATGTAAAGAAATTATATGAAATAGAAACTTATTCTCATCTTAAAGGACGTAATTGACTACGATCAGCACCATAGAACACATCAGGTTCAACATGGTCAGCTAGTGTAGGGGCAAGCCAGAGGAATCTGTACCATGCCCAATACTGCAATAAGATGCACGCCCCTCCGATCTCGCGTGCCTCGTAGTCTATAGCTTTATAAAGCTCTCTATACAAGTAAGCCAAGAATACAAACCCCCAGCTATATGTCCCGGCAACAACAAAGTCCTCTAACAACGGAAGGTACATCAAGTGCACAAATTTACCAGAATGATCGGGGCATAAGAAACCCCCAATCAACCGAAGTATGTAATGTCGTGCACACTGTTGCACGTACTCATCATCATCATCTTCAGAGACTACAGTAACACTCGACTGCCACAGGTATGTCATATCAATGCGTGCATCAGAAATAAGCGAGGGAGTCTTATCAATCCTTAACAACCGAAAACATAGATCGAGCTAATCAGTCCTATGGGTAAGGCCAGTAACTGTAGCACTATCAATAAGAAGACTCGATATGATACTGATATCCTCCAACGTAATGGTGCACTCTCCGATAGGCATGTGAAATGTATGCGCCTCTGGATGTCATATCTCAACTAATGCAGTGATCAAAAAGTGATTAATGTTGCAATAGCCTATATGGGTAACCCCTAAGAAGTCAGCCTGCTGTAGATACGGAAGAATCGGCGCAGGAGGTCCATATGTTTTGTCTTCTGAGCACGTCTCATACGCAGGTGCCGGTCCTCATGTCCCTGCCATATATGCTGAGAAACATGATACTCCTGCAACTCCAATATCGAGTCATCCTCTGGTCTGAGGTTTACACGGAATGCCATCTGTCAGCTGTATGTCAAACAATAACAACAATTAATGTGACAATATGATTACTATAATAAAATATGATATGACTATATGATTATTATACTAAAATATAATATGAGAGAAATGAAGTGCACGCTGATAATTAACTAACATATATTAATAGGTGATACAAAATAATACAACTCCAAAATATACATTGATGGTTGGCTAATACAAGATTTTGACAATGAAAATATGTCTTAGATCAACTAGATGGCCCCACTCCATCATCCCTCAAGGAACTCGATTCACCGGCACGATATGTGCGAGACTTATGTCCAGGTTGATAGCTCTTGTACACGTTTGTCCTGGCCATGCTTCGCGCCAATCCATCTCATTCTTGATTCAGGTTGATTTTGGTCGACCTTTAAATCTAAACAATGTACGATCTGACACCAAAGTTATGTCAAGACCTACAAGCCACCATGGTTCAGCCCGAACCGGTTCAAAATTAAACTCGTAAGCTCTGTAAATATTCTCCATCCTGTAAACCCTATGCACATATCGGAATGGGCCACAGAAGCACACGCAGCAATCGCATGAGAGCATAGAAAATGTAATGCTTGAAACACCCCACAGTCACACCGGCATTCTTCCAGATTTAAAGTATAAGAAAGTCCACCCTGTTTTGTTACAGGATTAAAAGCCTATTCAACCATGAACCTTGTGCTCTCTCTATTATATTGGCAAACTTGGTATGAGCTGGCCTTTGCCATGTTGACTCTCCAGTGCTTCAATAAGTCATCACTCCATTCCTGCCCAAATGTCATCAATTTTGCATTTGCCTCATCTTTTCGGTTGACAAAGTATTATACTAACTTCGTATATGTCAACTGAACCAATACAGTTATAGGTAGATTTCTGCTAGCCTTCAAAACTCTATTGATGTACTCTGACAAATTGGTAGTCATATGACCGAATCTGCAGCTATCATTATATGTCAAACTCCATTTTTCTTTTGGAATTGCATTAATCCAATTTGCCATCTTCGTAATAGCTGTCAACTTCTCTAGCCTAGCATCAAACTTTATTGTAATTGGTTCATACCCTGATACAACAAATGAATTGAGTTGGTATTACGAAGTAACTATTCTTATCGTAAATTAGATTACAAGTTAAAAATTTTAAGTACCCGTGTTAATTAAAAATCTTTTCAACTCCTTATTCTGGAATTTGCAGTTAAAATTGGGAACCAATGTGCCGTATGCAGAAGACACAATATGCATTCGGCGACTGCCATCCAATATTTTCATTTGTCACTGATTGTAAGATGCCTCGATGTCAATCAGAGATCAAACACAAGCCCTCTTATTGTGTGACATGCAACCTTAGGTAGGCTAAGAACCAACTCCAAGCATCCTTGGTCTCCCCCTCCACAATGGCAAAGGCAATTGACAGAGGTTTTCTATCTCTATCTTGAGTTGTTGCAATCAACAACTTATGACAGTATTTGTCATACAAATGAGTAGCATCAATCTGAACAATGGACTTGCAATATTAGAAGCCAGCAACACATGGTCTAAATGTACAGAATAATTGATAAAGGACTATTTTCGAACGATCAAGTCGGTTATTCATAAAACATTCATTGTCTTGCAACTCCACCACTGTGCCTTCCATGTATCTTCTCATGGCTGCTAGCCATCTGGTAACACCTCGTAAGATTTGTCTCAATCCCTAAAAATATTCACAATGGCTAGTTGTTTTGCTTTTCAAGCTTTTCGATATGAAACTTAGTAACCGAATTGGCTTTGAATCCGTTCAATAATTAAGCATACAGGTCATCGAGTTTTGTTCTAACTAACTCCAAAATGAAAGAGCAGATCATACGAGAATCCAACTTGCGGTGATTTAATGACACAGCTGGGTTTACGCAACTTTGAAGTCCATTATATTTTGTAATTTGTCACGTATTAGACCTATTGCTTTGTATGGCCCTAACTCTCCAATTACAACCTTCGTCAAAACTAGGACACTTAGCAGTAAGTCTTCATGAATCAGAATCTTCAATATTGTACTCTTGATACCTATGAATCGAATAATGTTTGAGGGCCAACTTCATGACATCTTTTGATGGAAATTGTAAGCCAACATAGAATTCATCATTGATGCTCCAAGTCCCTCGACTATCTAATTTAGGCAAGTTATCAGGATTACTCAATGCATCCTAATTAATTTGAGAAAACTGAGGGCATGGTGACACAAACACAGATTCAGGGCCTTGGGGCATAAACATGGATTGAGGAGCAACCGACAATGGAACTTGTAAGTTTTCTTCAGCATCAAAGTTTTCGGCCTCTATGTTAGTGTCTGAATCATCACCCTCAGCTACCTGTTCTTCATCTTCACTTATCTCTCATACTGCATCTCTAACAAGTGAGTTATCAGCTTCAACCATTGCACCACCAATAACAATCATATTGCATGGCTCAATTTGATTAGAAGAACCAACTTGAGCTTCGGTTTCACCATGAGCTTCAACATGCTCTTCCTACCCACTTGTTTCTACCTCAACATATAACTCCATCGAGGCTATGTTCGGAGTTAGATAGAAAGAATCTATCATGTACTTTACATCATCATCGTCTTCTAATGGAAGACCTATCCATCTCCATGGATTGTAGCATTGTGGACACCGATAGACATCCTTTGACACATGTTGGTTTGCTTGGAGCCTCAACTTTGAATGAATCTTATTTTTTAACCCATCCAAAGTCATATTGGTTGTGATCATAATAGGCCTAGGAGGAGGATCTTGATACATAGGACCTTCTTCACCATCATACATTGTTTCATTGAAGTAAATGTACACATTCAGGAATTTTGTCATATTAATTTCACTTCTGAATAATAACAATTCAACACATATGTATTCAATATACACGTGTCAATTAAAATAAAATTGCACATATAACAATTAATTTATATTATTATTATTTTACGTACAAATAACTTCTTAAACCCTACTAATTTGAATTAAACTACACTTACTTATTTAAACCATGTCAAGTACTTAAGAAAAATAATTTTATCCTATTATTTTACGCACAAAATAGTTCATATAATTCAGACTACATATCTTATTAATCACATTATTAATTAGTCAAGGAAAATAAATTTTGGACCTTTAAATACGTATATAATAACATAAATGCATAATAAAAAAATTGAGCACAAATCATTAACAAAAAATTCAAACATTGAAAAAGATACTTACATATAAGGAATACGATCTGAATTTGATCACAGATAGAGAACCAGACACCACTTCTAGTCAGAATTGAGTACGTTTAGAGAGTTGAGAGCGTTTAGAGAGAAGAAATTTATAGAGAAATAGTGAGAATTGATAAAATAGAATGAATGTCACGGATGGGGTGGGGGAAAGTCAATATATACACATGTAATGTAACACGTGGCTCCATTTACAGGTTGGATGGGATGGAAATAAGATGACGTATCCTAATTGGTTAGAAAATATTAAAAAATGTCACGTAGGATAAAATGGTAGTAATTTAGTATATAATTTCAAAACAGTGACATTTTGGTAAATAGTTTTAAAAAGTGACAATTTGATAAATAGTTTTAAAAAAATGACATTTTAGTAAATAATTTTGTCAATAGTGGCAGTTTGATAAAAAAATCACTCTTTTTGAGTATTATTCAATTTCATTAAAATTGTAACACTTTGGCACCTAGTAATATACATGGGATTGGATTAAAAATTAAATATTTTATAATTAAATGTGAACAATTATAAAACTATTTAGTGTATTTTTTAAAAATATTTTAGAATTTATTTTAATCTATTGGCATGTAAATTTTTATATGTAAAAAATAAATAATTTAAATATATTTTTAATCACTATAAATATAACACTATTTAATTTTAATTCAAAGACAATTTTGAATTCAGTTAGTGTTTTTAATTTTTTTAAAATAAGTAAAATTAATTTATGTTATTATTCAAGTCTTTTAAATGACAATAAAGTTATTGAAATGTCAAATCACACTTGACACATGTCATATGTAGTTAATTTGACATTAAATTATTTGTCTCTTCTTATTCCTATACTCTCCTTCCCCCCTCTTTGTAGCCCTAATTACAAAGCCATTCCTCTGCTCACCTTTTCCCCCTCTCTCTAACCCAAGTTGCATAGCCTATAGTTCTGACAAGCAATAAATAACACTATCTCAAACTCTTTCTTTTTCTCAAACTATTGTAACAAATTAAATTTTGACCATAAAAAATTCACAACAAAGACCCAAAAAACTCATTCTCCTCCATTCAAGTCTATGTTACAACAACCACCCAAATTCTCAATATAGACAAAAACCCATTCTTTCCCATTTACAACAACCACCCAAATCCCAAAAGGCAACCTAAACCTCAAATTTGTATTGTCATCGCCGCCAACATCCATCAAGAGGGCTCAGCAACCAGACCCGCCATCCAAGTTTGTCAAGTTTGTCAACACAATTAGCATCCTGCCACCGTCGCCAGCATCCATCAAGAGCGATTCAACAACCATCCATTTGCTATTACCTACTGGTGCTAGGGTTTGAAGTTTCAAGGGAGGGTACATTTAGTTTAAGGTGGAATGAGGGTTCATTCATAGTGGCTAGGCAACAAAGGCCTAGAGATGTGTGGAGGAGTGGCAAAGCAAAAAGGGTTGAGTTCAGTGATGGTGAGAATGGTTTTTGGGGGTGTATGTTTTATTTTTCAAGTTGATGGGGGAGAGAGGCGGTGGCTGGATGGTAGTTATGTGGTGGCTTCACCCAGGTCGTTCTGAAGTCAAAGGTGGCTAGTTGAGAATGAAAATGGAGTTGTTTCAGATTTGTATGTTTGGTTTTCAATGATAGTGAGTCTAATGTCAGATAGTGAAGTGTGATTCGATTGTGCAGGTAAAGACGATGATTTTAGGGCTAAAAAGTTTATGGTTGCTCTATTAGGAATTTTTAGGTAGTATTCTGAGTTAGAATCGTAGTTGTTAAACTCGAACCAATTATTAACTTGGCCGAGACACTAGTTCAGCATAAAATAACATTAATATACAAATATTCAGTATAAATAAAAATACATATTACAATGAAATCAATTGTTGTTAATAAAATAAGCTTCTTGTATACAAACATATGGTCCAAAATATTTACATGGGTTGAAAGCTTAAGGCCCAAAAGCACTTACATCCAAAACTTACTCCAAAAAACCCTAACTTTCATTCTTTCACCTTTCACATTGCAATAGCCGCTGCCTCTTCTCTCCCCTTTCATTCTCTCTACTAAAACATTCAAGCGAACACAACCATGGTCTCAACCATTTCTATTTCCTCGAGTTTTCTCTCAGGCTCACTTCATCTCATCACCCCTGAAACATAATAGCTAGTTGGGAGAGGGAGAAACGACTCGATCCCTTGTGTCTGTGACTGCCAACAAGAAGAGCCATCGCTGCCACCAAATCTCCACCATCAGAAAGGGTGCTACCCACCACAACCAAACTTCTGTCACCTTTTTTTTTTTTAAAGAAATTGCTTGCTCGGCCGAGTGAATCGGTTTGTCACCAATTCGATTGCATATCCGATCCAACAAGAGACTCGGACCGGTTAGGTGATTGATTTTCTAGTTCACCGGTTGAACTGGACGGGTTTAATAATTATGGTTAGAATTGAAGATTGGATTATGGTTTATGTGTGAGGAGGAGAAGGAGGGGAAAAGGGGTGGGGATGTAGCAAATGGTGACAAATAGTGTAATGTCACGTGGCTCCACATAGATAATGGAGGACACATGGTGAAGGTGACTTAGGTCTCCGTTTACCATGTCATCGTTTAGCAAATCCTTGCTAACAGTGAGGACCAAATTCTCACTTTAAAAAAAATTAATGACACAAACCAATCTTCAAATTTAACCGAATCAAAACCAAATAGTATTATATTTATAGAAATTAAAAATATATTAAAGTCAATAAATTTAAAAAGCAAATAAGTTTTTTCTTAAATAGGGTTTAGACCTATAAGAAATATGTCGAACTCACCTATTTTTTAGAAAAAAAAATATACAATAACACCCTTTTTCTCACTAAAAATGTTAAAATTTATATAATTAAACTATTAAGTTGATGCGATAAAATAAATTCACAAAGAATTATTAATTGAGCCAATTCTAAGCAAATTGCTATAGGATTCTAAGCGAATTGCTATAGGAAGGATTAAATAATTTTGTATAAGCATAACATTTTGTATTGAACAAACTTCACACCATAAGAATGACTCACAATAAAATTTTTTTTTTAAGTTTCATTCATAACAAATATAGATCTTGAGTTTTTTAAGAATTAAGGATAGTATCATATTTCAAAGGAAAAAAATATATTTTTATATAGGATTTTTAAACTTAATAGTAAATCTTTGTTAAAAAAGAATAAAACCGTGCTATTAGCTCTTAGAAATGAAAAATTTAAATCTAAATCCTTAGTTTTGGCATGAATAACCTTCCTTTAACAATATCAAGTGATATACTCAATGTACATGTAAAGTAATTTAAATATTACTTAATCACAATATATAAAAAAATATGTGTGGACAATATTTTTGTAAGTACAATCGACTTTGAAGTGAAGGTGATAAAAGTTTGAGCTGTGGATAAGGCCGATTCTATTATACACCTTGATTAGTTAAGTTGGAACCTTGAACTTTACTTGAAATTACAAGTTTTGGTTCTTGTTGACCAGTTTTAATTATTTAATTAAAAGCCTTTCAATGGTTTATTTTTTAACCTCTTAAAGTCTTATTTTTTACATTTAAGTCTTAAGACAAAAAACCGATAGTAGAATTTCAGACAATAAAGGAGAATATCCCAAATTGCCAGATCTCACACTGCATTGGAAAGGAAATTGTGTGGATGCACACCCACCTTCTTTCCCCAATTTTGTTTTGCCAACCCCTCCATCATCCCAGTCAAAACCATCATAGTTGTGTATTCCATTCAAATTTATTCGAGTTTTTTTTTTATTTATGCTTGCTGTACATTTTTTCAAAGTGATGACTCGATTCGGGTGGTTTGAACAAAAAATAAGAGGGAAGAAAGCTTTTTATGGCTAAACTGTGTAATATATAATTTTATAAAAAAAGAGAAAAAACCACAAAATTAAATCTAATTCTCTTTCTATCTCTCTGAACTTAAATATGAAAACCAAAAACTGAACTTTAATCCCGATCTCGTATCGTCGCACACTCAAGAGTGAGATTAAGGCACTGTTTGCCTTGAGCCTAGTGAAGCAGACACGGCACAAGGCGGTGGCGGCGGAAGTGCTGGCAGTTTTGGTCGACCGACTCACCGAGTTCGAGAAGTGCAACGCGAAGATAGCCCTGCCGACGGTGGAGAACACAAAATTGTTTCTCCTACATGCTGCCGGAGAGAATGGAGAGAAGGGAAAGCTAGAGTACATGGAGCTTTTTGTGAAGGACTTGTAATTAATTTTCATTTTTGCAGAGATCAAGTACATTATTTTAACTTTTACTCGTTCTTCAAGTCGCCCCTTCCTTATTTGGAGCCGTTGATGTATTTTAAACCAAGTCAATGGATGAGATTTAGGGTGCATCGTGCACCTTAACTTACAAGGTGCATAGAAGACAAAGCCATGGATCAAATCTCAGTTTGTAGTGTGCATAGTAATCCATCGGTCTAAATTAATACTTTTATTTAGAAATGAGTTAATTTTTTATTTTATCTTTAACAAAAATACAAATTTTATTTTTATTTTTTATTTTTAATTTTTAATTTTAAATATTAAATATTTTACCTCTTTTAATTTACTTTTTAAAATTCTAATTTCATTTAAAAAAACTTATCCAATGCACATGTAGATATACACAGTAGTAACAAACCAACAATATATAAGTAACGATCTTTACCTTACAATTGTCCTTTTGTTTCTCTGAAATTCTGTGCCAGTTTCAGTGTTTTGAGAGATCCAAAACGACACAGTCTCGGTGAGGAGGAGCAGTTCCCTGCCTCACCTACCGTCATCACCACCATGGACTTCCACCACCACAACCACAATTCTTCACCTTCTTCCTCCAACTCCTCTTCGACCACCACCCCGAACCCCAACCCCGACAAAACCATTCCCTCCGCCACCACCGACGACCCCATGCACTCCTGGTGGGAATCCGTCTCCAAGGCCCGTTCCCGCATCCACGCCCTCGCCACCATCCTCCCCTCTTCCTCCTCCACCTTCTCTCTCTCCTCCCTCGCCGACTCCGACCGCCCCGCCCTCTCCCTCCTCTCCTCCCCTCCGCCTACTCCGTCCTCTCATCCTCCCTCTCCGGCCCCAACCCAGACCCCTCCTGCCACTGGCTCTACGACACCTTCCTCTCCTCCGACCCTAACCTACGCCTCCTCGTCCTCTCCTTCATCCCCCTCCTCTCTGGCCTCTACCTCTCCCGCATCCCCACCCATCTCCCTTCTTCCCTCGCCGGCTTCGAAGCCATCCTCCTCGCCCTCTACATCGCCGAGACCAAATCCCGCAACGGCAAACCCCTCCTCGTCACAATTCCAGACCTCTCGCAGTCCTCCATCTACCACGCCCCCCTCAAGAAGCCCTCAACACCCGCAAGGCCGCCTTCTGTCGGCGTCGTTTCGCCCCCGCTCGAGCCCCTCCACGCGGTGAAATCCACCAAGAGGGCTTGCGTCGTCGGCGTCGCGCTTTATTGTTACTTTGAACAGATCTCCCACATGCCGAGTTTTTCGAAGCTCGAATTTTGCCGGTTTGCGGCCGGTTGGGCCGGCCAGGACTGCCCCTGCAGGAGAGAGTTTGATCGTGTGAATGAGGTCAATGGATTTAGAAGGGAGGGTGATAGTGATGGTGAGATTGAAGAGGTTGTGGAAGATATGGGGAACATGCTGATTCATAAAAAATGTGATTTTGATTCTGAGGCTGCTGTTTCCAAGGGGGATAGGATCCCTTTGCCTTGGGAGATTCTGCAGCCGGTGTTGAGAATCTTGGGGCACTGTTTGTTGGCTCCATTGAACTCTCAGGAGGTCAAGGATGCTGCCTCTTTTGCAGTGAGGTGTTTGTATGCCAGGGCGTCCCACGATTTGGTGCCGCAGGCCATACTCGCCACCAGGAGTCTCATTCAGCTTGATAAGAGGGCTAGAGAGGTTGCTGCCAAGGCAGCAGCAGCTGCAAATGCATCCTCAAATGCTAACACGCCTACCAATGTCAAGAAACCTGAAATTCTATTGGTTTCAAAGTGATTGGTGCCTGTGAAGATAATGGTTCCTGTATAGTATATTGGTTAGCAGTTCCAGAGCAAATTGTGTAGCCTAATACTGTAAGCAGAATGGAATTCGATTTTTTATAATAGAATCTTGATAGTTGTGCCTTTTTTTTTCTTTCTAAAAGTCATATATATATAGGTATATATTTCCCAAGTGATTAGATAGCTATTTTAACTTTGTTTCTTGGTATGATTATAGTGTGCTTCACTTGTGCCCTTTGTTTGATTGTAATGCACTTGTCTCTGCAATTTCTGTGTGGTGTGTGGTTTTGTCTTTGAATTACTTTTGTACTCTGTAAAGATTGAGGAAATTGAATGAGGTATTTTATGTGATTCATAATTTGCTTATGGACTTGCAGTTGGTTTTGCTGGAGCTTTTAGTTTATCTAGATCATTGTGGTTAGGTGTTTTGGTTTTCTAATGTTAATAATGTATTCACAATTCAAATGTTATTTTTGAATATGCTGAGAAGTCACTGTTGCTTATATATATTGACAATGTTTGCAGCAAAATCTATTTCTCATGTTATCTGTATGAAATTTTTTATTAGTTTTTTAATTCCCATCTATAATCAGTTTGTTTCTATCTCCAATCAAGGTCTTGATTCCTGTAAATTTCTGAATTTGTTTGTATTATCTATCATTAATCCTACTGAGTCTAAGTTTGCCTACAAATACAATACGAGGTTACATAGTTTTAATCAGCCCTCCGGCAGCATCGGCTTCTTAAGAAAAACTAATTATTATTTGAGTCTAGTATATTCTAGATTGCATTCATGGAGGAGGGGGTGGCTTGTTCATTCCATAAAAATGGACAAAATTGTGTAGTTAGAAGACTAAGTGCGAACCAGCATATCTATAATATCAAATCCTGCTGCAGTCTTTAGTTTTTACTGTAAATGATCTTTTGTCTTTAGAATATTTAACATCAAATTTTGAGGATGTGCAAAGAACTTTTACAGTTTGTTTGATGCTTGCCAGAAGATTATAGTGGAATTTGACAATAACAGAGAATTAATTTACAGCAGTACTCATTAGATGAAATGATGGAAAAACACATCATGAAGAATAATACTTCCTAGGCAGCTAGGCCAATTTGAACCCCATACTGTGTGGTGATTTGTAGGTCTAGAAGCGTCAAGTTTAAATGAGTAATCAGTTCAACAACAGTTGTATATGCTGAAAGTAGAAACTTAAATTTGCTCAATTTAGCTGCTACCCTGTCTTCTATTAAGTGTTGAACACTCTTGTCTTCAGTATTGCAGTGTGGCTTCTGGGCCCTGGTACAAAAATAATATGTTTTTCTTTCTTTTTGTCTAGCTATGAAGGGCACCCTGGAGTTTACTCCTTGTTAGCAGATGCCAGATGCATTATTTCATTTGTTTGGGATACGGTGTTATGCCCTTGCGCTAAAATAATATAGCTTTTCATCGTGCCTATTTTTATAATTGAATAGCAATATCTTGTATTTGAACAATTAGAATTATAAGGGTGGTTAATTTGAGTTTCAATTGAAAGACCTGCTACTGATGAATGTAAAATGCTGTGTACTTTAGAATCTTTATGATAGTGCCGAGTTAAATGATATGACTAGCTGACTACTCAATAACCAATTTATTTTCATGAGTTCTTTTCTCATCTTTTTTCTAATTAAACAAGCTAGAAAGCAGATGTTACCAAATCTATAATTTATTATGCTTTAATTTGTCTTGAGTCTCTGTTTTGTGATGATTGTAACAAAGCAGCAATGTTGTCATGTGATTGCACTGCTTCTCTTGTTTATGTTGATACCATTAACTAGAATGTTCATCGATAGGATTCGGTCATGTTATTGGATAAATTCAATGTCAAGTTGGAAGCATTGTAATGTATGCAACTATTATGAGTACAACAACAACAGTGCACTTGGGTCTTCTTTAGCAGCTTTATATCAACGTGGACATTGTGTCTCCGGTGTGTATTTGTCTGTCCTAGTCTATTTTAATGGTGCTTAGATACTACTAATGTAATGTTATATTTACTTTTATATATTGTCTGTTGGTTCATTATAAACTAAGATATGGTCGTCTTGCCTTATAGTCCATGCATTCAGTTGTTGAGCATGAGCTGTTTGTTTACAAGAAGGGTATATTTAATATTTGTGGGTGGCTGATGCTTAAAGGCTATTGATGCCGATTAACTTGGTTATCATTGCACATTCTATGGCATTAAATTTAAAGATGGGAAGGGAATGAGAATATGTATATTAGACACTTTTAAGGTGTTTGTGTGATATCACCAATAGAAATTTGTTGAAATTTTAAAGATAGCATCTTAGAAGAATGGTATGCCTTCTTAGAATGAAGTGTATTATAGATTAATGATGGGCTGGATAAAATATGGTAGCCATTTTCTATTTTGCTTGGATTTCACCGGATATGTTGGAGTTAAGAATGCATTACTGTTGTGACATACAATAAATTGTAAACATAAAAAAGGACATGATCAAGGGTGACTACAGTCAAGTGATGCCAATTTTCTAGTAACAAGTTGCAGCAGATACTGTCATTGTTATGGCTTGTGGACGCTTCTAGTCTAATTCTGCCTACCTCTAGGGTGCTTTTGGTAGACATGGCAGCAAGCTAGAAAGTAGTCTAACAATCCAGCTATTTTGTACTTTCAAGGAGCTTAAGATCTTGTAGGTTACTTGGTTCCTAAGGTCTACTGGAAATGAGTAGAAGTAAGAGTCTTGTTTTGGTCTTGTTTGAGAGAATGACAAAATCCCCTTTCCTTTTCTTTATTAGCGTTTTCTTGGCTGTCAATATAGATGGTTTTTTATTGTCTAACAAGCGCCCCTTCCCCTACTTAACCGGCCCTTGCATGGTTCTCTTTGGGAGATGCTCCGGGTTCTTCCAGTTGCTCTCACGAAAGGCAAAAACTCTGTATATACTAGCTGATTTTTCCTCTTGGATGGTTCTGTATGTATGCGTTTGACTTCACAAGTAGAAGACACTGGAAGTATATTTGGAAGTGGAAAGGACCACAAAGAATTAAAACCTTTGCTTGGCAAGCCTCTCTTGATCGTCTGCCTACTGCTATTCGTTGTAGTACGTGGAATGATCAGGCCCTGAATAGTTTGCGCGTTATGGATTCTATGGAATCCTCAATCCATGTGTCAAGAGACTGTCCAAAAGGCTCTAGAATATGGATCCAATTATTGAATTCTGCCAAGGTTGTCCAATTCTTTCAAGGTAATCTTAAAGATTGGATTGAACTAAATCTCGTCTCTGATTTTGGATATTACAATTATTTTAAGTGGACTGATGTTTTATTAGTCACTCTGTGGTATCTTTGGCGGTGGAAGAACATGGAGAAATTTGAACAACACTACTCTAGACCCCATAAGGCTGCTGTGGTTATTATGCAGTATGTTAAACTTATAAATCAATGTCACATGCCTTCTTCCTTAATATCTGGTAGTATTTCTGCTCGGTGGATTGATGTTCGCTGGACTCACCCTCCACCTGGATGGACTAAAACTCAACAGTGATGGTGCCTCAAGAGGCAACCGAGGCCCTACTGGCTGCGGGGGGTCTCCTTAGAAACGACTTTGGTAATTGGTTAATGGGTTTCACTTACCAGATTGGGATCTGTTCAGCGTTTGAGGCCCAATTGTGGGGCGTGCTTAAGGGTCTCCAAACTGTATGGCATTCGGGGTATAGGAAGATTATATTGGAATGTGACTCAGCAGCAGTTTGTGGCCTGCATACAAAACCAACCTCCCCCTCCTTCCACTCATTCCAGATTGATTAAGAAGATTCACAAGTGGTGCAACAAAGACTGGACCATTGTTTTAAATCATACTCTTCCGGAAGAGAAATTATTGCATCTTGGACCACCACGTAGAATTGTACTCATACCATTTAAATCTTGACATTTCAGTATTCATTAATGATAGGACTCACTACTAATTTGCATATTTATTATTTTGAATCCTATCATTAATGAATGTTGAAATTTCAAGATTTGTATAATATGAGCACAATATTATGTGATACTTTAAGAGCATGTAATAATTTTTCCTTCCGGAGGGCAACCAATGTGCAGCTTAGCTTGTCAATTGGAGCTTCTCTCATGATTTCGGTTGTATGGTTTGGGGTCACCCTCCTCCTGCACTACATTACCGGTTGTTAGCTGATAGTTTAGGGGTCTTTATGCCCCGTCGCCTTTCCCGTCGCCTTTCCTAGTTGTTTCTTTTCCTTTGGCCTTTGGCCTTCCTTTTATTTTTATTATTTTTATTATTTTTATTATTATTATTAATGATGATGATGATGATGATGATGGAATGTCTGGTGGTGAACATGCGTAATTTAATCAAATTCAGAGCTATCTCGAGAATTATTACACAAAAACAACTTTGGATCCAAAAGCTTCTTTAGCAGCATTTTTTCCCCATTGACCAAGATATTCTTAGTTGACCCCAAAAAATGAAAAAACTAAGGCATCCTTACCCACACTGTTATAAGGCTAATTCCTCAAATACTATCACAACTAAGAAGCTTTCTTAACAATTATATTTTTTAGAGTTTGAACTTTGATCATTCTCTTGAGAACATGACTCACTTATTGTTGCACTAAAATCTTGTTGGTATTTAACATATTATGTGCTTTGAACGTAAAATAAGGTTATTCATTATTTCTTAGATAAGTATTTTTATCCAAGAAGTCTCAAATAAATATGTTTATAATTAACCAATTTAGTTTTTCTGGGAAAAAAAGATCTCTTACTTTACCTGGAGAATATTTAAACTTTATTTTTTATATAAATCAAAACTAGATATTAATAAAGAAAAAATAAATAAAAATTGCAGAATCCATTTATGAAAGAAATCCTTTAACAAATTTTACATTTATAAACGTGTGAAACAAATAATACTAGTATTTCGGGATAAAATAATCACCAATACCTTTTTTCTTTTTGCGATAAAAAATCAATACCAAAAGCTTTAAACATAGTGTTTTATGACGAAAGCAAAAATAATCATCACACCAAAAGTAAGAGAGATTCTACCATACACACTTCCTCTAGGCAAGTCTCAAGTCATTTAATTCATCTTAGACCCACAGTGAGATACACAGAGTTAGTGAAATTAAAGGGTGAAATTTCACATGAAGAAAGAATTCTCTCCCTACAACTTGACTCTTCTTATTATATAAGTTTCTTATTTCTATATTATTTTCTTGGCTGTTAATTTCAATCCACGAGTTATCTTATATTTTGTGATCAATTTTATACGAATATTATAAGTGATTTTCTAGAACTTATATAAAGAAGGTAATGAACAAAAAATCATGACTCTTAAAGAACAGGTCGAGAATGACAATATAATTAGCAAAAAAAAAAAAAGATAAATCTTTATTATATCAGGTTTTTATAATACTTTTTATGTAGAGAATTTTTGTGGATGACTTAAACTCATACTGTCACTAATCATGAATGTCATATGTGATGTAAAAGTTATGCAAAAAGGCAATAGAGACAGAAAGAAAATAACTTTATTTTGTATAACACCGACACTTCTTCCGTTTATTCTAACTTATACACTTGAAAATATTTCTCTGAACATAAAAATTGATGAAAAAGATATAGCAGACTACAAATATATCACAATCATACAATCAATGGCTTATGCCAAGGTAGACTAATAAAAACACTTTTATGAACTGCTAAATATACGAACTTGCTTTAATTAGTTAATTAAAAACAGAACATATCTTGCGAATCTCACCATCAGTACCCGTCTTCACCCCAATGTTGCTCATCTTCACCATAGAATTTCTAAACTTCACGTTAAATGTCAATCCAACACCTCTTTCGCCCAAGTACCTCTCCACAAAGGTCCTTGTGGAAGCATCAGTCCACAGTGCCTGATCAGACTGCAGGATTCCCCTGCCCTTCCTCAGATTATCAAAGTAAGATGTATCAAATTTGTTTTGGCTACCGTTATCTAGAGCCACTCGGTTCGAAGCTCCACTATTTTGTGGGCAAAGTGCTTGTAGTTGGGGGAGAAATGAAGGGTCGATGGAATCGTCAGCACCATTTGTAGTGAAGTTGTATAGTCTGTTGCGGAAAGATTGACAAGCTGCAGTACCAATGGTATGTCCACCTATATGTTCACAAAAATAGATTCATTAATTGAAGTCTCAAACTTGAGCTTTATAACTAGTTGCTTGAAATTGAGCATACTTTTGCTTTTACTAATAACGTTAATTGTGTGGTGTGCAAAAGCCAGTAAGGGTGGATGGATGGTCGTGGGAGTTTCTATAATTTGTAAAAAAATTGAAAGTTCAAACATGGATGAGAAATCAAATGAAGTCAGGTGAGGTTAATGAAAAAATTATGCAAGCATCGTCTATTGACGTTTAGTTTGAAAAGAAATTCTTAGTTAAGTATAGTCTATTATATTATTTTTTAAATACTCTAATTATTATTTAATATGTATAAAAATATTTTTAAAAATACATATAATTCTATCATAATTTTTATACTATTATACATGTTAAATAATGATTTGAATATATATAATAAACTGTAATTAACTAACAATTACACTTGTTTGAAAGTTCATTAAATATAAACAATAGGCCATAAATGTTTAACTCACTGCCAGTATTCACGAAAAAAGAACTAGAATAATCCCCTTATTACTATTTTGAACAGCGTTTACTTTTAAGATTTTGGTTTTCTTTTAATTAATATGCCACAATCGTTAGTATTATCTATATCTATATTTTTTATAGAGTAAAATTATATATATATTGATAGGCAATTATTATTACTATTAAGTATTAAATGTAATATTATTTTTAGAAACAATTAATTACACTATCAATTTTATGCATATAATATATATTTTTTCTAACATTAATATGAATTCATTATTAATAAAATTACACAACAACAATAACATTTTTTCACTTTTTTTCATTAGCTAAGGTCGGTTATATAAATCATATGACGCCATAATATTTTGTCATAACTGACGTCTTCAGAAAAATTATTTAATTCTAAGTCTTTTTTAATGATTTTCCTTATAAGTAATTTATTATTAATAAAATTATAAAAACATAAAAACAGTAAAATTATATAACTTTTCTATATCATAAAAAAGTTACTTAACATATTAAAATAAATTAAAATGATATTTTTTTAGTCTATTTATACAATTAAATATTGTCATGAATAAAAAAAAATCGAATCATATAATTATTAAATTTTAAATATTAATTCTTCTATTACAATAAAAATATTTTTGAATTAATTTATTTTACACTTTAAAAATTTTCATTTAGAAGTTTCATTTAAAATATTTTGATGATAAACTCTACTTTCTAAAAACAAAATAAACTCCCTCGAAAGATAATAAATTAAATTAATTCATCTAAATATATTAGACGAACGTGAGGGCCCTGTTAAAATTGCTTAGGCTATAACTTACTGTTTAGTCTCGCTTAACGCAAAAGTTATCCTAAGGAAAAGCAAATCAAGCAATTTCAAATGCATACAAGCAGCTCTATTATTTGTCCATTAAAGTAATAAATCATATATATTTGAAATTTAAAATAACCCATGCTCCATAAGATAACTAACCAATACAAAAGTGTGCAGGGTGTAAACTTTACCAGCAAGGGTGACAAGGTCTTTTGTGTTGAGGCCCCTTGCTGCAAACTTCTGTTTCAGCACGTCAATAGAGTCACTAGGAGCAGGCAAATTGACATCCGAGGCCTGTGAGACGCGGCCATCTCTGCGTCCAGTAGGCACTTTCCAACTTGATCCACCACGCTGCAATTATGCATGAAGGGAAAAATATAATTAAGCACACACTATATTAAACTCAAGTTGTCAACTAATTTAGCTAATAAAAATCTTTTGCTAAATGATTCAAACAAGTCTAGTTAGTTACCAGAACAACGGAATCACGAGCAGCAAGGGCAAGGATATCAGCACAAGACACAACACCAGGGCACGCAGCCTCGACCTGTGTCTTTGCATCATCAATAACCTCAAAGCCTCTCAAAACAAGGTTTGGTGGTGCTGTTCTCTCAGTGCCAGCGCCAGCAATGAGAATCGAACCATCACAACCTTGCACAAAGCAATCATGGAAGTGCATCCTAAGCAACCCAGCAGCCAAAGTAGGATCAGACTTAAGGTGGGATTGAACTCTTGACTTGACAATGGACTCAGCTTGAGGACACGTACTCGAATAGAACCCTACACACGTGCCTTGCCCATGCACTGTGTTGGCAACAGCCAAAGCAAGCAAAATAAAAACTAGAAAGAAACTTTTGTTATAGAAACCACCCTCCATTTTGTAAGGAAGAGTTTCCTATATATATATATTCACTACTATGGATTAATTAAAGTGCAAGTTTCTATATATGAAACACTATAGTTTCAATGAGAGGGTGTGATTGTGAGGAGTGTCATGAAGTGCGTGTATTTATTGGGGATTTTTGGCCTTTTGGGGTCAACGCTTGGGAGAATGAGTAAGCAAAGCCGGATAATATGTGCATGAAAGGATCAAAATGTTTAATCAAGTCAAGGAAAATAAGTGGGATTGTGGAGGATGAGTTGGGGTGCAATAGTGTAGCAGCTGGGCTCACAGCTTTTTTCTTGTGATGGCTGTGGTCCCTTGTATAGGTGCCGATGTGAGAAAGGTTCCGCTTCAAGGTTTGGCCTTCAGTGCATTGGCCAAAGGGTTTTAATTAACTACGTTACATTCTCTCGGCCACCGCCACTTTCAAATTGGCACTATTGCTTTCGGGCTTCGCTTTCCTTGGGAAAGAGATGGTGGATGGGATGTTGCCAAGGTGACATGAAGAAGTAATGATACCTACAAATTATTTTTATTACATTATTCTTATATTCTTTTCACCTTGTTTTAGAAAAAAAAATATAATTTTTATTTTATTATTTAACAAATAATATAAAATAATGTAATAAAATTAATATGTAAATATCAGTATTATTTTTTCCTAAAGAGTGATGTAAAGAGAAGTTTACAAAATTGATGTATGATGTACATTTTTTACGAAGAATATCTCATATACAAATCTCAGCTTGGAAAAATATAGTAATAATTAAATTGTGTTAGTATTTAATAATAATATTTTATGATATCTGAATTTTTTAATCTAAAAATACCTTAAATAATTTAAAAATAATTCATATATACATGTTATATTATATTTCTAAACTATATATTTTTTATAATAAGCCCCACTAGACTCACGGCTAGGATGGGTGATCCCCACTTTAGGACCCATGACGGAGAAGGAGAAAGGGATCAGGGAGTTGTTGAGTTGTTCCAATAAGGAGGTGTCAAAGTCAGAAGAGAATTTTTAGGCATAATTTATTATATTATTATTTGATATGTATGAAAATATATTTAATGATTAATATATTTCTATTGTAACTTTTATAATATTATATATATCAAATAATTATTTAAATATTTATGATAGACTATCTTAAATAAATGTTCCACTGAAAAACTTACAAGCATATATTTTAACTAAGTGAACTACATTCGTGGGACTTTTTAATTATATTTTGAGAAAATATATTTGTACATTAATTTTTTTACATCAAACCTTTATAACTTTCCTTTTGAAAAAAAGGAAATGAGAGAGAGTAAGTATTAAAAAATATATTTTCCTCCTTTTTTATATTAAAAGAAAAATTTTAATATTTTAATATAAAAAATAATGTGCAAATAAAAGAATTTGTATATTTTTGTGGAAAAGTATTTTTTATTTTAAATAAATTACATTAATTCTTAGGTTCAATAAACGACACTCTATCCTAATTTATAGTTATAATACATTTCGTTTCATCAAATGGAATTTATTCAAATGTAATGAAATACTAGCATGTATCCTGCATTGTAAAGTCTTTTAAATTCAAAAAGAATCTAAAATAAATATAAATAAAAATAAAAAATATTTGAAAATATAAAAAATATGCATAATTAATTTATTTAGATAGAATTTAAAAATATATAAATTAAAAGAAAAAATATTTAAAAGAGAGATATACATAATTAATTAAAAAGACATAAAGGAATAATTGAGTTATCTATTATTAAAACTCTTCCGCGTGAAATATTTTGATGTGCATATTTTGCCATCTTGTGAAAGGAATGTGAAGACTTTTGTAACCTAGGTGGTGTCTAATATACACTTTCTAAAAGAAAGTGTATGGTACACCATCAAATCTAAGTAATTAATTTATTCATAAAATAAATTAATGATTTAGATCAATTATAAGAAACATGTTAAGTAGGTTTCTTTTTTTTCAAGTTTTCTTTCTTTAAGTTTTTTTTTTTTATATACTACTACTACTATTATTGTTAATTGGTAGATCATTGTATCTTTGTTTGTTCGGTCATTACTTAGTCACCTCTAATTTTTTTTAAGTTGTATAACTATATAAATATTATTTGTTAAAATTTATAAGATTTTTCAATAAACATAGTTATAGTTTTAAGAAAACTAGTCACTTTAATTTTTTTAAGTTGTATAATCTGTATAAATATTATCAATTAAAATTTATAATATTTTTCAACAGTCATAATTTCAGGAAAAAAATTTCAGTATGCACAGTTATTTATGAAAAAAATATAAAAATTGATATAATTTTAATTGATATTATTTATATAATTGTGTAATTTTTAAAAAGTGAACAGTAGCCAGTCGGAAGTGGCCGGAGGTTAGCCGTGGCAATGTTTGAGGTGGCCGACGGTGGACCGATAATGGTGGCCTAAAAAAAAATGCAAAAGAAAAGAGGTAACTTGTAAAAAAAAATATTATGCAGGTAAAAGTTTTGGTGTATGGACACCCAAACTTGCAGTGCACAATAGCACCCGCCACCTAACCTATCACTCTATCAGTTTATAGATAAACAAAAGGGCGGATGCTATTGTGCACTCTGCCAAGTTTGGGTGTACCATACACCCAAACTTTTACCGTAATATAAAGAGTTTTTTTTTACAGGGTACTTTTTTTTTACAGTTTTTTTTTTTTTTCAAGCCTCCATTACTTGATCATGCATCATTGTCATTGCCAACCGTAACCTTGACCACCTCCGCCACCGTCCGGCCGGCTGGCCAATGCTGCCACCAGCCAACCTCCGGTCACTTTTGGCTGGCTGTTGTTCACTTTTTTAAAATTACACAACTGTGTAAATAATACTAGTTAAAATTATAGCAGTCTTTATATTTTTTTATAAATAACTGTGCATATTAAAATTTTTTCCCTAAAATTATAACTGTAGAAAAATCTTATAAATTTTAACTGATAATATTTATACAATTATATAACCTAAAAAAAATTGGAGGTGACCGGTTTTCCTAAAGCTATAACTTTGTTTATTGAAAAATCTTATAAATTTTAACTGATAATATTTATACAGTTATACAACTTAAAAAAAATTGGAGGTTGCCGGTGACGATTGACAAGCAGCGTACAATGGGCTACCAACTGATGACAGTAATGGTAGTAGTATGTAAAAAAAAATATAAAACTAAAAAAAACTTGAAAAAAAATTGAAAAAAAAGAAAACCTGCTAAGCAGGTTTTCTGTAATTGATTTAAGTCATTGATTTATTCATTTTATGAATAAATCAATGGCTTAAATTTAGTGGTATATCATACACCCTCCAAAGAGGGTGTATATTAGACATCACGTAAACAAAAGATCACTTCCAAAAAGATGGAACGTATGCAGTGCAGGGGATTAAATTTACAACTATGATATTCTTATTACAAATAGTACATACACCTCTTTTCATACTCTTCTCAATATCATTCATCATATTTATTTTTTTCTATTACTTTCTCTCACTTAATCATACCTATTTAAAATGGGTATAAAAAAGGGTATAGAAGAGAAAATGATGTAAAAACATCATTTTCCTTAAATTTATGATTGTTAAGTGAGAGACTCAAAATGATGCCAAATTGCCAAGAAAGTGAGAAGCAGGTCGACTTGCCAATATACCTAGTTAAGGCATGGGTGATTCTGAAATTAAGAGATTTATAAAAAGATAATTAAAAGTTTGAATTTAAAGATTGACGATAAAAGAAACTTAAAAAACTAATTGTAAAGAAGTATTAATTAATTAATAACACAGACGTAAATCTTCATAAAATTCTCCGCATTCGATGTCTACTTGGGATTTTTTTCCCTACTTTTTTACTTTATTTTTTTTATGAGACTTTTACACTTAATTTTTTTTATGAGACTTTTGTACTTTATTGAACCTTAACTAGGATGATACAACCAATAATTTGACCTCTCTCAAAATGTATTTGGCAAGACTATACAATTTGCACTGAAAGATATGTCTATTCATGGAAGTCCATGCAATACTACTTTATCCATATGTGTAATCATATGGCAATCATTTTCTGAAATTAATTTGCGTTTCCTTATCTTTTAATGTAATAAAATTAATTATTTTTTAAATTTTTTTAAGAACACGAGATATTTTTACAAGTTCGATATATTTGAATTGTTTATGAGATTAATTTCTATTCGACTACAGAAGTATGTAAGTTATTCAATTTCCCCACAAGAATTGCTTTTTAAAATTTGAATTCGCGCTCTCATTCCAAGAGATCCAAGTTGCTTAATAGTTCAATCTACCTTTAGTGGATTTTTTTAAAAGTTGACTACTAATCATGTTATTTGTACATTCAGAATTTGATACACAACTTATACCTCTTTCACATTAACATACAGTATATATATTTTACCTCAAAATGTAGTATATTTTGATATACACCCCACACTCACATCAAGATTACCAAAGTTTTAGTTGAAAACTTATAATTAAAAAACAAACTAAAAGAAATAACAACTTGCATATATGATTGTCATCTATCAAAAGTAAAAACATTACATTTCTATGGCAGGTGCTATTGTGTACCCTACCAAGTTTTGGTATACCATACACCTAAACTTTTATTTGCAACAACAGATTTTTCTTTTACAGTTTGACTCTTTTTTTTTTACAGTTTATTTTTTTTAGGCCACCATTACAGGTCACCGCCAGACACCGGGCATCGCCGTCGCTGGCCAACCTCCGGCCACTTCCGGTTGATTACTATTTACTTTTTAAAATTACACAACTGTGTAAATAATATCAGTTAAAATTATACCAGTCTTTATATTTTTTCATAAATAACTGTGTATTGAAATTTTTTCCTAAAACTATAGCTGTTAAATTTTTTTTATAAATTTTAACTGATAATATTTATACAGTTATACAACCTAAAAAAAAACTGAAGGTGTCTAGTTTTCTTAAAACTATAACTGTGTTTATTGAAAAATCTTATAAATTTTAATTGATAATATTTATACAATTATACAACTTAAAAAAATAGAAGTGGTTAGTGGTGGCCGACAAAAAACGTACAATGACCTATCAATCGACGACAATGATGGTGGTAGTATGTAAAAAAAAAATATAAAACTAAAAAAAATGAAAACTTGAAAAAAAAAAGAAACATACTTAATAGGTTTCCTGTAATTGATCCAAGTCGTTGATTTATTTTATAAATAAATCAATGACTTAGATTTGATAGTGTACCATACACCTTTTAAAGGGTGTTTATTGGACACCACCCATTTCTATAGACTACAGAGTCTTGGAATGCAGGTTTCACCGTTTCATCGATTTCCAATCTAAGTATTTGATCTAGTTTAGCTATCTACGTGGTTTATGATTATTACACTTGCTACTTACGTATTTTTTTGTTTTTCATTTAATTATAAGGATACGCGGAAATTGGTATTTACAAAATGCTACATATTAAATTAATTTTCTTTATGTGTATCATTGTTAGTGATACACTCAGGTAAAAAAGGTTGTTAGTGATACATTTATTGTTCCCCATGGAATCCTATATAAAGATTCTTTAAAAAAGAAAAAAATATATTTTACATCAAACCTTTGTAACTTCCTTTTTGAAAAAAAGGAAATGAGAGAGAGTAAGTATTAAAAAATATATTTTCCTCTTTTTTATATTAAAAAAAGTTGCAATATTTTAATATAAAAAATAATGTGCAAATAAAAGAATTTGTATATTTTTGTGGAAAAGTATTTTTTATTTTAAATAAATTACATTAATTCTTAGGTTCAATAAACAACACTCTATCCTAATTTATAGTCATAACACATTTCGTTTCATCAAATGGAATCTATTCAAATATAATGAAATACTAGCATGTATCCTGCATTGTAAAGTCTTTTTAAATTTAGAAAGAATCTCAACATATATAAATTAAAATAAAAAATATTTAAAATTATAAAAAATATGCATAATTAATTTATTTAGATAGAATTTTAAAAAATATAAATTATAAGAAAAAATATATTTAAAAAGAGATATAAATAATTAATTAAAAATATAATTTGAATTTAAAATTTAAAAAAATTAAAAATGACATATGTCATTCTTAGAGAGAAATTAAGCCACTCTCAAAAGAATATACTCTTATTTATTATATAAAGGTGGATTTTACTTGGTCCTAGTTTTTTTTTGTAAGCTTAAATGACACGTTAATTATTGATTTGGTCTACGTGTGTTTTACTTTAGAATTCAATTTGCTATCATTTTGATTGCGTTAAATTTACTCCATATATTTTTAATAATTGTATTAATTAAATTTATTAATATCTATTAAAAAATTGTCTAGTTTTTCATGCAAAATTAATTGTAATGAGTCAAAATAAGTCTATTGTTCACATATTATTCAGAACAACTCTTATATTCTTACATCAAATAGTACATATATTCCTTTTCACACTTCATCTAATACCATTCATTATACATATTTTTTTATCACTTTCTCTCACTCAATCACATTTTTTAAAAAGGGTGTAAATAATACTCACACCCCTTTTTAGGAGTATAAGATGATAATTTTCCTATTCAGAAAGTTACTTGTGTATACAATTTTAAGTTAAGTCTTAATTTCTCATAACTAGATATATTTTTTTTTTCGATTTCCGAGAGTATCTCCCAACAGATAAAAAAACTAATTTTTTGGGATAAAGTTAGGCATCTAATTGAAGACTCCTTACAATAATATTATTTTTATACATATGAATTACGATGTTATTATATATATATATATATATAGCACAATATACATATTATGATTGGAACTAAACTCAAATAAGTGACTATCTATTATTATTCATTTGTGTCTGTTGCCTCTCTTATTCCATTAGTTTTTTATTATATGAGTTATTTTGAGTCATTAGATCAAAACAAATTAAAATCAAATATCATTTTGATAAGAAGTTGATGAAATACGAATGACAATAAACATAAAGGAGTGGTAATAGACACTCCCCTCGAACAAATGTTGATGAACAAATTTGAGTGACGATTATAGTTTCTATGGTATGGCTTCTCTGTCTATTTATGAAATAATCAATTGATTATATAAATTTTAGATATGTCTCTGGCAAGATTTAGAGCATATCAGATTTCTGAATTATGCATTACAATTAAGACGATAAGTGAGATAATGTACGGAGGGAATTTCAATTTAATTCAATATATATACCAATAAAATTACTTATAAATTGAATACAAAATTTCTCAATAATATAAAAAAATTTCTTATAATTAAACCCCTAGCGTTTACTTTTAAGATTTTGGTTTTCTTTTAATTAATATGTCACAATCGTTAGTATTATCTATATTATATTTTTTATAGAGTAAAGTTTTATATATATATATATATATATATATTGCTAGGCAATTATTATTACTATTAAGTATTAAATGTAATATTATTTTTAGAAACAATTAATTACACTATTAACTATCAATTTTATGCATATAATATATATATTTTTTCTAACATTAATTTGAATTCATTATTAATAAAATTACACAACAACAACAACTTTTTTCACTAGGTAAAGTCGGCTACATAAATCATATGATGCTATAATGTTTTGTCATAACCAACGTCTCCAGGAAGATTATTTAATTCTAAGTCTTTTTTAATGATTTTCCTTAGAAGTCATTTATTATTAATAAAATTATAGAAACATGAAAAAAGTAAAATTATATAAGCTTTTTATGTCATAAAAAAGTTACTTAACATATTAAAATAAATTAAAATGATATTTTTTTACTCTATTTATACAATTAAATATTGTCATGACAATAAACAAAATAAAATCGAATCATATAAGTATTAAATTTTAAATATTAATTCTTCTATTACAATAAAAATATATTTGAATTAATTTATATTACACTTTAAAAATTTTGATTTAGAAGTTTCATTTAAAATATTTTGATGATAAACTTTACTTTCTAAAAACAAAATAAACTCCCTCAAAAGCTAATAAATTAAATTAATTCATCTAAATATATTAGGCCAACGTGAGGACCCCGTTAAAATTGCATAGGCTATAACTTACTGTTTAGTCTCGCTTAACGCATAAGTTATCTTAAGAAAAAGCAAATCAAGCAATTTCAAATGCATACAAGCAGCTATATTATTTGTCCATTAAAGTAATAAATCATTTATATATATATATATATATATATATATATATATATATATATTTGAAATTTAAAATAACCCATGCACCATAAGATAACTAACTAATACAAAAGTGTGCAGGGTGTAAACTTTACCAGCAAGGGTGACAAGGTCTTTTGTGTTGAGGCCCCTTGCTGCAAACTTCTGTTTCAGCACGTCAATAGAGTCACTAGGAGCAGGCAAATTGACATCCGAGGCCTGTGAGACGCGGCCATCTCTGCGTCCAGTAGGCACTTTCCAACTTGATCCACCACGCTGCAATTATGCATGAAGGGAAAAATTAACACACACTATATTAAACTCAAGTTGTCAACTAATTTAGCTAATAAAAATCTTTTGCTAAATGATTCAAACAAGTCTAGTTAGTTACCAGAACAACGGAATCACGAGCAGCAAGGGCAAGGATATCAGCACAAGACACAACACCAGGGCACGCAGCCTCGACCTGTGTCTTTGCATCATCAATAACCTCAAAGCCTCTCAAAACAAGGTTTGGTGGTGCTGTTCTCTCAGTGCCAGCGCCAGCAATGAGAATCGAACCATCACAACCTTGCACAAAGCAATCATGGAAGTGCATCCTAAGCAACCCAGCAGCCAAAGTAGGATCAGACTTAAGGTGGGATTGAACTCTTGACTTGACAATGGACTCAGCTTGAGGACACGTACTCGAATAGAACCCTACACACGTGCCTTGCCCATGCACTGTGTTGGCAACAGCCAAAGCAAGCAAAATAAAAACTAGAAAGAAACTTTTGTTATAGAAACCACCCTCCATTTTGTAAGGAAGAGTTTCCTATATATATATATTCACTACTATGGATTATTAATTAAAGTGCAAGTTTCTATATATGAAACACTATAGTTTCAATGAGAGGGTGTGATTGTGAGGAGTGTCATGAAGTGCATGTATTTATTGGGGATTTTTGGCCTTTTGGGGTCAACGCTTGGGAGAATGAGTAAGCAAAGCCGGCTGCTATAAGCTACATACGTGCCAATAATATGTACATGAAAGGATCAAAATGTTTCATCAAGTCAAGGAAAATGAGTGGGATTGTAGAGGATGAGTTGGGGTGCAATAGTGTAGCAGCTGGGCTCACAGCTTTTTTCTTGTGATGGCTATGGTCCCTTGTCTATAGTGCAGATGTGAGAAAGGTTCCGCTTCAAGGTTTGGCCTTTAGTACATTGGCCAAAGGGTTTTAATTAACTACGTTACATTCTCTCGGCCACCGCCACTTTCAAATTGGCACTATTGCTTTCAGGCTTCCGTTTCCTTGGGAAAGAGATGGTGGATGGGATGTTGCCAAGGTGACATGAAGAAGTAATGATACCTACAAATTATTTTTATTACATTATTCTTATATTCTTTTCACCTTGTTTTAGAAAAAATATTTTTTTATTTTTATTATTTAACAAATAATATAAAAATAATGTAATAAAATTAATATGTAAATATCATTATTATTTTTTCCTAAAGAGTGATGTAAAGAGAAGTTTACAAAATTGATGTGTGATGTACATTTTTTACGAAGAATATCTCATATACAAATCTCAGCTTGGAAAAATATAGTAATAATTAAATTGTGTTAGTATTTAATAATAATATTTTATGATATCTGAATTTTTTAAGCTAAAAATACCTTAAATAATTTTAAAATAATTCATATATACATGTTATATTATATTTCTAAACTATATATTTTTTATAATAAGCCCTACTAGTCTCACGACTAGGATGGGTGATCCCCACTTTAGGACCCATGACGGGGAAGGAGAAAGGGATCAGGGAGTTGTTGAGTTGTTCCAATAAGGTGTCAAAGTCCGAAGAGAATCTTTAGGCACAATTTATTATATTATTATTTGATATGTATGAAAATATATGTAATGATTGATATATTTCTATTGTAACTTTTATAATATTATATATATCAAATAATTATATAAATATTTATGACAAACTATCTTAAATAAATGTTCCACCGAAAAACTTACAAGCATATATTTTAACTAATGAACTACATTCCTGGGACTTTTTAATTATATTTTGAGAAAATATATTTGTTCATTAATTTTTTTTTACATCAAACCGTTATAACTTTCCTTTTGAAAAAAGGAAATGAGAGAGAGTAAGTATTAAAAAATATATTTTCCTCCTTTTTTATATTAAAAGAAAATTTGCAATATTTTAATATAAAAAAATAATGTGCAAATAAAAGAATTTGTATATTTTTGTGGAAAAGAATTTTTTATTTTAAATAAATTACATTAATTCTTAGGTTCAATAAACGACACTCTATCCTAATTTATAGTTATAATACATTTCGTTTCACCAAATGGAATTTATTCAAATGTAATAAAATACTAGCATGTATCCTACATTGTAAAGTCTTTTTAAATTCAAAAAGAATCTAAATAAAAATAAATAAAAAAAAAAAATATTTGAAAATATAAAAAATATGCATAATTAATTTATTTAGATAGAATTTAAAAAAATATAAATTAAAAGAAATTTTGCGAGAGACGTTTGCGAGGGAATTTACAATTTAGCGAGGGAAGTTAACGAGGGAAAATTTCCCTCGCAATTCACTCGCTAATTAACTCGCTCTCTAATTAGCGAGGAAGTTGCGAGGGATCAGCGAGGGAAGTCTTCTCCCTCGCTAAATTTGAAAAATAAATTCCATGAGAAAATAACGAAGTAATAGCGAAGGAATTGCGAGAGAATTGCGAGAGATTGTCTCTCTCTCTAGTATTAGCGAGGAAATTGCGAGGGGTAATATCCCACGCTAAAATTAGAGAGGGAATTGTGAGGAATAATTTCCCTCACTGAGAGCTAGGGATGGCAACGGGGTGGGGTGGGGACGGGTAGTAGCCCCCGTCCCCGTCCCCAAATGAATAATATCGCCCGCCCCGCCTCCATATCTGCGCGGCATCTGTTTATCTTTCTCTCATGCGGGTAACGGGTATCACGGATATCCGCGTAAAAGTACCCAATAAATTGTAAAAAAAAATTAAAAAAATAAAATAAATAAAATAAAAAAATGAAAAATGAAAAAAAAAGTATAATTACTATAATTTTTTAAAATTTGTCCAACACAACTTAATCTAAAAATAATATCAAACACCTAAAATACTTTTGATATATATAACTTTACAATATTTTAATTTATATAATTAAGTTTTTTGATAATTTTATATAAAATATTTATATAAATTTTTTGCAGATGCCATGAGTACGGGGGAACCACTCCCCTTCTCCTCGCCCGTTTATTAAACGGGGATAACACTAAACGGATATTTATATCTGTGGAAAAAATTTGACGGGTATTACTCGCCCCCGTCACGGGTAAAATTGCCATCCCTACTGAGAGCACAGTGTAAACTTAGTCCAGTTAGCGAGGGAATTGCGAGGTATTTTTCCCTCGCTAACTGATAAAATTTTAGCGAGGGAAAATTCTGTCGCAAATCCCTCGCAAAACCTACTTAAACCTAATTACAGAATTCTAAATCGCTCTTTCCCTCTCACTCTCACCTTCTCTGTCTCGTGCTCTCCCGTCCCCTCTGCCTCTCACCCTCACCCTCTCTCTCTCTTGTGCTCTCACTCTCACCCTCCTTCCCTCTCACTCTCACCCTCTCTCTCTCGTGCTCTCCCGCCCTTCGCCTCTCACCCTCTTTCCTCT
Source organism: Ormosia semicastrata (assembly GCA_029884595.1). Classification (NCBI taxonomy): domain Eukaryota; kingdom Viridiplantae; phylum Streptophyta; class Magnoliopsida; order Fabales; family Fabaceae; genus Ormosia; species Ormosia semicastrata. The sequence continues at coordinate 13,131,641 of JAQQTO010000052.1, forward strand.
CACTCTCACTCTCTTTCTCTCGTGCTCTCCCGCCCCCTCTGCCTCTCACCTTCACCCTCATTTTCTCTCACTCAAAGTCGCAGCCTCTGCCTCTGCCCAACACGAGCTCGCAGCCTCTGTTCTCCGCTTAGCCGCTGCCTCTGGTCCAAGTCCACGGGTAAGCCCCAAATTTGGTGAGTCTAATTCTTTTGCAAACTTATTCTTATTATCAATACTTAGTATACTTTAAGGATTGTTTGCGGTTCATGTTTTTTATCCTTTTTTACTGTAGACTCCATTACATGTCTGCCTTAATAGTTCTGTACTGTGATGTTGTTAGTGGTGTATTGTTGTGCTTGGCTGCTAATGCTGAATCTTTATTAGGGATTTGTGGATCACAATTATATAATTTTGGTTGCTTACTAAAGTTGGAAATATCTGTAGTTGTGAGTGATGCTAAGTGATGGGTAGTTTTGTAGCTCAGATGGAGGTGTGACTGTGGTCAGATTTGAGCTATGAAAGTGATGAAAAGCATGGAGAAAAATTATGTCTTCACTAATTATATGTAGTTTATACTAGTAGAAGAAAGAGAATGGGAACTTGATAAGGTTGATATTTTTGGTATTTCATATCATCATATGAATTAATTTTTAGGAATTGACTTATTTTTAATAAATTTGGTGTGTTTTTGTAGGCCATTGGTGAAGATTAAATCAGGTTGCAGAATATAGCCAACAAGCAAATCGATAGAACCCTCGCATTTGACAAGTTTTGTGTCTTTTGCTATTTTTCTTTTATTATTATTATTATTTTGAGTTTATACTAGTTTGGTTATTGTTGCGAAAATTTGGTTCCCGAATTCCTTACATTCGGGCTGTTTTCATGTGTGATTTTGCTTTATATTTTCAACTTGAGATCATAAGATAGTTTGTACTTTTCCTTTTTGTTTCTTTCCTCATCATTTTTGTGCAACCTAATTGCCTCTTTTATGATTCCATAGTTTTCTACAATTGAACAGAATAAGCAATTTAATAAAAGCAAAAAATGTGTGATATCCACAATTTCAGGAAACTTTATGATATGCTTGTTTGAAAAGATAAAGAACTCCTACCAAAAGGTTGTTGTATTTGCATATTGCTCTTTGTTGAGGAGTTTAGACTTCTATGCTCTGAACTGACATTTCTCAAACCTGAGCTTGATATGGTTTTAGCACATGAAACAATGAAGAACCACATAAGAAATCTTACCCTCATTGTAGAGGCTAGGGACTAGGGATGGGGGAAGGTTCTTGCTACACAATTTGGTGCTGGTCTCTATAGATGGATAATGGTAAGGGATAGTTTTTGGATTCTGGAGTGTGGAGTTGAAGTGAGTTTAAGGAGAAGAGAGTTTATATAGGCTCTATCTATTTCATTAATAAAAAGAGATTGAGAACCTTGGGAAAAAAATAATGTTTCTGGAGAGTGGAGGATCCGTTTCTCCTTTGGGAATACAAACATGTGGTTGCGTAGAGGAGAAGTAGAGTGCAACATTCTAGAGCTTCTACCTTGCTTTGCATCAGATGCTTGTCCAGCTTTAGTCTACATAATCTCAGTTGTGGTGAACACATGAGAAAGTAAGAAACCCATGTCGTAAAAGACAGTAATTTTTTTTTGGTAAGTTAAAAGACAGTAATTTCCCTCAAAACAACCAGCAAATAGAATTTGCAAACTTGAAAGTTGCAATATCTTTTTTATTTTTTTGCTTAGATTGAAGTATATTCTTTTTTTACCAATTTTGAAGGTGACTTGGATCAGTAATTTCTATGCAAAGGTTGGAAGGCACCTTAAAAGTGATACAAGTCCATTTAATGGTAGCAAGAATATAGAATAAAGTAATGTTCCTAATCCTAAGCATGCTTACTATACCGATCAAGTTAATAATATGTTTTTCATTTGAACAAAATATTTTCTGTTTGCCAAGTTATATAACATAGCCAAATTTTATTCTGTTCCTGAACTCCATGTTCTGAGCTACCAGCTATTTATTTTTCTGTGTTAGATTTATGGTATATATAGCCTAATATGTTGATACCACTAATTTTTATGAAAATGTTGTGTAAGTGAAACTTTCTTCCTTTTGTAAAATATGTTATTTAACAAGAAAATGTACTAATCTTCTTATCTTATGACGTCTTTCTTGCTAGATCACCTCTTCTTTTTCTGATTTTAAGTTTTATTTTATTTGAAACTTGCCTTGTTTTTGAGCATACAGAAGTGCCTTTGTTAGTGTTTTCTTCTCTTCTTTTCATATTAATTATAAGATTTATCTGGAGTGTGATGTGATAACTGTACAGAGTGTAGTTATTAGTGCCCTATATATGTGCTTTATGGCATGATTAGTCCTTGTTTGTAAGCATTAATGGAAGGTTTTAGCATCATTTATATCTGATTTCATTCTGATGACTTCCATTTTGATCTTGTGTAAATACTTCAAAACAATGATCAAATTGAGTACATTTGTGAGATTAAATAAATTGATACTTTCTCTATTATAGGCAGGTCTCAAATGAAGCATGGAAATGAAGAAATTGCAATAACTTTGGACCAGGAAGCCTAAGAGAAGCTTAAAAGTGAAGATCAGCACCCAATGCCGCGACGTGGATTGGTTGCGCCGCGGCGCTCCCCTGCTTCAGTAGATAAAACCCGAGGTTGAAGCGCCGCAACGTTGAAGAGTGGGCGCCTCAGGCGCCTGTGACCTAATTACACGCACGCCGTGGCGTGACATGTTGGACGCCGCGGCGTGACCCTGTTTTATTCAGCCTACAAATACATTTGCACCGAATTTCTATGAGAGTTTTTCATCATTTTTGGAGAGCAGCTGCTGGTTTTAGGTTTTTAGACCTAGAGGAAGTGAAAAAGGCTAAGGTTGGAGGCCATCCTTCCTATGGAGGGTGAATCAAGCTTAAAGGATAAAATCTAATGAGCTTCCTTCCTTTCCTTTCTTCTTTTCCCTCTTATTGCTTCATGAACATGATTTATTGTTTGTACTTTGATGTTTCATGGCTAGCTAGGCTGTATATAAGTTTTCCTTTATAGTTTCTCATAGATACTGATGAATATGTAATCTTTTGAGTATATATTGAAGTTTAGTTAAGTTCAATCATAATCTATGTTTAATGCTTGTGGTTGGCTAATCACTGAATTTATCATGATTCTAATATTGCAAATGAACTAGACTTTAAGCTATCATGTCAATATGGAATGTTTGTTTTGGTTGGCCTTAATTGCATGATGTTAGTATTGGCAAATGAACTAAATATAGGGATTTGTTAATATGGATATGGTATGATTGATGCATGTTCAGTAATGAGCTGATTCGTTAATAGGATAGAAATATACCTATTAGCCATGTATAGTGTATGTTTGAGAATAGATCGTTTATGAGTGGAAGTTGTACTGGCTCTCAAGGAAACTTAGTGAGTTTGGCAAGTAGAAACCAGGGTTGATTGACTTATGTGAACACCCAATTTTTTGGGACTACAATAAAAAATAAAAAATAAAAAATAAAAATAAAAAAAAATAAAAAAAAAGTCTCCACTTTCTATTGTTCCCCACTCACATTTCACTAATTTTCCTCACACTGCACACACTCATTTTTTCTTCACTCACGTACACACTCACCCACTCCATCATCACTCTCCACTCACTTTCAAAGACACACCCACAACATGTTTTTTTTTAAATTTTTTCCCGCTTTACTCACTTTCTATTTGCACCCACTCACCTTTTGTTTTCTTTTTCTTTCCACTACCGCACCCTTCATCGAGGACCCTCCCTAAAGCCATCTCCCTCTTCATTTCACGTAGAACCTCACCTCCTAGCTCCCTTCCAAAAAAAAAAAAAAAACAAAACAGAATCCATCACCAAAACATCACCCCCTCTTCACTCAAATATACCTCTTGACCTCCCATCCATAATGAGTCAACTCAAGTAAATCACCATCCTTCTCCCATTCATCACCATCATCATCTCCTTTCTTCACCGTAGTAATCACCCAAACACCCATGTTGCCAACTTCACCAACCGGACTAGACCACCACCTTCATCTCCTTCACTTCCCACTTGACAACCCATTCCTTCAAAAAAAAAAAAAAAACTTCGCCAACCCCTAACCATTTTCTCCATCTCCACATCCAATCTTCAACCACCCCTCATCTCCCATCACCATCTTCAAGCAACTCACCCTTTACCACCGTTACTCACGCCGGATCGCACCCAAAAGCCTTAGCACTACACTCATTGGTAGCTGCGTTTTGAAAAAAAAAAAAAAGCAAAAGTTTTCTTCGTTCTTTGTCACTTTGAAGAGCAAAAAAAAAAAAGAAGTTTTTTTTGTCTCTGTTTTGTTCGTTGCAACTGCAAGCGCCCATTCCTTCTGTTTTCACGAGAAGACCAAAGCTTGATCTTTCATTCCTTTGTATCTCTATCTTCCTGTAAGTGTTTTATCATTCAGCTTATTTGCTTTTATTTTATTATAATTATTTATTTTTATTTTTTTATCTTGTCGATTATATTCTCTTGATAATTGAATGTGTTGTGATTTGAAATTGATATTTTGATTTGGATCAACATCTTTTTTATTTTTAACATATAAAAATAAATAGTGGAGGCTTTGGATTAAAGATCGGACCACTTTCAAGTGGTTATCTCACATCTTCGCTTTTTTTTTTTTTTTTTTTACATTTGAATAAACAATTAATAAAAAAAAGTTAAAATTTATATAAAAAAAGTGAAACCACGTGAAAGTGGTTGTTGGCCATCTTTTCACTTGTCTGCCATCTTTTTTTTTTTTCGTATTTCAAAAAAAATAATAATTAAAAATAAAAAAAAGGTTTATCAGGAAGTTTGAAACCGAATAGCACGTTCATCATGACTCTTTTACATAAAAAATGAAAAGGTAAAGACAAGATAAAAAAAAATGAAAAATGTAAAAAAAAAATAAAAAATAAAAAAATAAAAAAAACACCAAAATAAAAAAATAAAAAAAGGGAATAAAAAATAAATCAAAAAAAATGTTTTAAGTTTAATTGGTTGTGTTACTTGGGATTATTACTTGTTTGATAGTATTTACTTAATTTAATTGTGCATTTTATTTTATATCTTGTGATTAATAGGAAGCAAAAATAAATAAAAAATGATAAAAAATGTTAAGAAAAAAAAGAAAATATGTTTTTGTGATGTTGTGTTTTCATTCTATTTTATTATATTTACTTGGTTTATGAAAAATTATGTTTACTTATTTGTCTCAGAGTACTCCCAAAAATAAAATGATAAAAAATAAAAATAGTTTTTTTTTTTTATCCATGCAATGACCAACGATGATGATTGAATAGCGAATGCTATCTTCAACGTCATTTGGATCATAAGGGTTTATTGAGTAGCCTAGTGCTAACTTGAACCTTGTGTCAGAATGGATTTGTTTTCAAACAAAATATCTTTTAAAAATCTTTTTCTTAATTAAAATCAACCAACCTACAATTATTTTCTAAAGAACTACGTAACTTTGAGTTCCCATTGCACCACGGGGGATACGTAGGGAGCAGTAATTTCATTTGTCAAGCCAAATTTAAATTTTCACAATTTTGTGGTTCCGCTTTTTAGTTACAATGTTTGCAAAAAGGGTAAAATAAATATTTTCAAGGATTGTTAATAATTTGCACAAATTGACTTAAGGTACCGTCTTATGACGGTGCGTTAGAAGTCTTTGTGGGATTAAGTTTCCACCCTTCCCTAAGCATAACCGACTCCCGAATCCAATCTGGTTTCAAAGACCATTTTCAAAGAAAGGTTTTCCAATTTTTCCAAATTCAAATAAAATTGGTGGCGACTCCATTTTTTCATTGTCATAATTCTAAAAATCCTATTCGAGTTGCTGTTTTCCCGCCGCGATCATCGGTCGCGACAACTTAGACATAGGCTTTTGACTACATCAGATTCTCAAGCTAACTTAACAATTCTTTGATGTTGCTTGTAAGGATTACAATTCATTAGTTGAAATAGGAGATGAAAAGTAATTCTTATTTCTCTATTTATTTATTTATCTTAGATTTATGGCTTTTCAGTCTTTATATCTCTTTAAACATTCATTTATGAATTTTATGCTTTAGGATAGCATTAATTAGACTATTGGTTAATACTTAGCTTTTATATGAAATACGTTGTCCTCGTGGGAATGATATCTGACTCCTGGCGATACTACAAGTGCGACCCGTGCACTTGCGGTAAGCAAAAGAGCAAACAAGTTTTTGGCGCCGTTGCCGGGGACAACGGTTATTTCTGTTTAGTTGATATTAGCAATGAGTCTAGTTATTACTAATTCAAATTTTGTCTTGTACATATTAATCTAAGTTTTCAGTTTATTTTTTTTTTGTTATAAGGTACTAAGATGGCAGACGATCACGCTACGCTCCAGTTGGAGGATGATAGTCATATAAGACCATTAAGGGAGTTTGCAACCCCTCAAATGGAGAACTTGCAGTCCAGTATTAGACAGCCTGCCATCCGTGCTAATAATTTTGAAATCAAACCGGCCATCATTCAAATGATACAGACTTCTGTACAATTTGGCGGTTTGCCCAAGGAGGATCCTAATGCTCATCTTTCAAATTTTCTGGATATCTGTGACACGTTCAAGCATAATGGTGTCTCTGATGATGCTATTCGCTTACGACTCTTTCCCTTTTCTCTCAGAGATAGAGCCAAGAGTTGGTTGCAGTCTCTACCTGCGGGATCCATTAGCACTTGAAATGATTTGTGTGGTAAATTCCTAAATAAGTATTTTCCACCGGCCAAGACTGCTGAGATGGTGAATGATATCACATCATTCACCCAAATTGATTCTGAGTCCTTGTATGAAGCATGGGAGAGATACAAGGATTTGCTTTGCAGGTGCCCTCATCATGATATTCCACCGTGGCACCAAGTTTACTCATTTCACAAAGGATTGCTACCCCACCATCGACCTATAGTAGATACAGCTGCTGGAGGCTCGTTATTGAGCAAGTCCTTTGATGATGCATTTCAATTGCTTGATGAATTGGCAGCTAACAGCTACCAATGGCCTTTGGAACGAAATACTTCAAGGAGAGTGGCTGGAGTGCATGAAATTGACCCAATGGCAGCATTATCAGCTCAGGTGGCAACATTAACAAGTAAAGTGGATCGTTTGGGGAATAGCCATCAACAAAGCCCGTTTGTGCTGTGTAACAAGTGTGGAGAGAATCATTCAAGTGATAGTTGCCCTTTCAGTACAGAAACTGCTCAGTATATTGGTAACTACCGCCCGCAACAAAATAATCCATACTCTAACCAGTACAACCCAGGATGGAGGAATCATCCCAATTTCTCCTGGAGGGACAATCCAGGAGCTTCCTCATCTGCTCCACTGAATGACAGACCTTATAATTCTTCAGGTTTCCCTTCCCAATCAAGACAACAGTGTCAAGATCGAAAACCCTCTTTGGAAGACATGTTCTCACAGTTTATGGTCAAGACAGATTCTTATATGACAAAGACCGATTCTCAGTTGGCAAAACATGAAGTAATGTTGCAGAGCCAAACTGCTTCTATGCGAGCATTAGAAACTCAAGTAGGGCAGTTGGCTAGTGCCATCAATAATAGGCCTCCCGGCACCCTCCCTAGTGACACTGTAAATAATCCGAAGGGTGTCTCTAATGAGCACTGCCATGCCATTTCACTGAGAAGTGGGAGAAACATTCAAGGGAATCCGAGAACAAAGCTGCTTGAAGAGGATAATGAAGTTATCAGAGAAAAGGAAGTAGAGAGCCCAGAAGTCAGGTAAAGTCGAGATATTACCAATGGGAATGGAGAGGAGAAGAAGGAGGAGTTCAAGCCATATGTCCATCTGTTGCCTTTCCCTAGTAGGCAAGTGAGTAAAAAGCTTGAGCACCAATTCCAGAAATTTTTAGAAGTGTTTAAAAAGCTGCAAATCAACATCCCATTTGCAGAAGCTTTAGAACAAATGCCAAGCTATGTTAAGTTCATGAAGGAAATTTTATCAAAGAAGAGAAAGCTTGGTGAATTCGAAACAGTTGCCCTGACAGAGGAATGCAGTGCAATTTTGCTTAACAGACTCCCTCCTAAGCTCCAAGATCCCGGAAGCTTCACCATACCCTGCACAATTGGTGATAAGTTCACTGGCCATGCCCTGTGCGATTTAGGAGCCAGTATCAATCTCATGCCCTATTCTATTTACCAAAGATTAGGTTTGGGAGAAGTTTCGCCTACTTCAGTTACACTACAGTTGGCGGACCGAACCCTTACTCATCCGAAGGGGGTTATTGAGGACGTGTTGGTTAAAGTGGATCAGTTTATCTTCCCTGCGGATTTCGTTATACTTGATATGAAGGAGGATAGCAAAGTCCCGTTGATTTTTGGCAGGCCATTCCTAGCAACAGGAAGAGCTCAGATTAATTTGGAGAAAGGTGAACTCACCATGAGGGTTCAGGATCAAGAGGTGAAATTCAATATTTTTGATGCACAACAAAGCCCTCAAGATCTAGAAGATTGTGCATTGGTGAGCAATATTGATGGGACGACATCCAAGGCAGGAGGTGTCAGTGAAGCCTGTGTTCATGGCAAAGGTCAAGTCCTTTTTGGTAGTGAAATGAACCAGCTAAAGGCTACTATGGTGGTAAATTTGTTAAATGCACCTGTTGAGCAGGCTCCAAACTTGGAGTTGAAAGTCATGCCATTTCAAATGCATCAAAATAATTTTTTAAATTAGGAGGAAACTCCTCCTTACTGATAGAAATGCATTTGGAACAGCAGATAAGTCCTGCCGGGACTATAAATTAGGCCATTTTTGGGAGGGAACCCAAATTTTCAATTTTAAGGCATGAATATGTAAAAATTTTGCTTTTTAAGATTTTGTATATTTATGTATTTTATTTTGTAAATTAACCTTGTAGGCAAGTTTTTGAGCTGCTGGAGGCCGTATTTTAGTCAAATTCACAGCTGAAGTGAATTTGCTGCAGAATTATGCAGTTAGACTGATAGCGCCACGGCGTGGTACTTAAAGCACCGCGGCGTGATGTTGTTTTGGGTTACATTCCAGGGAGCTCAGCGCTGCGACTTGGCAGACCCTCATGTCGCGGCGCTATGAGCGTAGCAGTTAAAAAAAAAAGAAAAGTAAATTGTAATTAGTAAATAGTAATAATTTAAATAATTAAATTAGGAGGGAATTAATACACGCCGCGGCGTATATGGTGCCACGCTGCGGCGCGTATGGGCAGTGGTGTTTTATGCAGAGACGCTTAGGTCTCTTCATTTTCTCAACATTTTCTCTCTCACTTTCCTGTTCTCTGTTCTCTCTCTTTCAAGTTCCCTGCGTATCTCTGCTTTTTCATCATCTTTTCACCCTACATTTGCCTCCATTACGGTATGTATCTTCTTTTTTTTAGTTTTTTGTCAATTTTTAGTTTCATTTTCCTATTTTCTTCGGTTGTTTTTGGGTCTCTGTTTTTAGTTTTGTTCTTAATTTGTTAAATAGCTCTTTTTCGTTCATTATGCTTAGGTTTTATTATGTTTTAGTCTTAAATACTGCCTGTTTGCATTTTTGGGTTGGATTGGATGCCTTGAGGCATGCCTACCTGGAAATTTAAGGGCTGTGTGCCGCGGCGTTAGGTTGAATGCCGCGGCGTGAGTAAGAACAGGTTGAATGTCGCGACGTGAAGTAGAATGTCGCGGCACTGTGTTGAGTTTTGGGCGCCGCAGCGCTCTGTGTGCATGTCGCGGCGCTGAGTCTTAAAATTTGGTAGAATTGTTCATCTCTCCATATGTTTAATGTTTTCTATTATCCACTCTGATTTTTGACAATTTTGTTTCAGGTTATGGCTCCAAAGAGAGGGCGAGTGTTGTATAAAGGCTCATCCAGTTGGCAGCCTAGGGAGCCTTCTCCCCCTCCTGCTGATTTTGACAGGAGGCGATTTATCTCAGTTGAGGCTGTCGAGAGGTACTCGACTCTTATCACCCGACCGCTCATTCTAGAGTGAGGCTTCGCATTTTCACGCGCTCTACATCCGGAGCTGGAGAGGCGTTTGAACCACCTAAACTGGAGTACATTTGCCCAGCATCCGGAATCCTCTGCAGTGCTTCCTGTTGTTCGCGAGTTCTACGCGAATGCAGCTTTCCTTGGTGAGGGGGGCACAGCAGTCAGAGTTCGAGGTCGTGTGGTCTCATTTTCTCCATCAGCTATTCGCACTGCCCTGGGACTTCCTCCGCCTCCAGAGATTTATGACTATATTGAATTTTATCGCTGGGAGCCGGAGGAGGGTATTGATGTTAACGTGGTCACGGCTCGGATTTGCTTGGCTGAGTCTCAGCCTGTGATGTGGACCATGAGCATCCTGACCAACAGGCCTCGATATTTTGCGCGCACTCATTTGACCCCGGAGGCCCGGGCATGGTACCATTTTATCAGCACGCGCATCCTGCCATCTGCTAACCTCTCAGAGGTTACCCGCGATCGAGCCATATTGATTTATGCCATCATGGAGGGTCGCTCTATTGATGTTGTCGCGCTCATCTTCCATCAGATACTGAGGTCTGCTAGGGAATATCAGAGCCTTTTCTTTCCATTTCTCATCCATTCCTTGTGCAGTCGATATCAGGTCCGCTGGGGGCCTCATAAGGAGCTTACCGACGTTCGGTAGCCATTGAACGATACATTTATTGAGCGAGTGGGGGCGGCTCCCGCTGCAGCACCAGCACGGTAGAGGCAGGCTCGTGGAGAGCCTCGACCAGCATCTTGACCAGCCCCTGTACCTGAGGCCGTTGCTCCATCCCAGGTCGCACCTATTGATGATATCGATTAGCGTGCCCGAATGAAAGCTATGTTGGTGTATCAGATGCAGACGCAGCGGTGGATGGCGGAGCGTCTTGGGCTGCCGTTGGCTGATTATCTAGTTCCTTCTTTCCCACCCACTTCGGTCGCTGCTCCCACCCAGGCTGGACTTTCTCGCGCACCTGATGCCGGCATCCCTGATAGTGATGATGATGATGACCAGGATGGTGATGGTTCTGATGCCGAGGGCCCTAACAGTGATGATCCGTCCTTCTAGTTGTGCATTCAGGGTATTATTTCTTTCATTGTATTTACTTTTTGATATATGTATCTCTCTTTTGTACAGTGCGGACACTGTTTCCCTCGAGTTTGGGGGTGTCTTTAACTTTATGTTTTGATTATTTATGCAGTACTATTATGTTTTCAGTTTATTACGTTTATAAGCATATGTTTTGGTATTATGTATGTTTGTTAGTTTTATATTTCTTTTAGAAGTGTATGTATGTGTTTTAGTATTTTAGCTTAAATATTAACTATAGGAGCAGTTATCTTGAAAAATTTGATGAAAAATCCATTCAAGATACAATCGTCGTTCCCTTTCACTTGGTGTGTTGTAATGTTTCAAAGGCTAGTGTGTATGGTTGTCCCAATGATAGATGTGGATACAACTGACCTTCATTTTTCTGTGAATCCATATGTAATCTTTGGTGCATGCTTAAGCATTCTAGTTTCTTTTTATGCATGGTGAGTTTCCTAATTGCATGTTTTTCGAACTTTGGAAAGGATAAGAATGTTTGCTTAAAGAAAGTTTATGAATGATACATGTGAAAAATTTGATTATCCTAGAAATTATTTGGCAACTCTCTTGAGGCGAAATCCTAGGTTGTGTCTGATTGAGGAAATGATTAGGGCATTGTTTGGATCGATTGAGCCTTAAAAAGTTTACCTAATATGATGATATCCTTAGGTCCTATTTTGAAGCCTTATACTGTTTGGCCTTATTTGTTTTTCATAACCATTATGATCGTTAACCTGTTAACCGTTCTAATGCATGTGAAAACATTGCATTTTATTCCTACCTTCCTTGTTTGTTGAGTGCATTATATATGTTATTTCTTGAAGTGAGTCTTATGATTAAGGGTATGAATATTCAGTACAAAATAAGCCTGAAGGAACCAGATGCAGTTAAAGAAGAAAAAAATTTATTGCTTTGCAAAAGAAAAAGAAAGAAAGAAAAACAAATGAATGAAAAAGAAAAGCAAAACCAAAAGTGAAGTAAAGTCGAAAAGCATCAAAGTGGTTCTGGCAAGTTTTCTGATCTCATTGTTAAATACCTTGCTAATATCATTATTGGCTCATGAATTGGAATATCGTATTTATCTTTCTCAATGTTTATGTTTAATCCTATCCTTTTATTCTGTTACCCATTACCCTTGGCCTGACATTATATGCTAATAAAGACCCTTTTGATCCTCACTCTTGCATGATTTACATTAGTGGAGAGAGAGTTGTAATACAATCTTATGGATTTTGTGAATTATGTTCGTGTGTATGTTTATAACCTCATTTGGGTGAATTTGAATTGAATGAAAGAGGTTTTTCTTGCATGAGTTTGGGAAGAATATCTTGTATGAAAGGAAGCTATGAATGTTAGCATGATGAGGATTGTGTATGCGTGAAACTGATTCTAAGGTATCTGTATTCTTTGAGGTTTATGTAATCATCATATACTAGCTTGAGTTAAATGAAAGTGGAATGTTAAAAAAAATGGCTGAAAATAGGTTGCCAGTTGATCTTTGTGAATGTACTTTATTTTGCTCGCGGACTAGCAAAAATCTAGGTTTGGGGGTGTGATAACTGTACAGAGTGTAGTTATTAGTGCCCTATATCTGTGCTTTATGGCATGATTAGTCCTTGTTTGTAAGCATTAATGGAAGGTTTTAGCATCATTTATATCTGATTTCATTCTGATGACTTCCATTTTGATCTTGTGTAAATACTTTCAAAACAATGATCAAATTGAGTACATTTGTGAGATTAAATAAATTGATACTTTCTCTGTTATAGGCAGGTCTCAAATGAAGCATGAAAATGAAGAAATTGCAATAGCTTTGGACTAGGAAGCCTAAGAGAAGCTTAAAAGTGAAGATTAGCACCCAACGCTGCGACGTGGATTGGTTGCGCCATGGTGCTCCCCTGCTTCAGTAGATAAAACCCGAGGCTGAAGCGCTGCAACGTTGAAGAGTGGGCGCCTTAGGCGCCTGTGACCTAATTACACGCGCACCGCGGTGTGACATGTTGGACGCCGCGGCGTGACCCTGTTTTATTCAGCTTATAAATACATTTGCACCAAATTTCTACGAGAGTTTTTCATCATTTTTGGAGAGCAGCTGCTGGTTTTAGGTTTTTAGACCTAGAGGAAGTGAAAAAGGCTAAGGTTGGAGGTCATCCTTCCTATGGAGGGTGAATCAAGCTTAAAGGATAAAATCTAATGAGCTTCCTTCCTTTCCTTTCTTCTTTTCCCTCTTATTGCTTCATGAACATGATTTATTGTTTGTACTTTCATGTTTCATGGCTAGCTAGGCTGTATATAAGTTTTCCTTTGTAGTTTCTCATAGATACTGATGAATATGTAATCTTTTGAGTATATATTGAAGTTTAGTTAAGTTCAATCATAATCTATGTTTAATGCTTGTGGTTGGCTGATCACTGAATTTATCATTATTCTAATATTGCAAATGAACTAGACTTTGAGCTGTCATGTCAATATGGAATGTTTGTTTTGGTTGGCCTTAATTGCATGATGTTAGTATTGGCAAATGAACTAGACATAAGGATTTGTTAATATGGATATGGTATGATTGATGCATGTTCAGTAATGAGCTGATTCGTTAATAGGATAGAAATATACCTATTAGCCATGTATAGTGTGTGTTTGAGAATAAATCGTTTATGAGTAGAAGTTGTACTGGCTCTCAAGGAAACTTAGTGAGTTAGGCAAGTAGAAACCAGGGTTGATTGACCTAGATATAGGCTTTTGATTACATCAGATTCTCAACCTAACTTAACAATTCTTTGATGTTGCTTGTAAGGATTGCAATTCATTAGTTGAAATAGGAGATGAAAAGTAATTCTTATTTCTCTATTTATCTATTTATCTTAGATTTATGGCTTTTCAGTCTTTATATCTCTTTAAACATTCATTTATGAATTTTATGCTTTTGGATAGCATTAATTAGACTATTGGTTAATACTTAGCTTTTATATGAAATACGTTGTCCTCGTGGGAACGATATCTGACTCCTGGCGATACTACAAGTGTGACCCATGCACTTGCAGTAAGCAAAAGAGCGAACATGATGCGTTCTTAAATGTTATTGTCTTTTCCATATCTTAGAATATGTTTTTGTGAGTTAATAAAACATAAAAAATTCGAGGATGAATGCCATGCAGCAAGTTGCCAATGTTAGAAACAAAAACCTACTAATTACAATTTACACATGATACATACGTGATGACCCTGCATAGTGCAGGGGAATTCCAGAATGAGGTTGAGGCTGGACTAGGAACTAGGAAACAGTATGTTGTTCCATACATAAAAACTAGAAAATTCTAGATGTAGTATATGCTTCCTATACGTTCTCCTGATGTCCTTTGTCCTCTTTATTAATATTCAAGGCAATGCAATAGACACATCGATCACATATAGCCTTGCTAAAGAGTGCATGGGTTTGTGATGCTTTAAAGCTTATTCAACCCTTAGGGAACCAACTCTAGGTTCAATCCTTAGGGAACCAATCTCTAGCCAGTAGGTCCTATGTCACTCAACTCTTGCCAACTAAGCTCTATGGCACTCAACTTTAGCCACTAGGCCCTATGGCACTCAACTTTTACTATTAAAGAAGCTACTAGTATTTTTAGGATTCAAACCATCCCAAAAGTACTTCAATTCTCGCCTAAAAAGATGATTTTCAAGATTGCACCAAATGTGTATCTTAACTCATAAAATTCTGAAATTTTATGGGAAGATAGATCTCTCTCATATCTTTTCAATGCCGTAAACCTCACCTCATTTGGATAAGCGTATCTAAAGTTATGTGACATTTTGCAGAAGCAAAAATAGAGGATTTACTGGTTCACCTATTTCTGCCTTGACTTAAAACTGCAACTAGGAACAAACTACACATAGAAAAATTCTGAAATTTTTCAAGAAAGAAGTCTTACATGTTAGCTTCAAAATGCCACTGATTTCACGCAAAACGGACATTGGAGCAGGAAGTTATGCAATCTGGTTTACTG
The DNA here is from genome assembly GCA_029884595.1 of Ormosia semicastrata. Taxonomy (NCBI): domain Eukaryota; kingdom Viridiplantae; phylum Streptophyta; class Magnoliopsida; order Fabales; family Fabaceae; genus Ormosia; species Ormosia semicastrata. Next base: position 13,146,761 of record JAQQTO010000052.1, read on the forward strand.
GCTACCAGAATGTATTTTCTGCAGAATCCAACTCTGATTCAAACAGAAACTGGTGTAAATTGGCTACGTGAAAAATTCTGAAATTTTTACCACACATAGCCCTATGTCTTAGCTTTAAAATGACACAAAAATCATTCATTCCGATGGCTGTAGCTCAAGTTATGCGACAAACATCACCAGCTATCAGGATAACTCATTTTTCTGGCTTAAGGGAGTCTTTGCTAGTTTTCTGCATAATGTTGCATAAAACAATTGAAAATCACATTCTCAAACCTCCCAAAAGGTTTTCCACCTCTAAGCATACTTAGCTCTCTAACCAATTAGTGCTCTTCAATAATCAATTAAAGTCCTTAATAATCTATTTTCTAAAGATGCCTAACTTTAGGTTCGACCCGTAGGGAAACAACTCTAGGTTCGACCCATAGAGAACCAACTCTAGGTTCGACCTCACTTGCTTGAGGGAACCAAATCAATAGGTTCGACCTCACTTGCTTGAGAGAACCAACTCACTAGGGTCAACCTCACTTACTTGAGAGAACCAACTCACTAGGCACAACCTCACTTGCCTCAGGGAACCAATTCACTCTTACTACTACCCTATTTCAACTCAACTTATTGAGAGAGTAAATTATTTACGATAAAACTTGGCTATCTAACTCAACTTTAACTATTAAAGGAGTACTAGTATTTCTAGGATCCAAACCATCCCAAAATACTTCCAAAACTTGCTTAAAAATGCTAATTTTCAAGATTGCACCAAATGTGTATTTTAACTCATAAAATTCAAAAATTTTATTGGAAGATAGCTCTCTCTTATATCTTTCCAATGCCGTAAATCTCACCTCATTTGGATAAGCGTATCTAAAGTTATGTGACATTTTGCAGAAGCAAAAACAGAGAATTTACTAGTTCACTCGTTTCTGCCCTGACTTTAAACTGAATCTGGGAACAAAATATACACAGAAAAATTATGAAATTTTGTAGGCAAGAAGCCTTACATGTTAGCTTTAAAATACCACTAGTTTCATGTGAAACGGACACCGGAGCAGGAAGTTATGCAATCTGATTTACTGGCTGCCAGAATACATTTTCCTGCAGAATCTGCCTTGGATTTAAACCAAAACTGGTACTGTTTGGCTTGGTGTAAAATTCTGAAATTTTTACCACATGTAGCCCTATATCTTAGCTTTAAAATTCCATAAGAATCAGGTCAATACGATATCTGTAGCTCAAGTTATGCGACAAACACCACAGGCTATTCGGGTGCTGTCCTGATTCTGCAAATTCGGGTATTGCATAATCTTGGTTTCTAACCAAGTTCTAATCCTCAAATCATAGATTCTAAGTGTTTTTCAACCCTAATCTTGGTCTCTAATCATGTTAGGATCATTAAATACTAATTCAACTCATCAATGATAGATTTAAACTCAAACTTCTAACTAAACCCTAATTTTTTCCAACTAACCATTAAAAAGGAAATTATGAATAGAACCTGGGCTCTAATCCATCAACTAACTAGTATCTAACTCATTGAACTTAAATTTTGATCAAAGTCAATCAATCACAACCTAATTCTCATTTTTCTCTAATCCATTTCCAAGATTCTCTATCATGAACCAAAATGGTTAGTTTGAGCCATAAATGACTATCTAATACTTATTAGACTAAAATTATCCTAACTTAATTCTTGGAAGCAAGAATCAAGCTAAGAGCTAGGATTTTGCTTTCCAAATCCAGTTTTTCATTCCAAAATCTCTAATCCTCATTCAAAAGAACAAAGAGGGAAAAAGAATAGAAATCTCCTACCTTTAGGTGATGACCAACCTTGGAGCCTTGCTCTTCTTTTTTTCCTCTTCCCGTCCTTTCTTCTCCTTTCTCTCTTTCTCCCCTTCGTTTCTCTGTTTTCATTCTCGTTTCTATTCTTTTCTTTTGTTTTCTGCTGGGGGTCGTGGGTTAAGGGGAAAAATCAGAACTTAAGTTCCAGTGTTAAAACTTTATATGCTAAGAACACTTGAATTATACTAATTCAAATTTTTTAACTTCTCAACAACTTTAAAATAAATAGTAGGATTCATTTAAATTGCTGGTTCACTTTTATTCTCATTTTTCATATCTACTACTAGTCAATCAGTATTAAAATACACAACCAGTTTCCTTAAAAATACCTAACTGACTCCGATTCTTCTCAAATTTTAACTGTATTTTACTTAACTCATTTGTGACCTAAACATAATTTCTCTATACTTGTTTATCTCAACTTAGCCTTTAAAGCTATTTCTTAAGTCATTTTCAGTTACTTTTCAACTTCTGTGTTGCAACTAAGTGCTTAAACTAATTCAGTTTGTCACAAAACTAAACTGACATGTTAAGCAAGCATTAGAATACCTTTGTAACCCGTTTACAAGCCTAACATGATACTGAGGGTGTTACACACTGCTTCACCACATTCAGAACAACTTGGTTCATTTCTTCATCAGGCAACTGAAATTCACGAATCATAATGATCATGACTTCCTTAGTATAGCAACTGGCATATAGGGCTTCCAATTCCTTACACACTGCTTCACCTTCTCAAGCTGTTGCACAATCTTAATCCCAGTGTGCCGAGCTTGCCATGATTTCTTACTCTTATAAATAACCTTCAAGAAGGGTAAGAGTGCAGATATACCAAGAGCAGAGGCAATAACACTAAAAGCTCTAGCAGTAGTGTTCCTAACATATTCATCAATCTTGATTTATTGTAGACAAAATATTGGCACAGTGAATGCTTGATCCCATTTATGAGTGGTGGTATTAATAGATGATTAAAGGAAACATAATATAATTACATATATTATTTTAATGGACTTTTAATGTTGTATTTTCCGATTGGAACCTCCATGTTACGAGGATTCTAATTGAGTTATAAAAGGAATTAATCTTATTTTTACTTTATTTACCAATAGTGGATCATTTTACCAAAGTAAATAATTTTTACCACAGTCACAAAATATTTACTTCACCTTAATATTCAACAATTCCTGTGGATCGATCTCTGACTCACCAAGAAATTTATTACTCGAGACAACCACTTGAGTTTGCAAACGCGACAATTAAAAAGTGTGCAGATCAAGTTTTTAGCACATGTATGGGAGACTTATTTTGAAGAATAATTTTTTGTGTAAATATTTTTGTACATAGTAAAAAGTGAATAGTATATGAATAATATGTGAATAGTATAAATAGTAAAAAAGTAAAAAAAATTATAATAAAAAAATAATAATAATAAAAAAAAAGATGTGTGAATAGTATGAATAGTAAAAAAGTAAAAAAAAGTAAAATGTAAAAAAAGTTTATATATTTAAAAAAACAAAAATTAAAAAAAAAACAAAAAAAAAGAAGGTGGCCACGGGACCCGTGACCACCCAAAAAAAAAAACCAAAAAAATAATTAAAAAAGACAAAAAAAATAAAGGATAAAAAAAAATTAATAATGGGAGACAAGGTTGTTCCCCTTGAAAAATAATGAAAAAAGTGGTCACGGGTGTGACCACCAAAAAAAAAAAAAAAAAAAAGAGGAATTGGTGGACAAGGCTATCCCACGTGAAAGAAAAAAAAATAAAAAAATGAAAAAAAAAGTTAAGCCTTTTATTTTTTTCTGTACATATTAACTTAGTGGGGGAAACTCTCTCTTTTATTTTCTGTATATACTAACTTTGTGGAAAAAAATTTCCCTTTTAATTTTCTGTATATATTAACAGTGGAGGTAATTCTTCCTTTTAATTTCTATATAATAGGGGTACCTCTCCCTTTTAATTTTTGTATATACTAATTTTGTGGGAGAAATCTCTCCCTTTTAATTCTTGTACATATTAACAGTGGGGGAAATTCTTCCTTTTATTACTAACGTACTAACTTAGTGGGGAAACTCTCCCTAATCTCTCTATAATCTACAATCATTAATGAAATAATCTTTCTTCTTCTCTTTTCTCTCATTGAGCAAAAAAACTTCACGATTCTCGATTTTCATATTTTAAATTTACTTTTTGCACTTTATTTTCTCGTATTTTATTTTTTGCACTTTTTTATTTATTTTCTATCATTTATTTTTTTATTTATTTATTTTTTATCATTTATTTTTGTTTACTAACTTACTAACTTACTAACTTTCTTACTAACTATCTAGCTTTTTACTTTACTCACTTCTAACATTTTAATTTATCTCGCATACTAACTTTTTATTTTTATTTTTTATTTTTACTTATTAACTTATTTGGTGGTTGGTTTATTACCCCACCTTTGTTATTTTTTTATTTGGTGGTTGGTTTCTACCACATCATTTTTTTTTTTTTTTATTTGGTGGTTGGTTTATTCCACACCTTTGCAAAATTTATTTGGTGGTGGTTTATACCACATCTTTGTATATATTTTTATTTTTCTTATTTTTTTTTCTTTTCTTTTGTCTTGTGTGTTTTTAGGGTGAAGACGTAACTTGATTCAATTGACATGTATTAAGATTGGAATTTTAATCAATTTCTTTTCTACTCAATTTGAGTACCTATTATGGTTCATAATGCTTTTATGAATTGATCACTCATAAATTGATCTAGTGGGTATATGTGTAACCCAAAATGTTTGCATATGACCTAGACCATAAATAATAAAGTGCCATGATTTATAATCATCTAGGAATGGAGGTTATAGGTTGTGTGGGAGAACTGTGGCATTTTTCCATGAGAATCCATAGAGTAAAAGTTATGCCTTTAAATGTTTTTAAATTACTGATTCTCCCCATCAATTGAATGACTAGAAATTGATTAGAAGGAAGGTCCCAAAGCTATTCTGTTGTCTATGATAGATTATTGAATCAAGTGAAGTCCGATCCCTAGTATTCTAATTTCATGTGTTTTCATTTCAAAATAAAAATACAAAAAAAAATATACAAAAAAAAACTTTGTTTTCTCTTTTTCTTCTAATTTCGTGTGTCTTAATGTTTGTTTTTCCTTTCTTTTTAAATAGTCAACTTTATTTTGACCTTTTGGTCACTCGTCGATTTTCTCAACAAGTTTTTGTAAACCTAGGTTGATACGGTGGATTTTGTTGCTTCAAGAATTCAAAATGAGCCAAAAATATTTTGTCCATACTTACAATAGGCTCACTTTTTTTTTAAAAATCACACTTATCAATGATTTTTTTTCTCTGATGAATTTTTAATTTCATGTCTTGGTTTGCCAAAATTGTCAATTTTTCTTGTAACAAGCGAAATTGTTCTTTGTGGATGGTTTTCGCAAATAAAAAAAAAAAGATAAAATATTTTTATTAAAGAATGGCTTGAGTAAGGAGTCATTAGGTGAAATCTTTTTGACTCTTGAGACGCATTCTTGTGAATTTGTGCAGTGTGAATTTATTAATTTGTGGAATCTCTTCAAATGCAAGTAAGGGTGTTACAGTCTTGGGAATCTGACTCAAAAAGACTTTGTTTGCCAATTTATAAGAAAATTGGATGGGAAGCCTATCCTCGACTCATAGAAGGCGTTTAAGCCATTACTGGACGTAAAATCAGAGGAAGATGTGAGCCACAATCACAACTACATGTATATATTTTCTTATATATCTTCTTCTTATGACAGCCCTGATCCAGTAGCAGCTCAAATAGATTGGTCAAAAAGAAATGTTGTGGGAAGCAATAAGAAAAGCAAGCCAGTTCAGACACTCCAATTGTTTAAATAATTACAAGCTTTGGTTTTGTTCATCGTACTTTGTTTCTGTTTATATTTATGTGAGATTTCTCTTTTCAGTAATTGCGGTAACAGGTACTATCTTCTATCTTTTTCCTTTCTGACTAGTTGTGTAAAAAATGTGTAAAAAAAAATAGTAAGTGTGTTTATGTTTGTCGTGTGTAGAGTTGTGTAAAAAAATTTAAGAAGTGTGTGTATTAATATGTTTGTTGTGTTTATATATTTGTCAGTAACTTACTAAACCAGTTAAGGATGGCAGAGTGATGAGTAAATTGTACTCTTGAGACGCATCTTAGTTGGGGTAGACAACTAGTTTGTGTGGAAGTAGCAATTCAAATTCAGGAAAATTTGCATGATTGAGTAAATTGTCTTCTTTCTTAAAATTCACATGCTTGGTTATGAATGTTGAATTGGTGGACTGAGAATGATAGAATTATGTCTTGTGAGATTTTGAGCCTATTGATGAATGGATTGAACATTTGTATCATTCTCTTCTTTCTTGTGTGAATTTCACTCATGAAATTGTTACTCTAGAACTTGCTTTGATTCTTTTTGAGACTATATTTTCATATGCATACATAAAAATGATTGAAGTATTTTCTTGAATTAACTACTTTGACCAAATAGCCAACCTTGCATATTTTCCTTTACTTAACCCTTTTGAGCTTATTTGACTATTCTTTGTTTCGAACTCATTATGTGCCTTAAATGAAAAACTATATTCTTACTTGACCTTAGGGAATAAGAGAACATTAGTTTTGTCATTCGATGAGTTCTTGAACAAGTGTGGGGGTGTGTGTGCAAAATGGTTAAAAAAATGTTTATATGATGTTCTTTTTGTAAAAAAAAAAAATCAATGAAAAAAATATCAATAAAAAAATGTAAAAAGAAGAGGGTCAACAATGTAATAAAGAAAAGGAAAAGAATATGTAAAGGGAATTTGTATTAGGTGGAGTTGGGATGAACTTTCATGCTTGTTAATTGAACTCAGCTCTCATATTCTTTTATTATCTGGTGTTTAACTTGTCATATCCATATTACCTCCTCCTTTACCTTGACCTCATTACAACTTTGAATAAAGTCCTCATGATTTGTGTGTGCATGTGTTCTGAGTAGTGGAGAAGTAGAAGATAAGCAAACTTATGGTAGTGCAATTTTCATGGGTTGAATTGAGTGAAATACCTACCTTTTAAACACTTGAGGGATTGAGAATGAATCTTGTGAAGATCTATCATTCTTGATTCATTCTTTTCAACTGAAGTTTCCTTGTTTGTTGGTTTGAGATGCAAAGAAATGTTACCTTATGACTGTTTTGATCCCTTAATTGTCTAGTTGCTCTTCTTGAGTCATTGAATCCTTTAGAGTTTTTAGTTTTTGAGTTTGTGTTATTTTTCTTTATTCCTTGGTTTTTGTCTTTTGTATTTTGCCCAGGAGTGCAAAAGTTAAGTATGAGAGAATTTGATAACACTGTATTTTATATATTTTGTAATCCTCTCACTAGGTTTCTTAAGGTTCAATTAGACTTAATTAAGTTGGTTTTGACACATTTTATGATTTTGAGCCGAATTGGACAATTAAATAAATTATTGCATAAATTAGCCTTAATCATCTCTTTGGAAGTGTTTAGTAAATTGGCTATAACTTGAGTTGCAAATATCTGATTGATGTGATTTTGGTCTTGTAGGAAAACTAAGACAATTTTCTACAACTTTCATTTTGAACACTTTTCCAGAATCGGACTCCTTGGAGGTGATATTGGGCTTTGAAGTCAAAATAGAGGAGCTGAAATCGGGTCTAAACACTCTGCAGTAATTGGACCATATCTTGAGTTCTAGGAATGATTTTGGACTGAAACCAAAGCCATTTTAAAGTAAATATCCAGGCCTACAACTTTCATGAAAACCACTTCTCTCAAAAATGAAGAAAACTGGACGCACGGCTGTACACGTTTGCTCAATTATAATAATAATAATAATAATAATAATAATAATAATAATAATAATAATAATAATAATAAAAGCCTACAAGTCAGAGACTTAATCGTTAAGTTTCTTACTGTAGCACTGTAGCATCATTGTAGCGTTACTGTAGCATTACTGTAGCTCCAAATTGCATCTTCCCTGTAGCACTCAAAATTGCCTATAAAAAGGCATCAGATGCGCAAACGAAGGGAGACATTCGGAGGGGGGAAACTCTGGGCATATTTCCAGAGGAGGAGAGGAGGAATTCCCTCATCTCCTCAGTCTCCCTCCAATTTCTTTTCTCTCTCTTTTTCTCTTTTTCTTTCTTCTAAATTATGTGTAATTAAGTTCTGTTTTACTTGGGTCAAAGTGTGAAGCTCTTGGTAATAAAATGAGGTTAGATTTATTCCTCTCTTGTGCTTTAATGATTTATCTTTTTAGTAATTATTATACGTGTTATATTTTGTTTCTGATAATTTAGAAACTACCTTTGTAAAGAGGAGTTCTTGATTTGTTGTAGACAAAATATTGGCACAGTAAATACTTTAACCCATTTACAAGTGGTGGTAATAATTAAAGGAAATATAATATAATTACGTATATTATTTTATTTCGCATTGTATTTTGTTTCCAATCAATTTAGAAACTCTCCTTGTAAAGTGAAGTTCTTGATTTGTTGTAGACAAGAGATTGACACAATGAATGCTTTAACCCATTTACAAGTGTTGGTGTTAGAAACTCTCCTTGTAAAGTGGAGATCTTGATTTATTGTAGACAAAATATTGGCACAGTGAATGCTTGATCCCATTTATGAGTGGTGGTATTAATAGATGATTGAAGGAAACATAATATAATTACGTATATTATTTTAATGGACTTTTAACGTTGTATTTTTTGATTGGAACCTCCATGTTGCGAGGATTCTAATTGAGTTATAAAAGGAATTAATCTTACTTTTACTTTATTTACCAAGAGTGGATCATTTTACCAAAGTAAATAATTTTTACCGTAGTCACAAAATATTTACTTCACCTTAATCTTCAACAATTCCCTGTGGATCGACCTCGGACTCACCGAGAAATTTATTACTTGAGACAACCTGCACTTGGGTTTGCAAATGCAACAATTAAAAAGTGTGCATCAAGCACACATACTTGTTGTTCGTACTGCTAATTGTATTGAATCTTGAATTGTCCAAGTGGGACAATTTGGTAAGAAATTTTTTCTTCACTTGGTTAATAGTTATTATTTAAATCTCATATCTTATACTTGTTAAAATTTCGGTCTGTTACATTTCCTTTTGTTCTCTGGGTGTGTACTTAAACGCGGTAGATCTCACTGCGTTACAGTCATGCACTTGGAGACCAATGGGAAATGCTGCCAAAATTTTGTTAAGTATAAAATATGAGATTTAAGGAATAACTATTAACCAAGTGTTGAAAAAGTTTCTTATCGAATGAGATAGGGCTATACCATGTTAAGAAGGATCAGTTGATATAAGGATTTGTATTAATGTGCTAAACTAATTTCAGCAATCATGAGACCTGATCGAAGTTGAATGTTACGAAGAAATGATCCTACCAGCTATGTAAGTGAAGAATTCAAGGATGGAGTTGATGATTTCATTAGGGTTGCTCAAGGAGACCCGACGGTTAGTGATGCATTAAATCGCATCCTTTGTCCATGTGCTAGATGTAAGAATCGTGCTTGGAGGTAGGTATTTGGGGTAGAACAACATTTGTGTAAGTACGGATTTGTGGATGGTTATATAAATTGGACCATTCATGGTGAGGACATATGGGGAGATAGCGGCTTAACATCCATTGTCCATGATGATGAAGTGGAGCCTAGGAATCCATACGTGGATATGGTTATGGATGTTGCAGGTGATAGATTAAATCCAGAGGCTCAAGATTTAGAAGAGAACCCAAATGCGTCAGCTGCGAAGTTCTATGACTTGCTAAGAGATGCTGACGAACCTTTATGGGATGGTTGCCATAAGCACATGAAATTGTCAGCTATAACTCAACTTTTGAACTTGAAGTCAGAGTTTAACATGAGTGATAGTTGTTATGATAGAATGATTGTCATAATTAAGAGCATGTTTCCAGAGCCTGAAAGGTTACCCGAAAACTTCTACAAATTGAAGAGAATGGTTTATGAGTTGGGATTAGGATATGAGAAGATAGATGCGTGTCTTAATCAGTGCATGTTGTATTACAAAGAATACAGTGACAAGAGACTCCACTCAGTTTGCTTAGTATGTGGACACCCATGATTCAAACCGAAGGCGAGACGTTCATCGAATGAGAAGGTTGTGCCGCACTCAGTGTTGTGATATTTTTCTATTATGCCAAGACTCCAACGTCTGTTTATGTCCAAAAACACTGCACAGTATATGACTTGGCATGTGGATGGAGTGCGTCAAGATGAATCAGTGATCAGGCATCCAGCTGATGCTGAGGCTTGGAAACGATTTGACGTTGCCCATCCTACATTTGCCCTAAACGCTCGAAATATTAGGCTTGGCCTATGTACAAACAGTTTTAATCCATTCAGCGGTTCAGCCACACCATATTCATGTTGGCCTATTTTTGTCATGCCGTACAATCTACCTCCAAGTATGTGTATGAGAAGGGAATATATATTCCTCACTCTTGTGATTCCTGGACCAAAGTCACCTCGTAAAAGTTTAGATGTCTATCTTAAACCCCTAATTGACGATCTGAAGATATTGTGGGATGATGAGGTGCAAACTTATGATGCCTGGAAGAAGCAAAATTTTGATATGAAAGCGGCTTTGTTGTGGACAATAAGTGACTTTTCAGCCTATGGAATGCTGTCTGGGTGGAGCACTCATGGAAAACTTTATTGTTCGCTTTGTATGAATCACAGTAAGTCATTTGTGTTGAAGCACGGTAGAAAATGTTATTGGTTTGATTGTCATCGCTAATTTTTGTCCTTTGATCATCCATTTCACCGTGATCAAAACTCTTTTAAGAGATCAACAGTGGAAAAATCGAATCCACTGCAACGGCTGAGTGGGACAGATGTCTTGAATAGAGTGACTCAACTTAAGGAAATCATTTTCGGCTTGAATTCAGGTAAACAAAAACAAGATGGCTTTGGTATACACCACAATTGGGTCAAGAAGAGCATATTCTGGGAATTGCCTTATTGGTCGACTAATCTAATACGACATAATTTATATGTTATGCATGTTGAGAAGAACGTGTTTGATAATATTTCAACACTGTCATGGACATAAAGGGTAAGACAAAGGACAATGCAAATGCAAGAGAAGATTTGAAGATAATATGCAAACGTCCTACCTTGGAGCTAATAGTTGACAATGACAAGTGTAAAAAACTAAAGGCGACGTATATCTTGGATGCCATTCAAAGAAGGATGGTGTGTAAGTGGATAAAACAGTTGAAATTTCCTGATGGGTATGCATCAAATATCGCACGTTGCATCAATGTAGACGGCAGGAAGATATATGGAATGAAAAGTCACGATTGTCATGTTTTTATGCAAAGGTTAATTCCTCTGGCATTTCGTGATATATTGCCAAAACCTATATGGGGACCGTTAATAGAACTAAGCTTGTTCTTTAAAGAAGTTTGTGCAACTGAAATTCGTGCTTCTACTATGGAGAATACAGAGCTTTCTATCATTGAAACAATTTGCAAGTTAGAGAAGATTTTTCCTCCAGCATTCTTTGACGTGATGGAACATCTAGTCGTGCATCTCTCTTATGAAGCTAAGGTTGGAGGACCAGTGCATTACAGGTGGATGTACCCCTTTGAGATGTGTATGCTGTACTTGAAAAGAAAAGTCCGAAATAAGGCGAAAGTTGAAGGATCTATTTGTGAAGCGCATATTTTAGAAGAAATTTCTAATTTTACTTCCATGTATTTTGATCCCCACCTACAGACCAAGCGCACTCAAGTTCCTCGGAATGACGACGGTGGGGAAGATACAATTAATGAACGGTTGTCTATTTTTAAACATTCATGCCGTCCTGTCGGGAGAGGTCGAAATAGATTCTTGACGGATGTGGAATTTCAGATTGCTGAGACATATATACTTGTAAATTGTGGAGAAGTAAAACCTTATCTCCAGTAAGTTTACTCTCTATTTAATGAATTTGTTATTAATGTGCTAAATTTATGCTAAATATTAATTATTGTATTGATTAGACAATTCGAGGATTCGTTAAGGGATACAGATCCCAATATCACCGATGATCAAATATTGGAAGCTCGAGATAAGGACTTCAATAGGTGGCTAAAACATCTAGTGAGTCCTTTTATCCATAATAGTGATCTATCATATTAAATTCAATGTGCATTATGGTAGATGTTACAACTATCTACCGTCTATGTAATGATACAGGTTAATATAGGCCAAGTCGAGGATCAAATGATACGAGAGATAAGTTACGATTCATCTAAGTCCGTGACTTTTTACTGTGGCTTAATAGTTAATGGGTACAGATTTCATACTAAGGTGTACGGACAAAATAAAATTACCATGAATAGTGGCGTATGATTGCTACCGCAAGTGCACGGATCGCTCAAGTAATACAGATACAGAGTAAAAGTTTGTTCCCACGAGGATATTACAATATAAAGCTAAATACCAACCAATAGCTTAATCCATTCTAGTCAAGGACATAAAAAATAAGAAAGCAATAAACTAACTAAACCTAATCTACAAAAGCAATAAACATAAAAGCGGTTAAATTTCAGGAAATCCTCCTTCACCCCCTACATCTATCAACAACATGCAATCCTCCTCATAAATACAAATGCATTGATTAGGTTAGCTTGAGAATCTGATGTAGTCAAAAGTCTATGTCTAGGTCAATCAACCCTGGTTTCAATTGCCCAACTCACTAAGTTTCCTTGAGAGTCAGCTCAACTTCTACTCATGAACGATCTATTCTCAATCACACACTATACATGGCTAATCAGTATATTTCTATCCTATTAACGAATCAACTCATCCAAGCTAATTGAACTCGCCGAACATGCATCAACCACACCATATCTATATCAACAAATCCCTATGTCTAGTTCATTTGCTAATATTAAGATTATGCAATCGAGGCCAACCAACAACAAGCATTAAACTCAGATAATAATTGAACCATAATGAAACATCCACACAAACTCAAAAAAGAAGACATCATTAATATATATAAAAGGATCCAAAATATTCCTAAACAAAGCTTAGCTATACAACAGATAAGGAAGAGAAGAGAGAAAGGGAAAAGAGAGAAAAAAGCTCATTAGATTTGTCTCTAAAGCTTGAATTCTCCTTCAATCATTCATCCTAGCCTCCAATCTACCATCAATGAAGATCTAGCCAAACTATCTAACCTAAAACTAACCTAAACTACAAAACCTAAAAAGGGAGAAAATGGAAATGGCCCAAAAATCGCCAACTCCTGGTGAAAAATGAGTAAAATCTATTTATAGGCTCAGCTACCACCACAGCTCTGCGGGACCCACATACGCGTGTCGCGGCGCCCAATGGGTCGGTCTAATCTAAGTCGCGGCGCCCACTTCATCTGGGTCGCGGCGCTCTTGCCTCGGATCCAAGTATGGCATGCTGAAAATGCCTCTCAGTGCCGCGGCGCGCAACACCTTGAGTCGTGGCGTTGACCACCGAATTGCCAATTTGGCTTCCTCTTCCTCTTTAAGCTCAATTGCTCCATATTTGACCTTGTTTGGAGCCCTTCCTAACATAGAGAAAGCACCAAATCAGTAACATATATAAATCTACCTAATCCATAATCATTTAAAGCACAATTTGATATAAAACATACAAGAAAGACTTAGAATCAGAATATGACAAATATAAGCACAAAACCCTCTAATATGCATTATAAACAAGGACTTAGCATTCATTCTAGTACAGAATTAGGGCACAAATAACTGTATTCTATGGAGTTATCACACCCCCAAACCTACATTTTGCTAATTCTCGAGCAAAACAAAATAGAACTAAGTAAATCACTTAAATAGTAAAAATAATTTTTTATTCAGCAAATATATTTCAATCTTCTTTTTTTTTTCATTTAAAAATAAATACTAGTGTGTAATGACTGCATCAATTCTCAAAAAGTGCAAATGCCCCTTAAACAGCTCCACACAAACATAATCCTTAACATGCTATCAATCCAAACACTCTTCATGCAGTTTACATTTATCACAAACATGCAAGATAAACTTATCCTAATCAAGTCATACATATTCAGATAAGTTTATAAGCATACATGCATATGATTCACATAATCCACAAGATTGTAAATCAACTCTCTTTCCACTAATGTAAATCACACAAGATTGAGGATCAAAAGGGACTTAATCAGCTTATAATGTTAGGCCAATGGTATGGGCGAAAGAAATGAATGGGAAAGATACAATACAAATATTGAGACACACAACATACTACTTCAAGTTATGAGTCATAACATTTGATATCAGTAGGGTATCCAATTGTAAGATCATAAAACTTGCCAGAACCATTTTTCTTTCTTTTCGATGCTTTTCAACTTCACTTTTCTTAAGCTTTGCTTTTCTTTTTCATTTTTCTTTTGATTTTCTTTATTTTGCAAAGCATTGCTTTTTTTTTCTTTGTTTTGCATCTGGTTCCTTCAGGCTCATTTTGAATTGAATATTCATACCCCTAATCATCAAACTCATTTTAAGAAATAGCATACCATGTACTCAACAAAATAATAAGGGTAGGAAGAAAATGACATGCTTTCACATGCATTTAAATGGGTAACAGGTTAACGAACATAATGGTGGTGAAAAACAAATAAGGCTAAACAATATAAGGCTTCAAAATAGGACCTAGAGATACCATCATATCAGGGTAAGCTTTTTAAGGCTCAATCGGTCCAAATAATGCCCTAATTATTTTTTCAATCATGCATAACCTAGGATTTCGCCTCAAGAGAGTTCAAAAACAATTTCTAGGATAATCAAAACTTTACATGTACATCCATAAACATTCTCAAAACATGCACTCTTATCATTTTCAAAGTTACACTTGCATCTAAGTGAGATGTAAATCATGCATCAAAAGTAACTAAATTATTTCACATGCATCATATCACATAAGGTTTCACTGAAAAAGGGGCAAATAGCAACCTTTCACATCATGAACAACCAAAACAACACTAGATTCTTGCAACATGTCATGCATTCAAACAGATTCAACTTTTCAATTCAAGCATGTACAACATCATTTGCATAAAATTGAAAATTGAAAATTTTGTCATCAGGGCATCAGTGATAGTCAAAATAAGATATAATCATAAAAATATGATGACTAAAACACTGCATACTCAGAATATCAATACATGTTAACATTAAGTATAAAGGTAACAAAACATGTAAAGATACTCCCCCAAACCTAAATGAAATGTATCCTTAATGAACATGGTCTATAGAGAACCTGAGACTAGTACTGAGCATTACTAAATACTACAAAACAGAGAAAATAACAAAAAAAAAAACAAAAATAGGGGTTAAGCGCCGCGGCACCCCTATGACTGGGCCGTGGCGCTCACAAAAAGCTGCATAATTCTGTAGAAAAACGCCCCTGGGCCAAGGGCGGCGCACTATCTTACGCCGCGGCATGACAACCTAAGCTACTAAATTTAGCAGCAAACACAGTTTTTCTTCAATTTGGATTTGACTCTTATGGGTCTCTTGCTCCGACAAAACTTGTTCAAAAAGCTAAATTACAAAAATGTACAACACACACATAACAAAACACAAAAACAACATACCATCCTATATACAAACTAAACAAACTTAAAACCTAAAAACAAAAACAAACAACAAAAATTAACATAACTAACATACTAAAATACTAACTTACTAACTAAAACATATTAACAAAACTAACAAAACATGAACATATATATACAAACATACCCAACACAACATACTATGTATTTATGCATAAAGTAAAAATAATAAATGAACATAAACATAAACATAGGCATTCCCTCCCACGAAGGGCCTGAGTTATAGTCCCAGCAGGACTTTGTCACCAAAATTGAAGTACTACGGATGAGTAGTCTTCAATAACTTGATCCAAGGGTATCCTTTCAGGAGTCGCAAATTCCCTCAAGGGCCTCGTATGAATGAAATCACTCGGCTTCTATTTTTGAAACTAAAACAAAACATAAAAGAAAGATAGATTATATACAACTTATATACAACTTGAATTAGAACTAATCAAACTCATTGTTGATATTAGCAATATAAAAACTATCCCCGACAACGGCATCAAAAACTTGATTGCTACAGCAAGTGCACGGATCGCTCAAGTAATACAGATACAGAGTAAAAGTTCGTTCCCACGAGGATATTACGATATAAAGCTAAATACCAACCAATAGCTTAATCCATTCTAGTCAAGGACATAAAAAATAAGAAAGCAATAAACTAACTAAACCTAATCTACAAAAGCAATAAACATAAAAGCGATTAGGTTTCAGGAAATCCTCCTTCACCCACTACATCTACCAATAACATGCAATCCTCCTTATAAACACAAATGCATTGATTAGGTTAGCTTGAGAATCTGATGTAGTCAAAAGTCTATGTCTAGGTCAATCAACCCTGGTTTCAATTGCCCAACTCACTAAGTTTCTTTGAGAGTCAGCTTAACTTCTGATGCGCATAAAATACACTAAGAGTAAGTACACTCTATCGCCAAGTAATATAGGACTTGAGTCCCAGTTATCGATCCCACGAGAAATAATTGGTAATTACTAGATTCACAAAAGCCCTTTGTTATTCAGACAATCGAAAGTGTATGAAGAAATTCAAGTTAAAATCAAAATAAACAAATAAAGAAAAGCAGTAAACAATCAAACAAAGAAAAGATAATCAATGAGAAAGAGACTAGGGCGCAAGGTTCACTTGAATCCAATTATTCAGATTTTCTTTCAATTATGATTAAGGTAATTCTTTTGCCAATATTCTCTTATTTGCTATTGAATCCCAATGGTCATGGATGAAATAATATTCTATTCCTAATTTAATTCACCTATTTGGTCATTTAGTTGAATTAATAAAAAATGCATTAAATTTCAATTTAAGAGATGAACTAACATACCGTCAATTCCATTGGTAGGATAAATCGATGTTTGGTCATTCACCAATTTAATCCTAGGCTTACCATATAAATCCACTCATTGAATGCAGATGGTCACCGATCAAACAATGAATTAACACATGCCAAAAGTGATCAAATTTTGACAAGAATACAAGCAATATGATAAACCCAAAAAGAAATTACCATAATCAAATTAGAAGTCAAATCCAAACAATAAGGAAAACAAGATCCCCCATAGCCCTAGCTATGGGTTTAGCTACTCATGTTCAATATAAACAAACTCATATCAGAATACAAACTCATGGAAAGAAAACCCAAAGAAAAGGGAAACTAAAGAGAAAGAGAAATCAAAACCCCTTTAATGGAGATTAAGATCTTCAAGCCTTCAAGAATCCTCCTTTGAAATTGCCCTCTAAGGTCTGCTACCACAAAACAACTCTCTCAGGATTAGGAATTTTCTGTACAATGTGCTCAATGTAAGAAAGTTGCCTTGCTAAACTCGTTTTCCCCCTTTTATAGAAAAACTGACAGATTTTCGTATCTCACTTGCATGATTTTTCTCACCTATCAGATGACTGATTTTGCCCTTGATCTCAACAGAGAAGTTGTAGGATTTTCTGTTAGCTTTCCAACACCGCAAATGGCACGTTGATCTGTGTTGAAATAAGTTTGCCCCAAATGATTTTATATGTTAAGTTTTGATGATGACAAATACAAGACAAAAAGAACTCTTTGCATATGTTCTTTGTTGCATTCTATATAGAGCATATCCATTAGTAATTGTTAAATGACTTATTTGGATATGTCTATGAAAGCTTTATATGCATGTTAAACTAACTAAAGCTATATATTTATGAATCATGCATATAAAGACATTGAATTATGTTGTTGGACTAACTATGCTTGTTTAAGTGAGCAATACCTTACAGGATAATCCAAATACCAAGAGTGAGCTTGCAACAAGAAAGCAATAGATATTTATTGAGCTCAACACAAGGAGAATGCGATTAAACATATGTCTTTGAAGAATGTTTTTAATGATAACAAACATGAAGACAAAATGAAGTTGATGGGAAGACCAAGTCCAATCCATCAATTACTTTTTTTTAAGGATAGCTTTAGGACTTAGAGTCTCTTTGTTCGAGGATCTCTTTGGATATCTCCTAGTGCATTAAGATAAAACAAAAAATGCTTTCTTAAACTTATACCAAAACTATTTTGATCTTAAAAATATCTTAAAAATGTTTTGGTGTTTTTTATAAACTTTTTGGGATGTTTTCAAGCTTTTATAAATGTTTTATAAATTGAGTTATTCGAATAACTCATTGGTTATTCAAATAAAGCCTTGTTTTTTGGTAATCGCTGCGTAAATCTATATTTTAAAGTGTTATTAGAATAACACTTAATTATTCGAATAAAAGTTTTCTAAATAATAAAACCATTTCACACAATAATTGTTTCACACACATCACTATTCGAATAACACTCAATTATTCGAATAGGACCTTTCCCAGAGATATGTTTTAACCAATGTTATTCGAATAAAGCTATCTTTATTCGAATAACCCTAAAATTTTTCTAAAGGAGGTTTTATGGCGGCGTTATTCGAATAACACGAAGGTTATTCGAATAACCAATTATTGTTTAGAAAAAGAAATCCTTTGTGGTAGGTTGTTATTCGAATAACACGAAGGTTATTCGAATAACCGGAAAATGAAAGGAAAAGTATGCAAACGTATTTTTGAGAGAAGATTTTAAACTAAAGAACGTGTTATTCGAATAGCCAAAGGCTTATTCGAATAAACACGCTTAGTAAATAAAGTTTCCTGGAAATGGAAACTAACGGACACTTTTTTCATATTAATCACGGAATTAATTGCTACAACGGCTAATTTTCTATATCGGCTCTATAAATAGAGACCGTAGGGTCTCATATTAAAACGCAAATACCCCTATTTGTTTAATTTGCGCTTGCTCGAAAAATGTGATTTATATTTTACGCCTATTTTCTGTGCTCTTTTTGCTAAAACTTTGAGATATCCTTTGAGAGCCTCTTAGCACTTCAAATTGTATAATTTGCTCTGAGTGAGAGTTTCTATCCATCTATAT
This sequence comes from Ormosia semicastrata, assembly GCA_029884595.1. Lineage (NCBI taxonomy): Eukaryota > Viridiplantae > Streptophyta > Magnoliopsida > Fabales > Fabaceae > Ormosia > Ormosia semicastrata. The sequence continues at coordinate 13,165,700 of JAQQTO010000052.1, forward strand.
TTCTGTTCTTCTATATTGAGGGTGAGGTATCCTTCAAGGTTTGTAAAGGGGTGAGGTATCCTCTAAGGTTTATATAAGGGTGAGGTATCCTCAATCGAGACTTTAGCACAAGGGTAGAGTTTCCCGTGTTGTGAAAAGTGCTCTTTTATGTAACGGTAGCAGTCTCAATTAAATTTCAAGCACCTAAAAGCTTGTACATATAGTGAAAAATCTCGAAGTTGGGGTGCGTGTTTCGAGGATCGGACGTAGACCACAAAAGTGGTTGGTGGTCGAACCAGGGATAAATATCGTCCAATCTAAGCTCTTCTTCTCTTTATCTCTTTATTTTTATGCAATTTTATTTTATTATACATTTATTTATCTGATCTTCAAGTTGAACTTTTGCTATTCTTAAAGCTTTTATTCTTCATCTCACAATTCTTTCTCTTTTATTTAATAGCTTAAATATTTGTGTTTATTTTAAGAGCTTTTGTGAAAAGTTTTTCATACCCAATTCACCCCCTCTTGGGTAATGGTTGCCATGACTAACAATCTGATCTCTGTAACTCAAGATATGGCTTAATTAATGAGGAATGATCAGGATAATGTGGGAATCCGAATTTTGCTCCAAATCAAATCTCTTTGAGAATCTTTATCCAATCTCCAACCTAAGATTTTGTATCCAATTAGAACTCTAATTAGCATCTAAGAATAAGATAAGAATCCTTCACATATTTATCTTTAGGAATTTCTTCTTTTTGTATAATTACCTGACAAAAACACACAAAATATTTAATAAAAACACAATTAAACAATACTAAAAATATAACAAAACTAACAAACAAAATTCATTAAAAATAAATAAAAAGAATATGAAAAACCAAGTAATTGAACCGTAAAAATAGAACATATTGACGGTTCATCAACTCCCCCACACTTGAGCTTTGCTTGTCCTCAAGCAAAGAATAGGAATCAACAACAAGATCAAACTCAACATCAAGAAACATGAATTAAAGGAAAATTCCACAATTAAAAGAAATTCAAGTTCAACAATCAAATTCAATCACGTAAGATCATTTAGCACTTAAACAATTAAAGGCTTGAGTCTAGCTTGCAACTGTTCTCTTCATCAAACATCTGAGATCACTCAACTTACCATCGCTCAAGTGTTTAAAGGACAAAGAGATCACTCAAATTTTCCTTGAAAAATATAATACCATAAGCTTGCTTATCAATCCCATCTCCACTTTCAAGTTCATATACAACACAAGAATCAAAAGGACTTTTCTTTGGTTGTAACGGGGCCAAGGGTAAAATGGAAGGTAGGAAGAAATGATAAAATAGGGTAAAGAATGCTCATGAATAAATCAATACAAAGCAGAATCAGGTTGAAAAGATGACAGATAGAGCATGATGCATAAGAATATAACAACTTTTCACTTTCAACCCAATATTTTCATTATTCTTCACCATCAATTCTTTTCTTTTCTTTCTTTTTTCATTTTTTTTCCAAACTTTCTTTTTTTTCTTCTTTTTTTTCAACCCTTGAAGACAAAAGCAACCTTTCAAGACTTTTCAATAAACACATCAATTGCTCCAAGAATTCAACCTGATTATTTAATTGGGTATTCAAAGAAATCAATTTCAGGCTCAAAGGGAACAACTAAGGGATTATTTAATCAATGCAACTCTGGAAGTCAAGAAAGAATTAAGCCTAATTGCCTTAATCATATTCAAGTATGTATGTGAATCATTAAAGTCTCAACAAGATATCAAAGCAAGTTCTAGCGCACAACAATCAAGAGAAAACTCATTTCAGAAGAAATATCCAATCATTAAGGCCCAAAACTCACTTTTTGGCTAAGTTGATAAAGAGAACAAAAGCAAGCAAACATGACTAATTTCCAACTAAGATGCTAAATTTCAGTTTATTTCATTGAAAAAGATCGCTTCACACATTATCAGCTCATGATCAATGGAATCCCCTTCAAAACATATCTCCATCAGCTCAGAATAAATCAAGACATCAAAACATAATTTCAGCTTAATTACCAGCAATACTTAAGTGCTTCAACAAAATAAAAATTTGATAAAAAATAACATAAAAGTACCACTCCCCCACACTTAAGATAAACATTGTCCTCAATGTGGAAGAAAAAGAAATAAAGAGGGTAAAGAAAAGAACAACACAACCTGATGGACAGTGACACAATGTCAGGCAAAGGAGAAGCACAAGAGGCAGCGCAGCAACACAATCTGAAAAATAAAACCCCAAAACACATGAGTAGAATCTAAAAGAAAAACAAAAATAAAAAAATAACTAAAATAAAATAAAGAAAGAAGAAATACAAGTTGCCTCTTGTTAAGCGCTTGTTTAACGTCATTAGCTTGTGGCCATAATTAAGCTTAAATAAACTTTAAATTAATTATTTTACCTACATTCTTTAAACGTTGCCTTTTTTCGATGAATCAAGATGGCTTAAAGCAAGAGAAATAGGAGGACGTCTTCTTCTTTTCAAAATAATCCTTCCTCCCTTCAACAATGGCGTTGGGATTGCTTCCAACAAAATTATGAACTTGACAAGAGCTTAACTGGCCCAATTGTGCCTTGACTCCACTAGGCCATGGTGGTCGCACTCGATCAACAGATGAAGGACCAATCTGTGAAGAAGCATGAATCTTAGGAGGACCTTTATCTGTCTCAGTAGCTTGACTTTCCAATAGATCAACATCAACACTGTATGATGGCGGGGGGTCTTTGATAGCTAAGATTTCCTGCTTCTTAGCTTGAACAAAATTAATAGGGGCATAGAGATTTGACAATGGGGAAGATTTAGCCTCCCTAAAGACATTAATGATCACATGGTCTCCATCCACTCTCAAGATGAGCTCGCCCTGAGGTACATCAATCACAGCTCCAGAAGTGGCAAAAAATGGTCTTCCAAGAATGAGAGAAATATCAGCATCCTCTTCTATATCCAGCACTACAAAATCAACAAGGAAAATAAATTTGTCCACCTTTACCAAAACATCCTCCACTACATCACGCGGGTAAGCTAAGGATCTATCAGCCAAGTGTAGTGAAATGTTGGTGGTCTTCAATTCCTGCATTCCCAATTTCTTAAACACAGAGAAAGGCATCAAATTAATACTAGCTCCAAAATCACATAATGCCTTATCAAAACAAGAGTTACCAACAGTGCAAGGAATAGTAAAACTCCCTGGATCTTTCAATTTTGGAGGTAACTTCTTTAAAAGAATGGCAGAACACTCCTCAGTAAGACATACAGTATCAAATTCCTCAAGCTTGCGTTTCTTTGTAAGTATTTCCTTTAGAAACTTCGCATACTTGGGCATATGAGAGATGGCTTCAACGAACAGAATATTAATTTGTAATTTCTTGAATATCTCCAAGAATTTGGCAAATTATTGATTTGGCTGATTGCTCTTGAGCCGCTAAGGGAATGGGATCTTGGCATATGGGGATGGTTCATAAACTACACTTTACTCACGATCCTTTTTCGCTCTCTGCCACTTCGGTGCTTTCTTCTCAACCTCTCTCTCTTGGTTGACATCTTCAATAAGGACATCGTCAGTTGCCTTCTCATCTTCTTACACTGATTGAACAAGAGTATCTCTAGGCTCTAATAAGTCTTTCTTCTGTGGAGACTCCCTAAGTTCCTTACCACTTCTCAGAAAAATTGCATGGGCATGTTCCCTTGGATTAGTCTCAGTAGTGTTAGGCAATGTCCCTGGTGCCCTCGCTGTCATTAATGTAGTCAGCTGACTGATTTGAGTCTCCATGTTCTTCATTCTGGCATCAGAACTCTGCATGTACTTCATGACCAGATCTTCAAAACTTGGCTTCTCTGCAGGTGCTTGGAAACCAGGAGGTGGTGGTGGAGCTCTCTGCTGATTCTGCTGATAGCCTTGCTGATTACCCCATTTGAAATTTGGGTGGTCCCTCCAACCAGGATTATATGTATTTGAATATGGATTGTATTGCTGTCGGTTGGAATTACCAACAAAATTTACTGCTTCAGGCTCAGGGGCAAAAGGACTACCAACTTGACAATTTGCACTTGTATGACCTTGTCCTCCACATGCTTCACAGATGCTACACTATTTATTACCATCAAAGTCTCCACCTTCTTGGTCAAAGCTTCCAGTTGACTCAGAATTGTAGTAGAAGAATCAACAGCATGCACACCTGCTTGTTTCTTAGGAGCCTGGCGCTCATTCTGCCACTGATAACTGTTCAGCGCCATTTCTTCAATCAAAGCTTGGCTCTTAGTAGGTGTTTTCCTCCATATAGTACCTCCTGCAGCAGCATCAATAAGTGAATGGTTTGCAGGCGACAAACCATTATAAAAAGTCTGAACCTGCTGCTATACAGGAAATCCATGATGTGGACATCTGCTCAACAACTCTTGAAAGCGCTCCCAAGCTTCATAAAGAGAGTCCATTTCAAACTGCACAAAAAAAGATATGTCATTCCTTAACTTAGCAGATTTAGAAGGAGGAAAATACTTAGCCAGAAACTGTTGTGTCAGTTGATCCCATGTAGTGATGGAACTCCTTAGAAGTGACGTTAACCATTGGTTTGCTCTGTCCCTAAGAGAGAAAGGAAAGAGTCGCAACCGGATTGCATCATCTGTCACCCCATTATACTTGATAGTATCACACAACTATAAGAATCTGGCCAAATGCTGATTTGGATCATCCGAAGGCAATCCACCAAACTGAACTGAATTCTGAATCATGAAGATCAATGCTGGTTTAATTTCAAAATTATTAGCTGCCACAACTGGTCTTATTATACTTCCTTCATACCCTTCAGCAGTGGGCATAGAGTACTCAAGCATGGTTCGCTCTGCTGGGATAACTCTTTCTTCATGGTTGGCCTCAACAACGGGTTGCCTCTCCATCCTCATTCGATCATCGAGATCAATGCTAGTTTAATTTCAAAATTATGACCACTTCCTTCATCACAAAGGCATAGAAGATCACCGCTTATGTCTTTTGTTACTGATTACAATAAAAGTCCTTCTTTAACTCATTTGTTTTCTCAATTTCGGGTCAAAAGCCAAATCGAGATCTTGAGATCGAGTGAGCATAAACAAAAAAAGAAGAAGAAAAATTAAATAAAAATAAATAAAAATAAAAATAAATAAAAAAATGAAAGAAGAAAGAAAGAAAAATCAATTAAAAATAAAATAAAATAAAATAAGAACATAAACAAAAAAATAAGAAGAGAAAAATTAATTAAAATAGAATAAAATAAGAAAACAAAAACAAAAACAAAAAATGAAAATAAAAATAAAATAAAATAAAATAAGAAATAAAAATTAAAAAAAAAGATATAAGCAAAAACAAATAAAGAAAAAAAATGAAAAAAATGAAAAATTAATTAAGAATAAAATAAAATAAAAACAAAAACAAAAATAAAATAAGGAATAAAAGAAAAGAAGCGTCTAAATAAAATAAAAATAAAAATAAAATAAGAGCAACCAATAATTTAATAAAATAAGAAGAAAAAAATTAAATAAAAATAAAATAAATAAATAAAATAAGAATAAAAATAATTTAAAAAATAAAAAAATAAAATAAAAAATAAAAATAATAAAAATAAAATAAAATAAAATAAGAAAAAAAAAAAAAAAAAATAAAAAAAAGAAAAAAAATGTCTAAATTAACTAGAGTTTTTCGCTTCTAATATTACCAAACTTATTCCCCGGCAACGGCGCTAAAAACTTGATGCGCGTAAAATACACTAAGAGCAAGTGCACTTTATCGCCAAGTAATATAGGACTTGAGTCTCAGTTATCGATCCCACGAGAAATAATTGGTAATTACTAGATTCGCAAAACCCCTTTGTTATTCAGACAATCGAAAGTGTATGAAGAAATTCAAGTTAAAATCAAAATAAACAAATAAAGAAAAGCAGTAAACAATCAAACAAAGAAAAGATGATCAATGAGAAAGAGACTAGGGCGCAAGGTTCACTTGAATCCAATTATTCAGATTTTCTTTCAATTATGATTAAGGTAATTCTTTTACCAATATTCTCTTATTTGCTATTGAATCCCAATGGTCATGGATGAAACAATATTCTATTCCTAATTTAATTCACTTATTTGGTCATTTAGTTGAATTAATCAAGAATGCATTAAATTTCAATTCAAGAGATGAACTAACATACTGTCAATTCCATTGGTAGGATAAATCGATGTTTGGTCATTCACCAATTTAATTCTAGGCTTACCATATAAATCCACTCATTGAATGCGGATGGTCACTGGTCAAACAATGAATTAACACATGTCAAAAGTAATCAAATTTTGACAAGAATACAAGCAATATGATAAACCCAAAAAGAAATTACCATAATTAAATTAGAAGTTAAATCCAAACAATAAGGAAAACAAGATTCCCCATAGCCCTAGCTATGGGTTTAGCTACTCATGTTCAATATAAATAAACCCATATCAGAATACAAACTCATAGAAAGAAAACCCAAAGAAAAGGGAAACTAAAGAGAAAGAGAAATCAAAACCCCTTTAATGGAGATTAAGATCTTCAAGCCTTCAAGAATCCTCCTTTGAAATTGCCCTCCAAGGTCTGCTACCGCAAAACAACTCTCTTAGAATTAGGGATTTTCTGTGCAATGTGCTCAATGTAAGAAAGTTGCCTTGCTAAACTCATTTTCCCCCTTTTATAGAAAAGCTGACAGATTTTCGTATCTCACTTGCATGATTTTTCTCACCCTTTAGATGACCGATTTTGCCCTTGATCTCAACAGAGAAGTTGTAGATTTTCTGTTAACTTTCTAACAGCGCAAACGGCGCGTCGATTTGATCTCTGTAACTCAAGATATGACTTAATTAATGAGGAATGGTCAGGATAGTGTGGGAATCTGAAATTTGCTCCAAATCAAATTTCTTTGAGAATCCTTATCCAATCTCTAATCTAAGATTTTGTATCCAATTAGAACTCTAATTAGCATCTAAGAATAGGATAAGAATCCTTCACATATTTATCTTCAGGAATTTCTTCTTTTTGTATAATTACCTGACAAAAACACACAAAATACTTAATAAAAACACAATTAAATAATACTAAAAATATAACAAAACTAACAAACAAAATTCATTAAAAATAAATAAAAAGAATATGAAAAACTAAGTAATTGAACCGTAAAAATAGGACATATTGACGGTTCATCAACTTCCACTCATGAACAATCTATTCTCAATCACACACTATACATGGCTAATAGATATATTTCTATCCTATTAACGAATCAACTCATCCAAGCTAATTGAACTCGCCGAACATGCATCAACCACACCATATCCATATCAACAAATCTCTATGTCTAGTTCATTTGCTAATATTAAGATCATGCAATCGAGGCCAACCAACAACAAGCATTAAACTCAAATAATGATTGAACCATAATCAAACATCCACACAAATTCAGAGAAGAACACATCATTAATATATATAAAAGGAGCCAAAATATTCCTAAACAAAGCTTAGCTATACAACAGATAAGGAAGAGAATAGAGAAAGGGAAAAGAGAGAAAGAAGCTCATTAGATTTGTCTTTGAAGCTTGAATCCTCCTTCAATCCTTCATCCTAGCCTCCAATCCACCATCAATGAAGATCTAGCCAAACTATCTAACTTAAAACTAACCTAAATTATAAAACCTAAAAAGGGAGAAAATGGAAATGGCCCAAAAATGGCCAGCTCTTGGTGAAAAATGAGTAAAATCTATTTATAGGCTCAGCTGCCGCCACAGCGCTGCGGCGCCCAATGGGTCGGTCTAATCTACGTCGCAGCACCCACTTCATTTTGGTCGCGGCGCTCTTGCCTCGGGTCCAAGTATGGCATGCTGAAAATGCCTCTCAGCGCCGCGGCGCGCAACACCTTAAGCCGTGGCGTTGACTACTGAATTGCCAATTTGGCTTCCTCTTCCTCTTTAAGCTCAATTGCTCCATATTTGACCTTGTTTGGAGCCCTTCCTAACATAGAGAAAGCACCAAATCAGTAACATATATAAATCTACCTAATCCATAATCATTTAAAGCACAATTTGCTATAAAACATACAAGAAAGGCTTAGAATCAGAATATGACAAATATAAGCTCAAAACCCTCTAATATGCATTATAAACAAGGACTTAGCATTCATTCTAGCACAGAATTAGGGCACAAATAACTGCATTCTATGGAGTTATCAGCGTATGTGTTAGAGGTAGTATATATGGTGAGAATGACTTCGACTATTATGGCATCATTGAAGATATATTGGAATTGTCATATGTAAGAAATCAGAACAAAGTATTTCTTTTACAATATCATTGGTTTGACCCGATAAATGGAGTCAATGTTGATGAGAGATATGGGTTGGTTGACATCAAGCATAAATCAAGACTTTACCCAAATGAGTCATTCGTCTTAGCCGAACAAGCACAACCAATGTACTATACAAGATACCCACAAAGCGGGAATAAAGTTAATGGTGAATGGTGGGCATCTTGCAAGGTCAGAGCAAAACTCTTCGTGGCTGAGACATTGAATGAGGAAGGTGATGAATTGAATGACTTAACTGCCACTGATTATTACCAAGATGATGGATCCCTTGAAACACACAATCCTGTGATAGATGATGAAGCAGTCTCCTTGTTTGATGCACATACCCAAATGGAAGAAGTGAACATACGTGATATACATTATCCAATGGACGATTTGGTTGATGATGAGTTCATTGATGACAATGAAAATAATGAAATTAATGAATTTTCAGATGAAGATGAGGAATCTTTTTTTTTTCAAATTCAAGTAGTTAAAATTGAAGCTTGTTCAATAAATTTCGTTAATGGTATTTACATTGGAATATCATTATTATATTTTGAGGTTTTTATTGACATATAGTTGCTTAAATGGAGTCATGTTTCATTATGTTTCCTTATGCAGATATCCATCATGACCATTCGAGGTAGAGGTGCTGGACGCAGTCGTGGGAGAGGCCGTAATGTTGCATCTACCTATGATTCTCCACCAGTATAGCATTCTCAGCCCTCTCCAGGTATACCTGTAAGATAATATTTTTAATTATTATTAACTCGTGGTTTATATAAATGTAATATATATGTGTTTTTTATGTATAATTATATTAGGTGCAACTTCAGCTACTGGCCCATTGACCAGTGCAGGCCTACCAGCGTCTAGTCCATTGACCATTGGAGGCGCATCAGCTTCTGTCCCACCCCTTATTGACCCAGCGATTTCTATGTCACCCCCTGCTGACCCACCCACTAGCGGCCCGAATGTGGTGCCTTCATGTGGAGAATCCAATGTAAAAACAGATAGCAAGGAACTTATATATGTGGCGCCTGTCCCTGAACCGTAAGTACTAGTGACATATCATCTTTTATTATATGTATTTACTTTCAGATAACCAACATTATCTTATTGTACTTACAGAAGGATGTTTCTACCATCGAGGGTGACACGTGACATTATGTACAATGTCATGACACGGATGCCTGTTCCGGCTAGTACGTGGCGAGGTTATCCAGCTGAGATGAAGGAAATACTATTTACCGACTTCATGGTAAGTAATTGTGTTTATAGAAATATATATTATACGTTTATTGAAAAATAAATATCAATACATATCCTTTGTATAGGCTAAGCATCGGTTCACATTTGATGCTGATCGCGGCATGGCGAGAACTGTCTGGGAACGGACTATCTTGGACCGTTATCCATACCATTTGAACAAAGCACGAGATAAGGCCTTTGAGAGGGCAAGCAACTTGGCTGATATTAAAGGCCATGGGCCCAGAGGAATGAGGACGAAAGTGTGGGATGGCCTGGTCGACATTTGGCTGATAGATAAATGGATGACGAGGTCTGCAGCTGCCCGAAGGAACAGGGCAACCATGCCTGATGCCTTGAAGCATACAGGCGGGTCGATAAGCTTTGGTCAATACAAGAGCAAGATGGTAATATAACTTCCTCATTTAAAGTTTTAATGATAAGCATCTGTATATGAACACTTTGTAATTACTTGAGTTATTTGCCTATCTTGAGTATGACATAGTATTTAGAGGGATTGCCTTACTTTTGATATGTGTTTATTATATAATATTCTTCCATATGGGTTTACAGGAGGCAGAGTTAAAGCATCCGATTTCTTACAGAGATCTGTATACAAAAGTTCATAAGAAAAAAGACGGAAGCTATGTTTCTGAGCGCTCGAGGAATTTTATTGTAAGTGTCTTGTTCCTATTCAAAAGTCATATATATTTTAGGTTGTTTATTTTTTTAATTAATATTTTTCTTGTTTTGTTAATTTTAGGAGTCATATGACACCGCAATGACAGAAAAATATGGAGAAAACTCTTCCTCTCACCCTATGGTTGACCCAGAGGTCTGGTTGGATGCTGCGGGTCCCAACAAAAGGGACGTGTGCATGGCATAGGTAACAGCTTGCACATTGGTAATAACACTAGGCCAGCTTCATCCTCCTCTGTTGCGGGTCCTTCCCACTCTACACCGTTGACACAAGACATATCTGAAGCTGTAAACACAGCAGTGGCAGCAGCGATGGCTTCGTTTGTCCAGAGTCAACTTGTCCCTATGTTGGCGCCCTTCTAATCGTTCCTATCTACGATCAGATCAACAAATGTTGCTCCACAACCACCATCGCAAGATTTAGGCAGTGAGGGTCGAGAGGAAGACGAAGACGAAAACGAAGATAACTTAGACTGATTGCCATTTTTTATTCTTATTGTCAAATTTGTATAACTTTCAACTATATTGATTGATTATTTGTATAATAACTTTTAACTATATTATTGGATTATTTTGTATAATTTTTTTGTTGTAGCATTTTATAATTATTGGATTGTTGTTGGATTTTTTTCTTTGGATTTGTTTCTTTGGATTGTGGTTTGATATGCAGATTTAGGAAAGTTATATATATATATATATATATATATATATATATATAGGTTATTAAAAAAAACTAGCTCATTAGCGAGGGATTAGGGACAGAAACTCACATTGTAAATAGCGAGGGATTAGCGAGCAAATAGCGAGAGATATATTAGCGAGGGATTAGCGAGTAAAATATTAGCGAGGGATTAGCGAGCAAATAGCGAGGGATAATTAGTGAGGGATTAGCAAGGAAATAGCGACTAAATAATACAAGTCATTTGCGACTGATTAGCGAGGGATTAGCGAGGGAAGTTAGAGAGGGATTAGCGAGAGAATATAGAGGGAATTAATTAATGGAGAGGGAATAGCGAGGGAATAAAGAGGGAAATTGACAAAATTAGTAAATAATTCAGCGACGTAATAGCGAGGGAAATTCACTCGCTATTTTGCGTGGGAATATTAGCGAGGGATTAGAGAGGAATTAGCGAGGGAAATAAATTTTCTAGAGACGGATTAGAGAGGGAATACTTTCCCTCGTTAATTAGCGATGAAAAAAAATGACTAAAATTTCCTTCGCTAATCTCTCTCTAATCCTTCGCTGATAATATCAGCGAGGGATTAGAGAGGGATTAGTAAGGGAAATTTTCCTTGCTGTTTTCTTAATTTCTTGTAGTGGTGGAGGATGAGTTGGGGTGCAATAGTGTAGCAGCTGGGCTCACAGCTTTTTTCTTGTGATGATTATGGCCCCTTGTCTATAGTGCAGATGTGAGAAAGGTTCCGCTTCAAGGTTTGGCCTTTAGTACATTGGCCAAAGGGTTTTAATTAACTACGTTACATTCTCTCGGCCACCGCCACTTTCAAATTGGCACTATTGCTTTCAGGCTTCGCTTTCCTTGGAAAAGAGATGGTGGATGGGATGTTGCCACGGTGACATGAAGAAGTAATGATACCTACAAATTATTTTTATTACATTATTCTTATATTCTTTTCACCTTGTTTTAGAAAAAAGATATATATAATTTTTATTTTATTATTTAAAAAATAATATAAAAATAATGTAATAAAATTAATATGTAAATATCATTATTATTTTTTCCTAAAGAGTGATGTAAAGAGAAGTTTACAAAATTGATGTGGGATGTACATTTTTTACGAAGAATATCTCATATACAAATCTCAGCTTGGAAAAATATAGTAATAATTAAATTGTGTTAGTATTTAATAATAATATTTTATGATATCTGAATTTTTTAATCTAAAAATACCTTAAATAACTTTAAAATAATTCATACATACATGTTATATTATATTTCTAAACTATATATTTTTTATAATAAGCCCCACTAGTCTCACGACTAGGATGGGTGATCCCCACTTTAGGACCCATGACGGGGAAGGAGAAAGGGATCATGGAGTTGTTGAGTTGTTCCAATAAGGTGTCAAAGTCAGAAGAGAAGTTTTAGGCATAATTTATTATATTATTATTTGATATGTATGAAAATATATTTAATGATTGATATATTTTTATTGTAACTTTTATAATATTATATATATCAAATAATTATTTAAATGTTTATGATAGACTATCTTAAATAAATGTTCCACCGAAAAAGTTACAAGCATATATTTTAACTAAGTGAACTACATTCCTGGGACTTTTTAATTATATTTTGAGAAAATATATTTGTTCATTATTCTTTTTTTACATCAAACCTTTATAACTTTCCTTTTGAAAAAAGGAAATGAGAGAGAGTAAGTATTAAAAAATATATTTTCCTCCTTTTTATATTAAAAGAAAATTTGCAATATTTTAATATAAAAAATAATGTGCAAATAAAAGAATTTGTATATTTTTGTGGAAAAGTATTTTTTATTTTAAATAAATTACATTAATTCTTAGGTTCAATAAACGACACTCTATCCTAATTTATAGTTATAATACATTTCGTTTCATCAAATGGAATTTATTCAAATGTAATAAAATACTAGCATGTATCCTGCATTGTAAAGTCTTTTTAAATTCAAAAAGAATCTAAATAAAAATAAATAAAAAAAAAAATATTTGAAAATATAAAAAATATGCATCATTAATTTATTTAGATAGAATTTAAAAAAATATAAATTAAAATAAAAAATATTTAAAAAAGTGATATACATAATTAATTAAAAAGACATAAAGGAGTAATTGAGTTATCTATTATTAAAATTCTTCCGCGTGAAATATTTTGGAGTGCATATTTTGCCATCTTGTGAAAGGAATGTGAAGACTTTTGTAACCTAGGTGGTGTTTAATATACATTTTTTAAAAGAGGGTGTATGGTATATTATCAAATTTAAGTCATTAATTTATTCATAAAATAAATTAACAACTTAGATCAATTACAAAAAATCTGTTAAGTAGGTTTTTATTTTTTTTAGGTTTTTTTAAGTTTTATTTATTTTTACATACTACTATCATAGTTATCATTGGTTGGTAGGTCATTGTATGATGCTTGCTGGCCACCACTGGCCACCTTCAGTTTTTTTTTTAAAATTATATAACTGTATAAATATTATCAGTTAAAATTTATAAGATTTTTCAACAAACACAGTTATAGTTTTAGAAAAATCGGTCACCTCTAAGTTTTTTTAAGTTGTATAACTGTATAAATATTATCAATTAAAATTTATAAGATTTTTCAACAGTTATAGTTTTAGGAAAAAAATTCAGTATACACAGTTATTTATGAAAAAAATATAAAGACTAATATAATTTTAACTGATATTATTTACATAGATGTGTAATTTTTAAAAAGTGAATAGTAGCCAGCCAGAAGTGGCCGGAGATTAGTCGCGACAGCTGCCGGAGGTGGTAGATGGTGACCGATAATGGTGGCCTGAAAAAAAAATTGTAAAAAAAAAAGAGGTAACCTGCAAAAAAAAATCTGTTGTTGCAGGTAAAAGTTTTGGTATATGGTACACCTAAACTTAGCAGGGTGTACAATAGAACCCGCCTCCTACCCTATCACTCTATCAGTTTATAGATAAACGAAAGGGCGTATGCTATTGTGCATCCTGCCAAGTTTGAGTGTATCATACACCCAAACTTTTACCTGCAACACCAGGTTTTTTTTTTACAGTTTGTTTTTTTTTCAAGCCTCCATTACCGATCACCGCTGGCAACCGTCGGCCTCCGGTCAACCGCCAGCCACCTCCGGCCGCCGTCGCCCAGCACCGGCCGCTGCCGCCGGCCAACCTCCGGCCACTTCCAGCTGGCTGTTGTTCACTTTTTTAAAAGTACACAACTGTATAAATAATACCAGTTAAAATTATAACAATCTTTATATTTTCTCATAAATAACTGTGCATATTAAAATATTTTCCCTAAAATTATAACTGTTAAAAAATATTATAAATTTCAATTGATAATATTTATACAGTTATATAACCTAAAAAGAACTGGAGGTGACCAATTGATAATATTTATACAGTTATACAACTTTAAAAAAATTTGAAGTTACCGGTGGTGGTCGACAAGCAGCGTACAATGACCTACCAACCAATGACAGTAATAGTGGTAGTATGTAAAAAAAATATAAAACTAAAAAAAACCTAAAAAAAACTTAAAAAAAAAGAAACCCGCTAAGCAGGTTTTCTATAATTGATCTAAGTCATTAATTTATTCATTTTATGAATAAATTAATGACTTAAATTTAGTGGTATACCATACACCCTCTAAAGAGGGTGTATATTAGACATCACATAAACAAAAGATCACTTCCAAAAAGATGGAACGTATGCAGTGCAGGGGATTAAATTTATAACTATGATATTCTTATCATAAATAATATATATATCTCTTTTTATATTCTTTTTAATATTATTTATCATATTTATTTTTTTATTATTATTTTTTTCACTTAATTACACCTATTTAAAATGGGTATAAAAAAGAGTATAAGAGAGAAAATGATGTAAGAGCATCATTTTCCTTAAATTTATGATTGTTAAGTGAGAGACTCAAAATGATGCCAAATTGCCAAGAAAGTGAGAAGCAGGTCAACTTGCCAATATACCTAGTTAAGGCATAGGTGATTCTGAAATTAAGAGATTTATAAGAAGATAATTAAAAGTTTGAATTTAAAAATTGACTATAAAAGAAACTTAAAAAACTAATAGTAAAGAAGTATTAATTAATTAATAACACAGACGTAAATCTTCATAAAATTCTCCGCATTCGATGTCTACTTGGGATTTTTTTTTCCCTACTTTTGTACTTAATTTTTTTTATGAGACTTTTGTACTTAATTTTTTTTATGAGACTTTTGTACTTTATTGAACCTTAACTAGGATGATACAACCAATAATTTGACCTCTCTCAAAATGTATTTGGCAAGACTATACAATTTGCACTGAAAGATATGTCTATTCATGGAAGTCCATGCAATACTACTTTATCCATATGTGTAATCATATGGCAATCATTTTCTGAAATTAATTTGCGTTTCCTTATCTTTTAATGTAATAAAATTAATTATTTTTTAATTTTTTTTTAAGAACACGAGATATTTTTACAGGTTTGATATATTTGAATTGTTTGAGATTAATTTTCATTCGACTACATAAATATAAAAGTTATGCAATTTTCTCACAAGAATTATTTTTTAAAATTTGAATTCGCGTTCTCATTTCAAGAAATCCAAATTGCATAATAGTTCAATCTACTTTTAGTGGATTTCTTTAAAAGTTGACTACTAATCATGTTATTTGTACATCTAGAATTTGATACATAACTTATACCTCTTTCACATTAACATACAGTATATCTATTTTATCTCATAATATAGTATAGTTCGATATACATCTCACACTCACATCAATATACGATGTCTATATAAAGTGTCAAATTTAATAGTAAAAAATATTTTCTAATCAAGATTACCAAAGTTTTAGTTGAAAACTTATAATTGAAAAACAAACTAAAAGAAATAACAACTTGCATATATGATTGTCATCTATCAAAAGTAAAAACACTACATTTCTATGGCGGGTGCTATTGTACACCCTATCAAGTTTTGGTGTATCATATACCCAAATTTTTATTTACAACGGCAGATTTTTTTTTACAGGTTGTCTTTTTTTTTGTACAATTTTTTTTTCAGGCCACCATTACTTGCCACCGGGCATCGCCGTCGCTGGCCAACCTCGCTACTTCAATTGATTACTATTCACTTTTTAAAATTACATAACTGTATAAATAATATCAATTAAAATTATATAGTTTTATATTTTTTCATAAATAATGTGCATACTAAAATTTTTTTTTTCTAAAACTATAATTGTTGAAAAAATCTTATAAATTTTAAGCGATAATATTTATATAGTTATACAATCTAAAAAAAGCTGGAGGTGACAGTTTTCTTAAAATTATAACTGTGTTTATTGAAAAATATTATAAATTTTAATTAATAATATTTATACAGTTATACAATTTAAAAAAAATTAGAGGTAGTTAGTGATGCTAGCAAATAACGTACAATGATTTGTCAACCGACGAAAGTGGTGGTGATAATATGTAAAAATATATATATAAAATTAAAAAAAATAAAAACCTAAAAAAAAACATACTTAGTAAGTTTCCTGTAATTGATCTAAGTCATTGATTTATTTTATAAATAAATTAATAACCTAGAATTGGTAATATACTATACACCGTCTTTTAAAAGGTATATATTGGATACCACCCATTTCTATAGACTACAGAGTCTTGGAATGCAGGTTTCACCGTTTCATCGATTTCCAATCTAACTATTTGATCTAGTTTAGTTATCTACGTGGTTTATGATTATTACACTTGCTACTTATGTAATTTTTTGTTTTTCATTTAATTATAAGGATACGTGGAAATTGGTATTTACAAAATGCTACATATTAAATTAATTTTCTTTATGTGCATCATTGTTAGTGATACTCTCAGGTAAAAAAAGTTGTTAGTGATACATTTATTGATCTAGTTTAGTTATCTGCGTGGTTTATGATTATTACACTTGCTACTATGTAATTTTTTGTTTTTTATTTAATTATAAGGATACGCGGAAATTGGTATTTACAAAATGCTAGATATTAAATTAATTTTCTTTATGTGCATCATTGTTAGTGATACTCTCAGGTAAAAAAGGTTGTTAGTGATACATTTATTGTTCCCCATGGAATCATATATAAAGATTCTTTAAAAAAGAAAAAATATATTTTACGTCAAACCTTTATAACTTCCTTTTTGAAAAAAAGGAAATGAGAGAGAGTAAGTATTAAAAAATATATTTTCCTCTTTTTTATATTAAAAAAGTTGCAATATTTTAATATAAAAAATAATGTGCAAATAAAAAAATTTGTATATTTTTGTGGAAAAGTATTTTTTATTTTAAATAAATTACATTAATTCTTAGGTTCAATGAACAACACTCTATCCTAATTTATAGTCATAACACATTTCGTTTCATCAAATGGAATCTATTCAAATATAATGAAATACTAGCATGTATCCTGCATTGTAAAGTCTTTTAAATTTAAAAAGAATCTAAATAAATATAAATTAAAATAAAAACTATTTAAAATTATAAAAAAATATGCATAATTAATTTATTTAGATAGAGTTTTAAAAAATATAAATTAAAAGAAAAAATACATTTAAAAGAGAGATATAAATAATTAATTAAAAAGATAATTTGAATTTAAAATTAAAAAAATTTAAAAATGACATATGTCATTTTTAGAGAGAAATTAAATCACTCTTAAAAGAATGTACTCTTATTTATTATATAAAGGGTGGATTTTACTTGGTCCTAGTTTTTTTTTTTTGTAAGCTTAAATGACACGTTAAATTATTGATTTGGTCTACGTGTGTTTTACTTTAGAATTCAATTTGCTATCATTTTGATTGCGTTAAATTTACTCCATATTTTTTAATAATTGTATTAATTAAATTTATTAATATCTATTAAAAAATTGTCTAGTTTTTCATGCAAAATTAATTGTGATGAGTCAAAATAAGTCTATTGTTCACATATTATTCAGAAAGTTACATGTGTATACAATTTTAAGTTAAGTCTTAATTTCTCATAACTAGATATATATATATTTTTTACTTTTGAGAGTATCTCCCAATAGATAAAAAATTAATTTTTTGGAATAAAGTTAGGCATATAAATGAAGATTCCTTACAACAATATTATTTTTATGTACATGAATTACGATGTTATATATATATATAGAGAGAGAGAGAGAGAGATATATAGATAGCACAGTATACATATTATGATTGGAACTAAACTCAAATAAGAGACTATCTATTATTATTTATTTGTGTCTATTGTCATTCTTATTCTATTAGTTTTTTATTATATGAGTTATTTTGAGTTATTAGATCAAAAGTCAAAACAAATTAAAATCAAATATCATTTTGATAAGAAGTTGATGAAATAAGAATGATAATAAACACAAAGAAGTGGTAATAGACACTCCCTCAAACAAATGTTGATGAACAAATTTGAGTGACGATTATAGTTTCTATGGTATGGCTTCTCTGTCTATTTATGAAACAATCAATTGATTATATAAATTTTAGATATGTCTCTGGCAAGATTTAGAGCATATCAGATTTCTGAATTATGCATTACAATTAAGACGATAAGTGAGATAATGTACGGAGGGAATTTCAATTTAATTCAATATATATACCAATAAAATTACTTATAAATTGAATACAAAACTTCTCAATAATATATCAAAATTTCTTATAATTAAACCCCTAGCGCTAGATGGAAGGAGTGGATGTGGAATATTCCGAGAAAACTCTTCCGCGTGAAATATTTTGGAGTGCATATTTTGTCAATTTTGTGAAAGGAATATGAAGACTTTTGTGACCTATCACTCTATCAGTTTATAGGAAAAATTCTTACTTAAATCATAAACATTATAGTTAAGTGCACTAAGTCAATTAAAATTTAATATTTTTATTAATTTTTATAAAATTAATTATGTAATATAATTATTCATAAAAATACTAAATCATGATTGGTCTAGTGTACCTAACTAAATGTCCATGATTTAAGCAAGAATTTCTCCAGTTTATAGGTAAACGAAAGACGTATGCAGTGCAGGGGTTAAATTTATGATTGTTAAGTGAGAAAGACTCAAAATGATGCCAAATTGCCATGAAAGTGAGAAGCAGCCCAACTTGCTAATATACCTAGTTAATGCATAGGTGATTCTGAAATTAAGAGATTTATAAGAAAATAATTAAAAGTTTGAATTTAAATATTGACGATAAGAGAAACTTAAAAAATTAATAGTAAAGAAGTATTAATTAATTAATAAAACAGACGTAAATCTTCAGAAAATGCTCCGCATTCGATGTCTACTTGGGATTTTTTTTCCTACTTTTTAACTTAATTTTTTTATGAGACTTTTGTACCTTATTGAACCTTAACTAGGATGGCACAACTAATAATTTGGCCTCTCTCAAAATGTATTTGGCATTACTATACAATTTGCACTGAAAGATATGTTTATTCATGGAAGTCCATGCAATACTACTTTGTCCATATGTGTAATCACATGACAATCATTTTCTGAAATTAATTTGCGTTTCCTTATCTTTTAATGTAATAAAATTGACTATTTTTTAAATTTTTTTTTAAAATATAAGATATTCTTACAGGTTCGATTCGTTTGAATTGCCTATGAGATTAATTCCTATTCGACGAGGAAAGTACGAAGGTTATGCGATTTCCTTACAAGAGTTACTTTTAAAATTTTGAATTCGCGTTCTTATTCCAAGAGATCCAAGTTGCTTAACACTTCAATTTACCTTTTGTGGGTTTCTTTAAAAATTGACTACTAATCAAGAACAATCATGTTATTTGTACACCTAAAATTTGATACTTAGTTTACACTTCTTTCACATCGACATACAATATATTTATTTTATCTTAGAATACAATATACTTTGATATCCACTCATACTCAAATCGACATACAATGTCTATACGGAATGTCAAATTTAGTCGTACAAAAAATATTTTCCAATCAAGAATACCAAAGTTTTGGTTGAAAACTTATAATTGAAAAACAAACTAAAAGAAATAACAACTCGCATATATGATTGTCATCTATCAAAAGTAAAAACACTACATTTCTATAGACTACACAGTCTTGGAATGCAGGTTTCATCGACTCCCAATCTAACTATTTGATCTAGTTTAGTTACCTACGAGGTTTATGATTATTACACTTGCTACTTATGTAATTTTTTGTTTTTCATTTAATTATAAGGATACACGGAAAATTGGTATTTACAAAATGCTACATATTAAATTAATTTTCTTTATGTGCATCTTTGTTAGTGATACTCTCAAGGAAAAAAAAAGTTGTTAGTGATACATTTATTGCTCCCCATGGAATCATATATAAAGATTCTTTAAAAAAAGAACTGCGTAGTTCTCACGTTTACGTTGGCGCCGGCTCATGCCTGCTGCCTGGCTTAAACTTATTATCGCCTATTCCATAAATGAATTGCACCCTACAACAAATCGACAATATCTGCCGCCGTGAGCGTTACAAGAAGAATCGGCACCTTTATCCAAGGTCATATAGAAATATTATTGTATGTATATAAATGTAACACATTTTTTTTTACACAAGAGATAAAAAATTAAACAGAAAAAAAAATAAATTTCATTAAATCCATTCATCATAAAAAATTATCACATTTCTTAAACTTTTTATAAATATACATAAAAAATGACATGTTACATTTGTACGCAACTAATAATTTTTGGGTCATGTATATACAACATTGTATAACAGCTTCAAGGTTTAAAACTTTATGTGCACACAAAATTTATCTCCTAGCTGGAAATCTTAAATGAAACTAAACTATGTAAAGCAAAGCTCTTAGTATTCTCAGGAGAATATTAATTGGTAGATGCCCTTGTTATTGTCTTCAACTAGGATTGTAGCTGCAAAGCATTATTGGGACTCAAAATGAGAAATATATTTATAATTTCATCGAGCAGTTCAGGCTATTTTTTCTTGTAAAATCTGCATGCCTTAGCAATTAGCACTGCTTTCAATCTCAATTGCATCATGAGATTTTTCCACTATGTTCTTCAACATATTACTTTTTTTGCAGTTGTTGCTGTATCGAGCACATTTGCCACAGCTCAAGAAGGTCCTATAGGTAACCCTGCAGAGAAAGATGCCCTTGTTGGTTTCAAGACCACTTTCAATGACCCTTTCCTAAATGATAACTGGACTGGCCTCCATTGCAATATCAGTGATCCACCAAGGTGGTTTGGGATTCAGTGTGCCAATGGTCGTGTCACCGGTATAGTTTTGGAAGGTATGGGGCTGAAAGGAGAAGTCACCGTCAATGCATTCTTCAACCTTGAACAGTTGTCTGTCCTGAGCTTCAAGAACAATTTTCTACATGGAAATGTGATGATGAATTTCTCCAACAATCAACAAATGAAGCACATTGATTTGTCAGACAATGAGTTTGATGGATCAATATCAAAATCCCTTCTGAGTCTCAACCAATTGGAAACATTGTTTCTGCAAGATAATAGGCTCACAGGCTCAATACCAGAATTTAGTCAACCAAGTTTGAAGATATTCAATGTCCCAAATAACGATCTTGAGGGCCCAATCCCAACAACAAAAACTCTTCAATCATTTGACCCTGCTTCCTATTCTGGAAATCCTAGATTATGTGGTCCACCTTCTCTTAATTCCTGCAAGATTAGCTCCGGTACTTCTCCTATTCCAGCACCCTCAAAAGACCCAAACAACAATGAGGTCCAAAATAACTCTTCAGATAAAAACCATACTTCCACTATGTTACTAATTTTCAATGTGGTTCTTCTGTTAGCAATTATATTGCTATTGTTGCTTTACTATAACACAGCCAGAAACCTCAATAAAATGATGAAGGGGCAGATTCCCATAGCCAAAGATCAAGATGTGGAGATTAGGGTTGAGAAGAAGATAGAAATAGGGGAAGGGACAAGGATGACAGTAGAAGAGAGAAAGGAACTCATATTCTTTAAGGATAAGCCAAAATTTCAAATGGGTCAACTTCTTAGAGCTTCTGCTGAGGCAGTGGGTCAGGGAATCATGGGGAACAGTTATAAGGCCATGTTGCACGGTGGACCTACCATTGTTGTGAAGAGGTTAAGGGACTTGAAACCACTCACTGAGGAGGAATTTGCAAAGCTATTGCATATGATTGCTGATCTGAAGCATCCAAATTTGTTGCCCTTGCTTGGTTATTACCATTCTAGAGATGAGAAGCTGCTGCTCTATAGATATGCAGAGAACGGAAATCTTTTCTCTCGACTTCACGGTAATTTAACACAACTTGCTTTTTTTTATTGATAAATTTACCCATTAATATACATATGAACCTAATAGCCCAACTGCAAAGTTGGGGGTCAGCACCCCTATTCGACCCGTGTCTGCTTTTGATAAATGTGATGGTTCCCCCATGATAGAAGCAATAGACTTCCCTTTGCAAGAGTCCTACACCCAAATAAGCCATTACTATGTCTACAAAGAGTTTATGGTTTTCAACATATAAAATATAATAGAATCCTTTCCCAAATCCATAAACAATATTACTTTCATTTTTCCTCTTCCTACATCCATTTATCTTGAATGGGCAAAAAAGCTAGGAATCTTTTTAGATGTTTAAGGACACTAAAGTTAGTTCCAAGTTTAATTACAAATTAATTTGTTTGTGTCTACATTTGACTGTATATATATGTTTTATCCAGTTAGCCGTCCTTTTTTACTTCGAAACCAGTTTTGTTATTTATACTACAAATTTTGTACATTATTTTTACACCAGTTAATAATGTAAATTTGTGATCAATAACATATAGTTTGTAGTTAATAGAATTAGAAATTCATTAGCAATATTGAGTAATCTTGCTAATCCCGTTTGTTACATAGTAAAAGTTGTTAATTAGAAATTTATATATTATTAATCAGTGTAAAAATATTGTAAAATTTTTCATGTGTAATCATCATTTTTGGGAAACAATATGAATCAGCAACCAAACTAAGCATTACCTTCTTGTGCTCTCAAAATTGGGAGATTTCAGATGCTAGAGGTGGAAACCGGGTTCGATTCAAATGGAACTCAAGATTATCAGTTGCAAGAGGCGTAGCTCGAGCATTGGAGTACCTTCACATCAACACCAAGTCCGATACCATTGTCCCCCACGGCAACTTGAAGACCTCAAACGTGCTCCTTGATGAAAACGATGTGGTTCTTGTTTCTGACTATGCCCTTGCTTTCATAATAGCACAACCCCTTGCAGCTCAGCGTATGGTTGTTTACAAATCACCAGAATATGGTTACGCAAGAAAAGTTACCATGCAATCTGATGTATGGAGCTATGGTTGCCTTCTCATAGAGCTTCTAACAGGGAAAATCTCTGCATGCACAGCTCCACCTGGGTCTGGTGGAGTTGACTTATGCAGTTGGGTTCACAGAGCAGTGAGGGAAGAGTGGACTGCCGAGATATTTGACAAAGAAGTTTCTGTGCAGAAGAGTGCTCTTCCTGGGATGCTAAGATTGCTTCAGATTGCAATGCGTTGCATTGAGAGGTTCCCAGAGAATCGTCCTGGGATGAGTGAGGTGGTGAGAGAAGTGGAGAAAATACATGCCCCAATAATATCAGAATTAGATGATGATGATCTATCTGGGGATAGGTCTATAACAGATGATTCTCTTTCAACCAGTACCTCTATTGCAGATTAAAAATGCAGACTTGGACCTCCAGCTTAGAAGTTAGAAGTTGGAACACGTGTACTCTTAACAAGAAGTTACAATAATCCAAACTAAGGTTCAGATTTGTATGCCTATTTATTTCTCTCTTGAAATGAAGGCTTGAAACCATTTTCATGAGCATGCTGTAATATGTAGTTCGTCCACCTTCACTACAACAAAATTGGTCTATGATTACATTTTTTTAAGCTACACTTAAAAAGTGTAGTCTAAAATCTTAATAAGCAACACTTTTACACGAGTAGCCTATTGTGAGTGATTTTGGCAACAAATTTTTTAACAACACTTGAAAAATGTACCCTTTACACTTTAAAGATACGCTTTTTAAACGTTGCCATATTATACATTTAAACACGCTTTTTTTAATAAAATACAACATTTATAAAGCGTAGCTTATTTAACAATGTGAGGCAACGTTTCCTAAACGTGCCCTAATATATTTCCATAACGCCTGCAACGTTTTGTTTCCCACTAATTATTTTCTTTTTTGGCAAATCTACATTTCTGCTTGTTTTACTTTCAGAACCCAAAAGCAAATTCATCTCCCTTTCATTCAGAAACTCAAAGGCTCAAAGTCACTCCGCCCACTCCCTCTGATCTTCATCGGCCTCAGCTCTTCGTCTCCACATTGTCTCTCTGCCACTCCCTTCTCTCCGTTAGGGTTTGCTGCTAAGTGTTTAATTGATGGTTCATCCCCCAATAAGGTGCCTTTTATCTTTCAATAAATCTGCTTCGTTTCTTCTTTTGTTTCCACCTCTGATTTTGGTTTCTACGCATCAAGTGAGTTTTTTTCCTTCCTACCCATTTAGTATTCTTGTTTCACTCTAAAATGTCTCTTCACTCACAATAGATTGAAATAGGAATCATTAGAGGTAGTTGATAGTGAAGATTAGATCAGATAAGATCAGATTCAGATCAGATGGGCGGAGGTGGTGCAACGCCGAACGTGGAGGAGCAGTATTCGTCGGCGAAGACGTCGGTGTGGTGGGACATAGAGAACTGCCATGTCCCTAAAGGTTCCGATCCCTACGCCATCGCCCAGAACATTAGTTCAGCGCTGGTTCACATGAATTACTGTGGACCTGTTCCCATCTCCACCTACGGCGATACCACTCGCATCCCTGCCTCTGTACAGCACGCCCTCTCCAGTACTGGCATCTCCCTCAATCATGTTCCTGCTGGTATCAATTCAATTTCCTACCAACCCTCAATCCTTATTATTAATTACTTTTTCTATTTGTTTTCTTATTTTCTAAGCCCTGATTTATACCTCATCAATTGAGGAAGAACGATTCTGCATGTTAAATTTGGAATTTCATACTTTAGCTTATTGTCGTACTTGTTACCAAGTACCTATTTTCGATTTCTGTGATTTATACCTGTGCGATTTAGGTTTGTCTCCTCTGTCCTATTAGTTGGTTTGATTGATTAATTGATTGATTCCATTTGTAACAAGTCATGCATATCTTACCATCGAGAAGTTTTTACTAAGAGTACTACACTATGACAATACACAATGGTATCCTTCAACCCATTTGTGTCTAAAATTGTGGAATTGTTTGTTTGTGAATTGTGGGTGGATCTGTTGTGTTGGTTGTTTTCGTGTGAAATTATCTTTAGATCTGATACCAGAATTTACTGTTTGGAGATTTTGATTCCACAATTTGTCTCTTGTTTCGTGTGTGTGTGTAGAAACCGAGAATGTTGGTTGAGCTTAAACATGTCAATAATTTTTTTTAACTATTTACATTTTATTTTTGAATATCATATGGATCTGCAAGTCTTTTTATGATTGCTTCACTTGTAAATTATAGATCTCGTTCTCTCTGTAATTATACTCATGATTTCTCAAAATTATTGTATTCTGCAATGTTATTATACCTGTGGATATTGGATGGATTTCGTTGTTTGGTGTTACAATTATTTAACTTTGGATCTTAATATGGTTACCTTGTTAACTGGTAATAAACATTTTGGAGAGTGAATGTGCATTTCTTATGATGTTGTTTTGAGTTTGGGATTTGTGTCATATAGGCTGCTGAGAACAATGTTTTTATTGGCATTATTGCTTCCCTCAATGCTAAGACTTCAATGTTGGTTTGTGCAAATCCAAGTAGGTCTCGATATAATCCTTGCCTGTCTGTCATTGACAACATACACCTTCCTCCCACTCTTCTGTCTAGGTTAGATGTTGGACATAAGCTGTGATAAATAGTTTACGGGCCTGGCTGCATATTTATCTAATTTCGAATACCTAGGCAGCTGAATACTATTAGCTATTTAGTACTTCAGCTTCAGCCGCGCTTTATAATTTTTATGAATCATTGTCAAGCAAAAGGGGTATTAGTCATGTATGTAGTTGAATAGGTTGTTGATCCTCTTTATCAAACCATGGTGTGAGAAGTAGTGGTTAAAATGAATCTTGATGATGCCTTGAAATAATAAATTGAAGTTCTTGAACAATTTTGTATGTAGTAGTTGCTAATAACTGAATTGATCTGCGCTTTCTCAGGTTCGATATAATTTACTTAATTCTTGACAAGGCTGATGAGCAGATGGACAGGAGACTTGCCAAACATATTGTTGTGTAGTCAAAGCAGGAAAGAAAAGAAAAAGAAGCCCTTGCTGCAGAAGGGGGATGGACTATTGTTGTACACCATAAAGGTAGGATGAAAACTACTGACTCTGAAAGTGGAATTGCTGTGGGTTCTGTTGCTCAAGCTGCTTTGGAGAATAAAATGGCCAAAAAGAAGTGTAAAGAAGTTGGTCTAGATTTCTGCCTCTTTCAAAAAAGAGAAGCCCAGATAAATGGTATGACCAGCTTTTCCATAATGTTAAGCCATTTTATATATCCTAAAAAATGTTTCATTTGTGTTAAAACAAATAGTCAATAATCAAATATAGGACAAGAATGTTGGTGTAAATTAAAAGAAAAGCATAAAGATTTTTATTTTAAGGGGCTTTCTGTCAAATATGCACAGGAATTGGAAAGATCTTATGAGCTGATGTTATTTGTTTTTCTTTCATTTCTATTGAATTCTTCTTTAATGAATTATTGAAACATACAAAACATATATAGTGATTCCAAAGTGATCAGAATAAGTAACTATTTGTGTCAGGCGTTTTGTTCTTGTCCTGAAATTATTCATTTAAGCTTTGAGTTAGTACTTGAAAGGAATTTATTCGCCTAAATGCATAAGACTGATATGAGGAGTGCGTCTTAAAATTGCCCTTAAAGAAATCTAGTCTCAAATAATGGAAACACAGGCTTAAAAATATCTACGGTAAAAAAGGTGTAGCATCAGTAATATCCATAAGATTTGGTGTAGTAAGAGATTTCAAAATTAGTTCTATCAAAAAATGTATGTAAGTCTCATTGAGGAAATCGAGTTTGTTGGGTCATAATTTAGATTTAGATTCCTTACAGTAATTGCATAGATGTAATGAAAGGGGTTAGCATGAAGGATGGAGATCACCTGTCATTATTTCCTATTTGATTTCCCTGTCCCTCCACTTAAATTCTGATAAGTGTAAAATAAATTAAGTGAGAATGAGACATGTAATTAAGTTTAAAACACTTGTCAGAATTTAAGTGGGAAGACAGGGAAGGGGACAGAGAATGGGGACAGGTGATCCTTGTCCTAGCATGAAAGGGGTTAGCTTCATAAAATCTTTAGTCCAAGTTATAGAATCAGTAACAAGGAAGGATTGTTGTTTTTGGAAAAATCTTGAAACCAGTCATTTCGTCACTTGTATTGCTTACAAGGTTATATGATTCTGAGTTTCTGATTCAGTATCCAATCTTTGCAAATAAAAGTCATAATTCTCAAGTAATATTAGGTATCCTAATATAAATTTTGTAGATTATAGTGGTCAATTTAGTGTAGGTAATAGTTATTTTAATTTTTATTAGTACTAATATTTTTTTGGTTTAACTATTATTAGTATTAATATTTTTTTGGGTACAATTATTAGTATTAGTATTTTTTTGAATGATTTTATTTTTTTGATATGTCTGAGTTGTTGAGATTTTTTAGCTTTTTAAAATTGAATCTATACATTACTAATCTTTAAGTTTAATTTAAATTTGTAGGACAATGTTGGTACTGCATTTGGGGATGGTAACAGAACTACTTAGTATATTTGATATTCTTGAAGAGAGCTTGATGAAGATAATTTTCTCATACATTGTGAATTGTATAATTTTTATTTTGATTATGTACTTTAGATTATGATGATGGTGACAATTCTAGTACTTTGGATTATTTGATTAATATTTTAATCAATGTATTAAATATTAAAATTAGTTTATATTATTACTTGAAATTTTATACTATTTAAATTTGTATATATTCTAAAATTAAAATTTTATAAAAATAATATATAAAATAAATGGCATTAAAAATATTTAAAAAAATTAAGTATTTTTAATGTTTTACTAAATTTAATTAGAAGCCGTGTAATTAGATTAACAAATGGTATTTTTACAAAATAAAAAGAGTAGTAGTCATTGTAGGAGGTTAAAACAACAAAAATAACAACAGGAATGCTTGTAAAAGTCATGCCTTAGGTGAAACATATAAAAATGATATAAGGGGGCATAAGGGAACGCTTTGCAAGCGTTCTCATAGAGTTTGATATAAGGGGATGTTTTACAAGCGCATCCATAGGATTTGACATAAGGGGATGCTTTGTAAGTATACCCATAGAATTTAATATAAGGGAACGTTTTACAAGTGTACTCATAGTGTTCGACATAAGACAATGCTTATAAGTGTACCCATAGAACGAAAAAAAAATGTTATTTTTTACTCTGAAAAAGCATAGCCTTAGATAATAGGTCACGACTGAATAGGTCACTCCTCTAAAAACGTTGCCTTAGAGCCAAAAAGTGTAGCCTTTCTCAAAGGCTACACTTTAACGTATTTTAGGGTACATTTTTAAAGAGTTACTATAGGCCAATTTTGCTGTAGTACTTGTATCCTTGCATGCATCTCTTTTGATTGAATCACGTGTTGATAGTTCAACTTTTCACATTGTTGTTGACATAATTACAAACTCTATTAAAGATATAGTAACACATAATTAAATAATAGTACAAAATAATTTTTTAAGAAATATTATAAGGTGTAACCAAAAAAAATTTATAAGGTACTCTTGAGTCTTGAATACCTCATCTTACACATTGTTGAAAATTTTAAGTCTGAGATCTGACATTATCTTTTATAAAGTCAATTTTTTTAATAACTTAACAATGTATAATCAAATATAATAATATAAAAATAATTATATTAATATTTGATCAAAATTAAACTTATTATTTTATTCTCTATTAATATATTTTAAAATCAACACATATATATTGTTCAAATATAAAAGTATGAATTATTTAGGGAAAATAGTATATAACTCAATAAACTTAGATTTTTTAAAATTATTATCATAAAATTTAAAATATTTTTAATTAGCCTTTAAACTTCAACTAATAACCTAATAGATTCTCCCGTTTAAGGTTTCTTAACTCACTAACAGAAATATCACATTGCAACATCTTATCCATCAATTTTAAAATTTGGACGGTTAATTAATTTATTCATTAAATTCAAATTTTAAGTAATCTTTAAATAGTAATATTCGTAGATAAAAGCCCTTAAATTTTAAAAATGAAACAAAAAATACGTTATAATCAGAAGAGATTATCAACCTATACAATTTAATGAATAAATTAATAAATAATATATATTAATCAAATAGATAAGATGTTATTACATAATATTTTTATTAGTGAGTTAACAAATCTTAAAAAAAATTGTTAAATTATTAGTTAAAATTTAGAGACTAATTAAAAAAATTAAATTTGTGATAATGATTTGTAAATGGTCAGAGTTTAACGGCATGATCATACTCTTTTCCCAATTATTTAATAGCATACTTATTATTGTTTTTAGCCATATATGTTACCAGTGACCTTTTCTAACCACAATATTATTATCAGAATTGTCACCTTTCTTTAATTTCAATTTTATATGACATAAAAAACTTATGAAATCATTTTTTTCTGGGTGCATATATATCTATGAATCTAAAAATTGGTTTATTTAAAGTGAATTTATCTTTAAATTAAAATAAATAAATAAAATATATTTTTATTTTTATTTAATTTAAAATATATTATAATCTTAATTATTAAAAATTAATAATAAATATATTTTTATTTACTTACTTTAAACTTTAAAAGTAAATTTATTTTAAAAGAACATTATTGCTTTTTTGAATGCTTATCTTTCTAAGAAAGCTAAAGCACTTATTTTAATGGATGTTTTGAATTATCTTATTTTTATATTTTATATTTAAAATAATTTATAATAAAATATTTTTAAAAATAAACAATTATTTTACTTAAAATAATATAAACCAAACATGGCTAATATGTTGGGTACTAGAATTATGAAATAATATCACATAATTAAAATAAAGTTGAGAAAATTAGAATTAACACACAATATTTAATATGGAAAATCCTCTAATGGTGATGAGGAAAAAAATCATGAATAAGAATAAAAGATTTTCATTATGTAAAAAAAATTTACAACTTCTCTCTAATTACAATGAGAGAATAATAACACTTTCTCTTAAGATAGGAGAATGAATACACTTCTCTCTATATAAAATAGGAAAGACTCTCAGAATATACTATGTGATATTTCTCTGTGAAAATGGGATGATGAAATTGATGGAGGAGACCAGTATTTATAAGAGAAAATTTCCTTCCAAATCACTGCTCCACTTGCCAACCACCTTTATTATTATTTTTTTCTTTCTTCAACTGTCTTTTGCTTCATCGAATTCAAGCTCCTTTTGTTGATTTTTTTAATGCCACAAAAGTGGCTTTATGTTTATAATCTCTCACTTCAAGTCACTTTTGGTGAGTTTTCAAAACCTTTCTCATCTTGTCAGTTTCATGCTACCTACGTTTCTGATAGGCCATAAGAGGATCTACACCATTTAAACTTATCAGAGCTTATTGATTTTGTCATAACATCTGCTAGGTTCTTTTTGATATGAATCTTTTGCATACCCACACTCCATTCTTCAACTACTTCTCAAATAAAGTGATATTGAACTCCTATATGCTTTGTCCTAGAATGAAAGGTTGGATTCCTTGTAATATGCAAGACACTCTGACTAACACAATACAAAGGAATCTTTTGTTGCTTGTGCCCGAGTTCCTCCATTAACCTTTTTAATCTAAATTGCTTCCTTGCATGCTTGTGTAACTGCCATATATTCAGCTTTTATAGTAGATAAAACTACAACAGTCAGTAACTTTGATAACCAGCTCACAACTCCTCTTACAAGTATAAACATATAGCCTATAGTAGATTTCCTTTTATCAAGATTAAGGGTGATCACGGGTCGGGGTCGGGTCGGGTTTGGGGAGAAAAAAATACAATCTAATTAGGTCGGGTCGGGTCGGGTTTGAGAATTTTTTTTGAGTGACCCGAACCGAACCAACCAGATTGTAATCGGGTTGGTTGGGTCACCGGGTCGGGTTATGGAAATTGAATAAAATAATGGTTGAATTTAGGCAAAACGACGTCGTTTCACGGGTCATCGGGTTGAGTCATCAAGTTAGTCACTTAAAACCCGTAATCCAAACCAATGAGAGGTAGGGTTTAATCGGGTCGACCCGAACTGACCCGAACACCTGAACTAACCCGGATATTTGTAATCGGGTTGAATCGAGTTCGTGGGTCGATAGTTCGGGTTGATCACCCCTAATCAAGATCACCTGCAAAATATGAATTAACATATCCCCTTACAACAAATTTTGATCCTTCAAAACATAATGCAGCACCTAAGGTTCCTTTAATGTACCTTAGGTTCCTGTTAATAGCATTCCAATGTTCTTTACCAGGATCTGCCATAAAACGACTGACCGTACCAATTGCTTAAGCAATATCTGGTCTAGTACAAATCATTGCATACATAAGGCTTTCCATTGTTGATGCATACGGTACTCGAGACATTTTCATCCTCTCTGATTCACTGCTAGGACTCATACATGAGCATAATTTATAATTGACAAGAAGTGTGGTAGAGATTGGCTTACAATCTTGTATGTTGAAGCACTGCAAGATTTTCCTAAGATAGTTCTTCTGGAAAAGCTAAACCTTCCTATCTTTTCTGTCTTGGTGAATTTGCATCCTTAAAATCTTGTTTGCTAGCCCCAAGTCCTTCATATCAAACTCCCTAGCCAACTGTGCCTTCAATTCTTGGATTCGATCTTTGTTGGAGCTTACCACCAACATGTCATCCATGTACAACAGTAAGATAATAAAATCATTGTCACCAAACCTCTTGTAATATGTACAATGGTCTGAACTCATTCTGTTGTATTTGAAGCTAATAATGAAGGAATCAAATCTCTTGTACTAACACTTTGGCGCCTACTTTAAACCGTACAGAAATTTGGTTAACCAGCAAACTAAGTTTTTCTTGTCTTTTTCTTCAAAGCCTTCTGGTTGGAGCATATATATATATATATATATATATATATATATATATATATATATATATATATATTCTTCTAACTCTCCATGAAGAAAAGTTGTTTTCATATCTAATTGTTCAAAATGTAAATCAAATGCACCACACATAGCCAAGACTACTCTGATAATGGTAAGTCTGTCAACTGGAGAGAATATCTCATTAAAATCAATTCCTTCTTTCTGAGCATACCCTTTGACCACCAGCCTTACACGATATTGTTCCACGTGATCATTGTT
Organism: Ormosia semicastrata; assembly: GCA_029884595.1. Lineage (NCBI taxonomy): Eukaryota > Viridiplantae > Streptophyta > Magnoliopsida > Fabales > Fabaceae > Ormosia > Ormosia semicastrata. The sequence goes on from JAQQTO010000052.1 coordinate 13,198,253, forward strand.
ATCTCGTTTGATCTTATAGACTCATTTGTTACTAATGACTTTGCGTCCCTTTAGAAGTTTAACAAGTTCCAATGTCTTATTTCTATGTAGGCCTTCTATTTTTTCTTGCATTGCTGCCATCCACAGAGAAGCTTCTGAGCTACTCACAGTCTCTTGAAAGGTTGACGGCTCTTCTTATTCTGTTGGAAGACAATATGCATCGTGGCTTGCCATAACATAGTTTGAGTGCTATGATGGTGCTCTTATCTGGCACGTTGATCGTCAAACTTTTGTATCATTGGCCTCATATGGTTCTTGTTCCTCGTATTCTGGTACTTGTATTGCTTCAGAGGAATCTTCTTCTCTAGCTTTTCCATCTACCTGTACCGTAGTAGTCTCTTTCAAAGTGTTGTCATCTTCTTGTTCACTTTGCAGTTCATTTTTTGTAAATATCATATCTTTGCTGATAATAACCTTGCGGGCAGTGGAATCCCACAGGCGATACCCCTTAACACCATCAGCATAACCCAAGAATATGCATTTCTTGGATTTTGGATCCAACTTTGTTCTTTCTTAGGAATTGTACATCAAATATGCAGGACATCCGAATACATGAAGAGAAGAATAATTTGTTAGCTTGTCATTCCACATCTCCATTAGTGTCTTTAAACTAATTATAGTTGATGGTGAACAATTTATCATGTAATAGATGGTTTTGACTGCTTCTGCCCAAAAAGACTTGGCTAGACCTATAATTCGTAACATAGCTCTTGTTCTTTCTAGGAGAGTTCTATTCATCCGCTCTGCTACACCATTCTGCTGAGGTGTGTGTATAACTGTAAACTGTTTTTGAATACCTTCTAGCTTGCAAAATGTAAGAAAATTGTCATTTGTATATTCTCCTCTATTGTCTGTCCTTAAACACTTGATCATTTTTTTGGATTCAAGTTCTACTCTTACTTTGAAGTCCTTGAAGATTGGAAACACATCTGACTTCTTCTTGATTGGGTACACTCATAATCTCCTGGAGTAATCATCAATGAATTATACAAAGTATTTTGCTCCTCCTAAGGACATTACTAGTGACTCTCACACATAAGAATGAATCGAATCCAGTAAATGCTTAGCAGTTGATCTATCAAACTTTAATCTATGCTGCTTGCTTGTAATACAGTGCTCACAAAAAGGTAAGTTTACTTATTTGAGCCCGAGAATGAGATCACGTTCTGCGAGAATCTTCAAACCATGTTCTAACATATGGCCTAATTTATGATGCCACATTATCATTGATTCTTTATGGCTTGCTAATGTAATTGATGCATCTGCCTTTTGTAGTATATCTCCCACAAGCATATATAAATTTGCCACAATTTTTTCTACTTTCATCACCACAAGAACACCTCTTACAACCTTCAAGATCTCACATTCAATATAGGTTTTGCGTCCGAGGTCATCCAATTGTCCAATAAGCAATAAATTATTCTTTAAACCCTTCACATGTCGTACCCCTTAAATTGTACGAATTGTACTAGCGTATAATTTTATTTTGACAGTACCAATTTCAGCAATTTCCAAGGCATGATCATTTCCCATGAGTAGAGATCCTTCTGATATATGTTCATAAGTACTAAACCAATCTCGTTGTAAAGTCATGTGTCATGTTGCTCCTAAATCCATTAACCAAATATCAGTGAATTGTTTTTTGCCTTTAGAATCAACTACTACTTCGCTATACAAGATTTCTCCATCATCAAAGGTACTAGCAACACATCCTTGAGAGGTTGTTTCTCCAAGAGCTTTTTCTGCATTTTTCTTGTTGTGCCAACAATCTTTCTTTAAGTGTCCTATCATGTCACAATGGTAGCATTTGAAGTTCTTCCTTCTTCGTGACTTTAATCTACTCTGATTTCGGCTCCCACTAGAGCCACGTTCCGTTGATCTTCTTCTCATCATCGACAAAGCCTCTGCTTGCTTTGAGCTTTCTAATCTGTCTTCCTTGTTCTTCAGCCTGGATTCTTGTTCAAGAATAGCAGCAACAACATCATCAAATTGAAGACTATCAGCAATATTATTATTTGTTATATTGATGATGAGTCAATCATAAGAGTCAGGTAGACTTTGAAGTAGAAGTTCTGCACGTTCATTTTTCACCATGTTGTAGTCTGATGCAGTAAGCTGAGAAAATAACGTGTTCAGATTGTTAATGTGATCTGTTACTGTTGTGGATTTACTCATTCGAAGAATGTAAAGCCTTATCTTTAAGAATATCTTGTTGTGAAGTGACTTGACCTCGTACAATTTGGTGAGTGCATCCCAGATCTCCTTTGTAATCTTCTTTTCTGCAACACTTGACAAAACTGAATCTGTCAAAGTTAGCTGCAGGTTGTCAACAGCATTATCATCCATCTCCGTCCACTTGTCATTAGGTATCCCAGTGGGTCTGCCTTCAATTGCTGCTAAGCAATTGTCCTTCCTCAAGATCGCTTTTATCTTCAATTTTCATAAGGGGAAATTACTTCCATTGAACCTCTCAATCTCAAATTTTACTGCCATAGTATTGACAACAATATATCTCTCAACTGGATTGGCTTACTCTATTTCACCGTAAATAGTATCGTATACGTGAATAGTATTGTATATATATATTGTATCGGGACAACCTCTTATATATTAACAATACTGTAAAAGTATATAACCACACGTTTGAATAGTAATCGTGAACAGTATCGCAACATGAATAGTATCATGTAACCAATGGCTCTGATACCATTGTTAGGTACTAGAGTTATGAAATAGTATCACACAGCTAAAATAAAATTGAGAAAATTAGAATTGATACACAATATTTAACGTAAAAAATTCTCTAATAGTGATGAGAAAAAAAATCACGGGTAAGAATAAAAAATTTTTACTATGTGAAAGAAAATTATAACTTTTCTCTAATTACAATGAGAGAATAATAACACTCTCTCTTGAGATAGGAGAATATACATCTCTCTATATAAAATAGGAAAGACTCATAGAAGATATTGTGTGATATTTTTCTATAGAAATGAAGTGATAAAACTAATTGAAGTGGCCAGTATTTACAGAAGAAAATTTCCTTCCAAATCACTGTTCCACCTGCCAACCACCTACATTATTTTTTTTTCTTTCTTCAATTGTCTTCTAGTTCACTGAATTCAAGCCCCTTTTGTTGACTTTTTTTTTCAATGCCACAAAAGTGGTTTTAAGTTTATAATATCAACATATCCCCAGACAACAAACTTTAATCTTTCAAAACATAATACAGCACTTGATGTTCTTTTAATGTATTTTAAGATCCTCTTAATAGTATTCTAATGCTCTTTATTAAAATTTGTCATAAAATGATTGATCATATTAATTGCTTAAGTAATATCTGGTCTAGTACATCATTACAGATATAAGGCTTATTATTACTAATACATATAGTATTCGAGACATTTCTATTATTTTCACTTTATTGTTAGGATTTATACATGAAGATAATTTGTAATTAACAAAAAATGAGATAAAAATTAACTTATAATCTTACATATTGAAGTGTCACAAAAGTTTCTTAAGATAATTCTTATAATACAGTCAAATTTTTTTATCTTTTTTATCTCAATAAATTTACATCTTTAAAATATTATTTACTAATTCTAAATTTTTCATATTAAATTTTTTAAGTAACTTTGTCTTCAATTGTTAAACTTATCTTTGTTAGAACTTACCACCATCATAACACATCCCAGTATCCCACACCACATGCATACAAATTTTCACATGAAAAAAAGCTGACAAGATCAATACAGATCAGGTGTAGATTGACTTCGATCCTGTCAGGTGCCAACAAAAGAACTTGCAATAATGTCTTATTACCGTTCATCATCTTTGAATAGAAGCAGGTTATAACCCAGAGGACACTAAAATGATCCTAGCCTGCGCTCTATATTCACTCCAATCCATAGCTGTAAGTATATAGCTCTATACCTGCCCTGATATAAAGATGCTACAATAAAGGAGTTGCTTGCGCCAATTGGCCAATTGAGTCTTCTCTTTGTGTGCGTGAGTGACTCTTGCATGCAGTTTGTAGTCCTGAGGTCCAACCTCCAAAGGTGCCCATGTCCCCTACTCAGGTTGCAACAAAGTACACCACAGGTTCCAGATTTATTATGATTATTATACAGTACATTGCTATCTCCCTACTCCCCTACTCTACGGTTTGCTTATACATTAGATCCCAGACGAATGTCACGTGCATGAGCATGAGGAGCTAGATGCCTTAAGTATGGCATACAAATCCAGTCGGACAGGATTATAGCAGAGCAGAGTACGTAATAGACAAAAACCTTCTGTAGACAGTTCTGGGATTGTTAGACTTTTAAACCATCAATTTGTTCCTCGAAAATTTTTGCTAAAGGCTACATTAGTCTCTAAGAATTTAAGTTATAACAAAAAAAATCCCTCAACATAACTTCTGTCATTCAACTTAGAGCATCTTTTAAAAAGATTAAATTTTTTATTTAATTATTTTTAAAAAATTAAATTATTTTATAAAATAATTATTATATTTAAATAAAAAAATTATTTTTTAAAAAAATTTATACAAAATTTAATATAAAATAAAATAAAATTTAACTAATAATCATAAGTTAGAGATTGAAGCTTATGATTTTAACTTATAAATTATTTCTTACACTTTGATATATAAATATTATTTTATCTTTAATTAAATAATTTTGTTAATTATTTTATATCTATTTTAATAATTTAATATATAAAAATAATTTTTTTATATCATCTAAATAAATTATATTAACTTAAAATTATTTTACAACTAATGAATCCAAACATTAAAATTAACAATTATATTTTTTAGAGTTTGAACTTTGATCATTCTCTAACATGACTCACTTACTGTTGCACTAAAATCTTGTTGGTATTTAACATATTATGTGCTTTGAACGTAAAATAAGGTTATTCATTATTTCTTAGATAAGTATTTATCCAAGAAGTCTCAAATAAATATGTTTATAATTAACCAATTTAGTTTTTCTGGGAAAAAAAGATCTCTTACTTTACCTGGAGAATATTTAAACTTTATTTTTTATATAAATCAAAACTAGATATTAATAAAGAAAAAATAAATGAATATTGCAGAATCCATTTATGAAAGAAATCCTTTAACAAATTTTACATTTATAAACGTGTGAAACAAATAATACTAGTATTTCGGGATAAAATAATCACCAAAACCTTTTTTCTTTTTGCGACAAAAAATCAATACCAAAAGCTTTAAACATAGTGCTTTATGACGAAAGCAAAAATAATCATCACACCAAAAGTAAGAGAGATTCTACCATACACACTTCCTCTAGGCAAGTCTCAAGTCATTTAATTCATCTTAGACCATCAGTGAGATACACAAAGTTCGTGAAATCAAAGGGTGAAATTTCACATGAAGAAAGAATTCTCTCCCTACAACTGGACTCTTCTTATTATATAAGTTTCTTTTTCTATATTATTTTCTTGGCTGTTAATTTCAATCCACGAGTTATCTTATATTTTGTGATCAATTTTATACGAATATTATAAGTGATTTTCTAGAACTAGAAGTTATGTAAAGAAGGTAATGAACAAAAAATCATGACTCTTAAAGAACAGGTCGAGAATGACAATATAATTAGCAAAAAAAAAAGAAGATAAATCTTTATTATATCAGGTTTTTATAATACTTTTTATGTAGAGAAATTTTGTGGATGACTTAAACTCACTGTCACTAATCATGAATGTCATATGTGATGTAAAAGTTATGCAAAAAGGCAATAGAGACAGAAAGAAAATAACTTTATTATGTATAACATTGACACTTCTTCCGTTTATTCTAACTTACACACTTGAAAATATTTCTCTGAACATAAAAATTGATGAAAAAGATATAGCAGACTACAAATATATCACACTCAAACAATCAATGGCTTATGCCAAGGTAGACTAATAAAAACACTTTTATGAACTGCTAAATATATGAACTTGTTTTAATTAGTTAATTAAAAGCAGAACATATCTTGCGAATTTCACCATCAGTACCCGTCTTCACCCCAATGTTGCTCATCTTCACCATAGAATTTCCAAACTCCACATTAAATGTCAATCCAACACTTCTTTTGCCCAAGTACCCCTCCACAAAGGTCCTTGTGGAAGCATCAGTCCACAGTGCCTGATCAGACTGCAGGATTCCCCTGCCCTTCCTCAGATTCTCAAAGTAAGATGTATCAAATTTGTTTTGGCTACCGCTATCTAGAGCCACTCGGTTCGAAGCTCCACTATTTATTGGGCAAAGTGCTTGTAGTTGGGAGAGAAATGAAGGGTCGATGGAATCGTCAGCACCATTTGTAGTGAAGTTGTATAGTCTGTTGCGGAAAGATTGACAAGCTGCAGTACCAATGGTATGTCCACCTATATGTTCACAAAAATAGATTCATTAATTGAAGTCTCAAACTTGAGCTTTATAACTAGTTGCTTGAAATTGAGCATACTTTTGCTTTTACTAATAACGTTGATTGTGTGGTGTGCAAAAGCCAGTAAGGGTGGATGGATGGTCGTGAGAGTTTTTATAATTTGTAAAAAAATTGAAAGTTCAAACATGGATGAGAAATCAAATGAAGTCAGGTGAGGTTAATGAAAAAATTATGCAAGCATCGTCTATTGACATTTAGTTTGAAAAGAAATTCTTAGTTATAGTCTATTATATTATTTTTTAAATACTCAAATTATTATTTAATATGTATAAAAATATTTTTAAAAATAAATATAATTCTATTGTAAGTTTTATACCATTACACATGTTAAATAATGATTTAAATATATATAATAAACTGTAATTAACTAACAATTACACTTGTTTGAAAGTTCATTAAATATAAACAATAGGCCATAAATGTTTAACTCACTGCCAGTATTCACGAAAAAAGAACTAGAATAATCCCCTTATTACTATTTTGAACAGCGTTTACTTTTAAGATTTTGGTTTTCTTTTAATTAATATGCCACAATCGTTAGTATTATCTATATCTATATTTTTTATAGAGTAAAATTATATATATATTGATAGGCAATTATTATTACTATTAAGTATTAAATGTAATATTATTTTTAGAAACAATTAATTACACTATTAACTATCAATTTTATGCATATAATATATATTTTTCTAACATTAATATGAATTCATTATTAATAAAATTACACAACAACAATAACATTTTTTCACTTTTTTTTCATTAGGTAAAGTCGGTTACATAAATCATATAACACCATAATATTTTGTCATAACTGACGTCTTGAAAAAGATTATTTAATTCTAAGTCTTTTTTAATGATTTTCCTTATAAGTAATTTATTATTAATAAAATTATAAAAACATAAAAAGAGTAAAATTATATAAGTTTTCTATGTCATAAAAATGTTACTTAACATATTAAAATAAATTAAAATGATATTTTTTACTCTATTTATACAATTAAATATTGTCATGAATAAAAAAAATAAAATCGAATCATATAATTATTAAATTTTAGATATTAATTCTTCTATTACAATAAAAATATTTTTGAATTAATTTATTTTACACTTTAAAAATTTTCATTTAGAAGTTTCATTTAAAATATTTTGATGATAAAATTTATTTTCTAAAAACAAAATAAACTCCCTCGAAAGATAATAAATTAAATTAATTCATCTAAATATATTAGACGAACGTGCATGAGGGCCCTGTTAAAATTGCTTAGGCTATAACTTACTGTTTAGTCTCGCTTAACGCGTAAGTTATCCTAAGGAAATGCAAATCAAGCAATTTCAAATGCATACAAGCAGCTATATTATTTGTCCTTTAAAGTAATAAATCATATATATATATATTTGAAATTTAAAATAACCCATGCACCATAAGATAACTAACTAATACAAAAGTGTGCAGGGTGTAAACTTTACCAGCAAGGGTGACAAGGTCTTTTGTGTTGAGGCCCCTTGCTGCAAACTTCTGTTTCAGCACGTCAATAGAGTCACTAGGAGCAGGCAAATTGACATCCGAGGCCTGTGAGACGCCGCCATCTCTGCGTCCAGTAGCCACTTTCCAACTTGATCCACCACGCTGCAATTATGCATGAAGGGAAAAATTAACACACACTAATATTGAACTCAAGTTGTCAACTGATTTAGCTAATAAAAATCTTTTGCTAAATGATTCAAACAAGTCTAGTTAGTTACCAGAACAACGGAATCACGAGCAGCAAGGGCAAGGATATCAGCACAAGACACAACACCAGGGCACGCAGCCTCGACCTGTGTCTTTGCATCATCAATAACCTCAAAGCCTCTCAAAACAAGGTTTGGTGATGCTGTTCTCTCAGTGCCAGCGCCAGCAATGAGAACCGAACCATCACAACCTTGCACAAAGCAATCATGGAAGTGCATCCTAAGCAACCCAGCAGCCAAAGTAGGATCAGACTTAAGGTGGGATTGAACTGTTGACTTGACAATGGACTCAGCTTGAGGACACGTACTAGAATAGAACCCTACACGCGTGCCTTGCCCATGCACTGTGTTGGCAACAGCCAAAGCAAGCAAAATAAAAACTAGAAAGAAACTTTTGTTATAGAAACCACCCTTCATTTTGTAAGGAAGAGTTTCCTAGATATATATATTCACTACTATGGATTAATTAAAGTGCAAGTTTCTATATATGAAACACTATAGTTTCAATGAGAGGGTGTGATTGTGAGGAGTGTCATGAAGTGCATGTATTTATTGGGGATTTTTGGCCTTTTGGGGTCAACGCTTGGGAGAATGAGTAAGCAAAGCCGGATAATATGTGCATGAAAGGATCAAAATGTTTCATCAAGTCAAGGAAAATAAGTGGGATTGTGGAGGATGAGTTGGGGTGCAATAGTGTAGCAGCTGGGCTCACAGCTTTTTTCTTGTGATGGCTATGGTCCCTTGTCTATAGTGCAGATGTGAGAAAGGTTCCGCTTCAAGGTTTGGCCTTTAGTACATTGGCCAAAGGGTTTTAATTAACTACGTGTTGGTTGCTACTATACACCCCATTAAGTTCGGATGTATGATACATCATTGATCATAACCTGTAATAGTAGATTTTTTTTTTGAGCAAGTGTCTTTTTTTTTTTTTAGAAATCACACGTACAGTTCATGCCGGCAGAATGCACTGTTCACACCAAAAATACTGTTCACACCGAAAAAATTACTATTCACACCAGAAAAATCACTGTTTATATCAGAAAAATTACTGTTCACACCGGAAAAATCACTGTTCACGCCAAAAAAGAATACTATTTTTTGTTGGAAAAGAATACTGTTTATATATTTTAAAATTACACAACTCTATAAATAATATCAATTAAAATTATATCAATCAGTCTTTATATTTTTTTCATAAATAACTGTGTATACTAAAATTTTTTCTAAAATTATTACTGTTGAAAAAATTTATAAATTTTAACTAATGATATTTATACAGTTATACAATTTAAAAAATTAGAAGTGATCGAGTTTTCTAAAATCATAACTGTTTTTTTTAAAAAAAATTATAAATTTTAATCGATAATATTTATACAATTATACAATTTAAAAAAATTATAAGTGACAAGTGATAATTAGGAAGCAGCGTAATCGATAACAATGATGATGATAGTATATAAAAAAATATAATACTAAAAAAAATAAAAATAAAAAGAAAACCTGCTAAGCAGATTTTTTGGAATTAATCCAAGCCATTGATTTATTTTATGAATAAATCAATGGCTTATATGATAATGTGTATGTATATTAAACACGGCCTTAACTACGTTACATTCTCTCGGCCACCACCACTTTCAAATTGGCACTATTGCTTTCAGGCTTCGCTTTCCTTGGGAAAGAGATGGTGGATGGGATGTTGCCACATACCTAAAAATTATTTTTATTACATTATTCTTATATTCTTTTCACCTTGTTTTAGAAAAAAGATATATATATTTTTTATTTTATTATTTAAAAAATAATATAAAAACAATGTAATAAAATTAATATGTAAATATCATTATTATTTTTTCCTAAAGAGTGATGTAATGAGAAGTTTACAAAATTGATGTGTGATGTACATTTTTTACGAAGAATATCTCATATACAAATCTCAGCTTGGAAAAATATAGTAATAATTAAATTGTGTTAGTATTTAATAATAATATTTTATGATATCTGAATTTTTTAATCTAAAAATACCTTAAATAATTTTAAAATAATTCATATATACATGTTATATTATATTTCTAAACTATATATTTTTTATAATAAGCCCCACTAGTCTCACGACTAGGATGGGTGATCCCCACTTTAGGACCCATGACGGGGAAGGAGAAAGGGATCAGGGAGTTGTTGAGTTGTTCCAATAAGGAGGTGTCAAAGTCAGAAGAGAATTTTTAGGCATAATTTATTATATTATTATTTGATATGTATGAAAATATATTTAATGATTGATATATTTCTATTGTAACTTTTATAATATTATATATATCAAATAGTTATTTAAATATTTATGATAGACTATCTTAAATAAATGTTCCACTGAAAAACTTACAAGCATATATTTTAACTAAGTGAACTACATTCGTGAGACTTTTTAATTATATTTTGAGAAAATATATTTGTACATTAATTTTCTTTTACATCAAACCTTTATAACTTTCCTTTTGAAAAAAGGAAATGAGAGAGAGTAAGTATTAAAAAATATATTTTCCTCCTTTTTTATATTAAAAGAAATTTTTAAATAATTTAATATAAAAAATAATGTGCAAATAAAGAATTTGTATATTTTTGTGGAAAAGTATTTTTTATTTTAAACAAATTACATTAATTCTTAGGTTCAATAAACGACACTCTATCCTAATTTATAGTTATAATACATTTCGTTTCATCAAATGGAATTTATTCAAATGTAATGAAATACTAGCATGTATCCTGCATTGTAAACTCTTTTTAAATTCAAAAAGAATCTAAATAAATATAAATAAAAATAAAAAATATTTGAAAATATAAAAAATATGCATAATTAATTTATTTAGATAGAATTTAAAAATATATAAATTAAAATAAAAAAATATTTAAAAGAGAGATATACATCATTAATTAAAAAGACATAAAGGAGTAATTGAGTTATCTATTATTAAAACTCTTCCGCGTGAAATATTTCGGAGTGCATATTTTGCCATCTTGTGAAAGGAATGTGAAGACTTTTGTAACCTAGATGGTGTCTAATATACACTTTTTAAAAGAAGGTGTATGGTACATCACTAAATTTAAATCATTAATTTATTCATAAAATAAATTAATGACTTAGATCAATTATAAAAAATTTGTTAAGTATGTTTCCTTTTTTTTTAGATTTTTTTTTAAGTTTTATATTTTTTTTACATACTACTATCACCATTGTTGTTAGTTGGCAGGTCATTATATGTTACTTGTCGGTCACCAATTGGTCACCTTTAATGTTTTTTAAATTGTATAATTATATAAATATTATCGTTAAAATTTATAAGATTTTTCAATAAACATAATTATAATTTTAAGAATACTAGCCACCTCCAGCTTTTTTTAAGTTGTATAATTGTATAAATATTATCAATTAAAATTTATAAGATTTTTCAACAGTTATAGTTTCAAGAAAAAAATTTCAGTATGCACAGTTATTTATAAAAAAATATAAAGACTGATATAGTTTTAACTGATATTATTTATATAATTATGTAATTTTAAAAAAGTGAACAGTAGTCAATCGGAAGTGGCCGGAGGTTAGCCGGCCGCAGCTGCCGGAGGTGGCCGTCGGTGACTGATAATGGTGGCCTAAAAAAAATTGTAAAAAAAAAAGGCAACTTGTAAAAAAAAAAACTGCTATTACAGGTAAAAGTTTTGGTGTATGGTACACCCAAACTTGGCAGGGTGCACAATAGCACCCGCCACCTAACCTATCACTCTATCAGTTTATAGATAAACGAAAGGGCGGATGCTATTGTGCATCCTGACAAGTTTGGGTGTACCATACACCCAAACTTTTACCTGCAACAGTAGGTTTTTTTTCAGGGTACCTCTTTTTTTTTACAGTTTATTTTTTTTTCAAGCCTCCTTTACTGATCACCGCTGGCAACTGCTGGCCAACCGCCAGCCACCTCTGGCCGTCGTCGTCCGGTGTCGGCCGTTGCCGCCGGCCAACCTCCGATCACTTTCGGTTGGCTGTTGTTCATTTTTTTAAAATTACACAATTATATAACTAATACTAGTTAAAATTATAGCAGTTTTTATATTTTTTTTCATAAATAATTGTGCATATTAAAATTTTTTTCTAAAATTATAACTGTTGAAAAATCTTATAAATTTTAACTGATAATATTTATACAATTATATAACCTAAAAAAAATTGGAGGTGATCGGTTTTCCTAAAACTATAACTGTGTTTATTGAAAAATTTTATAAATTTTAACTGATAATATTTATACAATTATACAACTTATAAAAAATTAAAAGTTGTCAATTGGTGGTCGATCGAAAGCAACAGATAACAATGACCTACCAATCACGATGACAGTAATGGTAGTAGTATGTAAAAAAAATATAAAACTAAAAAAAACTTGAAAAAAAAGGAAACCTGCTAAACAAGTTTTCTGTAATTGATCTAAGTCATTAATTTATTCATTTTATGAATAAATCAATGGTTTAAATTTGGTGGTGTACCATACATCTTCTAAAGAGGGTGTATATTAGACATCAGGTAAACAAAAGATCACTTCCAAAAAGATGGAACGTATGCAGTGCAGGGGATTAAATTTACAACTATGATATTCTTATTACAAACAGTACATACACCTCTTTTTATATTCTTCTCAATATTATTTATCATTTTTTTTTTACTTTTTCTCACTTAATCATACCTATTTAAAATAGGTATAAAAAATGGTATAGAAGAGAAAATGATGTAAGAATATCATTTTCTTTAAATTTATGATTGTTAAGTGAGAGACTCAAAATGATGCCAAATTGCCAAGAAAGTGAGAAGCAGGTCAACTTGCCAATATACCTAGTTAAGGCATAGGTGATTCTGAAATTAAGAGATTTATAAGAAGATAATTAAAAGTTTGAATTTAAAAATTGACGATAAAAGAAACTTAAAAAACTAATTGTAAAGAAGTATTAATTAATTAATAACACAGACGTAAATCTTCATAAAATTCTCCGCATTCGATGTCTACTTGGGATTTTTCCCCCTACTTTTTTACTTAATTTTTTTTATGAGACTTTTGTACTTAATTTTTTTTATGAGACTTTTTTACTTTATTGAACCTTAACTAAGATGATACAACCAATAATTTGACCTCTCTCAAAATGTATTTGGCAAGACTATACAATTTGCACTGAAAGATATGTCTATTCATGGAAGTCCATGCAATACTACTTTATCCATATGTGTAATCATATGGCAATCATTTTCTGAAATTAATTTGCGTTTCCTTATTTTTTAATCTAATAAAATTAATTATTTTTTAAATTTTTTTAAGAACACGAGATATTTTTACAGGTTCAATATATTTAAATTATTTATAAGATTAATTTTTATTCGACTATAGAAGTATGAAAGTTATTCAATTTTCCCATAAGAATTGCTTTTTAAAATTTGAATTCGCATTCTCATTCCAAGATATCTAAGTTGCTTAACAGTTCAATCTACCTTTAGTGGATTTCTTTAAAAGTTGACTACTAATCATGTTATTTGTATATTCAGAATTTGATACACAACTTATACATCTTTCACGTTAACATACAATATATCTATTTTACCTCAGAATGTAGTATATTTCGATATACACCCCACACTCACATCAATATATGATGTCTATACAGAGTGTCAAATTTAATAGTAAAAAAATATTTTCCAATCAAGATTACCAAAGTTTTAGTTGAAAACTTATAATTAAAAAACAAACTAAAAGAAATAACAACTTGCATATATGATTGTCATCTATCAAAAGTAAAAACACTACATTTCTATAGCAGGTGCTATTGTGCATCCTGCCAAGTTTTGATATACCATACACCCAAACTTTTATTTGCAACAACAAATTTTTTTTTTACAGGTTGACTCTTTTATTTACAGTTTTTTTAGGCCAACATTATAGGTCACCGCCGGACACTGGGCATCGTCGTCGTTGGCCAACCTCCGGCCACTTCCGATTGATTACTATTCATTTTTTAAAATTACACAACTGTATAAATAATATCAGTTAAAATTATATCAGTCTTTATATTTTTTTCATAAATAACTGTGCATACTGAATTTTTTTTCCTAAAACTATAGCTGTTGAAAATATCTTATATATTTTAACTAATAATATTTATACAGTTATACAACTTAAAAAAACTGAAGATAGCCAGTTTTCTTAAAACTATAATTGTGTTTATTGAAAAATATTATAAATTTTAATTGATAATATTTATACAATTATACAACTTAAAAAAATTAGATGTGACTAGTGGTGACCGACAAATAACGTACAATGACTTGTCAATCGACGACAGTGGTGATGATAGTATGTAAAAAAATATATAAAACTAAAAAAAATGAAAACTTGAAAAAAAAAACATACTTAGTAAATTTTCTGTAATTGATCTAAGTCATTAATTTATTTTATGAATAAATTAATGACCTAGATTTGGTAATGTACCATACACTTTCTTTTAAATGGTGTATATTAGACACCACCCGTTTCTATAGACTACACAGTCTTGGAATGCAGGTTTCACCGTTTCATCGATTTCCAGTCTAAGTATTTGATCTAGTTTAGTTATCTACGTGGTTTATGATTATTACACTTGCTACTTACGTATTTTTTTGTTTTTCATTTAATTATAAGGATACGCGGAAATTGGTATTTACAAAATGCTACATATTAAATTAATTTTCTTTATGTGCATCATTGTTAGTGATACTCTCAGGTAAAAAAAGTTGTTAGTGATACATTTATTGATCTAGTTTAGTTATCTACGTGGTTTATGATTATTACACTTGCTACTTATGTAATTTTTTGTTTTTTATTTAATTATAAGGATACGCGGAAATTGGTATTTACAAAATGTTACATATTAAATTATTTTTCTTTATGTGTAATGAATCTATAAAAATTCATATTTTTATGATCAAAGTCTTGAGTTTTTATTCTATTTTAATCCTTTTTATTAAATTTGTTTTCAAATTTCTTTTGTTTTTAGTTATTTTAAATTATGTTTTAATTGTGTATTTTTATATATTTTTGTTAGGTATTTACATATAGAAAAGATTGGATACTTGAATGATAAAAAAAAGTTAAAAAATCAAGTCAAGAGCTCGTTGAGCGCCTGAGCGCTGGAATCCCACTGCCTGAGTGCTCATTTAGCGCCTGAGCGCTAGACAGTGAGCGTTGGAGCACCTAAGCGCTGGAGAATGAGCGTTGGACGCGTAACAATAGCGTGAATTTCTTATAAAAAAGAAAGTTTTTTCAAACTATACACACTTTTTACACTTTTGACAGACTTTTTACACTCTTAGACATTTGGAGAGAAGACAGTAGACGTCAAGAGGAACAAACTCTAATGTGGTGTGGGCGCAATTAAGCTTGAAGATTAGGCATTTTCTTCAACCTTTCCACATTTCTACAATGGAGTTTGTCATATTCTTCTCTTTATGTTCTTCTTTTTTCATGTGTAACTAATTTTTCTTTATTAGGGGGATGATGGATCTTGTTCTTGGAAAATGTAACTTCTTTATGAGTTTAATTTATGCTTCTATTTCATGATTTACGTGTTTATCTCTATTCTTAATGTTTTTCTGAACCTGATCAATTTGGGAATGATCTTTTGGGTTTATGTATGATTTGAGAAAATTTGTATAAATCTAGAACTTGTGATAAACACCATAATTTTTACAATCGTTAGAAATAGAAGTTGTGGGTTATGTGGTCTTTCTTTTAATTCTCTCGTTCTTGATAATGCCTTTCTAATTGGGGTTAGACTAAGGGATTAGTTAATTCCAATCAGCGTAAGAGTATTAACATACCAAGAGATTGAGTATTAATTAATTTTGAAAATTGACCATAAATTATTGAAATAGAACATAGTTAAACCAATATTTAAATGTGCATCTAAAGAGTTCAAGTAAAATCTGAACCCTAACGCTTTAACATCATTATTTTTCATCCCTTTGAATTATTGTTTGTTGATTTTTATTTTTATTTTTAATTTAATTTTTAACAACTCTCTTTTCGTTAGCTTAAATAGTATTGATTTGATGAATTTAATAATTAATAACATAATACTCGTGAGACAATACTTTACTCACTTTTTATTACTTTTATTAATTTTGGTACACTTACCAATATCCACATTAATGTGCATCATTGTTAGTGATACTCTCTGGTAAAAAAAGTTGTTAGTGATACATTTATTGTTCCCCATGGAATCATATATAAAGATTCTTTAAAAAAGAAAAAAATATATTTTACATGCATCAAACCTTCATAACTTCCTTTTTGAAAAAAAGGAAATGAGAGAGAGTAAGTATTAAAAAATATATTTTCCTCTTTTTTATATTAAAAAAAGTTGTAATATTTTAATATAAAAAATAATGTGCAAATAAAAGAATTTGTATATTTTTGTGGAAAATTATTTTTTATTTTAAATAAATTACATTAATTCTTAGGTTCAATAAACGACACTCTATCCTAATTTATAGTCATAACACATTTCGTTTCATCAAATGGAATCTATTCAAATATAATGAAATACTAGCATGTATCCTGCATTGTAAAGTCTTTTTAAATTTAGAAAGAATCTAAATAAATAAAAATAAAAATAAAAACTATTTAAAGTTATAAAAAATATGCATAATTAATTTATTTAGATAGAATTTTAAAAAATATAAATTAAATGAAAAAATATATTTAAAAGAGAGATATACATAATTAATTAAAAAGATAATTTGAATTTAAAATTAAAAAAATTTAAAAATGACATATGTCATTCTTAGAGAGAAATTAAGTCACTCTCAAAAGAATGTAATCTTATTTATTATATAAAGGGTGGATTTTACTTGGTCCTAGTTTTTTTTTGTAAGCTTAGATGACACGTTAAATTATTGATTTGGTCTACGTGTGTTTTACTTTAGAATTCAATTTGCTATCATTTTGATTGCGTTAAATTTACTCCATATGTTTTTAATAATTTTATTAATTAAATTTATTAATATCTATTAAAAAATTGTCTAGTTTTTCATCCAAAATTAATTGTGATGAGTCAAAATACGTCTATTGTTCACATATTATTCAAAAAGTTACATGTGTATACAATTTTAAGTTAAGTCTTAATTTCTCATAACTAGATTTTTTTTTCGATTTTTGAGAGTATCTCCCGATAAATAAAAAACTAATATTTTGGGATAAAGTTAGGCGTCTAAATGAAGACTCCTTACAACAGTATTATTTTTAGTCACATAAATTATGATGTTATTATATATATATATATAAGGCACAATATACATATTATGATTGGAACTAAACTCAAATAAGTGACTATCTATTATTATTCATTTGTGTCCATTGTCACTCTTATTCCATTAGTTTTTTTATTATATGAGTTATTTTGAGTCATTAGATCAAAACAAATTAAAATCAAATATCATTTTGATAAGAAGTTGATGAAATAAGAATGACAATAAACATAAATGAGTGGTAATATACACTCCCTCAAACAAATGTTGATGAACAAATTTGAGTGACGGTTATAGTTTCTATGGTATGGCTTCTCTGTCTATTTATGAAATAATCAATTGATTATATAAATTTTAGATATGTCTCTGGCAAGATTTAGAGCATATCAGATTTCTGAATTATGCATTACAATTAAGACGATAAGTGAGATAATGTACGGAGGGAATTTCAATTTAATTCAATATATATACCAATAAAATTACTTATAAATTGAATACAAAATTTCTCAATAATATATCAAAATTTCTTATAATTAAACCCCTAGCGCTAGACGGAAGGAGTGGATGTGGAATATTCAGAGAAAACTCTTCCGCGTGAAATATTTTGGAGTGCATATTTTGCCATCTTGTGAAAGGAATATGAAGACTTTTGTGACCTATCACTCTATCAGTTTATAGATCACTTCCAAAAAGATGGGACGTATGCAGTGCAGGGGGTTAAATTTATGATTGTTAAGTGAGAAAGACTCAAAATGATGCCAAATTGCCATGAAAGCGAGAAGCAGGTCAACTTGCTAATATACCTAGTTAAGGCATAGGTGATTCTGAAATTAAGAGATTTATAAGAAAATAATTAAAAGTTTGAATTTAAAAATTGACGATAAAAGAAACTTAAAAAATTAATATTAAAGAAGTATTAATTAATTAATAAAACAGACGTAAATCTTCAAAAAATGCTCCGCATTCGATGTCTACTTAATTGGGATTTTTTTTCCTACTTTTTTACTTAATTTTTTTTATGAGACTTTTGTACTTTATTGAACCTTAACTAGGATGGCACAACTAATAATTTGGCCTCTCTCAAAATGTATTTTGGCAAGACTATACAATTTGCACTGAAAGATATGTTTCATGGAAGTCCAGGCAATACTACTTTGTCCATATGTGTAATCACATGACAATCATTTTCTGAAACTAATTTGCGTTTCCTTATCTTTTAATGTAATAAAATTGACTATTTTTTAAAAGTTTTTTTTAGGAACATAAGGTATTTTCACAGGTTCAATCTATTTGAATTGCTTATGAAATTAATTCCTATTCGATTGCAGAAGTACAAAAATTATGCGATTTTTTCACAAGAGTTACTTTTAAAATTTTGAATTTACGTTCTTATTCCAAAAGATCCAAGTTGCTTAACACTTCAATTTACCTTTTGTGGGTTTCTTTAAAAGTTGACTATTGATCAAGATCAGTCATGTTATTTGTACACCCAAAATTTGATACTAAGCTTACATTTCTTTCACATCGATATACAGTATATTTATTTTATCTTAGAATACAATATATTTTGGTATCCACCCACACTCACGTCAACATACAATGTCTATACGAGATACCAAATTTAATGGTACAAAAAATATTTTCCAATAAAAAATACCAAAGTTTTGGTTGAAAACTTATAATTGAAAAACAAACTAAAAGAAATAACAACTTGCATATATGATTGCCATCTATCAAAAGTAAAAACACTACATTTCTATAGACTACACAGTCTTGGAATGCAGGTTTCAACGACTCCCAATCTAACTATTTGATCTAGTTTAGTTACCTACGTGGTTTATGATTATTACACTTGCTACTTATGTAATTTTTTGTTTTTCATTTAATTATAAGGATACACGGAAAATTGGTATTTACAAAATGCTACATATTAAACTAATTTTCTTTATGTGCATCTTTGTTAGTGATACTCTCAAGGAAAAAAAAAAGTTGTTAGTGATACATTTATTGTTCCCCATGGAATCATATGTAAAGATTCTTTAAAAAAGAAAAAAAAAACTGCATAGTTCTCACGTTTACGTTGGCGCCGGCTCATGCCTGCTGCCTGGCTTAAACTTGTTATCGCCTATTCCATAAACGAATTGCACCCTACAACAAATCGACAATATCTGCCGTCGTGAGCGTTACAACAAGAATCGGCACCTTTTTCCAAGGTCGTATAGAGATATTATTGTATGCATATAAATGTAATACATCATCTTTATATCCAAGAGATAAAAAGTTAAATAAAGAGAAAAAGTGAATCTTACTAAATTCATTCTTCATAAAAAATTATTATCAAATTTTTTATAAATATATATAAAAAATAACATGTTACATTTATATGCAATTAATAATTTCTCGGTTATGTATATACAACATTGTATAACAGCTTCAAGGTTTAAAACTTTATGTGCACACAAAATTTATCTCCTAGCTGGAAATCTTAAATGAAACTAAACTATGTAAAGCAAAGCTCTTAGTATTCTCAGGAGAATATTAATTGGTAGATGCCCTTGTTATTGTCTTCATTGTCTTCAACTAGGATTTGTAGCTGCAAAGCATTATTGAGACTCAAAATGAGAAATATATTTATAATTTCATCGAGCAGTTCAGGCTATTTTTTCTTGTAAAATCTGCATGCCTTAGCAATTAGCACTGCTTTCAATCTCAATTGCATCATGAGATTTTCCCACTATGTTCTTCAACATATTACTTTTTTTGCAGTTGTTGTTGTATCGAGCACATTTGCCACAGCTCAAGAAGGTCCTATAGGTAACCCTGCAGAGAAAGATGCCCTTGTTGGTCTCAAGACCACTTTCAATGATCCTTTCCTAAATGATAACTGGACTGGCCTCCATTGCAATATCAGTGATCCACCAAGGTGGTTTGGGATTCAGTGTGCCAATGGTCGTGTCACCGGTATAGTTTTGGAAGGTATGGGGCTGAAAGGAGAAGTCACCGTCAATGCATTCTTCAACCTTGAACAGTTGTCTGTCCTGAGCTTCAAGAACAATTTTCTACATGGAAATGTGATGATGAATTTCTCCAACAATCAACAAATGAAGCACATTGATTTGTCAGACACTGAGTTTGATGGATCAATATCAAAATCCCTTCTGAGTCTCAACCAATTGGAAACATTGTTTCTGCAAGATAATAGGCTCACAGGCTCAATACCAGAATTTAGTCAACCAAGTTTGAAGATATTCAATGTCTCAAATAACGATCTTGAGGGCCCAATCCCAACAACAAAAACTCTTCAATCATTTGACCCTGCTTCCTATTCTGGAAATCCTAGATTATGTGGTCCACCTTCTCTTAATTCCTGCAAGATTAGCTCCGGTACTTCTCCTATTCCAGCACCCTCAAAAGACCCAAACAACAATGAGGTCCAAAATAACTCTTCAGATAAAAACCATACTTCCACTATGTTACTAATTTTCAATGTGGTTCTTCTGTTTGCAATTATATTGCTATTGTTGCTTTACTATAACACAACCAGAAACCTCAATAAAATGATGAAGGGGCAGATTCCCATAGCCAAAGATCAAGATGTGGAGATTAGGGTTGAGAAGAAGATAGAAATAGGGGAAGGGACAAGGATGACAGTAGAAGAGAGAAAGGAACTCATATTCTTTAAGGATAAGCCAAAATTTCAAATGGGTCAACTTCTTAGAGCTTCTGCTGAGGCACTGGGTCAGGGAATCATGGGGAACAGTTATAAGGCCATGTTGCATGGTGGACCTACCATTGTTGTGAAGAGGTTAAGGGACTTGAAACCACTCACTGAGGAGGAATTTGCAAAGCTATTGCATATGATTGCTGATCTGAAGCATCCAAATTTGTTGCCCTTGCTTGGTTATTACCATTCTAGAGATGAGAAGCTGCTGCTCTATAGATATGCAGAGAACGGAAATCTTTTCTCTCGACTTCACGGTAATTTAACACAACTTGCTTTTTTTTATTGATAAATTTACCCATTAATATACATATGAACCTAATAGCCCAACTGCAAAGTTGGGGGTCAGCACCCCTATTTGACCCGTGTCTGCTTTTGATAAATGTGATGGTTCCCCCATGATAGAAGCAATAGACTTCCCTTTGCAAGAGTCCTACACCCAAATAAGCCATTACTATGTCTACAAAGAGTTTATGGTTTTCAACATATAAAATATAATAGAATCCTTTCCCAAATCCATAAACAATATTACTTTCATTTTTCCTCTTCCTACATCCATTTGTCTTGAATGGGCAAAAAAGCTAGGAATCTTTTTAGATTTTTAAGGACACTAAAGTTTCAAGTTTAATTACAAATTAATTTGTTTGTGTCTACATTTGACTGTATATATATGTTTTATCCACTTAGCCGTCCTTTTTTCCTTCGAAACCAGTTTTGTTATTTATACAATTATACCACAAATTTTGCAGGTTATTTTTACACCAGTTAATAATGTAAATTTTTTATAAATAACGTGTACTTTGTGGTTAATAAAATTAGAAATTCATTAGCAATATTGAGTAATCTTACTAATCCCGTTTGTTACATAGTAAAAGTTGTTAATTAGAAATTTATATATTATTAATCAGTGTAAAATATTGTAAAACTTTTTATGTGTAATCATCATTTTTGGGAAACAAATATGAATCAGCAACCAAACTAAGCATTACCTTCTTGTGCTCTCAAAATTGGGAGATTTCAGATGCTAGAGGTGGAAACCGGGTTCGATTCAAATGGAACTCAAGATTATCAGTTGCAAGAGGCGTAGCTCGAGCATTGGAGTACCTTCACATCAACACCAAGTCCGATACCATTGTCCCTCACGGCAACTTGAAGACCTCAAACGTGCTCCTTGATGAAAACGATGTGGTTCTTGTTTCTGACTATGCCCTTGCTTTCATAATAGCACAACCCCTTGCAGCTCAGCGTATGGTTGTTTACAAATCACCAGAATATGGTTACGCAAGAAAAGTTACCATGCAATCTGATGTATGGAGCTATGGTTGCCTTCTCATAGAGCTTCTAACAGGGAAAATCTCTTCATGCACAGCTCCACCTGGGTCTGGTGGAGTTGACTTATACAGTTGGGTTCACAGAGCAGTGAGGGAAGAGTGGACTGCCGAGATATTTGACAAAGAAGTTTCTGTGCAGAAGAGTGCTCTTCCTGGGATGCTAAGATTGCTTCAGATTGCAATGCGTTGCATTGAGAGGTTCCCAGAGAATCGTCCTGGGATGAGTGAGGTGGTGAGAGAAGTGGAGAAAATACATGCCCCAATAATATCAGAATTAGATGATGATGATCTATCTGGGGATAGGTCTATAACAGATGATTCTCTTTCAACCAGTACCTCTATTGCAGATTAAAAATGCAGACTTGGACCTCTAACTTAGAAGTTAGAAGTTGGAACACATGTACTCTTAACAAGAAGTTACAATAATCCAAACTAAGGTTCAGATTTGTATGCCTATTTATTTCTCTCTTGAAATGAAGGCTTGAAACCATTTTCATGAGCATGCTGTAATATGTAGTTCGTCCACCTTGTGTCCTTGCATGCATCTCTTTTGATTCAATCACGTGTTGATAGTTCAACTTTTCACATTGTTGTTGACATAATTACAAACTCTATTAAAGATATAGTAACACATAATTAAATAATAGTACAAAATAATTTTTTAAGAAATATTATAAGGTGTAACCAAAAAACATTTAGAAGGTACTCTTGAGTCTTGAGTACCTCATCTTACACATTGTTGAAAAATTTAAGTCTGAGATCTGATATTATTTTTTAAAAAGTCAATTTTTTTTAATAACTTAACAATGTATAATCAAATATAATAATATAAAAATAATTTTATTAATAATTGATCAAAATTAAACTTATAATTTTATTCTCTATTAATATATTTTAAAATCAACACATATATATTGTTCAAATATAAAAGTATGAATTATTTAGGGAAAATAGTATATAACTCAATAAACTTTGATTTTTTTAAAATTATCATCATAAATTTTAAAATATTTTTAATTAGTCTTTAAACTTTAACTAATAACCTAATAGACTCTCCCGTTTAAGGTTTCTTAACTCACTAACAGTAATATCACGTTGCAACATCTTATCCATCAATTTTAAAATTTGGACAATTAATTAATTTATTCATTAAATTCAAATTTTAAGCAATTTTTAAATAGTAATATTAATAGATAAAAACCCTTAAATTTTAAAAATGAAACAAAAGATATGTTATAATCAGAAAAGATTATCAACCTGTACAATTTAATGAATAAATTAATGAATAATATATATTAATCGAATAGATAAGATGTTATCACATAATATTTTTATTAGTGAGTTAACAAATCTTTAAAAAAAATTGTTGAGTTATTAGTTAAAATTTAGTGACTAATTAAAAAAATTAAATTTGTGATAATGATTTGTAAATGGTCAGAGTTTAATGACATGATCATACTCTTTTCCCAATTATTTAATAGCATACTTATTATTGTTTTTAGCCATATATGTTACCAGTGACCTTTTCTAACCACAATATTATTATCAGAATTGTCACCTTTCTTTAATTTCAATTTTATATGACATAAAAAACTTATGAAATCATTTTTTCTGGGTGCATGTATATCTATGAATCTAAAAATTGGTTTATTTAAAGTGAATTTATCTTTAAATTAAAATAAATAAATAAAATATATTTTTATTTTTATTTAATTTAAAATATATTATAATCTTAATTATTAAAAATTAATAATAAATATATTTTTATTTACTTACTTTAAACTTTAAAAGTAAATTTATTTTAAAAGAACATTATATTACATGTCAGGATTTTTTTATAGCTTTTTTGGATGCTTATCTTTCTAAGAAAGCTAAAGCACTTATTTTAATGGATGTTTTAAATTATCTTATTTTTATATTTTATATTTTATATTTAAAATAATTTATAATAAAATATTTAAAAAATAAACAATTATATGTTGGGTACCGAGTTATGAAATAATATCACATAATTAAAATAAAGTTAAGAAAATTAGAATTGACATATAATATTTAATATGAAAAGTCTTCTAATGGTGATGAGGAAAAAAATCATGAGTAAGAATAAAAGATTTTCGCTATGTGAAAAGAAAATTATAACTTCTTTCTAATTACAATGAGAGAACAATAACACTTTCTCTTGAGATAGGAGAATGAATACACCTCTCTCTATATAAAATAGGAAAGATTCTCAGAAGATACTATCTGAAAATAGGATGATGAAATTGATGGAGGAGACCAGTATTTATAAGAAAAAATTTCATTCTAAATCACTGCTCCACCTGCCAACCACCTTCATTATTTTTTTTTCTTTCTTCAATGGTCTTGTGCTTCATCGAATTCAAGCCCCTTTTTGTTGAATTTTTTTAATGCCACAAAAGTGGCTTTATGTTTACAATCTCCCACTTCAAGTCACTTTTAGTGAGTTTTCAAAACCTTTCTCAACTTGTCAGTTTCATGCTGCCTACGTTTCTGATAAGCCATAAGAGGATCTACACCATTTAAACCTGTCAGAGCTGATTGATTTTGTCATAACATCTGCTAGGTTCTTTTTGGTGTGAATCTTTTGCATACCCACACTCCATTCTTCTACTACTTCTCAAATAAAGTGATATTGAACTCCTATATGCTTTGTCCTAAAATGAAATGTAGGATTCTTTGTAATATGCAAGGCACTCTGACTGTCACAATACAAAGGAATCTTTTGTTGCTTGTACCCGAGTTCCTCCATTAACCTTTTTAATCCAAATTGCTTCCTTGCATGCTTGCGTAGCTGCCATATATTCAGCTTCTGTAGTAGATAAAACTACAACAGTCAGTAACTTTGATAACCAGCTCATAACTCCTCCTGCAAGTGTATAGGCTATAGTAGATTTCCTTTTATCAAAATTACCTGTAAAATCTGAATTAACATATCCCTTTACAACAAACTTCGATCCTTCAAAACATAATGCAGCACGTAAAGTTCCTTTAATGTACCTTAGGATCTTGTTAATAGCATTCCACTGCTCTTTACCAGGATCTGTCATAAAACGACTGACTGTACCAATTGCTTGAGTAATATCTGGTCTAGTACAAATCATTGCATACATAAGGCTTCCCATTGTTGATGCATATGGTACTCGAGACATTTCCATCCTCTCCGATTCACTGCTAGGACTCATACATGAAGATAATTTGTAATTTACAAGAAGTGTGGTAGAGATTAACTTACAATCTTGCATGTTGAAGCACTGCAAGATTTTCCTAAGATAGTTCTTCTGGAAAAGCCAAACCTTCCTATCTTTTCTATCTTGGTGAATTTGCATCCTTAAAATCTTGTTTGCTAGTCCCAAATCTTTCATATCAAACTCCCTAGCCAACTGTGCCTTCAATTCTTGGACTCAATCTTTATTAAGGCTTACCACCAACATGTCATCCATGTACAACAGCAAGATAATAAAATCATCATCACCAAACCTCTTGTAATATGTACAATGGTCTGAACTCAGTCTGTTGTATTTAAGGCTAATAATAAAGGAATCAAATCTCTTGTACTAACACTTTGGCGCCTACTTTAAACCGTACAGAAATTTGGTTAACCAGCAAACCAAATTTTTCTTGTCTTTTTCTTTAAAGCCTTCTGGTTGGAGCATATATATATATATATATATATATATATATATATATATATATATATATATATATATATATATATATCTTCTTCTAACTCTCTATGAAGAAAATGGTCTGAACTCAGTCTGTTGTATTTAAGGCTAATAATGAAAGAATCAAATCTCTTGTACTAACACTTTGGCGCCTATTTTAAACCGTACAGAAATTTGGTTAACCAGCAAACTAAGTTTTTCTTGTCTTTTTCTTCAAAGCCTTCTGGTTGGAGCATATATATATATATATATATATATCTTCTTCTAACTCTCCATGAAGAAAAGTTGTTTTCACATCTAATTGTTCAAGATGTAAATCAAATGCATCACACATAACCAAGACTACTCTAATAGTGGTAAGTCTGTCAACTGGAGAGAATATCTCATTGAAATCAATTCCTTCTTTCTGAGCATACCCTTTGACCACCAGCCTTACACGATATCGTTCCACTTGATCATTATCATCTCGTTTGATCTTATAGACCCATTTGTTACTAATGACTTTTCGTCCCTTTGGAAGTTCAACAAGTTCTCATGTCTTGTTTCTATGTAGGGCTTCCATTTTTTCTTGCATTGCTGTCATCCACAGAGAAGCTTCTAAGCTACTCACAGCCTCCTGAAAGGTTGACGACTCTTCTTGTTCTGTTAGAAGATAATATGCATCGTGGCTTGCCATAACATAGTTTGAGTGCCATGATGGTGCTATTATCTGGCGCGTTGATCGTCAAACTTTTGTATCATTGACCTCATATGGTTCTTATTCCTCGTGCTCTGGTACTTGTATTGCTTCAGAGGAATCTTCTTCTCTAGCTTTTCCATCTATCTGTACCGTAGTAGTCTCTTTCAAAGTGTTGTCATCTTCTTGTTCACTTTGTAGTTCATTTTTTGCAAATATCATATCTTTGCTGACAATAACCTTACGGGCAGTGTGATCCCACAGGCGATATCCCTTAACACCATCAGCATAACCCAAGAATATGCATTTCTTGGATTTTGGATCCAACTTTGTTCTTTCTTGGGAATTGTACATCAAATATGCAGGACATCCGAATACATGAAAAGAAGAATAATCTACTAGCTTGTCATTCCACATCTCCATTGGTGTCTTTAAACCAATTGCAGTTGACAGTGAACAATTTATCACGTAACAGACGGTTTTGACTGCTTCTGCCCAAAAAGACTTGGCTAGACCTATAGTTTGTAACATAGCTCTAGTTCTTTCTAGGAGAGTTCTATTTATCCACTCTACTACACCATTCTGCTGAGGTGTGTGTATAACCGTAAACTGCCTTTGAATACCCTCTAGCTTGCAAAATGTAAGAAAATTGTCATCTGTATATTCTCCTCTATTGTCTGTCCTTAAGTACTTGATCCTTTTTTCGGATTCAAGTTCTACTCCTACTTTGAAGTCCTTGAAGATTGGAAACACATCTGACTTCTTCTTGATTGGGTACACCCATAATCTCCTAGAGTAATCATCAATGAATTATACAAAGTATTTTACTCCTCCTAAGGACATTTCTAGTGACTCCCACACTTCAGAATAAATCAAATCCAGTAAGTGCTTGCTTTTAGCAGTTGATCTATCAAACTTTAATTTATGCTGCTTGCTTGTAATACAGTGCTCACAAAAAGGTAAGTTTACCGATTTGAGCCCGAGAAGGAGATCATGTTCCGCGAGAATCTTTAAACCACGTTCTGACATATGGCCTAATTTGTGACGCCACATTATCGTTAATTCTTCATGGCTTGCTAATGTAACTCATGCATCTGCCTTTTGTAGTGTATCTCCCACAAGCATGTATAAATTTTTCGCTATCTTTTTTGCTTTCATCACCACAAGAACACCTTTGACAACCTTCAATATCTCACCTTCAATATAGGTTTTGCATCCGAGGTCATCCAATTGTCTAATAGGCAATCAATTCTTCTTTAAACCCTTCACACGTCGTACCCCTTGAATTGTGCGAATTGTACTATCATATAATTTTATTTTGACAGTACCAATTCCAGTAATTTTCAATGCATGATCATTTTCCATGAGTATAGATCCTTCTGAGATAAGTTCATAAGTACTAAACCAATCTCGTTGTAAAGTCATGTGTCATGTTGCTCCTGAATCTATTAACCAAACATCAGTGAGCTATTTTTTGCCTTTAGAACTAATTGCTACTTCGCTATACAGGATTTCTCCATCATCAGAGGTACTAGCAACACATCCTTGAGAGGTTGTTTCTCTAAGAGCTTTTTCTACATTTTTCTTATTGTGTCAACAATCTTTCTTCAAGTGTCCTATCATGTCACAATGGTAGCATTTAAAGTTCGTCCTTCTTCGTGACTTTGATCTACTCTGATTTTGGATTCCACTAGAGTCATGTTCTGTTGATTTTCTTCTCATCATCAACAAAGCCTCTGTTTGCTTTGAGCTTTCTAATCTGTTTTCCTTGTTCTTCAGCCTGGATTCTTCTTCAAGAATAGCAGCAACAATATCATCAAATTGAAAACTATCAGTAATATTATTATTTGTTATGTTGATGATGAGTCGATCATAAGAGTCAGGTAGACTTTCAAGTAGAAGATCTGCACGTTCATTTTTTACCATGTTGTAATATGATGCGGTAAGCTGAGAAAATAACGTGTTCAGATTATTAAGTGTAAAGCCTCCTCTTTAAGAATATTTTGTTATGAAGTAACTTGACCTCGTACAATTTGGTGAGTGCATCCTAGATCTCATTTGTAATCTTCTTTTCTGAAACACTTGACAAAACTGAATCTGTCAAAGTTAGATGCAGGTTGCCAACAACATTGTCATCCATCTTATTCCACTTGTCATTAGGTATCCCAGTGGGTCTGCCTTCAATTGCTACTAAGTAATTGTCCTTCCTCAAGATCGCTTTTATCTTCAGTTTTCATAAGAAAAAATTACTCCCATTGAACCTCTCAATCTCAAATTTTACTGTCATGGTATTGACAACAATATGTCTCTCAACTAGATTGGCATACTCTATTTTACCGTGAATAGTACCATATACGTGAATAGTATTGTATATATATACTGTATTGGGACAACCTCTTATATATTAACAATATTGTAAAGTATATAACCACACGTGTAAATAGTAATCATGAACAGTACCGTAACATGAATAGTACTAGTAACCAATGGCTCTGATACCATTGTTAGGTACCAGAGTTATGAAATAGTATCACACAGCTAAAATAGAGTTGAGAAAATTGAAACTGATACATAATATTTAACGTAAAAAATTCTCTAATGGTGATGAGAAAAAAAATCACAGGTAAGAATAGAAGATTTTCACTATGTGAAAAAAAAGTATAATTTCTCTTTAATTACAAGGAGAGAATAATAACACTCTCTCTTGAGATAGGAGAATACAACTCTTTCTATATAAAATAGGAAAGACTCTTAGAAGATATTGTGTGATATTTTTCTATGAAAATGAATTGATGAAACTAATTGAAGTGACCAGTATTTATAGAAGAAAATTTCCTTCCAAATTATTGCTCCACCTGCCAACCACCTACATTATTTTTTTTTCTTCAATTATCTTCTACTTCACTGAATTCAAGCCCCTTTTGTTTACTTTTTTTTTTTCAATTCCACAAAAGTGGCTTTAAGTTTACAGTATCAACATATCCCCGTACAACAAACTTTAATCTTCCAAAATATAATGCAACACTTAATGTTCCTTTAATGTACCTTAAGATCCTCTTAATAGCATTCAAATACTCTTTATCAAGATTTATCATAAAACGATTGATCGTACCAATTATTTAAGTAATATCTAGTCTAATATAAATTATTGCATACATAAGACTTATCATTATTAATGTATACGATACTCAAGACATTTTCATCATTTTTACTTCATTGTTACGACTTATACATAAAGATAATTTGTAATTGACAAAAAGTGAGATAAAAATTAACTTATAATATTACATGTTAAAGCTTCACAAATTTTTTTTAAGGTAATTCTTATGAAAAAGTCAAACTTTCTTATCTTTTGTATCTCAATAAATTTATATCTTTAAAATATTATTTACTAATTCTAAATTTTTCATATCAAATTTTCTAAGTAACTGTGTCTTTAATTTAATTGTTAAACTTATCTGTGTTAGAACTTACCACCATCATAACACATCCCAGTATCCCACCCCACATGCATACAAATTTTCACATGAAACAAAGCTGACAAGATCAATACAGATCAGGTGTAGATTGACTTCGATCCTGTCAGGTGCCAACAAAAGAACTTGCAATAATGTCTTATTACCGTTCACCATCTTTGAATAGAAGCAGGTTATAACCCAGAGGACACTAAAATGTTCCTAGCCTGCCCTCTATATTCACTCCAATCCATAGCTGTTAGTATATAGCTCCATACCTGCCCTGATATAAAGATGCTACAATAAAGGAGTTGCTTGCGCCAATTGGCCAATTGAGTCTTCTCTTTGTGTGCGTGAGTGACTCTTGCATGCAGTTTGTAGTCCTGAGGTCCAAACTCCAAAGGTGCCCATGTCCCCTACTCAGGTTGCAACAAAGTACACCACAGGTTCCAGATTTATTATGATTATTATACAGTACATTGCTATCTCCCTACTCCCCTACTCTACGGTTTGCTTATACATTAGATCCCAGACGAATGTCACGTGCATGAGCATGAGGAGCTAGATGCCTTAAGTATGGCATACAAATCCAGTCGGACTGGATTATAGCAGAGCAGAGTACGTAATAGACAAAAACCTTTTGTCGACAGTTCTGGGATTGTTGGACTTTTAAACCATCAATTTGTTCCTCGAAAATTTTTACTAAAGGCTACAGTAGTCTCTAAGAATTTAAGTTATAACAAAAAAAATCCCTCAACATAACTTCTGTCATTCAACTTAGAGCATGTTTTAAAAAGATTAAATTTTTTTATTTAATTATTTTTAAAAAATTAAATTATTTTATAAAATAATTATTATATTTAAATAAAAAAAATATTTTTTTAAAAAAATTATACAAAATTTAATGTAAAATAAAAAAATATTAACTAATAATCATAAGTTAAAAATTAAAACTTATAATTTTAACTTATAAATTATTTCTTATATTTTGATATGTAAATACTATTTTATTTTTAATTTAATAATTTTATTAATCATTTTATATCTATTTTAATAATTTAATACATAAAAATAATTCTTTTTTATATCATCTAAATGAATCATATTAATTTAAAATCACTTTATAACTAATGTATCCAAACATAAAAATGAATCGATTATAATCGATTATAACAATAATCGATTATCAAGATAATCTATAATTTTCAAACTTTCTCAAATAAACCTGTAGTAGGATAATTGTGAAAATTTAATTATTTTAATAATTAATTATTTTATAAATTTTTTTATAATTAATTATAATTGAATTAATTTTATATTTGAATATGTTAGTTAAAA
Organism: Ormosia semicastrata; assembly: GCA_029884595.1. Taxonomy (NCBI): domain Eukaryota; kingdom Viridiplantae; phylum Streptophyta; class Magnoliopsida; order Fabales; family Fabaceae; genus Ormosia; species Ormosia semicastrata. Next base: position 13,230,004 of record JAQQTO010000052.1, read on the forward strand.
ATTAATTTTAAGTTAATTTATTTTTATAATAAAAAATTATTTTTATGTATTAAATTATCAAAATATATATAAAATGATTAAAAAAATTATTTAATTTAGAACAAAATAGTATTTATATATCAAAGTGTAAGAAATAATCTATAAGTTAGAATCTTAAGTTTCAATGTGTGTTTGGAATAAATTTGTAAAAATTTAATTATTTTAATAATTAATTATTGTATAAAAACTTTTTGTTATAATCTATTTATTTTTATGTTTGGATATATTAGTTGAAAAATGATTTTAAACTAATTTGTTTTGTTTGGATGGTATAAAAAAGAATCACTTTTATGCATTAAATTACTAAAATAGATATAAAATGATTAAAAAATTATTTGATCGAGAACAAAATAATATTTATATATCAAAGTATAAAGAATAATTTATAAACTAGAATCATAAACTTTAGAGTGCGTTTGAAAAAGTTAAAAAAAATAGATTATGCTAATAATTGATTATATGTATAATCGATTATTGTAAAAATCGATTATAATCAGAATCTATTTTTGTTTGGGTATGTTTGCTGAAAAATAATTTTAAGATAATCTATTTCGTTTGGATAGTGCGAAAACAACTATTTTTACATAGTAAATTACGAAAAAATGTATAAAATTATTTTATTTATAATATTTGGTGGAGAGTCATTGGGGTCATTATGAGAAATACTTCTCTCATTAAAGCATAGTTAAAAAAATCTATCTAAAAATAAATTTTTTTTATGAAAACAGTCCATATTATGAGTTTGTACTAAAACAACTTTTTTATGAAAATAAATTTGTTTTACAAATTAATCTAGATACTCAAACATAACTAATTTTTTATAAAAAAACTTTTTTTAAAAAAAATAGCTGAATGAGAAAAAATTAATCTTTTTCAAACAAAGCTCTCTTAGTGTGTATTTGAGATAAGCGTGAAAACTATATTATTTCAATAATCAGTTATTGTATAAATTTTTTTTGTTATAATCGATTATAAGAAAAATATTTTATGTTTGGATATGTTAGTTAAAAAATAATTTTAAATTAATCTATTTCGTTTAAATGATATAAAAAAATCACTTTTATGTATTAAATTATTAAAATAAATATAAAAAAATTAAAAAAATTATTTAACTAATTAAAAAATTTATTTAATTAAAGACAAAATGATATTTACATATCACTATTAGAAATAATTCTAACATCTTTTTATAAAACAACTCAAACATTAACTTTTTTTCTAAAAATTATTATCGTACACAATTTGTGCATCAACAGGTTTGTGCAATATTACCCAAACATGTTACAAAATGACAGCAATAGCTTTTATGTGTAAAAAAGTTATTGGATGGCATAAAAAAACCATATTAAACATGTTCTTGATGTGTGCTTGGGATAGTTATGAAAACTTAATTTTTTTAATAATCAATTATTATATAATTTTTTTTATTATAATCCATTATCATTTTTATGTTTATGTTTGGATATTGTTGATACTTAATTTCGTCTATAAAATTTTTGTTACATAATCAAAGTTTAACTCTTAATTGCAATGTTGTGAGAGTTTGATTTTCTAGGTCAGATCTTTTTTCGTTTACCTACCTTAGTTTTTTTTTTTAATTTGTGCAAACAAAAATTAAAAATAAAAAATATAATAAAAAGAAAAAAAAAGACGTAGGTCTGAACATGCATCAGGCAAATGCCAATTCCAGAAGCAAAAGGCCAAAAGCATGTTATTTTGGCCATTGAAAAAGAAGAGAGGATCTGAAAGAAAGCTTTTAAAAAATAAAGCATCAAAGAAGTAATGGACAGCTACCCCCTACTTGCTGCAACTCTTCTGCATCATACACAGTCAACCATGGAAAAAGAACTAAGGAACTAAACACAAGAAGGGGAAGGTTGCAGGCGCGAGAAAAAAAGGAAAGCAAGTTTGGAAAGTGAAAATAGAATTAGAAAAGGACCACACAATTGATCCCTATGGAATCCAGTCTGGTGATTATTTTTGGCCTTGGTTCTATATACATCAGAGGACAGAGAACAAAAGGGGGGGACATTCACTCTCAGGAGGGAGAACCAATCTTCAAGCCAACCTTTCATCCCCATCATCAATTCCTCACCTTTAGAGATAGCACCACCATCACTCATCTTCCCCTCCATTATTTCCAAATACCAGCAACCATCGTTCATCACATCCCCAACCGAAACCTTACCCACGGCTCTACCACCATTCACTCACTCCCAATCTCCATTCAGGTGACCCTCAACCCAAAACAGAACCCATCACCACCTCCCATCTTCATCTCTACCACCTCAACCACCTTCTTCCATCTTCCTCCATTAACCACAAAAACAGCAAGCAAACCTTTCACCACCTTCATCTCTTCTTCAACCTCCAACACCACAACCACCAAACACCCCTCTCAACCGTGACACAACTTCAACCTCCAACACCACAACCCAAACTCCATAACCGCCTCACCTTCACCTCTTCAAACCACCACCCATAAACCTTCAAACCAACCTCACCACCACCCATCACCCAAGCAACCGGAGCTCCCCCACCGAACCCAACCGTGAACCGCTCCACCACGCTGAACCGCACACCACCTCACCGTCCAAGGCCTGCAACCACCCCACGTCGCCGCGCACCGTGTCGTCCAGATCTGGCCGTTCGCGCAACCGAACTCCACCACCACCTCCCTGTTCTGCGTGAACAAGGAACGCCACCCCCAAACCAAGCATCCTCCAGATCCGACCGGCCAGCACCGCCTGATGCCGAAAACCGCCGCGGGAAGCACCAACCCAGATCGCCCTTTCTCTGCGCCGCTCTAACCAGACCGGGCAGACCACCGCTATCCACGTGCAGATCCGCGCCCCACGCGTTTTCTTGTTGTCGTCGACGTCACAGCTGGCCACACGAGAACCAGCGGCACCCCAACCATTGAACCCGTCGGACTGCACTCCACCACCGAGCTTCAATTTCCCCTCCCCTGTGTGAGTGTCATTATGCTTCTGCTAAAGTAAAATGTCTCCTTCGTTGTTTTTGTTTGCTGCTTGAAGAATAGAACAAAACGAAAATAAAAAGAGGACAGGGCTGCTGGTGTTTTGGGCTGCTGGGTAATGTGGACCTAGTCATTTTCAGAAATTGGGCAAGGTTCACATAGGTTATTTTTAAAAACAAAAAAATTTCAATTGCTTTTGGTGTATCAAAAAAAATGTGAAACATATATAAAAAGGAAAATGTAAAAAAAAATAATTTAAAAAAATCAGAATTATATATATATATATATATATATATATATATATATATTTAGGATCAATTCTTGTTTGACATTGTTTACTTTATCTATTGGTATGTTTCATATTGTGCTTTGTGGCTAATAAATAAATGAATAAATAATTAAAAAATAAAAAATGGAGAGAAACCTGAAAATAAAATAAAATTTGTTTAAAGTTGTTTGATTTGTGATGTTTACATTTAGTCTTGTTTTTATAATTATTTATTTAGTTCATGGAAAATTATGTTTGTTTGTTTGTCTTTGTGCATTTTTTAAAATCAAAAGAAATAATTTTTTTAAATACAATGATCAATGATAGTAATTGAATAGTGAATGCTATCTTCACTGTCATTTGAATCATAAGGGTTTATTGAGTAGTCTGGTGCTAACTTGAACCCTATGCAAGAATGTATTTGTTTTCAAACAAAATTCTTTTTAAAAAAAATGTTTCTTTAAAATCAATCAACTCACAATCATTTTCTAAAGAATTATGTGACTTTGAATTCTTCATTACACTAGGAGATACGTAGGAGCAGAAATTCATTTCTGTCAAGCAAAAATTTTTTTTTTCATAATTTGGTTGTTTCTTTTATTTCTTTTCAAAAAATAAAAAATGAAAAAAATAAAAAAAATAACTACAAAGTCTCTTGTTTAAAGGGGTTAAAATAAATATATTTGAGATTATTAAAATTTGCACAACTAACTTAACAGTATCGATTCATAGTAATCCGAGCAGTGTAAGTCTTAATACCTTCTCTACCTGTAATCGACTCCCGAATCCAAACTCATTTTCAAAAGACCAGTTTGCTCGATTAAAGGGTTTTTCTAATGTTTTCCTAATTTAAACAAATATTAGTGGCGACTCCATTGTTTTTATATTTTTCGATTGTCCCGTCGCGATCCCGATCTCGACAGATATGTTAGTTAAAAAACGATTTTAAACTAATCTGTTTCATTTGGATGGTATAAAAAAATCACTTTTATGTATTAAATTATCAAAATAAGTATAGAATGATTAAAAAAATTATTTGATTGAGGACAAAATGGTATTTATATCTTAAAGTATAAGAAATAATTTATAAACTATAATAATAAATTTTAATTTTCAGCATTTTGAAAAAAACTTTTATAATACATTGAATTTCGTATAAAAATTAAAATTAATTTTGTCAAATATGTTATAACATTGATGAAATAATTTTTTTTCAAAAATAAAAAGTTAATTTAATCTTACCGAAACAAGCTCTCAATCTTTAGCACTATAAAAAAAAGCTTAAAAAAGTTTTTATAATATATTAAATTTCATGTCAAAATTTAAGTTAATTTTGTTAAACATGTAAAAATACGATTCAAATAACTTTTTAATTAAAAAATTTGTTTGAAGCTTAACCAAACAAGCTCTCAATCTTCAACATTAAGAAAAAAATTATAATGTATTAACTTTTGTGTAAAAATTAAAATTAATTTTACCAAATATATTATAATACTGTTAAAATAATTTTTGTTAAAAAATTAAAAAAAAACTAATAAATACTCTACCAAACATGCTCTTAATTCTCACGTTAACTTACTTCTATTTTTGTTAATAGATATTCATGTGGCATGTTAACTCTCTTATGTGTTATCCACATTTTTCAGGCAAAAATTTCCCCTCCCCAACCCCAAAAACGTTATCTACAGCCAGCTGCGTTATTACTTCGGCATAAACAATGTGAGATGGAGTAATTCTTAGTTATATTTGATTAAAATTAAAATTTAGGTAAAGTATTTTAAGTGTTTATGAATTTTTTTAACAAAAATATGATATATGTTATATTTTTTAATAAAAATATAATGTGTCTTATTTTTTAATCATTTCATATTTTTTAAAAATTTTATTGATAAACTTTAAATATATATATATATGTCATGTTTTTATTAAAAAAATATCATAAATACATAAAAAACTTTATTTAAGTTTCATCTTATAATTAATTATAGATACTTAAATTTATTAGACATATGTATGATTGTGAGAAGTTAGAGATGCACTTATATATTTTTAAAATTATATATATATATATTAAATAATAATTTGAGTATTTAAAAGATGATGTGATAGATCATTTTACTTGTAAACCCAATTTTTGTGGGGACGTTTTGTAAATAAAAAAAAAGATAAAAAAAAAAATAATAATTAAATTAACCCATTAACCCATTAACCCAAACCCATTGTTATCCTCATCCTTAACCTCAACACTTATCCTAAAACAGATTCCATCAATTATCCTAATCCCTAAGCACTTATCCTAACCATCCCCAAACAAACCTATCCTAAATTAACTCAAACTCATCCTACCACAAACCTATCCTAAATTGACTCAAACTCATCCTAAACAAACTTATCCTAAACCTCCCATCACTTATCCTAAACAAACTCCTAATCACATTCTAACTCAAACACCTCATTTAATCTCTCTCCTATAAAACACCTAACCCATGCATCGAATGATATAACACTTCGCCCACTATCTCATTTACGTGATTTTCGTGATAATAGCATTCTTCATTTTCTTCCAAACCGAGTTAACTCGGTGCCTCACCACACGGCCCCCCCCTTCAACAAGCTTCAATCCATCTCTTTCACCACAACTCCACCATCATCAACCAAACCACCTTACCTCAAGCCGGTGCTGCTCGCAAAACCCAAAATCACCTCACTAGACCTCAACAAACTCCACCAACGAACACCGTCCCGAACCGTTCCTCGCGACCCCAGAGCCAACCGCGTGCAACCGTTCACCACCCAAACGACCATCTTCGCGAGACCTTCACCATCTCTGCGTCTCAACGGCCAAATTACGACCCAAGAACTTCTTCCCCCCAACTCGCTCCGTTTTTATGGAGTCGCCATCTGTTAAAGTAATCATGTGCGCATGAAATAACTTAAATTAAAACATTATTTTAATTAGGAGTCGCCACTAATTTTATTTTAATTAGGAAAAAGAATTAGAAAACCTTTAATAGAAATTAATCCTTGAAACCAGATTGAATTCGGGATAGGTTATGCGTAGGGAAGGGTGGAAACTTAATCCCAATGACCTCCTAACACAATCCTAAACGGCATCCTTAAGTTAATTATGCAAATTCTTAATAATCTTTGAAAATATTTATTTTACCCCTAAAAATAAAATAAAATAATGAAATCAACAAATAAATTATAAAAATTAAACTTTGCGAATAAAGTCCTGCTCCTACGTATTCAGGCAATGAGGAAATCAAATCACGTAGTTTTTAAAATAATGTGAGTTATTGATTTTATTAAAAAAAAACTTTAAAAATTTGAATCAACAATTGTTATTCAAATTAAGGATTAAATAATTTACGTCACCCATTGATTATCAAATTTGTTACAAAACTTTTATTTAAAATTATCAATTAATGATTTAACTTAAAAATTGAAAACTTGATAATAATTTAAATATAATATAAATAATAATAATAGTAACAATAATAATAATAATAATAATAAACTAATGTAAATTGTCTTATTTTACAAAAATACAAAAAGTTAAATGTGTCATATTTCATCATTTAGATAACCCATATTATTATTATTATTATCATCATTATTTTTTTTTTTAAAAAAAAAGGTTTATATGTTCCCCCTTTTTTTTTCCTTATCATTTTTTTTTTTTTTTTTTTTTGGGGGGGGGATAAATGGGCTCATTGGGCTAAAAACAAAAAAAAAAAAAAATCTAAAAAAAAATGAGTAAAAATGATAAGGAAAAAAAAGGGGAACATATAAACCTTTTTTTTAAAAAAAAAAAATAATGATGATAATAATAATAATAATATGGGTTTAAGTATCTTGCTAACTCTTGTATTTTGTAAACGCCTATAATTATTATTATTATTATTATTGTTACTATTATTATTATTTATATTATATTTAAATTATTATCAAGTTTTCAATTTTTAAGTTAAATCATTAATTGATAATTTTAAATAAAAGTTTTGTAACAAATTTGATAATCAATGGGTGACGTCTCTAGCGTGACGCGAGCTTCACCTATTTAATCCTTAATAATATTATTGATTCAAATTTTTAAAGTTTTTTTTAATAAAATCAATCAACTCACAATTATGTATGATTGTGAGAAGTTAGAGACTCTTGCTGTCAAGCCAAAGTATAATTTTTATAATTTATTTGTTGATTTCATTATTTTATATAAAATAAATATTTTATATATTAAATAATAATTTGATTAAGTTTATTTACGCAAAGAATTGATGTGATAATTTCATTAAACTAATTTTTCCTAATTAAAATAAAAAAATTTTACACAATGAAATGGACTTACTTAAAAAATTTTACACAATGAAATGGACTCTCTAGATTGGGCTTCAAGAGAAATACTTGCAAAAACATGAAACATCCAAGTTAGGTGGAGTAGGCATATCATGTCATTAATTATGATAAATTATAATAATTAATTACTCCCTTTGATTCATTTTAAGTATTATTTTTATACAAGACATAAGATTTAAGAAACACAAAATCAAGAATTAATTGTGAAAATTGTTTACTTAATTATCCTTATTTAATTTTCAGCTATTAATAGCTCTATTTAACCATATCCATTCAATTTCTGTGTAACTGAAACTTGACATTAAAGTATAAAGATATAGAAGAAAAAACAATTATTAATATTTTATTAATATATGAAAATATCACTTATAATAAATTAATTTTTTTATCAAAATAACAATTAAAATGAATTAAAGAGAATATTAATATAATAATTATCTATTAATTCATTAATGATGTAAATCATCAATTTTGAGGGTTGTTAGGGTGTGTACATATAGGCTTGTACTGTGACTGTTATCTTCTTGGTAAAAGAAATTTTGCCCCTATAAAAGAAGAGGTTATATTGTTTGGATCATTGCCAATAGAATATAAATTTTTGGTATATTTTTAAATTATAGAAGGAAATTATATTGTCGTTCCTTTTCACGTAATAGGTTATTTTTCCTTTTATTTTCATTCTTTTATTTCTGCAATATTTAAGTAAGAAAATAAAATATATTTTACACATCTGTTTTAATTATAATGATTTTCTTTAAATGGTTTGGAAAACCTCATACAAGTTACCAAAAACCTTTACCACAGTTTTATAGTTAAGATTGGTTTCACTCGACTCAAAAGAAAATAACATCGTGGAATTTAAAGACAATAAATACATCTTCATACTCTGTTAGCAATTATGAATTATCAAACAAATCAACAGAGAAAATGAACAAATTATTTAAGATCAATCTAGCACATTGATCTTAAAGAACAGTCACCCAACATCTTAACTAGGTGGAGAGTTTGCAAATGACTTAATGAGCCGTCAACTTTGACAGGACATTACAACCCTCAATTAGAGTAGTAGTTCATATTACACACGGTACTTCAAAAAGCAAGTGTTCTAGCTGTTCTCCATCATATGTGAATGAAGTAGTTGAAGCTGTACATATACCATTTGGATTTGAGATACTACTCTGTATAAAGATTATCCATACCAAAGACAATGCAACATTGATTAAAATGTTGAAGAGAAGGAATTTATTTATTTATTTTTTGGCAATAAAAAAAGTAAATTTTTTACATTAAAAAGAAATTGTATTGAATGTTTTTAAGATGGAATATGAATTGTGTTCTTTATGCAGATTGAATGAAACGAATAACTATTCTGCTGTCAAACTAACTTGATAACTTTTTGATAAAAATCCATTTTAATTGCATTCTTTTCTCATTCAATCATTATTAAGTCACAGTAAATTTAAATATTACAAAAAGGTGCATTGAGACATACCAGAATCTTATATTTCAAGAAAACAAATCGAAAACAAACAAAGAAATACAAAGAAGAAATAACGTACATATAATAAAATTGAAATTGGTCACTAATAAGGAAGGGCCAAGGGCTACAAACATAGCTCAAAAACAGCCCTAAAGCACCTATATAGACCAATCATCAATAGTCTTTAATTATCCTTGAAAAAAATAAAAGTCTAAACAATTATATATATTATAGATGAGGGTCTCTATCAGAAACAAGAAAGAACTGCAATGCCAAATTCTAGACAATCTGAATCAAGGCCTTTAAATCATTGCTACCCAATTCAAGGCAATATCTCAGTAACCCACCTTCCAACACCTCTATTTGCAAACATTTTCACCCCTCCCTGGCATTCCATACCTTATGCCAAAACTTATCAAACATCAATACTCATATTTTTTAAGTAACATTACTTACACAATATATAACTACACGTACAACAGGTTAATTACAACTTACAATTGCATAATAACAAATACATATACAATTATTGTTAATCATAAGTTTGTATAAATATGGTCACTCTTATAGATCTTCATTTTTCAACCAATTTTTAACAAAAAATATGATATATTACAGAATTGTAAAGTACATGAAATAAAAATGCATATAAGTTTTTTGGTCTTTGACTAATTACTCATACAAATTCAAGTAAAAAATGATAGTTAGGTAAAATTTTCTCAAAGTAACGATTTTAGAATTCAAACTTATGATATTACAGATAAGATTTTTCTAAAGTTGCAATTTACTTCCATTGCAAACAGTAAGTTAAACTTAAAATTGAAAAATAGATAATATTCAAATAATTAAAAAAGAAGGGTTAGCTGCTTGATTCATTTGCATTAAGTACACTCTGATTTTGCTTGCTTTCAAATCTGCCCGATTGTCAAAAAATGTGTTAATTGTTGAAGAGCCTCCCTAATTTATTTTTATTTTCATCCGCTTTTTCTTTACCATATTGTATGGTCATTTTCCTGTTGGTACTTGGTACTTCTCCCCAACCTCCTTTGTCTTGTAACTTTTGTTCCTCTTGCTGTGTACTGCTACTATTCTCTCTCTTTCTCTATTTAATTTTTCTCGTTTTATTATCTTACTCGTTCTTGCTAAAACGAAAGAAAAATAAAATAAAATTTAGGCTGTAATATCTCTTGTCAACTTCAAGGTTTTTTAATCAACAAAACTCATTTATAAACATAAAATCTTGAGTTAGGTTTTGGTTCCATAAGTGGTTTTGCATGAAGTTGTACTAGCATGTTTGGATTATAGTAATACAAATTATGGTTTGACTCAACTTAAAAGTAATTTTTTTTTTATTCACTCAGACTATGATTTGAGATCCAAAATTTTGTTCAAACACAACTCAACTATGATTTTTCCCGATTATTTGTAGATAAAACTCAATTTGCACAATCGTTGAGATATACAAACTATAATCCAAACATGTTAATTTGATTAAGTTAGCTTTTTTTTTTTGTGAACTACTGAAAGAAATTCATCAAAAGCTAGAAAAAAGAGTTCAAATACATACAAAGATGTGAAAATACAAAGCATTCAAGCACTTGACCTGATCGATCAATAACACAAACCATCCCACAACTAGCTAACGTACTACAGAGAAAGCCAATAAAAAAAATCCTAAAATTATTGGCTTGAATGCTTTGTATTGGATTTTGTTTTAAAATAAAAGGATGTTTTGTGGTTTTTGGAGTATAGTACATTTTTTTTAACTATAAGATTTTGTATCGGCCAATTAATATTGCCAACCGGGCAAACAACCATAAATCAAAGGTATCATAGAATTTTTCAAATAAAAATTACTTTTATATTAGGTGGCTTCTAAGTTGCATATATATTTTGTTTTTGACTGTATATGTTACATTTATTTTACCAAATATTATTATCAGAATGGTCATTTTTCTTTAATTTAATTTCAATTTTATACTACTTCAGAAAAATGTATGAAGTTTATCATTGTAGACACTGTATGTCAGACTTTCTCCTAGTAGATTTTTTAAAAATATTTTATGTACATTAAAATATACATATTATATTTATATTATATGTTAATATAAAAAAATATTAAATTATTTTATATATAATTATAATATTTTATAATATATAAAATAATTTTATAAATAAATTAAAAAATTAAATATATTTTCATTCAACGTATAATGAAACTGTAGATGATGCTATCTTCCCAAAGGCGAAAGCACTTATTTACCGGAGCAGAACTGTGAAATAGAAACCAAGACCATGAGGGTTTAAATTTAATTAAGGTACAACTGCTTAGCCGGGTTTTAAATATATAGTATGTATTTAATAACAGAATTCACATACATACAAATTTTCACACAAAAACAAAGCTGATATAATCAAATCAGATCAGGTGCAGACTGACCCCTCCAGAATCCTCACAAGCAACTAACTACTGTCAAGTGCAAACAAAGAGCTGGCAATAATGTCCTATTCCCCTTCATCTTTGAACGGAGATGCAAGTTATAAGTGTGTTTAGTATATAGTTGGTAAACTTAAATTTAGTTAAAAATATGTTTATAAATTTTAATTTAGTTAAATGTAAGTTTATAGTAACATAATTTATATTTGAGAATTTTTATCTCAAAAATAAATTTAATGAAATAAATAATATTTGAATGAAAAATTAAAATTACTTTTGAAATAATATTAAAGAAAAAATATTCTTCAACAAACTTTTGCTCAATAAAAATATAAAAAATTCTTATTTTCACTCTAATGTATTTTTTAAAATATTTTTTATTAAACTTAACTGAAAAATAAAAACGTCAAATATCATTTTACGTTCTTTAAAAATTTTAAAAATATGTTTAAGTTTATTAACTGCAAATCTAACACACGTTAATCCGTGGGACACTAAAATGTTCCCTGCCCTCCATCACCGATGTATAGCCACTGCCTTGATATACCTGCCCTGACATAATAAGATGCTACAATTTAAGGAGTTGCACCAATTGGTCAACTGGGGGCTCTGCTCAGTCTTCTGTGTGTGTGTGTGTTTTGCATGCTGTTTGCAACCCTGATGTAGTCCAAAATGCCCTGGTAGTCCAGTACTGCACTGCTTTTTGAGTATTGACACATTATAGAGATCTGATTCAGATTACACCATAGTACGTCACAGGTTCCAGCTCTATTATTTTTGTTATTATTATGGTGTAAGTTTGTAACATTGCTATCTCCAGCTAGTCCCCTACTGTTTGCATATACATTAGATCCCAGGTGAATGTCACGTGCATGAGGAGCTGGATGTCTTAAGTAGCATAAATCCAGGCCATAGCACAGTACATAACAGGAAAAACCTGTTATACTCAATTCTGGGATTGTTGTACTTCTAATTTTTTCTCTAATTTTGGGATTTCTTGTGCTTAATAAATAAATAATTGTTTCTCCCATCAGCCAAAAACGGGAAAAAAAAATATAAAAGAGAGATAGCAGAGGCACTGGCATCCCGCACCTGACCTAGAAATTGGGCTTTCACTAAACTGAGAAAAAAAAATGTTTGAATAATATATATTAAGCATCTCCATCATCTATTTTAATCTTTTAAGTATTATTTATATATTTAATGAGTTATTTTATTTAATATTAATTAATTTTAAATTAAAATCTCACATAATATCAAAAATAAAACTTCATTTGCATAGTCTATTTTGCTAAGCTTCTATCACCTATATCACTAAACTTGTCCTACTTACTTCATTAAGCTCACTTGTTCTATCTAAATATTTATGAAGAAAAATGTTAAAAATCTCACATTTTTTATCTTAATCTTTATATATATTAAGTCATTACACTTAATGTAAATTAATTGAAATCTCACAATATATACATAGTTTCTGCTCAGGATGAAAATAAGACTTATGAGTTATGTCCTGCATGCATTTCATTGGCCCAAACATGTGTACACAATTTTGGTCCAAAGAGGGGGGCTAAAATATACGGAACTGAGAAATACTGGAAAAGCAATGAAAAGTAAAAGAAGGGGAGCGAAAACGACCAAACATTGACTCACATCATAGCACTAAGAAATTAATTGAGAAGCAATTATACCACAGGGAGAAAGGAAAATGGAAGTTGCACGTATTATGCAGATGTGTTCTGAATATATAATATGAATTACTTAAAAATAATAGTAATATTTAAAATATAATTATTTAGTAATTTATTTAATATGTAAATATAAATAGAAATATTGATGTTTCCCACCCCCCCCCACCCCAACAAAAACAACTGGCGAAGGTAGTTGGACTATAAAGGTTGAATTTAGCTGCTGAGAATGGTAAAAGGAAGACCTTGAGAAAGCAGCATCAAGAAAGAAGCCTGGTGAGCCAGATTCACTGAGAAAAACTGTGGCGATACAATTTTAAAAGTTGAGTTGTTATAGTCTAAATCATTACAATTTTGTACCAAAAAAAAAATATCATTACAATTGGGTTGCCACTAATATCAGCGTTCAAACAAATAATAAAATGCTGCAATATTAAACAAGACCTTGAAATTTACTGTCCTGGGGCAAAGTACATAACAGGACACAAGTTTTATTAAGCTAATTTAAGACACAGAAGTTGCAAACATAAACGTGGATTTAGATCCCTGCAATTCTCCAGTTTTGAAAAAATTTACAGGTGTGCAGTTATTTTAAAAATAAATTTATCATATAATAAAACATCTGAAGAGATAAGATTTGGTGCAGTCCAAATCCCATAAATGCAGGCTGCCTTTTTATATTGCATTAGTTACCTGGTTGCCAATTCGAATAAAAAATAAAAAATTGATTGACTCATTTGCATCAAGTACATTCAGATTTCATTCATTTTTAAGTTTTGTTATATTTTTTAATTTTTTTAATAATTCTCTTAATATTAAATAAAAAATTAATATATTTAATATTTTAAAAATATAAAAATATTTAATATTTTTATTTAATAATTAAAAAGTTAATAAGATAATTATTAAAAAATATTTAAAATTATTCTTCATTTTTATTCACTTGCATTACATCTGCCTGTTTGGCAAAAATGTGTTAAATCTTTGAAGAGCTACCCTTTCATTTTTATTTTCATTTTCATTTTCGTCCACTTTTTCTTTACTTCATATGGTCATTTTCCTGTTGGTACTTCTCCCCAACCACCTTTGTCTTGTAACTCTTGACTTGTTCCCCTTCCTGTACTGTTACTATTCTCTCTCTTTCTGTATTTAAATTTTATAATCTTACTGTTCCTTTTATTAGTCCAATATGAATAATACAAGAGCTTCTATAGTAAATTACTAAATTTATCATAAATTTAAAACTGCATAAATTTATATTCACATCCCTGATATTTGCTATGATTATATCTGACGCCTCCATTTGTTTAAAAATTATACTTAACTTCCTTCATTTGTTATTAATAAAAAAATATAGGAATTGTAAATAAAATAAGAAAAATATATGTAATTTTTTAAATAATAAGAGTATAAAAGTGTAAGAAATAGTACATAAAATAAAGAAAATGTGTTAATTTTTTTAACAAAGAGAATGTTAAATGTAAGGGAGTTGCTATACGTCACGAAAGAATTTAAGTTCGGATTGTAAATGACTGTAAATCCCACATGTTTAACAAAGTGAGACCCACACTTATTTTCCTTTTGATTCTCATCCAGATAGTGTCGGGATTACATTTTTCTGGTTACATAGCTTTTTCCCAATTGTAATTATGTTAAATTTAAAAGAAATTAAGTGTAATTACCCATAATTTTTTTGTTACAGTAATTACCCATAATTTATTTATCATAAAGAAAAACAATGCATGATGCTTTCCTCCATAATTTATTAACAAACACATTTTGAGGGAATCTCAGAATAACCTAAAAGCAATTATTACATCGTTGTTGACAATAATGAATCTACACGAATGACATCTTCAGGAAATTTGAAATGTACCAGCATCACTTTCCATGTGATGAATTATAATTTTGTAAGACTTACAAAGTACATTCATAAATTATTTATCTGAAAAAAATTTATTCAAGTTATTCCAGTACTTTTTTTTCTCTTTGTTTTGTAAGATAAAGATATATTTTTTTATGTGTATGATAAAAGTACTTTTATGTCAATTTTTATCAATATTAGAGACTAAGTTTTTAACAAGCTTATAAGCATGCCTCTACATTAACTTAGTATTAGAAATTAATTATTAGATATTGATTTAAAGTTGAGAGGAATTTTGTTTAAGCATCTAATCGTCTATTAAAAGAGTAATCTTTCACTTATTAAGTATAAAATATTATGTAAAACAAAAAAAATTATAATAAAACACTTCCTTAATAACTTTTTTTAAAATATTAATATCAAATAATATTTGAATTAATTTACGGATGCTTCAAATAATTTATTTTTTTAATCTAATTAAAAATAAGTCATTCATATTAAAATAAAAAGACTTAAAAAATATTTGTTACAATCTAAAAAAAAAATTTAAATTTAAATTTATAACATATTCACGTTACCTTGGTTACTTTCATCTTATATTTGATTTTTCGTTAATAAAATGGAACAAAATTAACCTTGGAATAGAATAAACATAATTTTTATTTTCATTCTCCCTCAATTTTTAGAAGTTTTATTGAGCAGGAATCGAATAATTATAATTTATCATGCTGCTTCCATTCTGCTCCTCAATAAAACTCCAATTTTGGGAGAACAAAAGTTAGACATTTGAGGGGAAGAAGGGAGAAATAATTCTTCATGTGTTCCATTCCGTTCCTAAACATTTTAAAACTCCCAAATAAAAAATATTTTTTCCGTTCTCCACATTTTTTTTTATTTCTCTTATTATCTATCATCCAAACATAATATTAATAATTTTTAATCTATATTCGACAACTAGGCAGACAAAAATAAGAATCAACGTGAATTTATTTTTTATTTTAATTAAAGATTACATGAATTACTGGATAAATGGTAGGCGAAATGTTGCCCAGAAATCATAGGGATAAAATGGGTAGCCGCACATGGCAGAGAGCAGAGACCATTGGCCATGGAGTACACCTGTCTGTCTTAGCATGTAGGCACCAAAGGGTTAAAGGGAGGACACCTGTGACAATAAAGAATGCCCTTAAGTAAAAGGGCAAGTGACCCCTTTATCTAGTCTCTGCATCTAGCCCCTCTTATCTTATATTCTCGGGTTATAGGCGGGGCATGTACCCTAAGCAACTCACCCTAATAATGGCCTAACAAAGAACCAAAATTTCCCTTAAAAATATAATATTTTTTGGCACTGCTTTCTGGGCAAAAAGGTTCTATCCAGTGATGGGAGATGGTTACGTGATTCAGGGCACGAGCAATTCCAATAAGAGTAAGGACAAGACAAAGAAGAAGAAGAAGAAGAACAGGGGTGGGAGCAAGAAGAAGATGACCCATGAGCAGGTTCTGGCTTTCAATTTTGTGAGTGAATGGGTTTCACTGGATCAGCCTTCTTCTGCTTTGGCTTCTGCTGCTGCTTCCTGTGTTGTGGATGATTTTGGGGTGCAGAATACTATGGGGAGAGGTGGGGAGAAGGTGGTGTTTGAATTGCATTCACATTCCAAATTCAGTGATGGGTTCTTGACCCCTTCCAAGGTTGTTGAGAGAGCTCACATTAACGGCGTAAGTTTCAATGTTCCTTTGTTGTTTGTTTGCTTTTTGATTGTCAGAGGATTTTGCTTAGATTGTTTTGTTTTTGCTTTTTTTTTTAATCATTCAAAGTTGTGTTTTGTTGCTTAAAATCCGATGATAAACTTTCATTCTGAACA
Organism: Ormosia semicastrata; assembly: GCA_029884595.1. Lineage (NCBI taxonomy): Eukaryota > Viridiplantae > Streptophyta > Magnoliopsida > Fabales > Fabaceae > Ormosia > Ormosia semicastrata. The sequence continues at coordinate 13,246,978 of JAQQTO010000052.1, forward strand.
TATGTACATAACCTCAAAAGGAGTTACCTTTCTATTGGATATTTTTCATGGTAATTGTTCATGGCTCAAAAAACAAAAAACAAAAAAAAAATCAGATGAAAGCAGCATGGAATTGGATTACACTTGGCTGCATAAGCAGGCAAGGATATGCAACTTTCTATAGCATTATTCTTAATGCATTTCAGAAGAGTGGTTATAAACTTATAATATTATCTTGTTCCACAGTGCAAAATGAATCCTTCTTCCCCCTTTTGCTGTTAAAAGGCTGCTTTTGACATAATGTGATGGTTTTTGATGTAGCACCTACGGTTGACACCATATTTCTCATATTAGTTCACTTCTCCACCGTCTTACAGCTCAGCATGCCTAATTATTTTTCCCTTTCTCGCATGTCTATCTTTCACTGAGACTGAGAGTAAAGAAAAAAAAAAGTTTCTGGTTGAAAGACTAGGTGAGGTTGGTTACTTCTTAACAGATGAGTATTAGGTTGTGCCAGTCTATCATTGCCTTTTGCATTAGTTTTTCATTTTGGCAATTTTGGTAATATCCACAACAAAAATGATATTTGCACGGCAAAAAACTTACATCATCCTCACACACTTTCTCTTTATTTTCCCAAACAAGTAAAGTGTAAAAATGATGTAAGGGTTTTGACGTGCATATATCATTTCTCTGTCCGCAAACCAAAAGATCAGACCATGGAACAATATTTATATATTATTTGAGGTTTCCTTGGTTTAAAAAACCAGCATGTGCATGTGTGCTCGACTTCTCATCAGAAAAATAAATCATGGCTTTCAAATATGTGCATTTTGAACCAAGATGTTTTCTGATATCATCATGATTATTTTATATGGATAATGAGGCCACTCGAGAGATGGCATGGCTGATAGAAAGTTACTACATTGGAGAGGTCTCTAAAATAAGTGAAGATGAAGATTAAGGTCCATTCAATATGTGTAAAAATGATGTAAGGGTTTTGATGTGCAAATATCATTTCTCTGTCCGCAAACCAAAAGATCAGACCATGGATCAATATTTATATTTTATTTGAGGTTTCCTTGGTTTAAAAAACCAGCAGGTGCATGTGTGCTCGACTTCTCATCATAAAAATAAATCATGGCTTTCAAATATGTGCACTTTAAACCAAGATGTATCACCATGATTATTTTATATGGATAATGAGGCCACTCGAGAGATGGCATGGCTGATAGAAAGTTACTACATTGGAGAGGTCTCTAAAATAAGTGGAGATGAAGATTAAGGTCCATTCAATATGTTTATGGCTTGCATTCCAATTAATTCAAAATCCCTGTTACCCATGATATTATAAGATGATTTGCTAAGGCATCAGCTTTTCATAGGATTCACTTTTTTTAGTGTCAGGCACATTTTTAATTAATACTATTTGCTCATAACAGGTGAAAGTTCTTGCTCTGACAGATCATGACACTATGGCAGGCATCCCTGAGGCTGTAGAATCGGCTCGTAAATATGGCATCAAGATAATCCCAGGTGTTGAAATTAGTACAATATATTCTCCAAGGTAATTTATAAGTATTACATATTCTTGGTGCTTATTAATTAGATTAGTACTATTCTTCAAGTTACTTGTGTTGCTTCTCTCTATAGAGACAGGGAGAGTAGGAAATTTTATAAACTATAATTGTCAAAATCAATTATGCTTGATATCCTTTTTCTTCAATACTTCTGATGTATGCCAATCCACTGGCAGTGGAGACTCTGAAGCAGAGGAACCTCTTCACATTTTAGCATATTACAGCAGCATTGGACCATCAAGGTTTGAGGAGCTGGACAAGTTTTTATCAAATATAAGGGATGGACGTTTTCTTCGTGCAAAGAACATTGTCTTAAAACTGAACAAGCTCAAGTTGCCTCTCAAGTGGGAGCATGTTTGCAAGATTGCAGGCAAGGGGGTTGCCCCTGGGAGGCTTCATGTAGCCCGCGCTATGGTTGAGGCAGGTTATGTAGAAAATCTCAGACAAGCCTTTGCCCGATATCTTTTTGATGGTGGACCTGCTTACTCCACGTAATATTGCATTCCTTGCTCTTATAGGTTGTAACTATTTGTGTAGTTGAGGAAAATGGTTAAGGATATGACAATTGTGTTTCAGGGGAAGTGAGCCTCTGGCAGAGGAAGCAATAAAAATGATTTGTGATACCGGGGGTGTTGCTGTACTGGCTCATCCATGGGCATTAAAAAATCCTATTCCCATTGTCAAGAGGTTAAAAGAAGCTGGCCTTCATGGGATGGAGGTCTACAAAAGTGATGGAAAGCTGGCAGGTACATGTTAAATTGCAAAATTTGCTGATCTGTTTAATCTCTAAAATGATGTTATTACATAGTTTAGGATTATCAATCTCCTTATAAACCAAACTAATGTGGTGTGGATGTACTTTGTCAATTGTGATACGAAGTTAATAATAATTTATTCAGGTTTTTTCAAAAACAGAAATCATAAATTGTTCTAGTAGCATTGCATGCCTTTACTCGCCCCCGCCTTTCCTTCTTCCACTTGCCCTACCCAAATGTTTGATACTCCGATGCCTTTCAAAAATTTGAGTCCACTTTGGAAGAGAAAAACTATGACAAATCAGATATGATTTATGTTAGAATACATTAGTATCATTTGATCCATGTAGCCGATCCTACCTAGTTGAAGAAGGCTTTTGTTGTTGTTGTTTGGAAGATAAAAACTCATTAATATCCATGTCCAGTCATAAATTTACAATATGTACAATGAAAGCATTCATTTACTGTCAATCTTACCAACTATATCTCATGAGATCACAATTGTGATGAGAAATTATCCCATTAAGTACAAAGCGAAGTAAAATTTTCTTACTAAATTTGTTTCTTGCATATTAATTTTTTATGTGCACTGTACAGCATATAGTGACCTAGCCGATGCCTACGGGCTTTTGAAGATTGGAGGGTCAGACTATCATGGGAGAGGAGGGCACAATGAATCTGAGCTGGGAAGTGTGAACCTTCCAGTACTAGTGTTGCATGACTTCCTTAAGGTAGCTCGGCCTATCTGGTGTGACGCCATCAGGGAAATATTGGAGTGTTATGCTGAGGAGCCTTCTGATTCTAACTTGGCAAGAATTACTAGGTTTGGGAGAACCCGGATTTTTAAGGCAGGTTCACCTTTGAGTTGTGGACAGGAGTTGATTGATCACTGTTTACCTCTCTGGTTGACTAGTGATGAGATGGAAAATGAAGAGTTTGAAGCTGTTAAGTTGAAGCTTTCCAATGTTTCGGTTAGTCAGGGAGGAATTCAGGTTCTCATAGAGACTAAATAGTTTTATGCTAGCAGTTATGTTAATCATTCCCAGTAATTCTAGCCAGGCAATCTTAATATTTAATTTATTAGTCAAGTTCAATTGCCTATTGATTTTTTTGGAATTTTTCTAATGATCATTAAGCAAACATTTATCATGTTATTGTTTTATCTTCTATCACTGATGGGTTTTTCTTTTTGTTTTTTTTCTTAATACAAATCTTCCAGAAAATACTGTTTGTAAAAAGGTGGAAACAGGAGGAATTCCTTCATCAGTACTTGACATTATGTTTTACTGTTTTGGACTTGGATGTCTTCCCTTATTCTGAATAGTTTGTGTCTTAATGCCGCAATATTGAACCCGCAGGTGTTCCTTTACTTTTTAGACTCTAACAAGTGGTTTCCAAAAGGATCAATAGTACTTTTCTCGATATGTGTGGAACACCCCAGCATGTGACAAATAGAAGCTAACTTTTTGGAGTATGTTTCCTATTTCGGGCCAATAAATGTTAGACAAGTAACCATATAATCTTACGCTAAAGTTCTTATGGGAATGTGTAGTCGAATTTTGCAGGAGCTAGCATCTTGGGAAATGTTCTTTTAAAGCGTTACCTGCCTAGGGGATTAGGCTTCTTAGTCCGACTTTGAGTCCACCAAAATAATAATAATAATAATGATATATAGACAGAGTCTTTCACAATTTTATAATTCCATCGTAACCCTTCACTTTTATTTGTTTTTCTCTCTCTGTCACTTTCTTTCCATCTCATCAATGGCTGTCATATTCTGCATAGCTTTTATTTTTAAAATTTGTGTAACTATCTTTATATTTAATAATATATGAGAAGAAAAAACATATATATACTCCAAAAGTAAATGAAAATTTCAGACCCAAATTTTCTACTCATGCTCATATGCCAACTCAGAAGCCACAGAATCGTGCTTGTTTGGGGCGAATCCACATAAAAATTCTCGTATACAAGAGAAAGGTTACATTTTCCAAAATTTAAGGGACACCTTACTCACGGTAAGGATTGGATTATTCAAATTCCACCCTAAAAATCTCAACTCATAGAAATAGGATTATCTATTCTTAATTGATATGGCACCTTAACAAATATGGATGGCATGTGCAAAAGAAAATCATAATAGAAGCCACATCGAATAACTGAATTTACCAGTTTTGTCACTCTACAATGTCAGAAGACCGTTTCAACCCTGAACTGAGTTGCCAGTGGCTATTATAATTTAGAAAACCTTCTGTGCCTCTCACTCGTGCATGAGAGGAGCAGGTTTTTATTTTTCTTCTGTTTAATAAAAGCTTCGGGGAAGAAAGTTGCCACATTTCAAGATTTTGGATGCGTTTAAGTAATCTTTTAAAAACAGTGATTATAAGATAATAAAACTAATTGATTATTTTTAAATATTTTTATAAAAAGTAAAAGTTATTTTATATTTAGATATAATTATAAAATATACTTTTTGTTTTTCTTTCATTTATTACATTTTTCTATAATTGATTATTTTAAAAATAACTTATTTATACTTTCTAAGAAAAAGTAGAAAATTGCTTTTTAAAAATTCTATTTTTTTAAAAAATATATTATCTAAACATATGTTCATGTTTCAGAATTACTTTTTTTTAATGAAAAAAATACTTTTCTTGTTAAAAAAACACAAACAAATACACTCATTATCATAAAGCCAATTTTCAATCTTTCATTAACAAACAGCAGTATTATTATGTATTAAAAAAATAGCAGTATTATCACACTAACACTTTTTTTTCTTTTCTTTTTTTGTGTTTCAGTTCTGAATTGGCTTCCAATTAAGAAAAAAATGAGAATCACTTTAGAATGAGGCATGTTATTTGGAGAATATTGATAAACTAGTTTCTAGAGCGTTTCAGAAGCTTTAATTTTATTTACGTTAAAATTTTAAAATTATAATTGGTGTTCAATTAAAAATTTATGTAAGATAATTACTGTTTTATGTTAAAAGAAGACATATTGAAACATAGTCATGCATACCACAGCCCAAACATTGTTCATCATCAAATAACGACAAACAAAATTATTAATACAACACAGATTTATACATTCTGAGTAATGTTATAATGCAGGTTTCTTTCTCCCCCCCCCCAATTCTCAGGTACTCGTATGTAGATCCCGCGGTTAATATCTCATCATGCTTGTGCTGCTGATGATTCAGCAAGATTGTATTAGCTTCCAATCCATTCATACTTGTGGCCACATAATTATATCAGATAATGCTAGAAAAATAACTGAGATAGATGAAAAATAAATTTATTAAATAAATATTAATATAATGATACAATGGTTTACAAGTGGTAAAAAAGATATGTTAATTTTTTTATCAAGATTTTTTGAATTTTTACACGTATAGCTTTATCCAGTAATATTTAACATTTATCACTTATATGAGTCTTTGGTGTAGTTAGGTTTTGCCTTGGGATATATATAGTAATAAAATATCCCCATATATAGACTTAATGTTACTAGGAATTTTGTTCATTTAGATTAGAAATTCTCATCTAGTTTTGTTTTACACCATTAAGACCAGCATGACACCGAAACATGGCACCATAAAAAGAGTGTTCCAGCAGTTTCATAGCATCAACTTAACAGCTTCAATTTCTTCAAGTTCCATGAAAATCTTGGCTAGATTACAGCATATGTGACAACAATACAAGAACCAGATGAGAAATACGTTCTGCATAATCAAGTCATGTGTAATGCAGCAAAAATATCTAGATGTTCCATCTCATGCTTGTGCATTCCTCATCTTCATCCGTACATAAAAAAACCACCAAAGTAGCAACTGAATTGAAATTGCTACATATCAAAGGATAAATCTGGATCCAAAAAATACACCTCATTCATCAATTGAATCTACAGCCCTGCTTAATCTTCGTGTTGGTATGTATATGCCATCACATTATGTACAATATTCAATGCACCAACCAACCAAGTGCGTCAAAAGCAGACTCAATAAGGACATTAGAGAACCTATGTAGGATACTGACCACATTATCTATATTTGCCAATCTCCATCTTCCTCTTGATTGTCCTCTGACCATAATATATTGACGAATCTACTATTCCCGCAACAGTGAATATACCTATGTAAAAAGGGTTAAAATCCATTTTTAATCAGTTGCATGAGACAAAAACTTACGTGTCCCTAATGTACAGATAAATGGATATAGAGTATAACAAGCATATGATTCAGACAAAGACGAGCATGGATGTATACACATGCAGAGAGAGAGAGAGAGAGAGAGAGAGAAGGGGGGGAGGGGGGAGACATTTTCATGTATTCATGAATCATTAGTTCTCAAATAGAAATACAATTATCTTGGCAAAGGATCAGTTGGAGGTACCAGCACACTTTAGTGAAGCAATATATGAGACAGCAAATGTAGAAGTGATAAGTTTTGCTACAGTTAACATGTAACCAACTAGTTCATACCAGCTACAAATTCTACTGTTTTCATTTAACACTACTCAGAATTGTATTTATCAATTTATGTAATTGTCTGATAAGAAATTAATTTATTCACCCTTATTTTGTTGATGATCCAGGCAGGAGGGGAGAGAGAGAGAACAAGGAAGTACCTCCAATAATTGCACAAATATTGGTCAAGAAATGTAAAAATGGAATATGTTCCTCTTTAAAGGTGACCTGCAACATAGAACATATCAATTTACCAAGTGATCAAATAACAAAGTTCACTTTTTCTATAAATTACAGAACAATATGCATCAACTGAATTATGATGTTAAGTTCTTACAGCTCCTCCACGTTAATAGAAAGATAATAGATATACATCCCCATTGAATCGGCAGGATGTATTATATTTTGGGGACAAATTCTAAATGGAAGGATATTGCAATACCAACATCAATTATAGGTACTTCAGCTGTAACAAAAGCATTATATCTACTTTACTTCTATTTTGTGCTTAGCAGCAGCCTCAATAACATAATTGAGGTCATTGGTGTAAGTGGCCACTGTTAATGGGGCTATATGGCCACCAAAAACTGTATTGTAACTTGACAAAAGTCTCCATACTTGAACGCAGCAACTCAAATTTGAATATCTCGCCATAGTATATCAGTATATATTATATATATCTCTTTTTATGAGCCAATAACTCCACAACATCTAGATATTACCTTTAGGACTAGTCACACAGTACATTATGCTTACACTAGTATAATTGTTTCCAACCAACTCATCTCTTTTAAGTGTTCCGAAGAAGAGGGATTTTGGCTTCACTTCCACGATTTCTCAGAAAAGCTCAGAGGTTATATACATCAAGGAGAACTCGAACAATGTGAATAACATAACTTCTATTATAGGCAATAGTTTTCATTGAGTTTTTCAGTGGATATAATATGGCCACCAGTACTTTTATTACAACTGGTAGATCAATATTATTCCAGTATATGAAAAGTATATTTTTTTTCCATTTTTAATATTTGAAGCATGTCAAATGGCATTACTCAAAATATACCAAATATTTTATTATGTATAACTACTTTGGCCAAAGAAATCTCTCAGTAAGAATGACATATCTTTGCCTTTTAAATTTTATTTGTCCTTCCATAGTTCTGAAGAAATACTGAGTTAAGAAAACCACTTATTCAACATTCCTACTTCTAGTGGGAAATGGGATATGAATCCAGGTGACATCTGTCATATTTACCACTTGATAAAATCTCACTAAAGGGATCACAATCCTCAAGATATCTGCATTCAATTGGGCCTATGAATTGACTCGGAATATCTTTCCCTCATTGGTAAATTCAATAAGGAAAGTCTTATGTACAAAAAGCAACCACGACAACAGGTAAAACAGGCATCTTAGATTTAAGTATTTGATACTCATCACAAACCATCTACCCTGAACAATAGATGTTTCTGCTCGTGTGCGTGATTGTTTAGCAACGTCTTAAACAACCATTAGCCTCGAGCAGTGTTAAATGTGTCCACACAAAGACAAAGCAAATTATTTTCCACTATCCCACAAACATCTTTTATGGAAAGATTTTTTTCTGGCCTCAGCCTATCAATGCAACAACTTTTCACCTTAAAAGCCACCATAAATAATCACTAACTAAATACAAAACCTTTTATTGTTCTTACCATTCAATTAAACTTTACACCCTAGGAGTGTTTTCAAGTTGTTTTGCTTGGTTAGAAGATTTTGGAAACATCAACTTTGAAGTCTGGCAGCTAGAACTTTCAAAGTTTGAACTTTGAAGAGTATACTCGTGAAGTTTTAAGAAATCAAGTATTACTCCGAAGTTAAACAAAACTTTTAAAGTTTCAATGTTTAAGTATTGATATTTATTATAGTAAATCTCAGGATTTACTTTGCTCATTAAGGGAGAAAATCAAGGCTTAATACCGCAAAACTCCTTACTGTCTAGTTGTGACAGTCAATTAAGGAAAAAAATAAATCCCAGAGTGGGGGCAGAGGCGGACTTATATATTGTATTACTGGCTGCATATAATCATGTTATTGTCCTTGATCAACTTTTCTTTTCCCTGTCCTTCTCTAATAACAACGTATAAATAAACAAAAGCATCAAAAGTGCAAAACAGAGCCCAAGAATATCACAGGATGGATGAAATAATCTAAAATGCAAAAGAGTTCATGACAGGAAAATGAAATAAGGAAAGCAGAAAATTAACCATTCATGTAAATGATGTGCATAAAATTTGGCACTCAACTCAAATCCCCCAACTGTGCCTCATTCACTATATAAGAAAATATTCAGAAGGAATAGCCTATTGGAAAGACTAGGACTATTTTTCCATGCTTGGCTGTATCAAATTAAAGTGAAAGAACACAAATTTCCAGTGCAGTGCAGTCATGGGGGAAAAAAAAAAAAACCTTCAAATCATTCTACCCAATTTGCTTGTAAAATTAAGCAGTCTTACCTTGATTGGAGATATGTCATAAAAGAAGAAAACTCCTGGAATTGCACCATGCTCCGTCTTGAAATGCTCAGTCACAGAATACTGTGCAATAACATTTATGATGCTACTTAGGCATTATCCTACGAACAACATGAAATGACAGTATGTTTATGATATTTGACAATACCTGATTTGAATGGATAACATGGCCTCTAATATCTGTGTATATTGTAGGGACCACCTGCAATGTGTACACAAAAATGTCCAAACAAGCATCAACTCAGTGTACAAGTGCATACACAGAAAACGTTCAAACAGTTTGAACAAAGCATAAAAACAACATTGGATGCAATAGTTCGAGGCAAATATTCAAAATGTTTTCTTTTGCTGGTTCTCTCTTATAGTGTATGCATGACAAGTGCTGGATCAGAGTTTGTTAGAAATGAATGCAATATCATGTTATCAGAAGTGCTGCAAGTGGGAAAAGGGTAATAGCACAATAAAAAATCATGTTAACATTAATATAGTGCAAGTATCATGATAAAATCGATATTTGTTAATAGTTTTCATAAAAATAATAGTTTATGTTTTAGCTAATAGCTCACTAGTCACTATCTAAATCATCAGGCACATATTTCACAATATTAAATAAAATAAATAAATATCAGTTGAATTTAACAGCATTACCAAGCAATTAGTTAATAAACTTAACATGCAAACAAGAAATTTAATGAGGAAAATATCCCGTGATAGTACCAACCTTTATGAAATACTGGTACATGCCATGAGTTGTTCCTTGCAGCCATTTTACCCTGCAAAGGATTGGAAGCAGAAGAGAAGAAAGAGAACTTAAATGGTTGGGGAAAGAAAAACTTTAGTCAGAGCATTTTCTTTTATAAAGGCTATCACTCACTTAAGTGTAATACGTGATTCATAAAATAACTTCGCACACGTGGTCAAAGTACATGTCATTGAGGAGAGGAAAGAGAAAAGTGAAAAATAAAATTTGCTGCTTCTTGTAAAACTTCACTGCAAAACTTCATTGCAGCAAGAAATATTTAAATACACATGATAAAAGTATGTGTATATAATATATATAAAATCTCAGTCACTTCAATTTTTGGGTACATTAGAATTATGAGTAAATTATTTTTCTCCTCCACTGTATTTTGCATTTACTACTTAAACCTACCCTCTATTATGAAAACCTATACAAAACTCCCTTTTATTTTTTAAAGAGGCTACAACTAACTTCAAAATGCTGCCAAGCCTAATAGATTTGTTTAGCTTAGTTACAAGCACATGGATGCTTGTGTGGTCAAGAGTCCTTCTTACCCTTGTTCAGCCCTATATTTTGAGAAAAAGAGAAGAGCCCATTCATTTGGTTTAGCTGAGTTGAAGGTTCATTTTGGTGCCCAACCATTTCAATTGAAGATTCAGCTACACTAAATGAGTGCATTCTTCCCCATTCTCGACATATAAGGCTAAATAAGAGTAAGGAATGGGAGCTGACCACACAATATCCATGAATCTGTTATCGAATCTGTTATTAAGTTGTTGTTTTTTTTTAATAAATACAAGGGAATTTTGTGTAAGTTTTAATGATAGAGGGATGTCTGTGTAGTAAACGCAGGGAGGGAAAAGTAATTTACTTTATAATTTCATTATGTGAAAACACTTATGTCATATGCCATCCTTGTCAACAGAAAATAAAGGCTTCTGCTGGAGAAGAAAGAAAAAAAATTACCCATCAAGAGGATTTACCAATCCAGGGTAGTGGTCACCAAAACTTAATTTGTTTATCTGATGGCTTATCTGCATCATACACCATAATTTGAAAATCAATCATGAGATTACAAGCAAAGGGAAAACATTGGAAATTTATCAAATAATATTTTAATTCAGACAAGGTATATCAGAAATCCAGTTCAGTCTTACATTAAAATTACCATCCTGTAAAGCAAGTAGGTCAGTCAGAAAGATGGCTGACTGAAGAAAGCTTTTCCCAGTTGCAAAATGAAAATTTCCAGCCACTTTACTAAGTTCAAGAGATCCATGAATATTGCATCCTTCACCTTCTTCATCCTTTACTCTCTGTACATAACCTTCTCTTTTACACTAAAAGCAAAGCCAAATTGTCAGAATGCTATGCCAAACGCTCTAAAATGAGATGATGATTTCCATAGCTTGGAAACCACAGACATACAAATAGAAGGAGGAAATTTGTGTCATGTGTACGGTTAAAAATATTGGAAAGTATTAAGGAAAAGCTTGAGTTAAGGAAAAATTTACTGCTAAAATCAAGGGTGATTAATTGCTGTTAATTAGGAGGCTGATTTTGAGGTGATTCAACTATACAATTGTCTAATCTTACCTCTAGTATAAATACAATCTCTATCTCTCTCTCTGTCTCTCTCTCTCTATATATATATATACACACACACCTGTCTCTAACTCCTTGACACATTATTTCTCTTCTAACTTTTCAACATGTACAGTCTGAATACAGCTCCAAAGCTTGTCATGTTGGCTTGTCAATTACCACAAATATTGTATATTATTCTGCCATGCATGGGCATATTGTATTCAGTGCTCATAAAAGGGTTGTGCTTGAATTTGGTGTTCACATAAAGGTTGCTAATGTAATGCAAATAAGGTTGGTATAAAACATAGTACTACAATATCAAGGGAGTCCCTTTGCTGTCATTACCCTCCTCATTGTGTTCTTAAGCTTTTATAAATTATAAAAGATATGCTTCAGCAACAACATAAACGAAATGTCTATAGCCTCATAAGTGGGGCATTTGAATTCACAAAAAATTCCAGTGTACATTAAGTAATAGAATGAGAGTATCAAGCCAACCTGGTCGATCAAATCCATATTTGTCAGTGCCCAGCCTTTTTTCTTATATGCATCACGCACTTCTTCACAAGAATTACAACAGTGATCATCTGACTGCATACGAGAAAGAGAGAGAGAATGATGTGCATGTAAGAAATTAAGAAACAATCAGAGAATATAAGTTGCACTGTATTGAAAAGTCTACAAGTACACAGAAAAAAACAATTTAGCCAGAGCATTGGACTACTAAAATTAAAGTATTAATGATAATAATCAAATCTAATTTAAGCATAGTCTTTGCTCTTAGCACATAATATTATTTAAAACTAACCAATTCAGTCACCCATAGATTCTTGGATCCCACATGAATAAATGCTACTATGTTAGTCAAGTCAAAATTTCTAGTACCAGCATTCCAACCATGCAACTCCATGGACATTTGCACCAGCCTAACTTTGTCTAGGATACTAGGATATATAAATTGGATTAACAAAATCAGTCTTATTATGATTTATAATTGTTATTACCATTATTACTAAAAGATAACAGTGAAAATAATTTCAGTGTAGGAAGCATACAGAAAGATTATATTTTTCTACTTTTTCAACAAACATGAGAATATCAATATTAATTAGACCTACAAGGCATACAACTGAAGATGAATATTTCAAAGGCAAAACTGTCAATGGTAGGAAAATTATAGGTACACAAAACGCAGGTAAAGCCTAAAATAATTATCTAAATGTATTTCCCATGATATCAATATCTTTTGCAAAAGAAAATTAGACCAGGGCCTAAAAAGTGCAACATAGAAGAAAGGTAGAAAATAGTTTGCAAAGAAAAATAGGCCAAGGTCACAAAAATGCAACACAGAACGAAGGTAGAGAACAGTTAGAAACTTTACCAGATATCAACATTAGTTGGATAAAAATTCCCATTCAAACAGATAAAATCACCTGAAAGTTGTATTATTGTTGAATGGTGATGGTGGGACTGATAGTTCCCAATTATCATACTTGTTTCTCATTAATTAAGCCAACAAAATATTGTATACAGATGCAGACCCCAGAATTTGTTTTCCAAGCAATTTTCACTAGGACAGCCTGACAGTGTTTCAATAAGAAATATCCTTCCACAAAGTGTCCAATCTCCATCTTTTGTCTTTGGTTCATAATTAACCCAGACAAATGTCTAGTTGGTTTAGATCCCTCAAATTTCTTATGGTTAAATCTCATCAAATTCTGTAACTATATATCTCTTGAAACCTAATTTGTCCTCTTTTTTTTAGATAAAACACTTAAATCCTAAAACCGATTTGCTTCCCACCAAAAAAATTTAAATTAATATCTATCAAAACTTCAAAGCCTTACAAGTCCACGTTGATACTCAACACATTTTATGGGTAATGACAAAATTATAAGAAAATCAGAGAAAATTTAAGGATATTAAATGATCAAATGTACCTCTTCTGCACCAAAACATGAACCACAATACTTTTCATCCTGTCCAAGTCTGCCACCATGTTTCTGTAAGGGCCTCTCAATCTGCATTAGGAAAGATATACAGAAAAAGGGGGGGGAGAGTAAATTTATTATACACAAATGAATATAGACATTTGTCTTTTGAATGACAAACATAAAAAACTAGTAGAAATGTGATGAAAAATAGAAAAATGGATTTCAACTCCTCCAAGAGACAACAAGGGATCCCAGACTACTAGTCTCATATTATAACAAAAAAGTTTGCCCGTCAGCTTCAGAGGTATCGACAACAGTTGGTCAGTTGCCTTTAATTTATGCTAATAATTTTTGGTAATGAAGAGGCATAAACCAAGATCTGAGAACAAACTCTCATCAGGGAAAATACATCAGGTAATCAAATGCCTTGTGCAGTCTTTGCAAATGTAGATAACTCATTACTATGTATAATCTTTTATACCACAAAACGAACAAAAGCATTCAAGCTAGGGAACCTTCAATTTCCTAGTAGCATTGTTAAGTAAGAGTAACATTGACTTGGGAGAACAAATATGATGCTGGAAAAGAAATCTATAAGAAAAGTGATCACAGAGATTTAGCAATACAATGCCGACCCCAAGGAATAAGAGTATTTCAGGTTTTTGGAAAATAAATTACCACCATTCAATCTAAAGATTCTTGTTGCAAAAGAAAAGTCACTAAGAGTAAGATCCCCTCAGAAAAGTCTGAAAGAGCTTCATTGATATGCAACAATCATGCTACCATCCATATTACATTCCTGTCCTAATAAATCTACTAGTTATGCTAAAATCCTCTCACATTAAATATCTGAACATCACTCAAAGCTGATAGCTAACACGAAGAACCTAACTGGCAAAACCTCTATTATAGTATCTTCCATATCATGTTCCACCACCTACCAGTCATCCATAATATACATAAAACAAAAGAAACACAAGCATAATGCCTTTCATTTCCAAGCACCTCAGTGCAATATCAACTCTTGGCCAACAAGGTTCTCGATTACTATGAAAGTATGAACGTAATCAGGGTTAAGTCCACCATAGTAGGCAACCAGATTTGATGGCAGTATTTTATTCAATTAAAACCCAATGTGCATCACAAAACTTGGCATCGAACTTCCCATTAGAAAGTGGCATTTCTCCAAACAATAGTTCCTCTTAATTTGTGTTGTATTTAATATCAACAACAACTAAGACTTATCCAAATGCGTGGGGTCAGCTACATTGATCTTGACGACTTTGAGCTCTACCAAAAACAAAATTTTCAATAAAACCATTTAGAGTACGGTATTTTTTAATGGTTTCTCCTAAAGTTTTCTTCGGTCTTTCTCTACGCCTTTTAATTGGACTATATTCCATTTGATCCACTTTTCTCACCAGAGACTCTATTAATCATCTTCTCACATGACCAAACCACCTTAGGCAAGTTTCAGTCATCTTCTCCTCAGTGGTGCTGCTCGAAATTTCTCCCAATACATTCGTTCCTAATCCTATCTTTTCTTGTATATCCACTCATTCATCTTAACATTCTGATCTCCACTACGTTTATTATGTTAGCTCTTGTTGGCAATTTACTACCAAATATTTACTATCGTAGTGAATTAAAAATTGGCATGTTTGAAGAAGTCCTCAGTATTAAGCTGCACTCTTCTAAACATAGATATTTAGTTGAAAACACATAGGATGTATAGTGTAATCTTTAAGCATAAATCATAAACATTTCAAAAGCAATGTGACAACAAAAATGAGATCAGATTTTATAGTTAACACAACACAAGCAACCATTACGCAGTCAAAAAGTCCTTGAGCATTTCAGCTAACCTTTGTTGCACCAATTCCATCCAGCCTCTCTTCAATCACATTACCATTAGCATCAATTCTTTTTTTTATTATATTATGTCGCTGCAAATAGAAACAGTGTAGTGTAAAAGTAATAATTAGCAAGAATAATATAAACATGAGACATAGAGAAAGATAGAGAATAAGAAAGAATGCAATGAATCAAAAAGTCTATATATGCAGTTAGAATTACTGCAACTGAAAATTAATTGATAAAAAGCTAATTTAAGCAGTACTTACTATATCGAGATGCTGCTCGCCACTAATATCCATTGCGTCTAAACTGAGCATTGAACATCGAACAGCAGGAAAAGTGACATCAAACTGCATTTTCAAGGGGGGGAAAAGTAATCAAATTAGAACTCTGAAAAAGTAGAGTCAAGGTTAAAACTAATGTTCGCAAGCTTACACGATACAAAGTTATAAGGACAATCACACCCTTACAAAAAGATTTGGAATAAAAAGAATTTTGGAATAATGGCATTTATGCAATTTGTCTAAACAATAAATCACCAAAGTAATAAATTTATCACAAAATAATCTTGTACAACCCATGAATCATGACATTGACAATAGATTGGACATGGAATATGAAGAGCAGAATAAAACTATAAAAGTTACAGCACAAATATAAAGACAATAAATACATTGATGTGTAAGGTTTCTCCTCTTGAAGTATCCACCAAAAGCTTACTCTCTGTAACTGTATAGAGGTATAATCCTGCAATCACAAGTAACAGATGACAATATTAAAGTTTAATGGGAAATTCCGTAGGAAGCAAAATAATTACTCAGACAAAAGGTATCCTTAATTAACTATGTCTCATTTAGGATCACTCCCGTGATTCTTTTAAAATTGGGTTTATACCTTTTATCCTTAAAACTAGAAGTGAATAAATAGCCACAGCCCACACCAATGACCACATCATATGACAATTGCAGAAAAATAGGCTTAAGTGGATAAAAAGGGCGGCACTAGAATTCGAGCATCACTGATTGAGTTTGATATAACCCTTGCGCCAATAGTTGGCAACATTAATCACTTCATATAACAAGGATCCATATTATCAGGAAATTTTCTCTGTGAGAAGAATCAATGCACCCAAATGAAGGCACACCACAAACAAACCCATCCTTATGTCAATCCCTAACTTACCATGAATACCATGACTAAAACATTGGATCGATGCCTCCATTGTCTTGGCACTCTCAACAATTGATTTAAACACAGTAATGGCCTAACTCTCAAAATCAAAATAGAGCAAAAGGAGGACCAATTTGCTGGAAGAGAAAGAAGAATGAGGATTAGAAAGAGGGGGAAAAAATTAGCTTCCATTCCACCCAAAAGGAATTCTTTTCTTAGTTCCCTTTCCATTAAATAACAAGACATTTCAAATTCAGCTCAATGCAACAAAATTGCCAAGCAAAATACATAAATTTCGACGATTTTCCTCAACACCCCAGAAATCGAAATCCACAGAAATCATTTTTTTCCTTCTAAATTTCTGAGCTTTTCCCAACCAGGTAACCAATATCATTCAAAGTTCAAACATTTACATTTAAAAATTAAAAAAAAAAAAAAAAGAGGAGAGGTGACATGAGGTCATACTTAGCTCCGAAAAGAAGAGGAAGAGCATGACGGCGGCGGATACGACGGTGACGACGCCGCCGGCGAGTGTGCGGCTGTAGAAATCTTCATTGACTTTTGGGTAAGCGTCCAAATTGCGGAGCTTGTTGAAGACCTTATCCATGGTGGCGCCGAAACCTCGCAAGCACCGAGCTTTCTTTCAGAAACGATTAGGGGAAAGAGCGGAGCTCCGTCTGCGACGGTGGCCGGACAGTGGTTCGTACGGAAGGAATGGTTTGGTTGAAGAATGAAAAGATGAAGACCCAAACTTGGAATCAAACGACGGTCACCTCCTCTCCTTATTCATGGTCAATTGAGTCCAACTTGGCGTCCAATGCCTTTTCTTTTTTCTTTTTGTTTGATTGGCAAAATTAAGCATTTTAATTTTGGAAATATATTCTCAAGTTTAATTTAAAATGAATTACGCCTATCAATAAATCTTGAAGACGATAAAATTTTTGAATTTTGTGTTTATTGGGTGGTGTAAAAATTAAATTATTTTAATAATTAATTATTGTATAAAAATTTTTATTATAATCAATTATATGATAAAAATTTTACTTAAAAAATAATATTAAATTAATCTATTTTATTTAGATAATATAAAAAAAATTATTTTTATGTATTAAATTATTAAAATAAGTATAAAATAATTTAAAATATTATTTAATTAATTAAAAATTTAATTAAAAATAAAATAATATTTATATATCACTATTAAAAATAATTCTAACAACTTTTTTTAAAACAACTTAAATTTAAACTTGATTAGCAACAACTTTTTTTCTCCCCCTAAAAGCTGTTGCTTTTTTTCCTTCAAAATATTAAACATCTCATCTCAATATAACAACAACTTCTTTTGCTTAAAAAAAACTATTAGATATCAAAAAGTATCTGAATCGAACACTCTCTTAGGGTTTATTTGAGAAAGTTAAAAATTATAAATTACGTTGATAATCAATTATTATTATAATTGATTATAATCGATTATTGTTATAATCGATTTATTTTTATGTTTGAATGTATTATGTAAAATGATTTTATTTATTTTTATGTTTACTTTTAACATTAAATTACTAAAATATGTATAGAATGATTAAAAAAATTATTTTGAGGGCAAAATAATTTATATCAAAATGTAAGAAATAATTAGATGATATAAAAAAAGAAAAAAATTATGTATTGAATTTTATACATTTTTTTAAATTACTAAAAAATATGTATAAAATGATTTAAAAAATTATTTGATTGAAGGCAAAATACATTCTATTTTAATCATATCAAAACAGGTAATTTAGAGAATTAATTTTTAATATGTTATACATATTTAAAATTTATTAATTTAAATCTTTAAATTATAACATTTTATTAATTGAAAAAAAATTTACTATTTAAATATTTTAGATTAGCCCAATTTAAAAGTATTGTACATATTAAATGAAAACTTTTTATTTGATTAAGAAAATTTTTTAAAAAAAAATAATATTGTCTTTTTTAAAATATAATAATTATTTAAGAAGGAAAAGTTGCGACAAAAAAAGAATGGCTTGATAGGCAAAAAATTGTGTGTAAGGAAAAAATAATATTGATAGGTAAGAAGCAATAATAAATATTTTTACTAAGAAGTTAATGTAGCTAATCAAGATAAAGCGTAGACAAATACATTTTATTACTCTTAGATTAGAAATATTATTCTATAATCATTAGTTAGTAGCAGCCCAAAATAGGATATTTTTAAAGTTTTAATTTTTATTTAAAATGTAATTTAGAATTTCTTTTTGTATTTTCTTAAAATTAATTTTTAATATGTGATACATATTTAATATGTTAATGTTATTAATTTAAATTTTTAAATTATTAACATTTTATTTTTAAAGTAATAACAAAAAATAAATCTTTTTTCTTACTATTAAAAAGACTTTCTGTAAATATTTTAGATTAAATCCCAATCATATATAAAAGTATTGTACATATTAATTTTTCCATGAAAACATGATTTTATTTGATTAAGAAAATTAATCAAAAAATTAAAAAATAATTGATATGGAATTAATTGTCTTTGATAGTTAAATGAGAAGAAATAAGAAACAATAATGTAATATATGTTAAGAAGGAAAAGTTGGGACATCTTATTTGGCAAGCCAATGCTGCGGGAAAAAGAATGGCTTGATAGGCAAAAAATTAACATGTCAAAGGGAAATGAGGAAAAAATAATATTGATAGGTAAGAAGCAATAATAAATATTTTTACTAAGAAGTTAATGTAGCTAATCAAGATAAAGCGTAGACAAATACATTTTGTTACTCTTAGATAAAGTAGAAATATTGTTTAAGAAATGAAAAAAATATAGTACCTTTGTTGGTGTTAGTGACTAAAAAAATCAATGTGTCGAGATAATCTTTAAGCAGTACTCTGTTGAAACATGTCTAACACGAAAAACATCCGAATTAGTTTGGTAGGCTACCATGAAGGGTGAGTAAAAAAGTGTTTATATTTTCATATAGTGCAGGGGTAAATTATTAATAGTATATTGACTGTTATTACCATTGTTAAATTATATTTTTATTCTTTAAGATCAAAAAAATTAATAAAAATTATTTGAATTTCATTTTTGTATTTTCTTAAAATTTTTAAAATTTATTTTATATTGCTATAAAGGATTTTGTCTTAATTTAATCACATTTTTGTTATTTCCAAAATGTTAATATACTTTTTTAATGTGTTTCCCAAAAAAAATGTTAATATCACTACTCAGGAAAAAAAAGTTAATATGATTTATTCATTGAAAACTATTATGAAACGATTTTCCCAATTTGGTCATATTTTATTTATTCACAAATATTAATATAATTTATTTAAAAAAAATAAATCGTCGAGAGAGCATTGGGAAAAATAACAAAATAATAAAACAATTACTTTAACACTTGTGATTACAATAATTTGAATATTCAAACACGACTTTCTGAATGAGTTTGAATTTAGGAATCCTCATCTAGTGTCATTATAAATCTTCATTTAGTTTAGTGATTATATCAAAGAAAAAATAATCCAAAATTGGTGGCAAAAAACAACATTAAAATCAGCATACTTATCCACATGAATACATGATGAATTGAGAATTTTTAGAAAATTATTAGTTGGAGTAATTTTTTTTTATCATAAACAGAATTTATTCAAACAATAGTTTAATACCACTTATAGGACAATTTTCAAAATAATGGAAAAGGCAGAGGCCACCATCTCAAAAATTAGCAAAGATCTATTAAGATAATAGAATAGATACAAAAGATGTGAAAATGCTTGTCAAAAACTAATAAAATAAATACAAAATTCACTCATAATTAACTTTTAATATATAATTTTGTTCCTGATTCAAAAATTATGAATAACATATTTTTTACTAGGAGAAATTACATTAATCTCCCACAAAATTTGTAGTAATTATACACAATACTCTTCTTATTTACAATATGACACTAAACTTTCTTAAATTATACATGTTACATTTTGCTCCCTATAATTAACAGTATGTTAAAAAACATTAACAAATGACTTATCACTTAAGTAACACATGACTATTAATGATTCAATTGTAATTTTTGTATCTATCTAATTACTTTAAATGACAAATTTATCCCTTTGTAAACCTATACCACAGCTTCGTCAACCCACACCTCCCAGGTTCTCCACCCAATTCCAATACCACCATCACCTCTGCTCCTATTAACTCTTGTGTGCCTCCTTAGTTCATCCTTCAGTCCAACATTCCCTATGTGTTCCTCATATGCTAAACCATTTGTTAATTTTTTTAAATAGACCATTAACTGCTGGAGGCAAAGTGTAACACACATATAATTTAAGGGATGTTCATTCTACAAACAAAATGAGTATTGTGTATAATTACTGCAAATCTTATAAAAGATAAGTGTAATTTCTCCTTCTTATTATAGAGACCAAGATAAAAAAGTATTATCATTTGAAAAGAGTACCATATTCCTTATCTCAAATTATCTACAAATTTTATTAATCCATAAGGTTAAAACATGAAAATGATATTAAAAATTCAAAACTAAAAAATATTTTGGATTCTCAATTATTTATCTAGCTCGGGCTATTTTCCTCTTGAGCCCCAAATTGAACTATTTGGGCAGGATTCTTATGACTAATCATTTGGCAATTTACCAATTATATAATACCTTCGTAGCTTTTAAAATAAGTTAAATTTGTCGAATCAACTTGTTTAACTACATAAATTAAGTAAATTATATTTTTATTTTAATGCATGGACAGAGGTAGTGTTGTTGTACAGTTATGGCCTCCCCGAAATTATTAAAAATCAAGTTTTTTACATGTAGTTTAAAAAAAATAAAATTCTTTAACTTGGCCCCCTTAAATATTGTTCTCTTTTAACCTCTTTAATGAAAATTTCCTAACTTCGCCCTTGTTTTAATGACATATATAAATGCGAGCATTTTTTGTATGCCTTTCTAACACGTCTAATATTTTTTAAAACAAAAATACCAATAATCCGGTGTGATAAACTCCATTTGACTTGATGAGTTGGTGTTACACTCTAATGTTAACACTACATTTTACACTATTCTTCACAAATACAAGAGTAAAGTCTCGTTTGTTTGTGCTTTAAAAAACTGTTTTTAATTAAATTATATGTTTAAAAAATTTTAAGATAATTTGATAAGTTTTTTTTAAAGAAAAAACACAAAAAAGTAGTTTTAGTACTTTTCTCATAAGCAAAAAAGAGTAGCTTAAAAATAAAAAACTCTAAAAAAGCTATATCATAAAAATTGTTTTTTTTTTTAGATTATCGAAATGCAACTTCAATCAAAAACAAAAAATCATTCACCCTTCGTATATTGTCACGGTTTTGATTTCAATTTAATACCTTTTTTAAGAGAAAATGAGTTAAGACAATCATGAACTCATATTATGAGTAAGATCTGCATTGAGATCTTAACTCTCTTTTGGACGAAAAGTAAAATAGTATGAAAAAAAAAAATTATCCAAAACTTAAACATGCATTCTTTTCATGAAAGATGTAACTTGTTTCTAACCCTCGTGCTTCATATATTGTCATAGTTTTGATTTTATGAAAAAAGCAATTGTAGGTAAACTTTGTTAGGCAAATAGGTAATTTAGAATTTTGCAAATACGAAAGTATATTTTTTTTTTCAAAAGGTTAGCAATCAATTTTGATTTTTACATTTAAAAAATTTTTAGGTGACATTATTAATTTTTTTTTATCAAATTATGCAAGCCAACCAAAGCCATTTAAGCTTGAGTTATGTGAAGTAAGTTGAATTAATTTTTAGTTTTACAATTTAATAATTTTGGTTCGACCTATCGCCAGTGAATTTAAATAAACAAATCTGATACAATAAGTATAATCTTATATTATAAAAATATATTTGTGAGTTATTTAAAAGGTGAGAGTGAAATAATAATTGAGGAACTCTTAGTCTTTTTTTATCATTATGTCATTCAAAATTTCAATTTTCTGTCTCTCAAATTGGGAGAATTAAGGAGCACATAACATGAATTTTACTCCCCCACATTGATCAAACTCATTAATGTTTAACTAACCAATCAATAAAGTTACGTGTTCTATTCCTTTATATTCTTTATTTTTTCAATTTATTCTATTATAAGTCAGCTTTAATTTTGGGCCAGGTATTAGGGTATCCCCGAAAGATAATCCAAAAAATAATTTAATCTCAATTGAAGTGAAAACTAACATATGATGATGCCCTTAAAAAAACCATTTTGGTAATTTTGAAAATAAGTATATAACACACCATGAAGCAAGTGTATTTGGGATGAAGATCTTTTTAATTTTTTGGGTAATTTAAAAAAATATAAAAAAATTATTAATAAGATTAGATTAAAACTTGTAAAATAAATTTAGAACTCGATTAAAATTTGTAATTTTTTTATAGTATTATGTTTTTCTCTCTCCAAAATTAAACACTTTCAGAAAAAAAATTGAGAGGATTGTGTATCTGTGCTCCCCTGGTTAATTTCACTGGTATTGTGGGAGAAGTAGGGTTGGATATCAATTATCATATCCTTCATCTTTTTAGACTTCAAAATCGAAGCTGAAACCTTTCTCCACTGAGACTGTGACTGACACAATGAGCTTGTCTCTCATTCAAGGCTATTCTTCTGGTGAAGAAGAAGACCACGAACACCAACACATCCACAATTCCTCCTCCGATGACGACGACGCCGACGCCGACGCCGGCCAACCCTCCGTCGAGGCCCACCCCTCTCTCGGCGACAGATCCATCTTCGACCTTCCCCAACCCTCCTCTGCTTCTGCCCTTCCTTCTGCATTCGACGCTTTCTCCGAAGTAAACAAGTTTCCAAATTTCGGAATTCAATTCTCTTCTTAAAAAAAAAAAGTTTTTTTTAAAATAAAAAATCTTCAATTTTGGTCCCAGTAATTGAATTTTGGCTGATTCAGTTTGGTTCATGGAGATTTCAGGACCGCCCCAATTTCTGAACAATAGCGTGGAGGACTACAACCCAGCTAGAGATGCTGATCAGAAGCAGCGAGGGAGGCATGGAAACAGGAGGCATCGCAAGGACAAGAAGGATTTACCCACTGGTATTATATTATGTCTTTTCTTTATTTTCATTTATTTATTTTGTTTATTTCATGTCAACTATGATTATGTGTACAAGATATCTAAGGCTGTGGCCTCATGGTGTAAAAGGGTATGTTTGGTTTGGATGGTGGATGTATTTTATTAAGCATGAATTCACTTTGTTGTAGCGTAGAAAGTGTATCTAGTGTAATCTATGTGGCTGTTTTAAACTTGATTGTAAAATTGTTCTGGTTTGTTTTATTGTTAATTTGTTACTTATATGAGTATAGGTATACTATACCTACTAGGCTTATTTTTTTTTAAGTGCATGAAAAATAATGAGGGTGTCCATGCTTTAACTCTGGGTTAATATGGTGATGTATGTGAATGCTGGATATAGTTTCCTGGTGTGCAATTGCTTCTGAAGAAAAGTTTTGTTTATCATATGAATTTAACTTTTGTTGACTGGTACAGTAATTAATATCACTTCATACCAGTTACTGCTGTAAAAAAATATAGATTTTGAACATGCAATAATCTTTTATTATTGCAGACTGGTGACCTCTTCTCGGGAAATTTTGGTCATGGACAGTGCTGGGATTAACTTTAATAAATTCCTTTCTGATACTAAAAGCTCCTGTATGTTTATCTTTGATTTATATATGATGGATTATAGCTCTTTCAAGCTTTTTCTTTTTCTCTTCTGTTTCCTGGCGTTTTTTTTTAAACTTTATTTTTAGGAAGATATATTGTACACATCTTCTTTTCCTCAGAAAACTGCTCTTTGTCAAAACAATAAAAAACAACAAAAACAAAATGAAAGAAAGACCAAAATGCTTCTGTTCTGGCTTCTTTTTTTCTTTTTCTTTTTTTCCTTTTTCCAAAACAAATTGTATGGTTGCTTATCAAGTGTAAAGAGGCTCTTTCCCTTTCAAAATGCTTCTGGGTGGTGTTGCTTAAGTTGCTGGTGTCTTGAATGCACTTTTTACTTGGGGAAACAACCAATGGCCACTGAAAATCATTTTTTCTTAGGGTTCTTAAATTACTGTGATGTGTTAACTCAACTGGTAGTATCAGATATTGAAATGAAATATTGATTTCTGATTATTGCATTAGATCAGAATTTTCTGAATGAATCAGTTTACACTAGTCGATCACCTTATATACATGAATCTAATAATGAAGAGTACAATATAAACTAACAGAAAACTTCCCTAACTGACTGCTAACTAAAAATGTAACTACTAACTAACTTTAACTGAAAATGCAGTTAACAAACTAACTTGACAGCTGCTGATTGTTGCTCAGCTCTGTTACCCACACAACCCCCCCCAGCCCCCGGAAGCTGGACTGTACAGGTTGAGCAGGCCAAGCTTGAGACATAGAATGGAAAACCGATGAACAACAAGTGGTTTGGTAAAAATATCAGCTAGCTGAACAGAAGAGGAAATAGGAAGAAGGTGAATTAAACCAGAGGAAATCTTTTCCTGAATAAGATGACAATCAATCTCAATATGTTTCATCCTTTCATGAAATGTGGGATTAGAAGTAAGGTGAATAGCAGAGAGATTGTCACAGTAAACTATGGCTGGAAATTGAACTGAAATTGAAAGATTAGTAAATAGGAATTGCAGCCACTGTATTTCACAAGCCAAGGAAGCTAAAGCCCTGTATTCAGTCTCAGAGAAGACCTGGAGACTGTGTGTTGTTTCTTGGATTTCCAAGAAATGAGTGAATCTCCAAGAAACACACAATAGCTAGTGGTAGATTTTCTTGTATCAGGACAACCTGCTCAATCACTATCAGCAAAGCCCCTGAGTTTTAAATCATTAGAAGCAAAAAGGAACAAGCCTTGACCAGGAGTGCCTTTAAGGTATCTGAGAATGCGAGTGGCAGCTTGGTAATGGGAACCAGTTGGCTTGGAGACAAATTGACTTAGCTGCTGCACAGCAAAGCAGATATCAGGCCTAGTGGTAGTCAAGTACAGTAGCCTGCCAATAAGTCTCCTATATGATTCTGGATCAGGGTATGGATCACCAGTGTCAGCACTCAACTTGACAGCTGGATCAATTGGAGAGGATGCTTGTTTGCTAGCTAGTAAACCAGCATCAGAAATGATCTCCAATGCATATTTTTGTTGATTAAGAACAATTCCTTTAGAGGACATCTCAAGCCCCAGGAAGAACTTTAGGTTGCCTAAATCCTTGATTTTAAATGAAGAATCAAGGAATTGTTTAACAGAATCAATCTCAGCAACATCATTGCCCGTGAGAATGATGTCATCTACATAAATGAGAGGGGCAGTAAACGATCCAGAATGATTCTTGACAAAAAGAGAATAATCTGCCATTGATTGAGTATAACCAAGAGAGATCAAAGTAGTGGACAGCTTGGCAAACCATTGTTTGGAAGCCTGTTTAAACCATACAGTGACTTTTCCAACTTGCAAACCAGATTAGGACGAGGAGAAGAGAAACTTGGTGGTAATACCATATAAACCTCCTCATGCAAATTACCATGCAAAAATGCATTGTTGGCATCCAACTGCTGAAGATTTCAATGATTAGCTGCTGCTATGGAGAGAGAAAGCCTCATAATGGTCATTTTGGCAACTGGGGAAAATGTATCAAAGTAGTCCACACCCTCAATTTGAGTGTATCCCTTGGCTACCAGGCATGCTTTATATCTCTCCATAGTACCATCAGCCTTATGCTTGATTTTACAAACCCATTTGTAGTCAATTGGTGTCGTTTGATCCATGTAGCCGACTCCACCTAGTAGGAAAAGACTTGGTTGTTGTTGTATTTGTAGCCAATTGATGTCTTTCCTAGAGGCAACTCAGTAAGAGACCAGGTGTGATTTTGCTCTAAGGCCAAGATCTCATCCTGCATGGCCTCTTTCCAGCAATCCAGTTTTGAGGCTTGGGTAAAGGATGTTGGTTCAACAGAAGAAGAAATGGAAAAACAGAATTTTTGGTGTGATGAAGAAATAGAATTATAATTTAAAGTGGAAGATAGGGGATACAAAACAGTACCCGTGGGAGATTGGCATGACTGAGAGCTAGCTAGCATACAATGGTAGTCTTGTAAATATTTAGGTGGGTGCCTTCATCTCTAAGACTGCCTAGGAATAATTGCTGATTGTTGCTCAGCTTGAGGTGAGGAAAAAACAGAAGGGGAAGTAGGAGAATGATATAAAGGAGGAGGAGGAACAAGTGGTACTGGTGAAGAATAATCAACTAGAGAAGGCTGCAAGGATGGTAAAGTGGTGGGAACAGGAGAATGAGGTGAAGAAGATATAGAATGACTGTATGGAAAAATGTGTTCATGGAAAATAACATTTCGAGAAACTATAATGGTTTTATTGTTAAGGTTATAGAGCAAGTAACCTTTTACTCCATGTTTAAAACCCAAAAAAATGCATTTTTCAGATCTTGGATCAAATTTACTGCGGTTAGCAGTGATTGTTGAAGGATAACACAGTGAACCAAAGACTTTTAAATGAGACAAGTCAGGAAGTGTGTGATGCATCAATCAAAAGGGGATTTATTTGACAGAAGGGGTGTAGGAATTCTGTTAATGAGGTGAACAGCATAAGAGATAGCATAACTCCAATTTTTTTTTGGCAATTTAGCCTAAAACAATAAAGCTCTAGCAATGTTTAAAATATGTTGGTATTTTCATTCAGCTACAACATTTTGTTGTGGTGTTTCAACACAAGTGGTGTGATGAACAATACCTTTGCTGTTATAAAATTCCAACATATTAAACTCATGACCATTATCACTCCTTAAAATTTTCAATTTTGTGTTATGATGTGTCTCAATCATAGTGATGAAATTTTCCAATGCTGATCTAGCTTCATATTTCCCTCACATTAACAAAACCCAAGTATATCTACTGTAATCATCAACTATTGTCAAAAAGTATTTGTGGCCATTAAAGGATTGAACAGAAAATGGTCCCTAAATATCAATATGTATAAGCTCATTGAAGAGAATGGGAATTGCTAACAAGAAAAGGTAATCGTTTTTGTTTAGCAAAATGACAAGCATCACAAACAAGTTTAATAGAGGAAGGAATATAGGAATATTGGGAGTGTAACAAATGGAAACATTTAGGAGATAAATGTCCTAATCTAAGATACCAAATTTCTGCATCACTTAATGTTTGCAGATTTGTACCAGTAACAATAGAGGAACTAGAATTATTACAAACATGATGTTGGAGTTCAGAATTGCAGGCCTTGAAGAAATCAGGTACTACCAGTTTGTAGAGGCTATCATGCTCTCTAGCTAAACCAATCATCCTCAATGAAGGTAACTGCTGGATCTGACAACTTTGCTTCTGGAAAAGCAATTGACAAGTCATATCAGATGTAAGTTTAATTATAGATATCAAATTGAAATGGAAATCTGGAATATACAGAACATCTAGTAAAATAAGGGACTGAGAGAAATGGACTGTACCAGAAATGTGTGTTTGGACTTTGCTACCATTAGGCAATGTAACAGAAATGGATTTAATGGTTTTATGTGAGGCAAAAAACGACAAATTATGACAAATATGATCAGTGGCTCCTGTGTTCAAGATCTAATGATCATTTTGATGATGTGACTTACCTTGGTTGATCGAATTAACAGAAGATTTGGAGTGATGAACAATGTTGACAGTATGAGATGAAGGCTTGGGATTGGATTGCTGAATCAAGGACAGCAAACTGTGATATTGATCTCGAGTAAAACTAAATTCTGGTTCCTGCTGAATTTGCTCAGACAAGTGAGTGATTCCACTTCATCTTCATCTTCAGTGGTCACATTATTTACTGCTGATTGTTGCTTTCTGAATTTGAAGCCTGGGGAAAACCATGCTTATAGTAGCATGTTTCCACTGTGTGATTGGTTCTTTCACAAAAGGTGCAATACTTTCCTGTTTTACCAGCAAAACCACCAGAACCTTGTTCTTTTCCTTTGTAGTTTTTATTGTATCCTCTTCCAAAAGATGGTTTGTTGAAACCATAAGAGATTTGAACAGAAGAACTGATAAAAACTTTTGATGTACCAGTAACAATACTGGTCATTTGCCTTTCCTATTGTATCACTAGTGAAAAAACCTTGTTTATAGTGGGTAAAGATTCCATTAATATGATCTGTGATTTAACATGAGCAAAATCTTCATTCAAACATTTCAAGAATCTGATCACATAATCACTATTTCTCTGTATTCGCATGATGTCATACCCCCTACAATTACAAGACAAATCACATTCACAAGTTGGTAAAGGTCTAAAATTCTCTAATTCATCCCACATGATTTTTAATTCAGTAAAATAGCTAGTTACTGAAAAATTTCCTTGTCTAAAGGCATAGATTTCTTCTTGTAAATCTGAGATTCGAAAAAAATCACCTTGTGAAAAACGTTCTTTCAAGTCTTCCCATGCATCTGTGGTCTTGTTGATCCATAAAATGCTTTGAGCAATCTGTTATGAGATTGAACGGGTTATCCATGAGAGCACCAAATCGCAGCTTGTTCTTGGATAAAAGAGCCATTTTCATGGCTCTGGACCATGAATGATAGTTAGCTTCT
Organism: Ormosia semicastrata; assembly: GCA_029884595.1. Classification (NCBI taxonomy): domain Eukaryota; kingdom Viridiplantae; phylum Streptophyta; class Magnoliopsida; order Fabales; family Fabaceae; genus Ormosia; species Ormosia semicastrata. The sequence goes on from JAQQTO010000052.1 coordinate 13,276,234, forward strand.
GTTAATGGTGGTGAGACCAAAATCAGGGAGGGATTTTCGTTGGGATGTATATAGAAGGGGCTAGAAGGATTCATTGGATCAAGTTGATGTAGATCTGCCATGAAAAAAATGAAGAAAGGAAGAAAGAATATGGAGAATCAAGATTGGAGAGGAGATGAATGAAGAAGATCAATGAAGAATCTTTGAAGTTGGTGAGGGCCCGAAAGAATGGCTCTCTGATACCATATCAAATATTGAAATGAATAAGAAATGACGAAGGAAACATTGATTTCTGATTATTGCATCAGATCAGAATTTTCTGAATGAATCAGTTTACACTAGTAGATCACCTTATATACATGAATTTAATAATGAAGAGTACAATACAAACTAACAGAAAACTTCCCTAACTTACTGCTAACTGAAAATGTAATTACTAACTAACTTTAACTGAAAATGTAACTAACAAACTAACTTGACAGCTGCTGATTGTTACTCAGCTCTGTTAGGTAGTTTATTAAAATGAAGTGATGAATCTTCTCTAATTGTTTTCGGGTTTAATCTGGTTCAATGAGTATTAGTGTACATTCCTTTTCATTTCGAAAGCATAATATTTATTGGTACACGTCTTATAGGTGCCGTGGTAGAGGCAAAAGCTCAACTAGTTGGGATTCATGAGCGAGTAAGAAGTGACATCAATGGTAGCCAACCACCAACATCAGCTGCCTCGAGTGCATTAGAAGGAGTCAAGCGGGTGCCAACTGCAACCAATCCTAATGCTGAAGATGCTGCAGAGCTTTTGAGGTATGCATTATTCCATAGAAAGTAGTAACTAAGGGCCTGAGTATATTGATTTTTTTCCATCTTTACCAAGTAGTGCTGCATGTAGTCTGTACATAAAGCGCCTTTGCAAGTTTATAGTAGGTTTGGAGCAGATTTGGAGGTCCTTGAAATCAGTAAGTTGTGCTGAATAATTCTTTCAAAGTGTTTATGAGCTCAAATAGATAACGAGGAGCTTCCACTTTATTGTCTGAGCAGATTTGCAGTAACAATTGATGAATAAGATACAGTACTACTATTTCATATGTATGTGTGGATAGATTTTTTTGTTGCTTGTAATCTAACTACTTCACTTTCTCTGTAGAATGTGCTTGCAATGTGGGATTCCCAAGACCTACTCCAATGCACGTGGAATGGTCTGCCCTGTATGTGGTGATCGCCCTCCAAAGGATACAAGCACGGAGTCCAAGAAGAAAGGATCAACTATCAAAGATAAGGAAAAAACTAAAAGGATGAAGGGCCAGTCATCTCATGCAACCTGGAAAAGCGAGACAGAGATGCAGCTAAGGCAACAGTTTGATTAGCAGTATCTAAGAGTTTCCTTCGTAGATTAATTGGTATAATTTGACATGTTTAGGACTATGTTGTTAAATTGAAAACCTTTGTTAAGAATGTCAATAGAAGTACAAGTTGCCACCACGTATTATTGTTGTTACGAAACAAATCTCTTTTGGCTATCTGGAATCTAAACAAGACTACCAAATATTGCTCTGGTTGAGTTTGTTAGACATGAGATTTTTTTTAAAACGTTTTTGGAATAACTTTTTGGTCTACCCGAAAGGAAAAACACTAATAAAAAATTGCATTCTTCACCATTTTGTATACATAAAATGTGTCGGTGAATTCTTACCCCAAAAAAAAAAGTGTCAATGAATAATAAACAAATTCATTTTTTATTTAATTTGGTTTCACAAGGGGCTGAAGGCATCCACCCAGAGGATGGGTCAGGATCATTACATAAGGCTCATGCGAAAGACTAATATTAGCTGCACCTAGCCCGAGTGACTAGAGTAGTATTAATATAAACTTGAGTTAGCGGTGAATCTTATATATGATAGCATATTTATTATTCAAAATATAATTTAATATTAAAAATATGTACATATTATAAAATCTAATAATAGATATATTGTCAAGTATATGTTTCTTGTGAACTTGAATCTATATTAACACTATTATTAGCACAAAAGTCATTCAATGTTTATATAGTGATTGTGACTGGAAGGTGAAAAAGACAAGGCATTTCAAGGTAAGGGAAAATGTGGGACAAGCCAGGAGCTGATAAACAGCGAGAGGGGCATTTAGCACAAATCTAGGACGCTCACAAAAGTACTTTCTTAATCCTTGACCAAGAAGACGGAAGAGAAAGTGAACATAATTAAGTCGTCAAGGGGAGGGATGCTTAAGTGTATCTTGAGTAATGTAAGATATCCTTCATCAAATGTGAGAGATAGAAGATAATGAAAAGAAAATGTTAGTCATACACCTATTTTTAAGAGTGTATAACTGTTCACATTCTTTTTAATAGATGAGATTGAATGAGAAAAAATAATTCAAAATATATATATAATGAATGATATTAAATAGAGTGTAAAAATAGATATATATACTATTTGATGTAAAAATATAAGAATCCATAATGAAATGACTTAAAAAGTATAAAGTGTTAGATGTGTACAAATATGATTAGACATACCGCATGAGGAAGAGACTATTGTATTTTTTGGTACAGTAATATAAGCAAAAACAAAATAAAGAGAGAAAGACAGAACCCCACAGCTTGGGCCTCACAAAAGGAAGAGACTATTGTTTAAGTGGGCTAAAAGGGATGGCATATGAGACAGACAAAGGTTGTGCAGGGAGTGGAATACGATGGTTGCCAATGATCATTGGCTAAAATGCAACAGTTCCTAATTTTCTTGAAGGGCTGTAGGATCGGCTGTGCATTAGGATTTTGTGTATAAACATCCAAATATGAAATATAAAAATATTAGTCGTAGACCCCAATACAAGTTCACATACTCAGAAAAATCGCAAATGCATATTTTATGATTCCAAAAGTATAGAGATATTTAGAGGGTGTTTGGTTTGTTATCTTTTTTTTTTTCAATGATAATTATAAAAATATCACATTTTTATTCTGTTTTACATGTTCAAGATTTTGTGAAAGAAATTAGCAAAACATTTTCTTATTTTCATCATTTCATTCACAAATGTTGAAAACAGAAAATAAAATAAAAACAAAGCAATAAAGTTATAACTATTAATGAAACAGCAATGCTATTTTGAACGAAAAATTTAGTATGACTAATTTTACGAATCCTGATAACCAATCACGACAAAACAAAATACAAGAATAGTAAGGATAAAAAGCTGTTTTGAATGTAACTGCAAACCACATTGGATTCTTATGACATCTAGTAAAAAAAATTCATACTCTTTAGCATTTTCCTTAATAAAAACATAACTAAAAATCAAAACAGAAAAACACCCTTTTATATTCCCATGTTGTATGAAGATGTTAATGAATGGAACAGAATAAGACAAATCAGTAGAAAACAAGTTGTCAACCAACTTTCAAGTGTAGAAGTCATATTTAGTCCCATAATACTGCTTCAAATATGTTTCAAGGTCCAATTGGTAATCAAGAAGCAATCAACATTCAACAGCATCCATCCTACACGATAATAAGAACTAATTTGGTACAATCGAGTAATTCTAGTCTCAATTCTTTTTTCCCGTTACCATATATAACATGTCACCACTATCTATATGAATATATAGACCATTGGATGGCTGACTATTTATCAAATCAACGGCCTGAGCCAGACATTTGTATCTTTTGCATGAAAAGAGTTGTGGATGTAGCGTTACTCTATATCATCATATATGCTACCTTACCTTGACAATCAGCACAATTATACATCAGTGTTATGGTATCGAATGCCAAAAATGAATCACAAATTAACAAAGGGATCTGAGTAAGCCTCGAATACTTTACATCATATATGATATGATCACTTACTTCAAAAGTAGACATTGTACACCAGGACAAAGCCAATGCTAGTTTCACTTTTCACTAGGTGTTACCCCTAAAGACTTCTTTTCTACTCCAGCAGAAGATTCTTCCTGACAAACCTGTTTCTCGGTCATTACTGGTGGATTAGTCACCGATCCATGTATCTGTTAGTTAAACTAGAAAATGAGAGTAGCAACAAACAACAACTATATAATTCATTTAAGCATGTTAATTCACGAAAGCATACCATGGAACTGGATTTGAAAGGTATAGTATCATTACGCGGAAACATTGATGGATCTGAGGGCCTGTGAAACAGTAAGTGTGCTATATACCGATCAATGGGATTTGTGTTAGTTTCCATATCCACGAATCCCGTACACCTGAAAAAAGCTAAGTGTTATATTAATCAAAAAGATTAATCAATAAACACTATTGTATAAGCACACGTTTTTGAGAGACCCGTTGCATGTGAGGTTTAATGCTAAATTTTAAATAGCATGTTGTTATCGTTTGTAAATCTCTATATACATAAATTATATTGCAAGTGTCTTTTAAGAGTTATCTGCAATTCGATTGCCATTAGAAAACAAAAATAATTCTCTATTTTCTTGAATTGTTAAAGTAATCTAAATAATTTAAAATAGTAATATTTTCATTAATGTTTGAAATTGAAAAACCTATAAAGTGTTTTCTATTGACCTAAAATGAAGTGAAATTCTATTACAATCAAGAAGCTTTAGGGGGAAAAAAAACTTCCATTTTTCCTCATGTAAAAAGGATACCTTAAAAATCAAGAAAAGTAATATAGTGATTAATGATAAGTAGAAGGATATTTTTGGCAAAAAAAAGTTTCTCCAATTCATGCTTTTATATTCAGCGTAGATAAGTGAAAAGAAAATGGAGGTTTCAAATGCAAAATAATTATCAAAATCTCAGGTCCTTATAACTACACAAACATATATAGATAGGATCCGTTGTCGTCACTGTAAAATTTTATATAGTTACACCACTTAATAACTTAACACTGAATTACAAGTAGCCATCATGCTGATCTTGCTGTAAAATTTTAGAAAAACTGGATATCAATAAGTATTTAATCATATAGATGATATTTACTCACATTTGAAAAAACATATGTTTATTTCAAGCCATTCCAGAGGAGTATAACTTGATATTCGATTAATATAGAATTTTATGACAACGGTTCACATGATGGGATCTTCATCCAGCAGTGCATTCATCCTATAAAAATATGATTTTATAAGATTGAATTTGTTTTACACCAATGTCAACATTTCCATTTATATATCTTGATTTATACAGTTTCAAGTACAATATGATATTTCAGAGTAACTTATTATTATTATTATTATTATTATTATTATTATAGAATTTCTAGAGTTCTTAATCCCATTAGAACTCTTGTAATGTCAATATACTTTAGTTCTATTTTAATCTTGACAAAATTTTGATTTTATTTTCCATGCCTTGAAAAAGGGGCGGGAAGGGAGAAAAAGGGCAGCATGACTATACTGCAATAAAAGTTTTATCTGACATTCAATGTTTACTCAAGATATTGTCCTTTCACCTCTAAAAATTTTTCATTTTCCCTGTCATCAATATTTCACTTTTCACATATCTTTATAGGATTCTGATGAATAAAATAAAAAGAATACTACATCTTTGGTACACTACAACTGCAACATGAGCAGACCATGAAAGTACTCACTCAAAATTATGTTGCACCAGCTTTCCAATGTGTCTATGGGGTTTGCCTAGTAGTAAAGAGAAATATAAATATTAACAAGAAATGAATGAAGTGAGCAATACCTGTTTGCATCCTGTGCCATTATTGCTTTGCACTTTTCAACATCATCACCAATTTGACCATTTGCATCATTATGTCTTTGTTCAGCACTCTTAGCCAAGCGGTATAGACTGTCCCTTATGCATAGTTTCATTCTAATATCCAACTGCAATCAAGCAAACTTTTTATTTACAAAAGTGAATTATAATCAACAAAGTGATAGATTTCAGTAATGAGGACATGTAGATAATAACTTCTTAGCATCACAACATGGAATACTCTTTTTTTTCTTTTTCTTAAAAAAAACCAAGAGTTTTTTTCTTGATTCTGGACCACCCATAATAACAACCTCCACAAATCCAAAATTTTGGTGGATACTAGGAGTTAGCTTCCTAACATGCTGTGTTTCAGGAGCACCATATTTACCACATCTATATGGCCAAGCAGAATTAGAGATGCAATGTTAACACAACCCAGAAAAAACCTATATTCATGAAGAAACTGAAATTAGTTAGATGCATGGCATGTTAAGTTTGACTTCATTGCCCAAGAGACACTAATAAAGAACACAGGATCAAACTTCAATATCACAAAAGATTCAATACCTGATCCATGAACTGTTGCAGCTGGAGAAAGCTAGTTGCTTCAAGTGAGATGTTGTCCAGTGCAGAGCTCATGGATGAGCTTTCCTGCACATTTGATGAGTCTATTTCTTGTGAAAATCCTATGCTAACTCCTCCAACTTCACTATGACTTTCATTCTCATTTTCAAACTTATGACCTACCTTCTGAGCTGAACCTGGATTTTGAAATTGCAGAGGATTTGCCATATTTTCACTTTTGACACCCCTACTTAACAGTTGTGCATCATGGCAATTATATAAATTTTCTCTCTTATCATTTGTTTTCAAGACAGCAGCCTCCAAACCATGACCATGAGAACTCTCCATCTTTGATGCATACGATGATTCTTTAAAAGAAGGAGATGGATGTCCATCGTGTTCAAACCTTGATCCAGACAAAGTTGGAAGGAGGGAAGTGTAATTTGGAGTATGACTATAGTCTGGGTGCATTAGGGGATTTTGTATCTGTATGCAACCTAAAGAATCAGAATCCATGTTCGGTCTATGTTTGTGCATGCTATCCTGAGAAGTAATCCCACTGGAAGAGGCTCCAAAGGACTGGTTCAGATCTGCATATTGCTCCATATGAGCATAGGGATGAACAGAATCACCATTTTCTAGGTAGCAATTTTTTCTCTTTCCTGCCGATGGCTTTGACAGCTTCCCCTGCATCAGTAATACAAAGAGACTGTTTGTGATGATATACAAATTAAGAGACAATTTATTGCAGTTTATAAGTTCACCTGAATTAAATAGACCAGGCAGTCAGACTAGTTCATGATTGCTACAAAACATACATTGAAAACCAGATGAATGCAACAAATCACCCAAAAAATGAAATAGCTGATTTTGAGTATTATATTACATTAAGGTCAAGCCCTATTTTCTATTGAAAAACATAATTTACATCAAATGGGATAAGTAATTACTTGATTCCCCTTAATGCAAACTTATTATTAGTTACAAATCTAGTCAGGATAAAAATTCCAAGGACTTGAATATACCATAAAATCATCTTGAAGGCAATTTCTATAGAATATCAATTCCTCAAATTAAGTTTTATGAGTCAATGACGATATAAATTTATTTAATTTCATAAACTATAAACCTCTTTTAAATTGGTGAATGTATGATTTTATTCAGATATCAACTGAATTGAATTCTAGAGTATATGAATTTTGACATTATAGCATTGAAATGCCAAACACAGTAAGGTCTAGTGCCTACATCATAGCCTACTTGTAACACTGGACTTCAGTAATTAATTTCAATGGCATTAACAACTTTCAAAAGGTCAGAAGCAAATGTCAAACTTATTAGGTCATATTCCTTTAAGAGGCCCATTATGTTAGTGTATATATGTCTCTGTGTGTGTGGTTCGGTAAAAGTATCCACACAAAATTGTAGCTACATAATTTGAAATTCAGGAATTCAGAATCCAAGTTGTAAAATGGAGAAAAAATAAAATAAAATAAAATAAAATGAAGGGGTTGCCAACCTTTTCTTTGGGCATCAAGTCATATGTGTTACCAGAATTCATGTCTGATTCACTGAATGTTGATAATGGAGCAGGGACAGCATTGTGATCAACATCCATTTGAGACCTCAGTTTTTTATCAATAGGAGATACATTTTTGTTGCAATCATTAATTGGAAGACCTTCAATATTTCCCTTCAAGGTTATATTATAATCTGATATACTTTTCAATGGACTCACTTCAGCAGATGAAAACTTGAAGCCAGACTTCAATGCATCATCAGATCCTTCAGTTCCATGCGAAGATGAGAGCCAGCAGAACTCCTCTTCATTATTGAGACTCCCCATTCCAAAAGTTAAGTCACAACTCCTGCAATTTTTAAAGTAATATTCAGATATTTATGGGGATCATACAAAGGGAAAGGTGAAAATTTTCAGTCAAATATGAGAATTTCTTACATCGTCCTATCAACATCTTCAAAGTTTCCTATATCCAGCCACACATCATTATCAAGAAAACTGAGTTCATTGTCAGTTTGAGATATGTGATTGATTGAATATTGAGACACACTATCATCCTCCACCACACACTTGTCTCCCAAGATAGTATCATCCGCACAAAGCTCGCTACCACTAGAATCTACATTGCTGCTCTGGAAACAATGATCAGACATCCTTGTATTATCTGATGTTAGCCTTTTCAGTTCTTTGCATGAGTCACCATCACATGAAGAAAACAGACCTTCAGGTTTGTTAGACCATGAACCCTTTTCCAGCATTTTTTCCTTCTGGTTCAGATTTGGTAAGTACAATTCCTTTTTACCCTGAGTACCATAGCTACTCACATAATCAGTACTTCTTTTGATACCATGTAATTCATGAAGTGATTTCTTAAAGCTATCACCCTGTAATGTGAACTGGTCCTTATGTTCTTCACCAGCATGGGGCACTATATGATCACCGGCTTCAACAAATTCATCCCACACATTATCTTGAAGCTGTAACACCAAGACAGAAATTTAGAAAATTACTTACAACAACTTGGCATCACAGAATATAATAAATCCTCACAAACATAGCATCAAACCCAATAAAGAGAAAAAGAAAAAAGTGATAATCATTTCAAAAATTCCAATATAACTTATAGAGAGAAAAAAAAATGACTCCGATAAATGAAGGAAAAACAATATTTTGCCTTCCATGACAATATTCAATTAATATATTGCTAATAATCCCTGCCCTGGCAATTATTTGTATATCATAACAGACAACATGGGTGCAACCCCTCTCTTAATTTGTAGGGTTTGGAAGTGACAAACCCATGAAATTTTACAATAACCAAGTTGGCACATACATAGCTGCTACTACTGTTAAGTACAAAAAACTGAACACATTCAGGTAAATTACCAGTTCCACAGAAATTAGTATGAAGGAAATAAACTGTTTATGCGTTTGCCATTCTAGAGATGAGCTACAATGTGTTTTCAAAGCTTTGGGTCAGAACATTAAATATTTTACAAAAAGTTAAACAGGATTGACATTAATGCTTCAGCTTGAAAAGAAGTGTGAGGAGAAGTATTTAAATATATTATGTGCATCTCGTTCAATCTGTAAATTAAGAAAACATATTATAATTAGTAAGGTCATATAAAGAGAGAAGGATACTCAACTGGCTACTCTTATTCCACGGTTCTTTCCACACTTAAGGTGTGTTTGATAAAATTGAAAAATTTAGTGCTAAAATTTTTAGTGATGAAAAATGAAGTACTGAATTTGAATATAAAAAAAGGGTGGCCCAGTGCACCAGGCTCCTACCATTTGGGGTATGGGAGGATCAAATATACGCAACCTTACCCTTGTGAATGGAAAGGCTACTTCCGCAACTACAACCCTGACCACTAGGTCAAAAGGCAGCAACTTTACTGTTGCTATTAGCAAAATAAATGATACAACATTAAAGGAAAATATTATCATTTCATTACTTGAATAAGGAAATGTTCACTGATGAATGAACGTTTAAAGTGACCTCCCATGTGCTAGACGTTTTCAGCAATTCTTCACTTAATTTCACTTCTGGTAGGTATTAAACAAACATCACTAAATCATTTTCAATGCAGAAACTTTTCATTTTAAGCACTGAACTGAGTTTGCAAACAGCCTCTTAATATTCTAATTGCATTCTCAATGGACATAAAATTCCCATGATTAACATCTTCAAATTTTCTGCATTATGGTGCTACTGAAGACAGAAGTGTTCATCATGATAAATCACAACCTAAAATACTTCAAGGTTCTAACAAGTCAAAATCAGATTTTATCATACACTTCAGAAACATGACTATGCGAAAAGAAAATTAAGAAGTCTTCTTCAACATTTTGCAAACTCTTCCAGAAAGGAACTTCATTAAGCTACTAGATTTATGTGCTGGGATCATCAAATTAGTCTTGTACTAAGAAATGAACATGTTTTACCACTGTGCAAATAATAAACGCCTTAGCACCAAGAAATATATCAAAGTTGTAAGTCCAAAACACTCTTAAACAACATGCAGATATCTGTATTCAGACATGCAACAACTTAATCATGTGTTTCAAATACAATAAGGAGACCACAAAAGTCAGACATAATTTTGTTAAAGCTCATACTTAAACAAACTCCACCACTCTGCTTGAATCAGCTGGAAAAAGGAAAATATGAGATAGCAATAGAACCAAAAAGTTGTTCCATTATTACCCATCTAGAAAGGTTTTAAAACAATCTTATAGACAAAACTCCATCTTAGAAAAAATTAACCATGTAATTCTAAGATTCAAACTGAGAACCTCAAGGAAGCTTAACTCAGGCCCGACCAGTTATCAAAAGTTGTTACAAGAATCAAGCTTTTGATGCAAATGAGGACAAAAGTGGAGCCATAGCAAGCAAAGGGTAGAAGGATAGGCATACAATTTAAGTTTTTAATTTAACATTTAACAAGTGGTGTAGCCTTCACATTAACAGCAACATAATCTACACCCACCACCAATCAACAACTAGCTTTTCAACAGTAGTGTTTGTGGAGTCTTATTAATAACTACCAAGCCATTTCTTCATCCCTAGCTCTTTTGAACTTGGAAAAATAGCCTGCTAGTAAGATTATGCTACAAGGACAGACCAAAAATACATTTGCATGCAAAAGTAAAATTCAATCGGAGATAACATAAACACTGCAACGAAAACATCTAATGAAGTCCAAATAGTAATATCATCAATAACAGTAGAGTTGTTCACATTATACAAAAGCACACTATTAGTCATCATCAAGATTTGCCACTGAATAGACACTTGTCACATTCCTCCAGCTCACACAAACTGCTCAATGTTGACTTCATTACTACAGAATGCTTAACATTTATGTAGTAATGAAACTCTAGGGAACAATGCCAAAGATATGACATCACCAGGCTACATGAGAAAAAACTCATTTTAATGGATATGTCACATAAATAAATAAATAAAACTCAAATTTTGCTGGGGAGTCTTTAAGACTCTAACCTATATGATTCTCTGAATGGAATATCAAAAATAGATGACAAAATCTTTCTGTTCAATGCAGAAAAGGCACTTGTGCTCAGTAAAAGACAACTGTCTTACATAGAGCCACGATTTAAAATTAGACATAAACACCTATAATGAAACTTAAAAAATGCAACACAGTAATAACATTGCTATATGCTTTTAGTGAGAAGAAAATAGTAGTTAATTTGCATCTTATGCCTTCAGATCATCTAAGTAACATGTTTACAAAAGTTTTCAGTTAGAGATAGTTTTCCAACTATTTTAAGTCTTAACAAGCTAGGGATAAAAATATATCCAACCTTGAACTCAAGGAGAAGGTTGGCAACTTATGTGTTTAAGATTATGGTAGAGTCAATATTTAATTCAAGAAAAATACCACAGTAATTTAATGTCTTATAAGGAGAGGAATTAGGGCTATATATTCTGCATTATATAGGGATTCAAATCTAAAGTGGAGATAATCAAAAGCAGCCACGTGATCTATGGAAGAGTAGATGGCATAGGAATATTATATTCAAATATAGGAGTTTGAATTGAACTGCAATATTTTGTACCTCATACATACAGATGTTTGACATTCCTCTGAGATCTTCTATTCGCCACTAAAGACACATGCAACTGCTTGATCCAATGTCATGTTTCTTTTGCAAAATCTGTCCTCAAAGATGCTTCTCTATCACGAATAGAATAAACCCAAAAAAAAGGCCTTAAGTTGCAAGTTTTGAAAAATTAACTAAGAACAAAACCATTTGGACCATGAAGAAAGAAATCACATACTAAGTTCTAATCCCATTATATTTTGCATCAAATGTTACTTTCACAACATGTGTAAACACTTGCAACTGAACTCATATATAATCCTAGCATAGCACCCTTGATCATAAATGAACTTTCGGCACCTAATCAGTAAAACACAGCCCTGTCTGTGCCAATCAGCACTCACACATCCACTGGGTTTAGAGATTAAGAATAGCAACGATCAATGAAATCAACAGCAACCATCAGTGAATTCTTAATGTCAGGTTAACACAAAAGTTAGCATGTTTTGAGTCTTGAAACTGCCAAAGATTACTAATACTGATGCCGCCATCTCTGTTCACTGCCAGTATCATCTTTGCAAATTTGCAAAGTTCAAATATAAAAGATATTTGTCAAATAGTTTAGTTAAATCAACTACTGCCTTTTCAGTCCAAAAAAAACAATGCTGACACCATAGCCATAATTTTAGGTACACATTCTCAAAGTTACAAAACAGGACCCAAATTGTTCCTATTTCAACAGCTCAACAAACATAAGATTGTTTTTCAGTGCTAATAAGCTCTATTTATTATTAACATTGAAACAGAATCTGTCCAAAACATTCACCACCAATTACAAATCAATTTGACAGAACAAACCATATCTCCCTACCTTGTGCTATAAATCCAACAAAGATGGCCATATCAGTTACCCATAATAAAAAGGCCAAAATCTCATTCCCTTTCTCAGGAAAGAGGCCACTCATACCAATCATAATTATCCTCTTATTTTGAACTTGAAGCATGAACCAGAACCCTCAAAATCAAAACATCATAGAGCTAAATTTCTACTTATTTACGAACTTATACTACAATTTCTTCAGTAAAATACACCACAATAAATTTATTTAAAAAAGAAAAACGAGCCAGACACGGAAAGTTGAAGATCCAGAATACTCGAAGTCCATTTTTAGCATTTCCTTACAATCCAAAAATGGCACACCAACTCTATTGCTACCTAATAATTAAAATAAAAATTCACGGCAATTAAACCATGCAAAGTACAACATAAATAGATTCATTTAGAAGCTCTCTTCCTAATTTTATGTTTGCATAAATTAAATTTTTTTTATATATATTAAAAAAAAAGTTACAAGAACAAGAAGAAAAACCTGAAATCAGAAAAATCTTAGCATCCAGAACCGGATTTTCCGGGAGAGAGAGGGAGCTTTGAGGCTATGTTCAGCTCTGCAGTTAGGATTCCTAGGAGCTTCCAGAGGCTTCTTTTCCGTCGAACTCACACGCACAACAAGTTTTCTGTTCTTTTTTTTTCTTTAAATTAATTAATGCATATTTTATTTTATTATTGAGTGTTTCGAAATTGAAGTGAAAGGTATCACGCAGAAGCGGACACGTGGCGGGGGTAGATATCAGAATTCGTGGTTCGTGGACGGGAGGTGCGCGCTAAGATCCGATCAGTTACTACCTTTCTATTGGTCCACATACCTTTTTGGTGTTGAGATTTCGACACGTGTCGACGGACCACTCGTTAGGAACGATGCGCTACCCGTAGTAGACCCGGCACGTGCCATCTTCGTTTTGTGCCCTTTAATTTTTTTTTTCACTGAATGAAAGAATTATTGTAGAATATATTTTATTTTATTTTATGTGTGTAAATAATAAATTGCCACTTTTTGGAAACTTTGGAAGTTGGAACCTCTTCGAATTCGATTTCTCCTCCTCCTCCGTTGAAACTTGAAACTTGAAACGGGAAATTGTTTATCATGTTTCTTTTGCCTTTTTCATTTTTTCCCCCCGTGAAAGCTTGCACGCCTGGTACATTTGGTGTGGTCAAAATGATAATCATGTCAAAGAAATTGAGCACAAACTATGTGTGATGAAAATTATTATTATAAATTAATTTAATTTTATAAATTTTATATTTTTCATTTTCATGTATTGTTAATGTAAAAATTTTATATTATTATTTAATCTTATATTAATAATATTATTGAAAAAATAATTTATTAATTACTTAATTAGTCATACACTTAGTATGTATTTAAATTAGTTTATTTTGTATTCAAAATAATTTATAATTAAAAAATAAGTGAATATTTTTCTTAAAATAATCTTTTCTAAACATACTATTAAATTATAATATGTTACAAGATTTAATAATGGCTTATAGTACAGTTCAAAAATTAAAAAAATGGATTTAGTAATATTTACGTATAATTTATCAAAAAAAGTCTATCAACAAAATGCTAACTAAAAACTTTTTTGTCCACGCTCTTCCATCAAATCAATTAAACCAATTCACATTGCATGTGTATGAACTATATAAATGTGAGTATTTTATATAAATGTTACAGAAATGCTACCAATACATTATTTTGGACACTTTTTTAACAAAATTGAATTCTCTTAAAATTTTTTCTTAAGTGATTAATTGTAGGAGAGAGAAAGATATAAAGAAAGTTATTAGAGAGACTCACTTATTAGTGTGAAATTTTTTTTATAACATTTGTGTATTTCTCTCTCCTACAATTGACAACTAAGAGAAAAACAATTGAGAGGATCTAAATCCCCTTTTAATATTTACTTTATTATTAATCTAAAAGTAAATGTCGCTAATATTTCTCTCTTAATAATCTTTTTAAGTGTATGAGATTGACTAATAATAAAGCAAGTGTTAAAAGAAGTGCTCAAAAAAATATGTTACTAGTATTCCTCTAAATGTTATTATCATAATTGTGCATAAGTAGCTTCGTTTAAATTTAAGTAGTATAAATTCCAAGGAGTTAACCTAATAGTAGACGAGCATGTGATATGCGAGTAAGTACACGGTCACATGCTTGAATCCTATCTATGTCAAATTCTTAAGACCAGGTTACAAGGAATATCTTTGTGGATATCTGATTTGTTAGTTTGTAAGTTTTCTAAAAATTTTAATGTAAAAAACTACCATTAAAACATAAAGACATTAGAATTCATGATTCTCACAAATAAGAGTGTTAGAATATACTAACATTTATCTATGAATAATTAGTAGATTGTATTCCAAAAGCGTTATAAATATCTCGAAACTCACTTTCTACTCATTTGTCTTTTCTTTATACTTTTTCTACTTTAGTGATGGTGAGGGAAGAAGAAAACCTTGACAACCTGGAACAAATCTTAAGTTTTACGCAGAAACTGTTTCTTAAATACTGCTAACTTCTATAAAGTTGACAGTTTCTATAATTACAAAACTACCCTTTCCTTTTTACCCAATAAGAGTTTAGCCTATTAACTTAATTTTATTACTTATTAAACTAATAAGATAAGTCACAAGCTCATCACATGAGACATTTAATCTAACATTCTTCTACTTGACTCATGTGACATTACCTTCTTCATAATTTGATAAGTTTGTCAAAGCATAATATGAATTCATATATATAACTAAAGTATTTTTTACATTGGATACATCATTTATCATAAAGAATAAAACTAACATGAGTCATGATGGTCATATATCATTTAATCGATATAATCTCTTTCATGTACCACAAAGTTAGTCCTCTCCTTGACATAACCTATAAATAGGAAGCACATAATTGATCTAACAATAATGTCTTTATTAAAGATAGAACTTGTTATCATTATTTCTATTCAATCATGTAAACAAACTCGAAAAACAAGTAAAGATATTCATTCATGAGCTCAGAGTGTCAAAGTACATAAAACATAATCATTAATATAATATACAATAATGTCCATACTTTCAACATGTCCACTAAATGTTTTGGGCGGTAACCCTTTAGTCAAAGGGTCAACAATCATAAAATTGGTGTTAATGTGCTTTGTTGACACTTTATATTTCTAAATTTTTTCTTTAATGACAAAGTATTTCAATTCCATATGTTTAGCACCTTTAGAATTCTTGTCAATTTTAGAAAAGAATATTGCTGTAGACAATAAACTTTAGCGACTTGGCAATACTGTCGATAATTTCAAGTCCTAAATAAAACTTTGCAACCATAATTCATTAATAATGACCTCAAAGCATGTCATAACATTAAATTTGTCCTGCTTCTGAATTGGAATCATACCTGCTGGTCATTTATCCATTTTCTATATCTTTATTTATATAGACTCTCTGAGACAAACTCAATAATCCTTGTAATATGTCATGGAATGTTTCTATTCCAATCACATAGTTTATCTCTCCTATATCTTTCATTTCAAAGTTATCAGAGAGAAAATTCTTATTCTCACTTAATAGATCAAGATTATTAGTTGCAAGCAAGATGTCATCAACATACAGAATGAAAAAGATAAAGTTACCTCCACTGACCTTCAGATATATATACACTAATCAACAATATTTTTCTTAAATTTGAAGGATACAATAGTATCATTGAACTTGAGATACCATTATCGGGAAGCTTGCTTAAGTTCGTATATTGATTTCTTAAGTTTACACACCACGTGTTCTTTCCGCTTAATTGAAAACCTTATTGATTGATCCATATAAACATCTTCCTCTAAATTCTCATTTAGAAAGGTGATTTTCACATCCATTTGATGTAACTCTAGATCATAATGAGCTACTAACGCCTTGATAATTCTGAAAATGTCTTTCTTGGAAATTGGCAAAAAATATTTGCTTATAGTCAATGTCATCATTTTGAGTAAAACCTTTGGTAACAAGACGAGTCTTGTAACGTTCAAGGTTGCCATGATCGTCATGCTTAGTCTTAAAGACTCATTTACACCCAACTCTCTTGCACCCTCCAGGTGATTCCATAAGGTCCTATACACCATTATGTTTCATTGATTTAAGCTCATCTTTTATGATATTTAACCATTTATCAGCATTATCACTATTAATGGCTTATGAAAATGAAATTGAATCATTATCATTAATTCCCAAGTCGTTTTCTAACTCTTGTAGATACATTATATAATCATTCGGAATAACAAATCTCCTTTCTCTTTGGGATCTTCTTAATGTTATTTATTGTGGTTGTTTTATTATAGGTTCATTGTTAATCTCAGGATCATTAATTTATTGTTCTTCTTGATTGTTATGCGTATCAACAACATGAGGAACAACAAATTCATAAGTAGCAGCACAAGTCAATGGAACTTGTACTTTGAATTCCTTAATCTCCACATTTCGTGAAGTTTCACTCTTATTGGTTTCATCATTCTCAATGAACTGAACATTTTCAGTTTCAACAATTCTTGTATTATAGGTAGAACAGAAAAATCTATACCCTTTAGACTTTTTTAGTAACCAATGAAATATCCATTGATTGTTCTTGCATCCAGTTTCTTTTCGTGTTGATTATAAATTATTATTTCTGCTTAGCATCCCCAAACATACAGGTGCCTAAAACCGTGTTTCCTATCTGTCCACAGTTCAAAATATGTCTTTGGAACTGTCTTACTAGAAACTCTGTTCAACAAATATATAGCAGTTTTTAAAAGCATACATCCACAATGACAAAGTTAAAGACATGTTACTTAACATGCTCCTAATAATATCTATTAAAGTTCGGTTACGCCTTTCTGATAGACCATTTTGTTGTGGTGCACATGACATTGTGTATTGAGTACATATGTCATGTTTTTCTAAAAACTTAGCAAATGGACCTGGGTGTTGTCCAGTTTCATCAAATCTTCTATAATACTCACCACATCTATCTGACCTTATGATCTTCACCTTTCTGTCCAATTGCTTTTCAACTTCATTTACATAAATTTCTAAGGCATTCATTGCTTGAGATTTCTCATGCAGTAAATAAACATATTCATAACGTGAATAATCATCAATAAATATGATAAAATACTTTTCTTTATCAAAAGAATTGACATCAAAGGGTCTACATATATCGTTGTGTATAATTTCAAGACGCAAAGTGCTTCTCGTGACACCTTTTTTATGTGTTTTGTTTGTTTTCCCTTAATACAATTCACACAAATATTAAGGTTAGTGAAATTCAAATCTAAAAGGATGTCATTCTTTATCAACCTTTCTATTCTTTTTTTGAAAACGTGACCCAAACGTTTATGTCACAAGTAAGCAGAATGTTCATGCACTAAACCACGTCTAGTGCCAACATTATGATATAAGGTCATAAGAGTTCCAACATATAAATTATCAAGATTCAATTTATATAAACCATCATAAAGTATATCAAAACTAATCATATAGGTATGCTTATACAAACTAAAACATCAATTACCAAACTTAAAAGAGTATCCAGCAACATTAAGTTTAGACAAAGAAACTAAATTCCTAGAAATACTAGCTATATAAAAAGTTTCAAATAAATCTAAATGATATTCAGTGTCTAGGATTAAATGGTAAGTCTCCGTACCTTCCACTGGAGCCTTCACTCTATTTCCCAGGTTTATGGTTTGAATTGTAAGGAATCCTTACATTATATTAGAAATATGAGTTATACATCCAAAATCAATCAACTAAGTATTATGAGGAATTTCAGTTAAATTTGATTTAAAACATACATAATCTTTCTTTTCGGCTCTTTGATGATTCACATAATGGATAAAGTGACTTCATTGATTCTTAAGTCTAGTTTCCTCCTGAACTAATATATTGTGCAATTCATGCACATTCTATATATCTTTAATGGTATTATAGTTCATTTGGAATGGATCATACTCAAGCGATAATGAGTTTAGAATAAACTGCACGAGAAAATTCTCATACACTTCCATTCCCAATGACTTAAGTCTTGCTATAATGTTTGTAATTTTAATGACGTGTTCATGAATAGTATCAGAATCATCAAATTTCATGGTAGTTAAAGTACTCGTTAATGTCCTAGTAATAGACTTGTCAGTAGTTTAGGAACACTCTTCCACAAACTTTATCATTTCTTTAGCATTCTCAATTTTAGGAAGAACTGACTTAATATTACTAGTTATACTTATCTGCATGTACATCAGACTCAATCTGTTTGGTCTTTCCCAATTTTTATAATGAATTTTCTTTTTATTAGTGCTTAAAACAGTAATAGCATTTAGTTTATCTACTCGAAGAGCTAAATTCAAATTCATTACCCCAAGGTAAAACTGGATTAGCTCATTCTATTAATAGAAATTAAGTCCATTAAAAATTAGAATAGATGAGAGATGCGAATGCATAACAATAGGTACTGTAATGATCACATGTCTAATATTAATACTTTGAGTCATAAATAAACATACTATATAGATTCAGACAGTAAATCACTTAAGCATAAATGTATATCAATGTTCTTTTTTGGGAGATCCATCAACATACAACAATAAACATAATGATGCTAATAAATTTAACATTATTTAACAATGATATATACACTAACTAGAAATATTTATTATCTTTAGATATATAAATAAAATTAATAGTACATTTACACTACCAATAATCATATTCATTTATTATAAGAGCAACTAATCAATCTTTAGGTAATCCATAAATATCTTATAATAATGAACTTTAATTTACTTATACATAAATAATCATCATGTCATTCACAACATTCATTCTATGGGTAATTGAAAAAATAACTTTCATACAATTTAGAATTAAATCAATTTAAAGATTCGATCACTTTGGTGATTAACAAATTTCACACAATATCATTTCAAATTGATAGCATTATGCATAAAAATCAAATATTACATATTTTTTAAAATACCTTTCATATAATTTAGGATTAAATCAACTTAAAGATTTAACTATTTTAATGATTAACAAATCTTACATAATATCATCTCAAATTAATAGTATTATGTATAAAAATTAAATACTGAATATTTTTTTAAAAATACTAAATTTTCGTTGATTTACGAAAACACTAAATATATGCTTACGTTGATTTACGTTCAACAATACAATGTTTTCGTTGAGATACAATAATGTACAAAAGAAATCCCCAATTTGAGATCTCTACAGTGCTTTACGACTTTACGGCACAAAAAGACATAATAAAATTAGGTTGAATTTGGGTTTATGCTTTACGACTCTAATTCTTGCAGCCTATACATATGCCACATGTATTTACCCAATTAATATTCAATTAGGTTCAACAATTTAGAGTTAATAAAAAATCATAAAATTAATTCATACAGTGTAGCAGAATAGTATAATAAAAATATCAAATTTTCATAATTAGAGTTCATACAAATTAAAATAAATAGTCATCATTAATAGAAAATCATAAATTTTATAACTATTATCGATATCACATGTTAGTTTGTAAATTTTATAAGAATCTTAATATAAAAAACTATCATTAAAACATAAGGATCTTATAATTTATTATTCTCACAAATAAAAGTTAAAGAAGATACTAACATTTATTCATGAATAATTGATAGACTGTATTCTAAGAGCGTTAGAGAGATATCAAATCTCATTTTCTATTCATTTACTTTTTCTTTATGCTTCTTCTACTTTAGTGATGGTGAGGGAAAAAAAATTCTAACTGTTAAGAACAGATCTTAAGTTTTACACATAAATTTTTTAAATACTACTAACTTCGATCAAGTTTACAGTTTCTATAATTGCAAAACTACTCTTTTTCTTTTACTCAATAAAAGTTTATTCTATTAACTTAATTTAATTACTTATTAAACTAATAAGATAAGTCACAAACTCATTACATGAGACATTTAATCTAACACTACTCTCAACGTGAATAAATTGCCTTTGACCAAACTAGAGATTGAATTAGTCAAGGTGTACATAAGTTGTCTCACACACCACCTGATCACACTACTAAAAAAATAAATTTAATTGGTACTTACACAAAAAAAATAAAAAGAAAAATTAAGCGGTACTTGTTTGTTGAGAAAAAAAATCTTCTAAAATAAGTTTGTGTATAAAATGGATAAGTAAAAATATATTCACCTCTTAATTTAGTTTAAAATACATCATATTTTTAATTCACTAAATGATTAAAGATAAATATATTATTATTTACTTTACTCACAATTCACTTTCGAGAAAAAAATTCGTTTGTTGAATGTCTTCCAATTAAATTCATACGTATGAAGGGACAATTATAACTGCAACCGTTTTATATGAAGCCTTATGGCCCTTATTCATGAAAAGCCTTTATGTGTAGTAATGTAGACTCAAACCCAATGTCCACATAGAACCAACCAAATATAATGGAGAGTAATGTGATTATGTTTTTGCCTAATTCACAATACATTTTACAAAATTAGCAAACAAGGGATTAGTAAGCTGTTTGGATTTGATTATTTTTAAGGAAATAATCGTTTTTTTAAAAGTTCTTTTTGTGAGTTTTTTATTATAAATTATTTTGAACATAAAATAAATTTATCTAAACACACTTGCAATCTTAATAAATTAAATATGATTTAGTGGTTGAAAGGAAAACATCATGTTATAATTTAATTGAATAATGAATAATGACTATTTTTTTATTACGGTTAGGTACTATCCAAACTAAGTTATGTAAATTTTGATTAATTTATCTCTTTAATTTGGTTAAGGGTTGACTTTTCATGCTTAAACTAAAGAATTTATAAATATATTTCTTACGACATGACTTCAAAAAATTAGTGCAGTAAGAATTTAAATTTGTGATCATATGTCTATTTTATACATCACATACTTATTATTTCTAAGTCAACTCTTTGGAGTTTGACTAATTATTTATTATATAACCATTAATTTTTAAATAAGTAACTTTTATAGTAAATAATTATTATCACATACATTTGATTTGATTTACAAAGATTTGTGGAGTATGTCACACCAAAACTTTATACGTGTGATGCAATAGCCGAGACACTAATGTATTTTCTCATTTTCTGGTTTTTCCTTTAGTATGTGAAGTGCAGACCATTACACAGACGACTGCCACAATGTTTGTTAGGCTAGAGCTTAAGCCCAAACAATGTGTATTATTCATTGAAAAGCTGGACACAAACTCGGTAAAACCCAACCCATTATCAAATCTAATAATATATCAGCTTCAACTCCAAATAATATACTAAAAAGAAGAAAATTATTATGAGAGTTTTCTAGTTGTAATAATATTGAAGGAATTAGTATTGTAGCTGGAGATATTTTGATTAAAGACCAACTCCAAATAATATAATAATAAGAAGATGAAAAAAGAAAGAAAGGAAAAAATGGTGAGCATAATAAATTATAATATTAAGATAATAATAAGAAGATGAAAGAAGAAAGAAAGGGCAAAAATGGGTGAGCATAAATTATAATATTAAGATAATAATAAGAATATGAAAGAAGAAATAAAGGAAAAAATGAGTGAGCATAAATTATAATATTAAGATAATAATAATATATTTTAAATTAAATTAAATATAAATCTATTCTTATTTACTCACTTAAAAATATATTGGATAACGCATAAATCGTTATGTAAAATATATATGAATGAGTGTCTAAGTGTTGTATCACGTTTGACTTTAAATTTTTAATTTTCTTTTTAGTTATAATTTTTGGCTGAGAAACAACCTTGTCTAGCCACTAGGGGTGTTCTTAAATCGGTTTAGATCGGTTTTGAAACAAAAAATTATCCTATCCAAATAATATAAGTATCATCGGTTCAATTTAGATTGGATGAATTTCAATAACCAAATCGATCCAATCCAAACCGATTTTAATCGATTTAGATTGGATTGGATGATTCGGTTTTTAACCAATAACATAATAAAAATACAATCTAAATAAGAGTAATACACAACAACAATATAATTCAAATTCCAAATTCCAAACTATTCATAAAGTCATACAAACCATACAAATAAATAAAATTCAGCAATAATTTCAAAGTTCAGAATTCAAACAAATAAAATCAAAATGACAATTCAGTAATTGTAATCCTTCCCGGAATTGAGAGTCAGCAATTGCAATATACTAATATAGTCAACAAGGTAGCAACTCCAAAGCTAATCAGAGTCAGCACCAGAATTCTCTTCATTTGGTTGTGGGATTGGGGCAAGTTCTAAAAAATGTATAAAATACAATAATCAATATGAATGACAAAATTATACAAAAATAAACAAGTATAATAGAGTTTAATAATAAAATACAATATCATCAACAAAATTACCTAGCTCAAGCCTTTCTAAGTCCTCCACGAGCTCTTCAACATCCAATGACATTGGGGTGGAGCGGAACTAATTTTGTGTACAAATTAAATTTTCAATTGTCTTTGGAATAAGAGAGCTCCTATAACAATTAAACACTCTACCTCCAGTGCTGAATGCAGACTCTGAAGCAACTGTAGACACAGGCATGACTAATACATCCCTAGCTATATGACCAAGAATAGGATATTTAGTGGAATTCACCTTCCACCAGTTCAATATGTCAAAGTTAGGGTTACTTGTCTTCTCCAAGGTCTCCATGAGATACAAATCCACTTCATTTTTATTCATACTCTCATTAAGATTCATGTCCTTTTCGAATTCCATAGTAAATGAAATGTCATTAGTTAGTTCAAGATTAGCCATTTCCACTTCATAAGAGGATTGTGCAGAATTTTCAGCTTGACCTTGATTAAGGAAAAACCTATAGCTATCAAACATTTTGTATAATGTCTCCTTTACCTTTTCATTCAAAAATTCAGCATCATCCTTCTCAAAAAACTTTTATAAGCTTCACTTAACAAAATGAAACTTGCTTTAAGGATCAAGTACCACAGCAATAAAAATTATCATGTTCATATTTTTAATGTTCCCCCAATATTTATCATGCTTAACTTTCATTTTTTCAGCCATGCTTGCAAGCAATGGATCATGACTACTAATCTATTTCTTAAATGTAGTCATTATCACACAAAACTCATGGAAATATTGAGAAGAAGTCACAAAAATTTGAACCCGACACCTTCTTAGTGACATCATAAAAATTTTTCAAGAACTTAACAAAACATTTTGCATTATCCCAATTATCATTCTTTGGGATACCACCTTGCATCATAACAAATTCAGCATCTCTCTCCCCCAATTACTTAAATCCTTTTTGAAACTTCAATGCACTTTCAAGCATAATGTAGGTGGAATTCCACCTAGTAGGAACATCCAACTGCACAGAACATTTTTCATGTATCCTAGCTTCCTTGATACAAGTTCTAAACCTATCCATGCGACTAGGAGATGCACGGACATACCTAACAACATTCCTAATTTTGGTAATTGAAGAATGCATGTCCTTTAATCCATCATTGACCACAAGATTTAAAATATGCCACAATATCTAACATGCATATGTTCTCCTTTTAATGGATGTGAATTCTAATCCTCCTTTCTACTTTTCAAGTAAGAGATGGCAAAGTCATTTGAACTAACATTGTTAACCGTGATAGTGAAAACTCTACCAATTAACCAACCCTCCAAGCATTTCTCAATTTTTCTACCAATTGTTTCTCCCTTATGATTCTTGATTAGACAAAAGTTAAGAATCATTTTATGCAATTTTCAATCTTTATCAATAATATGTGAAGTAAGACAAAGATAATTCAGATTTTGCACAGAAGTCCAGCAATCAGTTGTTAGACACACACTTTGATTTGATTGATGAAATATACTTTTCAACTTATTTTTCTCATTCATGTAAAGATTCCAACAATCCCTAGCAATTGTAATCCTTCCGGGAATTGATAATTTAGGTTGCACAACACTTATAAAATAATGGTATCCATCTCCCTCAATAAACTTAAAGGGTAACTCATCCACAATTATCATCCTAGCTAGAGTTTGTCTACATGCATCAACATCAAAAGCAACACCAGTCCCTTTCCTATCTTCTTTTTTCAATTGTTGGAGAGAAAGAGTTGTTTGAGTAGGATCAACCGTCTCTTTGAAAAACTTTTTACATTGACTTAACAAATGATTTTTAAGATTACTTGTACCATTCCTATGTGAATCACATGCATAGGTTGCCCCACACCATTCACATTTAACTTTAGGATTAGTTGAACCATCTTTTGTAAAATGATCCCAAGTCCAAGATCTAGGATAGAAGGTTTTCTCTTATTGCATATTTAGCATCAGCATTAGCATCACTGGACCCTTCTATAGCTTTCCTCTTCTTATCAACCTTGGAAATTTTGGAACCTTCCTATTTGCTCAAATTATTTTGCTCCTCACAGTTTGGTTCAGTTGTAGACTTCGTGGATTCAATATTTACAACGATCATTTTCTCACTACTTATAGTATTTTCAGCCTGCAAAATAAAGACAAAGATAGTAGGTGAGAGCTTGCAAAACAAAGACAATGAGACATAGCAATAGGGAGTAAGGGACTGCAATATTACCTTAGGCATAGTGATGAGTGATGGTAGCGTGGTGGCCTTCAAGGCTCTTCAATGGTGCCCAATGGTGGCGTTGGAAGCTCCTAAAAATGTAAACACAGATAAATTCAAGGCTCTTAAGTACGAAACCAGTCCCAAATGTAATCACAGATAAATTCAAAATAATAATAATAATAATAATAATAATAATAATAATAAAAAGACATAGATAGAATGAAAAAAAAAAACGAAGAGAAAAGAAGTGATTTTGATTTGAAAGTACCTTCATCAATGCAACCCATATAATAAGAAAACAAAAAAAAGGAGTACAAAGGGTTGATCCGTTGAGAAGAAGACTTACTAGGACGAAATTGACGGTTGGGTTGGAGGCAAGGGGCGTCACGTGGCGGATTGGAAGCGACAGAGAGGATGTATTAAAGGAGTTAGGGTTAGGGGATTTAGGGGACATTCCGGAGTTGGTAAACTCACAGTCACAGGCGTGCCTAGAGGAAGAGGAGCGCAACTGGCTGCTCACCACCACAGTCATCGTCAAAGGCTTTGGTTCCTGATCATGTAGTGGGGTTTGGATCAGTGGTCGTTGCTGAAGGATACGACGAGGCCAACTTGATGTGGTGGGTGCACGCTTGGACTATCACTGCTGATGGGGTCATCACTCAGGTCAGGGAGTAAGTGAACACTTCTGTGACGATGACTCGACTGGGGATGGAGGTGGTAGGGAGGATGTATCAAAGGAGTTAAGGTTAGGAGATTTAAGGGATAATTGCTTTGTGCCAAAGTGGGGGCTGCAGGCTAGGGCTTAGGGGGGATGAGGGGATAAGTTTAGTTAGGAATATTTAGGTAATTTTAGGTGTAAAATCGGTTCAGATCAGTTTGGATTGGTTTCATAAAATTGAACCGAAAATCGAACTAAACTGATCGATTCTTCAAATATTTCAACCAAATTAATCTAATCCTTTTCGATTTTTGTCAATTTTTGATTTTTTTAGATCGCATTTTGATTTTTTTTGGATTAGTTTAAATCTGAACACCCCTACCAGCCATGTGCTTTTGTGGTTGATAACTCATGGAAAATATCTTTGTTATATTTAGCATTGATCTTTCTTTCAAGAGTAGTGTTACCTAAGGTGTGTTATCAGTCATTGATTGGTTATTAACTATATTTATTAAATTTTTTTATTGGATTATATTTATTGAAAATTCAAATATTTATATATTCTACTATTATATAAAGGGGATTTCTTATTTTGGTATGTAATTTTTAATTTTTTAAAAACTATCATTATTAATTACTCATTTAACAAGTTAAAAAAATATTCATTTAAGAATTTAAAGATAAATAGAATAGAATATAAATTTGTAATTATATCTTGTTACTCATTTAAAAGTTTAAAAATAAATATAAAAAATAAGATTATAAATATATCTTATTATCTATTTAAATATTTAAAGATAAATACAAAAAAATTTCAAATATTCTTCATCATTATTTATTTTAAAGATAAATACAAAAAAATTCAAATATTCTTCATCATTATTTATTTTAAATTTTAAGTTTTAATAAGTATAAATATAAATTAAGAGGCAGGTAATATCGATGAATATGCTGGTTTATAATAAAACCGGTAACTAATAAATTTTAATGTACATTACCCTTACGGCTTTAGGGTACTGTAACAACACCCTATACAATTTTTCCACATATTTCAGGACCGGAAGGAATCACCCCAATCATTGCTTGTGTCGTTACATGACCTAAAGCACACCGTGTTGTCCTATTTTGTTTTCCGTCGACATTAATCTCTCATAAAAGGACAAAAACAATATTTGACCTTTTCTTTTTGTATACTTTGGACGATCAAGCTAACTAACCAACAACAATGCGAGACAAAACAATGCAATTACACTAAAAAAAATTTGTTCTCATATTATTTTTTATCTCGCATAATTTTTATTACAATTTTTAATAATTATGATTAAGTAAGAAAAAATAATAAAGAGAAAATAATATAATTAATGATATAAAGAATAACATAAAAATAATATAAGATAAAAATATAGTGAAAAACAAACTAAAACGAAAGTAGGTAATGTATGAAATATATGAACCTTCCGTGCAAGAGCATCAACAGGAGAGTTAAAACCACTTCCCAGCCACGCACCATGAAATCCTCAATTAACGATATCAAAGTGAAGCACTTTTTTAAACATAGTAGTATACATGTATATAAATGTTATTTTATATGCAACAAAATTTTCATGGTCCTTATTATTAATTTTGCCATGAAATTTTGAGATTTGATATGTATTTTCACTATTTTGTTATTTACAAGTTACAACACCACGCCATAGGCATCGCAAGCAAGAGAGAGACAGGGAAATGGCTTCGCTGAATGTACCTGCTCAGGTTCCTCCAGTCGCCGAAGATTGTGAGCAGCTTCGAAAAGCTTTTGAAGGTCTCATATCGTTTTATTTATTTATTTATTATTATTATTATTAACATTTTGATCAGTTTTTCATTGAAATGTTGGCGTTACCTGGACATGAAACGTTGTTATTATGTATCTGTCGTTTGAAATTGCTTGAACAAAGAAAATGAACATCTGGGGTATGATATTCTTGTACATTAAAGCTTCCGCTCCTTTCTCAGAAAATTTAATTGAAATCAATCATCATTTTGTTTCACCTCAAAAGATTATCAGATCAAGATCGCAATTCAGGGACTGAAACATCCATGGATTGGCAGGATTAAATTCTAAACTATAAAGCAACAGTATAGAAGGTTCCTTGCAACTGTCAGCATGTTACATGAATACATGATTGTTTTGTTTTCCCTGGCCTACACATTCTTGTATCTACCTTACTCATGTTTGACGTGGTTATGATGCGCACACTCACAAGTTCACAAACTATATGTGGACTCACGTAAAATATGTTGTGGATCCTACACATACTATAAACGTCCATCATGGACACTATCTATGCAAGTTATCTCTATATCCATTTTCAAACTAATGAACTAATCCAGGAACACTAATACACCATCTTGCTCAAGTTGGGGATATCTGACATACCAAATAATTTGATACCTTATATTTTCTGTTATGATTACTTTATTTTATTTTATTTGTACAATCTGTTATGATTACTTAAAGGTGATGGATTACAGGATGGGGGACAGACGAGGCAAGTATTATATCCATATTGGCTCACAGGAATGCAATGCAACGCTCTTTGATTAGACAGACCTATGAAGAAACATATGGTGGGGATCTCTTGAAATCACTCGACAAAGAACTTTCAAGTGACTTTGAGGTCAGGTTTTGGACTCTAAACCAGTCTTCATTTAGTTGAATGAATATTGTGCAGCCAAGGTGGTGTTGTATTAAGCTGAAGTAAATATTCTGTTTCTCTCTAGCTTATGGCACTTGGATCAAATTGATAGGGAAATTAGTGTACCATTGTTCTTACTTCTTATACCTTCCTACTTCAAGCTTTCTGTTATCAAGTTTCTTCAAAAATATGTTAACAGAGAGCAGTGCTTCTGTGGACACTAAATCCTGCTGAGCGCGATGCATTGCTAGCTAATGAAGCTACAAGGAAGGGGAGTGCAGGCCACTATACTTTGATGGAAATAGCTTGTACGAGAAGTTCTCGTAATCTATTTCAGGTGAGGGAAGACTACCATGCTCGCTTCAAGAGATCTCTTGAAGAAGATGTTGCCCATCACACAAATGGAGATTTTCGCAAGGTGAGTTTCATGTTCCATTGCTCATTAGTTAATTGGAATATAGGAGAAAGATCAGTTAAATTACTTGTCTTGGCACTGACTATGTTTTTTGGTACATGTGACTTATATCATTATGAGATATGAATGATGTTGTACCTGCATAGGACTTTCCTGATTCTAGAGGAAGTTGAGATCTCCTAATCAGGCAAACGTGTGGGAAGTTTTAAATTGTATCCCCATTTTATGATTCCCTTGTTTGTATTTTTTATCTTTTGCATTATAGATTTGTTATTTTGTTCAAATATTGATCCTCATGTAAGAAATTAATGTTTCTCTTTATCAGTCATGTAATTCTTTAAAATGTATCAATCTTTTTCCCAGATTTTAGTACCCCTTTTGATGGCACACCGCTATGAGGGACCTGAGGTGAACATGACACTGGCCACATCAGAGGCTAAGATACTACATGAAAAGATCTCAGAGAAGGCTTACAGTCATGAGGAGCTCATCAGGATTCTAACAACAAGAAGCAAGGCTCAACTTAGTGCAACATTCAATCACTACAATGACTTACATGGGAGTACCATTAACAAGGTAATTGAAAGCATGCATTTCATGTCACCCAGTAATGCTTCTAAGTATTTGCCACATGAGGAGCCATTATGAAATGGACCTCTTTACTCCCCCATTCCCTCCTCACCACACATGCGAACACACTCTTGTTTTGCATCGGCTTAGGTCTCTAATTAAATTTGCAATTGTCAAAATAATGACTGCCTATATATTGCTGAAATGACATTTTCTGATTATTAAATTCTGTTTAAATATTTTTTACTTTATCAGACAACATGTTCTTCAGCTAAGGTTTAAGTAAATTCTGTCTAATTAATTGCCTATCAGGCAACATGTTCTTCTGATTATTAAATTCTGTCTAATTATTGCATATTCTAGTGAGTAATGACATAGACAGAACTGTCCCTTTTGTTCAATTTTTGCCCCCGTTGACGCATTTGGCCTTTGCCTAACCCATAAAATAGCTCCACTCCACCCACACAACTACATCTAAATGTTGCCTTATTCCATCGGATAACATTTCTCTTGTATTATATAGTTAGCTACATACTCAGGAATAAGATGATCAATCTTGAATATCTCTATCTATGACAGTGTGTCATGTTTTCCTTCATTTTCCTGATGAGGAAAAATGTAATGCTGCATTGGATTGGCTTTGCAATTATTTCTACCAAGGATAATGTTTGAATATGAATATGATAAACACTTCAAAATATGATTGTAGAATCTGAAGCCAGATCCCAAGGACCAATACCTAGCATTTCTGAGGGCTGCCATAAAATGTCTAACCTTCCCAGAAAAGTATTTTGAGAAAGTTCTCCGTCTGTCTATTAAGGGGCTTGGGACAGACGAGGAATCTCTTACCCGAGTTGTGGTTACACGGGCTGAGGTTGATATAGAACGTATAAAGGAGGAGTACCACAGAAGAAATAGTGTTCCTTTGGATAGTGACATAAAAGGTGACACCTCTGGAGACTATCAACGTATGCTTCTAGCCTTGATAGGTAATGAGAGTGCTTGAGACATTTTTTACAAGGAGTTGTACGGGAGTGGTCTTTTCTACTACATGAATAGATATCATGATATGCATGTTCTGTTCTTTTAAGAATTTGCTGACATGAGGGCGTTTTTTGATGTTCCAAAACCTTGTTTCTTTTATTTGATAATCGCAATCACTTTTGTTCAAGCTGCTATGACGTTGTCATATATCCTAACCTTGATAGAAATCTGCCACCTCCTATGTAACTTGTCAGCTAATAGAGGAAGGAAATTTTCTTACCAAGAAAAAAAAAGAAGCAAATTTATTTAGGTTCAGAAACTTCTGTACATTCAGAAAAACAAAAGCAAAAGAAAGAGCTTTCATTATTTTTTTATTAAAAAAATGGAGTATTGATTTTATAATTCAATGTACTTCTAATCACTGATTTTGATTTGATCCTCTCCTATGATGTTGGTCATGGAAAATGAGAGAATCAAATTCTACCATTTAAATGCAAGAATCGACAACAATAGTTATATTCCATCTTGTAATAATAATAATAATAATAATAACTCCCTTTGGTTACCGGCGGCCAAACTTTTGTAATCCCAAGGTTTTTGTGAGATTGTGAGCAAGCTTATCTGCGAGAAAAATGTCTTTTTTCTAACCCAAATATAGTGAATATATGTCTACTGTATATTCGTGTGAGATAGATGTTAAATCAAGTTATATATGATTGTAATATCTTCGTAAGATACAAAATAAATTTGTAAGTAAATTAAAAAAATAGAATATAAAAATTAGATGAACAACGAGATTATACCTATAAGTATATTACAATAAAGTTGATAGATGAGTAACGTTTAATTTAATTTAATTTTTTATTTTATTTTTCAAAGTATTTCTTATCCAATAAATAAGAAATTAATCTCTAAAAATATAATCAAACACTTAAGCGAAAATTCCATTCAAAAGTATTATTTCCATACACTAAGACCAACACACGTTCGTAGTAATGTTTAATTTTATAACCTCATTATAAACTAAACAAAGTTATTGTGTTCATAAATAGATAGTCTCACAACTAAACAGTCAAAAAAAAAAAAAAGCCTAACTCAGGAAATAACTGGATGAGTAGTTTTCTAGATTAATGGTCTAGGCATATGTGTATTTTTGTGGCCCTAAGGTTATGGCAGGGTCATTACTCCACTGATCTTTAAGAAATTAGATTTTCTAAATTTCTCATAATGTTTTTTCATTTTCTTTAGAAGGTTCAGGTGTGACTTCCTCTCATTTTTCCCTGAAAAGCCAACCTATTCAGTATCCTCTGAAAAGGAAATTTTGTTGCAGAACTCAACACCTCCTCCATGTGGAAGGAAGAAGAACAAGAAGACATGAGATCCTAAAATTATGAACAAAATGGCGAACTATGATAAATTTAAATACAATGAAAGAACTAGCATGATTCATTCCCTTGTGACTAAGACAAAGGACGTTATTCTGATAGCACCTAAGACAAAGGAAGTTATTCAGAAAGCTTCCTCATAGTATTTGTACAATAACAGCAAAAATATCCTAACATTCTATACACTGTACATTCTCACACGGAGAATACCATAATTAACAGGATAATAATATCCAATAAGTTGAGATACAAGACAACAGAAATAGTACATGCAAAAGTCTCAAATTTAAACGTGAGCAAAATTGTCTGCTCATTTTTTTTCCCTTCTTTTTTCCAAAATTAGCTGAGCAGGGATAAGCACTTCTAAACGGAATGACTCCTTTGTATGGTTATCAGCATCCCAACTTACAGTTAAATAACCATGCAAAACATATAACTGTTGTGGCAGACTCCAACATGCTTTTGTTAATGTAGAACAACAACACTTCTTGCAGAAGGGGAGAATATACATCATTTCTTCATAAGCTTCTGCGAGAAAATCTTCTTAGAATATGGACTATTTCGAGAAATGGCTTTGTGGGATTCAATTGCTTCAACTAGTAAATTATGCACATGGCCCTAGTTTGGAAAGAAAAGGAAAACGTGAGAAAAGAAATAGAAACAAAAATCTCAAGTAGGTCAGGATCAAAACTTCAATCGATGAAGCACAAAAACGGTTAAGATATGAGTGTGAAAATTATATGCACTTCTTATAGATATAAAAAATAGGAGTTGAAGTATCAGAGCTTACTAGTAAATGACAGCAATTTTTGGTTAATAGATAATGGCATGACAAGATTTTGAATTGATCATTTTGTCATGGGTTGTCAAAAGTGAAAAGGAAAATAAATTGGTCATGTTACAAACCTCAGAATGCAGAAGAGCTGATTGAACAACATAGTTAGCATGTGGATCTTGAAGCAAGTGTTCAAAGTGAGGAGTAGAGAGCAGTTCATGAATGACTCTTGACCGATTCTCATCATTGTATACAGCAAGACATTTTTCAACCACATGGCTGCTGAACTTTTGTCTTGACAGGTGCACATAGTTACCTTCAAATTGCAAACTTATACTTGCGGTGGCAGATGGAATCCTTAAGTCCAAGATAAATTGAACAACATAATTTCTGCAGCAGGCAAAAAGAACAGAGAAATGAAAGGGTAGAAAAATCAAAGAGGTGGAGGCATAATGTATTTCAAAGTTCCAATGTACACATAATTTCTAGATATGACAAAAAGGTCAATGTAGATATAGTTCTTCATTAAAAATGATCAACCATGCTTGATTCGTTAACCGTAAATGCCATGCAAAGACAAAATTACCCATATTGATCTTGAGCTAGCAGAAGTGCATTAGCAGATATTTCCACAATCAGTTTTTCGCGATGCTCCCCACTTGAATGGCCAATGCATCTTTGCAGAACACAACATCCGTGTTGATGAGTTGCAATGTCAACACAATACTTCGCAGCAGCAACAAATATAAACTGCTCAATACAAATAACAGGGCAAATGTAATTTTCTGCAAGGAAATATCAATTTTTGCACATTTATTGTACAATTCATCAAACTCCAATCATGAGTCATGACAAGTACAAAAATTAAATTTGCCACATATTGACCTCCCTAAATCAGTTAGCATGGCTTCCAATTGAACTAAGAGGGCATAGAAAAAAAATTTATCATAACTTCATCCATAACG
Organism: Ormosia semicastrata; assembly: GCA_029884595.1. NCBI lineage: Eukaryota > Viridiplantae > Streptophyta > Magnoliopsida > Fabales > Fabaceae > Ormosia > Ormosia semicastrata. Next base: position 13,310,020 of record JAQQTO010000052.1, read on the forward strand.
TTCATTTAGGATATTTAAACATACAATATGGATGTAGGTTTAATGTAATATTTTCATAGAGCAATATATACCTAGCCTTAAACACACCAAAATAGATACCACGTCAATCATAATTCACAAGCCATTTACCCCAGATCATCACAAGCTAATTGTTTTGGTTCATTGGTCCCTACTCTATACAATGTTGATGCACTTTAGTAATCCTATATGCATTAATTTTACAATGGAAGTAAAGACCATGAGAAATCTAGTTCGCTAAATTTTTTTAATTAATTAATAGACAAATGTACTTGGACTCTCAAAGTCTTGAATTCATAACCCTTCACAAGCAATGTTTCTGCTGATGTAAGCAATAGTAGTTAGGACCATTTTTATGAAACCGTTCTTTTGAATCAGCTCTTGGAAGGGTCTCACAGTTTACAAGCTTTATGTATATTGAAGATTGGAATGACGGAAAAAGATTCCCTCATTAAGGAGAAATTATTCAGTATACCTGATGTATTAAACTAGCAATCCACTTCCTTACTTAGAAAACCTATTTGCTCTGTTTTTTGAAATTTGAACTCTTCCAACAGTTTTAAAAACAAGAGAATGGGTTGCTATTTATGAAAATGGTGTAATAAACCAGATGTATTGAATAATCTCGCCACATTAAGGGCCATATAGTGTTTCTCCCATGAAAATACGTATATTACAAGGTAGAGTTGAGAATGTTCTTCATATCAAACTTTCAAATCAGAAATTCCATAGCACAACCTCCAAGGGTTCATTGCCAGAGAAGGTAACTGACATATTAGTCAAGCCACTCAAGCCAAGTAAATACATCAACAAACACAGCATATTAGAATGGTGTTTGTTTTATATATCATTGATCAATTCAAATGTTTTCTCCAAGACAGAATGGGAATCTTAAAGCAACCCATAACATCTATACAAATTTAGTCCATTATTAGTCTTGGTAATGAAAATTGAAGAACGTTAAATTTAGTCCACTGAACACAAAAATTTCAAACTTTGGTAGTTTATTAATAATAATAAATGAAAACTTAACTACAAAGGTGCAATAAGATTGAAATTTCAGTGGTTAGAACATCAAAATAAAGTTCTGCATGTTAAGAAAGAAGCATAATAAACTTTAAGAATGGATTGAATCTGTTAGAAAACAATAAAGTGCTATTTCACAAGAGATGATCAGTTATCATAGATTCAAAAGTATGTAAAACATGGCAACAACAGTGAAATAAGCATAAAGATTTATAGTCAACCACAACAACATCATGTACAAGATTATTATCCAATCTATAAACTTTATATACTTTGAGAAAGGTAGAAGTAATACCTTGTTATCATCATTACTTAGGCATAGCAAACAACGCTGAACCACATGGTTTCCATTTAGATCTTTGATGAGAGACAAGAATTCTGGTTCAAGAGCTGATACAGCTAATGAAATTTGCTGCCTAGTTTTGAGAGTCTCAATCAACTTCTGTACAACACGAGTACTAATAAAAGAAAAAAAGTAAAGCAGCAATGTCAAATTCAATATCAGACAATCAATATAATATTGCAATACTTGCATTAGTTGCACCATTATTACCCATGTGTGTTTAAAGAGATTCTGACAAGCTGCCCTGGTTCTTCAATAATTATGAGTAGGATCTGCATTCTCTGTTGTTCAGTGCATACATCCAATAACTTCTGCATAAGATAATTTCCAAAAGGATTCATCATAAGTTCCACTACATGATCAATGATCTCGTTAAATATCACTTGAACATCTTCTGGTGTACCCTCATCAAACATTCTTTGCAGGAACCTACAACCATGCTGATCTTTGGCTATTAAATATATATACCCTCGAGCTTCAGCTAGGGAATTATACTTGGGTAGCAAAGGGAATGAGCAACCAATCCTAGCACTCCTAGCATTTTCATAAGTTCCTACAACCTGGTGCCGCATGTCTAGCTCTGATCTCCGTACATGCTTAGCAAAGCCAGTTTCATGCACAGCAGCCTTAGTCTGACACCTTGAACGATCCAAACCTCTGCTGACAAAATAGTTCAAACCTTCACCTTGTATGATGAAGCTCTCCTCACTTGTAATAGCATCTAGATTTCCTTGTGGGATTCTAGCATTTGAAGGTGGCACAGCTCTTGCATTAGAAAGAGGATGGCTATACTGCACTAAATTTTGAACACTCAAATAAGGTTTTAAATTAGTACAAGAAGAAGAGTTAGGCAATCTTGACATGCCCGTTTCTTCCATCAAATCCATTCCATATTTCTGTGCACAAAGTAAAGCATCAACCATTGAATTTCTGCTCAAAGGAGCAGTAAGTTCCTGTGCCTGACCTCCTCTATAATAGTAGTTATTTATCAGCTGCCTTCTGTGCCCTGGAGAATCAATTGAACTACCAAAGCCATTCAATTGAGAAAGTATTGTCTCAGGCCTTTTGGCACACTGTCTTGATCCAAATAAATTAGCCATTTTGTAATCCCGGGTTAATCCTGACAATGCTGGATTCATTTCAGCATCATGACTTACAGGACTCATGGGAAAAGGGGATTGAACTCCCACACAATCTAAAAAATCTCTCTTGAAATTGTAATAATCCCCACGTTTGTGAACATTGATTGGACCATTTCCACTCAAGGAAGAACAATCACGAAACGGAAGCCCATTCATGCCTATTGAAGCATCTTTGAAATTATAAGGATTCTCTGGTTGATTGCTGATGTACATTTGACTCAAATTGGCACATAGGCCTCCTAGTTCATCAACCAAGCTTTCATTGGCCTTGTTCATAACAGTTAAATCAGGTGTCACTGAATTTGAATCCAACCAGAAACGGTTTGGGTGACAAGAACTCCCAGAAGGCATGGTGGATTTAAGATCCTCCAATGGAGGAGGGGTTGGTGATCCAGTGTCAGACAAGGCATGGCCAGCAGAGAACAAGCTTGAGGAAGAAGAGCCATCAGATTGCAGAGAGAAGCCACTGCCAGGGGATGATACACATGGATACTGAATCCGAGTTAATGGTTCATCATCATCATCATGCATACCACACATTCCAAGGATTTCCTGAGTCACTAAAGGACCATGATCATCATCACCACCACCATGAACATGTCCATTCCTATTGTAAAGATGAACAAGATTGCGTGATGTTGCCTGAGGGATCTCATTCAGCAACATCTCAAGCTCCTCAAGCTCCCCATCATCCTTCACGTTCTCTACCATCTTTTTCCCCATCTCAACGCTTTCACACACCAAGAAACAACCAAAAAGAAGGGAAAGAACAAGAAGAAAAGAGAAAGAAAAAATGAAACAAAGAAAACTCACACAAAGCAATCAGAGCAGTCCAAAAATCAGAAAACCCATTTCAGATATTGATTCAAAAAGGCTGAAAAACACAACCCCATGAGAGATTACCACTCTTTGGTCATCTGGGTTAGGCTCAGAGGTTGGAAAAAATGAAAAAAGTTGGTTCCTTTTTGTGATGGGAATTACAATAGCATTTGCATTTTGCATTTTGAGAAAAATCACATCATTTGGGTTATTGGGTTTTGTTTGGGAGGAGTTGGTGAAGCATGCAAAGATTGAAGATTTACATGCGGTTACTGGGAGCCGTAGGTGTACACACTCAGACTAGTCTCACACGCCATTAAAGCTGGGGGCAAAAACAGACGCTCTAGGCTTTCTATTTTTCCTTTATATATAATAAAATTTTGTTATTATTATATATACAAAAGAAAACACAGCACAAAAACACACACACAGCAATGAGAAACAAACACTATATACTGTGCGAGTCTTTTTTAACACACTATATAAAGCTTTAACATTTTCTTTTTCTTTCTTTCTTTTCCCTCTCATTAATTTTTATCAAATTCTTATTCACAATTATCTGTTTATTTTATTCTTTATTTTTTAATATATATTTTTAAGATATCCCCCATCTTTTTATATATTTTATTCTTTATTTTTAATATACTTTTTCATACAAAACTTTTTACTTTCTTTACGTTTTATATTAATTTTCACTCAATAAATGAAAGTTTTAAAAGTTAATTAAATGAGAAAAATCTTATTTATAACTTTTTTAATGATTTGTTATTATATATGATATAATTAAATAATAGTATAAAATTTTGTTTTAACAATATATTAAAATTAAATTTTTAATATAATATTTTTATTTTTCAAAAATATTCTTAATATAATTTTTTATTTTAAAGTCCTTAATTTAATTTGTCAATATGAAACTCTTTTATCATGCGTGTTACACACGCTCCATAATAATATTGAGACCCATTGCGTAACGAGCACTTTTGCCGTCGAGTACGGTTCCGGTATGGCGCGTGGAGCCAAATGACAACATAGATTATTATTATAGAAAATAAAATAAATTTTTTTGTTAATATTACATTGAAAGGTAATTTTGTTTTTATTTTTTTTAATAAAGGGGGTTTTGATTTGTTTTTTCTGTTACTGATATATATATATATATCTACAACAACTGATATATATCTCTACAACAAATTGTAACGACCCTCCAAATTTTCCTCTCACCTTATAACGGTGACATGATTTTTTTATCAACTTTTAGATTTTCTTTTCAATGCCCATAATGCCCTCATTCTCAAAGTTTATCTTCCCTATATTGCTATACTATACACCTCCACGTCACTCACTCCACTTTTTTTTATAGTAGTGTAAAGGTAAAGTTTCATGATCACCGCCGAATTCAACTCTAACGACTCACAGCAGAGTGCATCACAAATATAAATTACATCATAACTTATTTTATTTTTACTTTACGAAATGTATTCTAACTGTATATTATTATTATTTTATTTTAGAATAATTTGGAAAAGAGAAATTTTTAGATGCTTTTAGAATAAAAAATTTCATTTTTTTTGTATTATTTTGTTAATAATCTTATATTGTCTGTCTTAATCTTTTGAGTACAGTTGATATATCTGTTAAGTCATTTCACTTAATATCAATTGATTTTAAGTTTGAATCTTACGTTAGAATATCACACGGTATCAGAGCCAATATCTCATTTTCATCAACTACTTCATTAGGCTTATTTTTACCTACTTTGATAGACTTATTTTCACCTACTTCAATAGGCTCGTCTGTTCCGTCCAAACATCTGTACAGCGAGTGTTAAGAGTTTCACATCAGCTGTTTCAATCTTTCGAGTGTGATTTATATATTTATTATGTCACTTTACTTAATGTCAATTAATTTTAAATTTGAATCTCACATATTTAATGTGTATCACATTAACTTATTGAGTTATTACTATTTTTCACTTTTTAACTATATTTTTAATGTTATAACTTATATAACACACTTTGAATGATACAAAGAAAATATTCCTCTTCTTTTCAGAGTACATAAGAATATCTCAAAATAATAAATAAAAAATTGATATCTCATATATAAGATTAGCTTAAAAGATAAAGAATTATTATTAGTAAGTACTTATTCAAATTGTAAAACTCTTAATTTCTAAAAAAACATATAATAATTAATAGTCCTAGAATCATACCTTTTTTTTTGGTATTGCAATCAGGTGATGTCTAAGTCAACTTATCCATATCTCGACTAATACACCTTCTTGGTTTAGCAAAGGTAGCTCATTCACGTCAGGATTAAAGGATTCACAAGTATAATCCTTGCGACACCAATAAATTTGCATAGGTGAGATTGAATCCATGCACGTGCACCTACTCACACATCATATGCTCGTCTACCACTAGGCCAACTCCTTGAGATTTAGGGCTTTGTCAACTTATGTGTACCTCGATTAATGTACCTTTCTAGTCCGATTAAAAGCAGGTTATCCATGCTAGAACTAGTGGATTCACAAGAATAATTCTTGCGACCTAACTCCAAGAAATTGACGTAGATAGAATTCAAACCCATGACTGTGTGTCTAGCCATAGATCATAGCTCAAATTAACAATTTACTTATACTTTAACCTTTGATCCTTGTTTCTTGTGGCATAGCTCACTAAACTTACCTAGGGCAAAAGTGTCAACTACTCTGAATTTTTTTTTACTCATTCTCTCCACTTAGCTAGTCCTTCTTTAAGTTACAATTAATATTACTCTTATTATATAATAATTTTTTATGCATAATCTAATAATATATTGTTACGTCATGCACACACTTACATACAATACCTCATCTACACACTCACACACAATACAAGTTTGATTTTTCATCTTGTTTCTAATGTATATTTTAGAGAGGTGTTTTTTGATATTGTGGTAATGATTGGTATCATTTAATCAACAAATATATCACAATATTTTTTTTAGTTTTTCAGAATATCCCCTCATTGGATAAGTAAAAAATTAATCTCTCAAAATATAGTCATGTGTCTAAGCAAAAATCACTGATAATGATATTATTTCTATATACATAAATTCTAAAATCAAACTTAAAACCACATGCATAAGATATCATAATATATTTAACTAGTTGTTCATTACATTTCAAGCTAATTTTAAGTTTTGAAATGATTGTTCGTATTAAATAGGCTTAAGTATAGTTGAAGTTCAATTTTCTTCATGTTCTAATTTCATCAATTTTATCTTCATGATTTTCAAATTGAAAGAATGTTTCAGTAATTCAATGGAGTTGGCCTATATTTTTAAGATGTGTGTAACTTAACTATTCATGTTTGGACCATTAATGAGCACTTAAAGAGATTTAATTTTCTTAAAATTACATCAAGTTAGATACGTGGGAATATTGAAATGGGTTTAATATCCTGAATGAAATTAGTCTCATACTAAAAAAGTGTAGAAATACTTATTAAAGACAAAAATAAAAGACGTGGGATATTCTTATAAAATCATTCATGAAGTGAAATAGTCTCCACTAATGTCAAATTTGTTCAAAAAAACCCTTACCATATAAGAAATAAAAATGCTTCAGTTAATTTTTCATCTAATTATGGATGAAAAGTATTAATGTGACATAATTGTTGAGCATGTGACATTTGTGACACTCGAGGCCGACGATGGCGGGGAGTGATCGCTGGTGTAAAAAGATGAGCACGGACAAGGAGCGACTCCTGACAGGCTTTTAGGCGGAGGGACACATGAATGAATTGAATATACAGCGGAATGAGAGGGATCTAGAGACTGTGCAGGTATGAGATTACATAGTTGAAGATGACTTAAAGGAATTGATTAGCACCCCCCATATCAACAAGATGCATCTTCTTTTCGGGAGCTAAGAACATAAGAACTCCACAGTTAAACGTGCTTGACTTGGAGCACTTGTGGGATGAGTGACCTCTTGGGAAGTTTCCTAGGATGCGTGTGAGTGAGGACAAAGCACGCTGAAAATACCTGTGTTGGTTTGTGGGGACATTCATCGATCCTGCAGGCAGTCTCGGGACGTTACAAATGGTATCAAAGACGAGACCTCTGCCAGTATAGTGTGGTTCAGGGACGAACCATGCGAAAGCTAGTGGGCATGTGACACTCGGGGCCGACGAGGGCGGGGAGTGGTCGCCGGTGCAAAAAGATGAGCACGGACAAGGAGTGGCTCCTGGCAGGCTTTTAGGCAGAGGGACACATGAATGAACTGAATACACACCGGAATGAGAGAGATCCAAAGACTGTACAGGTATAAGACTGTATAGTTGAGGATGACTTAAAGGAATTAATTAGCACCACTCATATCAACAAGATGTATCTTCTTTTTGGGAGCCGATAATATAAGAACTTCACAGTTAAGCGTGCTTGACTTAGAGCACTTGTGGAATGGGTGACTTCCTGGAATTTTCCTAGGATGCGTGTGAGTGAGGACAAAGCACGTTGAAAAACTTGTGCTAGTTTGTGGAGACACTCATCGATCCTGCGGACAGTCTCGGAACGTTACAATATTAACCATTGCTGAGGTGTATATGACGTGCCAAGATGTCAGAAAATTAATCCACCTCGTGTCACTCTTACCAAAATGAAGAGTGCAATGTTAGCCACTTAACCTAATTATATACTATATCTCAAAAGTGGATCATGCAAATAAACCAACAATTACATAACTTTTCCTTTTGTTGATCATTGACTGGTTAATTCATGTTTCAAAAATAAATAAATAATTCCATGTACATCCATGTCACTTATGAAAATTGCATGATTACTACTAAAACATGGGTTTAACTTTAATTTTGTGAGGTGGGAATCACACATATACACATTAAAAAAAATACTTAATTTAACAATTCTCATTGTTGAATTATTTAAGAGACACCCTCTTATAGAATTTTAGCCAAACTCAACCTTTTCTTTGCTTTTGCTAGAAAATTAAAGAGAGTAGCAACCCAAAATTAGGAATACGATAAAATTAAACCATATGCTACATGTATAATGCATGTATCATGTGTGTTTTGGACTTGGTTCTGAGATGCCTCAACAAGCAGTAACCCAACCCGTTTAGGAATACAGATCCCAGCCTACAGCACATGCTTCCTGAAACTATGACATCACTCAACAAACAAGGAGGAAATATCTTCTAAATCCCTTATTTATAGGAATTAAGGTTAATGAGACAATTACTCTAACCAATTCCTCATTTATAGGGATTATCATTCATTATTCATAATGCTGATTTCAAATGTGATCTCCTTCTATCAACATACTCCTATAAGTAATATACAAAGTCACCAAAGTATATATCTAAACCTCTAAACACTACCCATCTTGTGCACGATTTGGAGTGCCTTTTGCAGGTACTCATCTCTCACACCATTGTCGCTGCCATCGTGCTATGGAGGTAACCACCACCATTAATCTCACTCAAGTGATCCTCTAAAATGCGTTCAGAACATTGGCACCGTCTGTGAAAAGAGATAAACTTCAAATCCCACCACTTCCACCATGGTAACAACTAGACAGAATCGCACCTTCGCCACATAAAACCAACCAACATCTAGCCATTTTCGTGGCTCTGCTGCTACTTAAGGTTTGATCACTGCCTAATCAGAACCCAAGCGTGATGGAGAAGATGCTTCTCTCTCCAACGAGAACCCTTCTCCTCGGCCACGGCAGGTTCCGGCCACGTAGCCACTCGGGTTGCGTGGAGTCCCTTCAAGAGAAGCTAAACCCCGAGTTTCAGTTCTATAACGTTTAGGCACCAGGGAAAACGGTGAAGGCAGTCAATCTCAGCAAGAGGAATCCATCCCTGTTGGATTGTCATACCGAGAATTGATTTCCTTGGTCTGCCTTCATGATGAACGCATTCTTGAACTAGAGAGATCCTTCCACAAGGAGAGAGAAGGCAAGATTCGACTTCCATGTCATAAAATAGATTCCTTTGTCCTGAACGCGTTGTTGCTCTTGTTGATCTCAGATATCTTGACACTCAGCTATCATATCTGAGTGTCAAGTTAGAGATAATTGTTCTGGACCAAATTCTGAAATGTCTCAACAAGCAATAATCTAGCCCATCTAGGAATACGAATCCCGACCTACGGCACGTGCTACTTGAAACTATGACAACACTCAACAAACAAGGATGAAATCTCTCATAAATCCCTTATTTATAGGAATTAAAGAAGATAATTACTCTAACTAATTCTTCATTTATAGGGATTATCATTCATTATCCACTAAATACTTATTTCAAATGTGATCTCCCTCCATCACCATACTCTTATAAATAATAGATAATGTCACTAAGGTATAGATCTAAGTCCCTAAATACTACTTACTTTGTGAACAGTTTGGAGTGTCTTTTATAAGTACTTACCTTTCGCACTACCATCGTTGCCACCATGCTACGAAAGAAACTACCATCATCAATCTTATTTAAGTGATTTTCTAAAATCCGTTCAAAATAATGTGTAATATATTGTTATATATAACGTGTCCTCAGAGAAAAAGACATGTTTGGCATTTTGGGATTTCTAAAAGGCAAATTATGTACAAGTGGAAGAATAAAATGTTTATCTGGTATTAAATAATAAAAATAATACAACAACGTGACAACGATTGTTTTATTCATTTTCTTAGTAGGAAAGCAAGAAACCGCACGGGCCCAATATGCCGGCAAGTTGATATTTAGATGAAAATAATATATGCACATGTTATTTTTTTTCTCATTATATCTTTATATTTTAGTGTGAGAATAATTTTTTTGGCATGAAATTATATGATTAAACTATTTTTATAAGTGATATTTTCACGGCTCAAACATTTTGTCATTCACTAAGAGCACTTATCATTATGCTCAATCCGTTGTGGGATATATACACATTAAATTGATAGGTTTACATTTTTTAATAAAAATTTGAAATACAATTAAAAGTGAAAATTATAATAAGTGGTAAAAATTAAGGGGAATAAAATTTATATACTCAGAATATGATACTTGAATAGATATCATAGTGAGATATAAATATAATTGAATGTTATATAAATATATCATATATAAATGTGTGTAAAATATTATTTAAATATCATATTTTAAAAGTTTAAATAATATATCTCAAAAATTAATGTCCTTATCATATTATGGGCAGAATGTAAAGGCATTGATAAATAAATAATATAAGTATATAACTATTTAGAATGAGTCCACCATGTAATGGAATTCCTCCTATCAGATGTCAACACGTGGATAATGAATGTACGGATGATCTTTCTGTGTAGGGTTATAGACATAGGATTTTCGTTTTGAGGTCTAATCAAATAGATCTCTTTTTACGTTTAACTTTTTTATGTGGTCAAAGTGATTAATCATTTTTAATTAACCCGAGTGCTTTTCGTTTTGAAAAATAATTATTTACATTATTTTTTACACAATTCTTTTATATTATAATTAATAACATATATTGACTAGTTAATAAATTTATATATTGATAAAACTAAACTCAAATTTTTATTTTTTTTATTCAATTTTAAATTAAATAATAACATATGAATTTTTTCAACCAACTATTTAATAGTTTTAAATGTATATTGTTTAGTTAAAAAAAATCACATGTCATTGTTCAATTTAAAAATTAAATAAAAATAATATAAAAAATTTGATCTAAGTTTTGTCTTTACAAATTATAAATGAAACAATCAATACATTGTTATTTAATCATTACATATTATTAATTATGAATTTATACCTTATTAATTAGTGTAAAAAGAAGTGTAAAAATATAATGTGATAAAATTAGAACTCTTTCTTCTTTAAAAATTATATCATATTTAATAGAGAATATTTAAATGGATCTCTTTTGGGCTTTGTTGAAATTGCACTGAGTTTAGTAATTGTGCTAATCTCTTTTATGTTGCATTTTTATTAATAATACATGTTTGCTTAGCACAAGATAATTTAGATTGCACTAAACAAGAAGAGATAATGATTAACTTATTTATGAGCACAGAAGTATTGTCTACACAAATGAACAGTAGATGGAAGGGAACATTTTAAAGAGATTAAAAAGAAAAGTGTTTTTTTTAATTAAAATTAAGGGAGACGTACTTGGTTTGCTTTAGTAGGGTTGAATATGGTGACTCTTCCTTATAATGTAGTGAAGATGGAAATAGGGGTAGCGTATCTACAAGGCAAGCAGGTAATATACTTGTAATGCACTCTGACTACGACGCTTAAGTTAGTATTTATGTTAAGAGAGAAAGTGTATGAGAATAAATGTATACTAAACCTTATTTATAGCATGAGGTTACTTGTTAAGGAAATAATATCAAAAAGATAAATTTTATTGTAATTAAGAATTTGGGTAGTTATGGAGTGATGTGATTCTAATTATCCTTAAGAAAGAATTCTATTAGGATATGGTGAGCTTCTAAAAAATGGACTAATAAGCCGCTTTTGGGTTGTGATGGGCCAAGGTAGGAATTCGGCTGTAGACCACGACCAGCTTCTAATGGACTCGGGTTCTGAGATACAAGACATTAATGTATAGTGAAGACACTGATTTTAAGTTGAAACCATTAAAAATGCTTCAAATTTTAGATCGTCACACAATAAAGCTGATAAAGAAATGTTAATAACACAATTTTTTAGATATTTCTTTCAATATTTATTTTGTTATTAGTTAAAAAATATATTATTAATATTTTTTAATAATTATTTTAAATGTATGAGATAAATTAATAATAAAATAAATATTTAAAAAATATTTTAAAAAATGTGTTGCTAACATTCTTCGAAGTTATAAATTGAGAAACCATAATCAAATTTGAAGTTAAACTTGATCGAGATAGAAGCTATTGTAAATGAGACCACATGGATGAGAGAATTTGCACAGAAAAAGTTCATGCTCATAGTCCATGTAGATGGGTTGGGCCAGCTTCCATCTCTTTCTTTCATGCAGTTTGGACACGAGGAGAACGTGTGCCCTTGTGGTCTTTCTCTTTGCATTAGAGAATTGTCGACTTTATGACCAATATGTCATAAATGACAAATTTATTTATTAATTTATTATTTTTTAAATTATTTATTAAATTATTATTATTTTTGTTACGTTAATTTTTTTTTATTTTTTATTTCAAGTAAACTATGCCACAGAAGATAGAGCTGTAAATTAGGATGCGGATAAACACGGTTAGCGATATCTGATACAAATCAAGAATGATGTCCAATTTAAGCCAAATTGATTTTTGATGAAAATTTTATTTTCATTTAGTGAGAATTCGTTTAATTGTTTTGGCTTTATCTTGCACTACAGAACTCGGATTAGTGCATTCTTTAGTTCGTTGGAAAGCTAAGGAAATTATCTACAAATCATATTTCAAGCTTCTTGACCAGAATCGGCCTCTATCATGGTGAAAAATGGGATGGAAATTTAAGACGAATTCTTGGACGGAATTTTACTTGTATTTTGGGCTTTCTATTATGTTTCTTTTATATTTTATTATTTTCAAGCCTAGAGCGTCTTTAATGTTCTAAATTTCTAGAGTTTCTTTCGGTTCAGCTACTTAGTGGAATGGTTAATGTTTTTATTAGTCACTTAGGGAATAGTTATTTTCTTTTATGAGGGATTTTAGTCACTTTATGGTGACCTTTTGTTTGCATGATGTATACAGCCCCTAAACTCTATATATGTACACATCTATGATGAATAAAAAAACAAGGATTTGATGTTCAATTTGGTTTGTCCAATTGTGAGAGTATTCCTCTTTTAGGTTCTTGACTGAGCCATAGATCTTATCAAGAGTTTTTCTTGTGGCGATCACTAACTTTGGTTTATCAATCAATCCTTGATTGTGGCACCAATTCACTTCTTATTTTCATCTCTCATCTTAACCATTTTCCTTTTTTTGGTTGTTTTGCGATTTTCTAGTTCTCAAATTCTGTTAGTTTTCTCCGATTCATATCTCATATTTTACAAATCGTTTTCTGGTGATTCATGAGCCAAATTCGTGATTCAAAACGTCCACTTTCACTCAGTGTTGTGGAAACACTGAATCCGAGTTTTGTAGCACGAGATCTGCCTATTTTTAAACAAGTGCGTCATTTTGGTTGGTATCAAGGATAGATAATTTTTACATGATCTTTTAGGATCATATCAATATTTATAAACGTTTTTCAAAATATTGATACGTTTATTGAAAAATGATGTTGGTGTTTTCAACGTGGAGAAAAAAAATCACATTACATGTGCAGGACACTTAACTTCTTCTACGTAGATATATTGATAAATGTGACACATACAATTTACATGTCTATTAAAAAGTGTATTATAATATTGAGAGACATTAATTTTAATTAATTTATTTATAAAGTATTTATTTTTGATAAAAACTTTGATGTTGATAAGAAAAAATAATTAAAATAAAAAAAATACTTTTATTCAATGTGAGAAATTGATGTTTGCAAAGCAAAGCAGCTAATAATCGAACTCGTGCCCAAGATACATGTATTTCTTATCTGATTTTATTCAGATTTTGAAAATTATTAATTTAATGGCCTTTCCACACTGCCGTCTTCTTGTGCTTCTTTTATAGGAGGAATAGTGCAGTTACTGAGTATGGTCATCACTGGGAATAGTGCCTGCTATTATTACTGTGCTCTCATCCAAGGCCCTGTCACTGCTTATCTTTTCGATGCATTCTTGGAGGTCCAAGAAACCTCAACAATAATCTGGACCGTTGGATGAAAATTTAACGGTCCAGATTAAAATATATTAATTTAGTATTATTTTTTTTAATATTAAAAAAAAATTGGACCGTTGAATTTTCATCCCTGTCACTGGAGGTCCGGAGAGCTTATCTTTCTTGATTGATGGTGTCCATGTGATTTGGTTGATAAGTTGATAACTACTCTTAATCTGTCTTTTAACCTTGGATGATGATGCGACTGTGAAACATCCTTATATTTCCTTGCTGTGAAACTCTTAATCTGTACTTTAATGTGGTCATGTTATGTGAACTTGCTCTAATGCAAGCTATGTTTTAGTCATTCCTTGCTGTAGGAAGAACATGGATAAGAATGAAACTGAGCATCAAAATTATCTAGCTATAATAATTGGGTTTTGAGTAATTTTGCAATGAATGACAGAATAGAACTTGGACCCCTAAAATGTTATGCCTTATGCTCAACCATTTGGACATCCCGTTAAACTAAATAAAAATTTGTCCTTAGGTGTAATTATGACAGAAAAATAATGTTTATAACCTGGTATATTTGTAAACACCACGTCGTCTGGTCTCTACTCTCCAGAGACCGGTTGCAACTAGCAATAGAAGTTAAGTCCAACCACTGTACTTAAAAAAAAAGGTCCAACAAAAAGTCTTCCGCTTCCCTCCTACGGGGTAGTGGGCGGGGATGGAAAGTCTCCGTCTCCACTTCCGAATAATATCTATTTCTTCCTCCACATATCCGAACTCGTTTATTTTCTCGGGGATAGATATCTCATATCATGCAGATCAAATAAATTGTAAAAAAAATTCAAAAAATTCAAAAAATAAAATAAAAAAATAAAAAATAAAAAAATATAATACTATAATTTTTTAAAATTTATCAACATAACTTAATCTAAAAATAATGTCAAACACTTAAAATACTTTTAATTTATATAACTTTATAATATTTTAATTTATATAATTAAATTTTTTAATAATTTTATATAAAATATTTATATCATGTGAAGTCTGAGAAAATCACCCCGCCCGTTTATTAAATGAGGGACACTGTATTTATATCCACGAAAAAAATTTGATGGGTATTTTCCACGATAATCTCAGATATCCATGGAATGCAAAATTGCCATCCCTATTCCCTCCACAATCCAAACTCAATTTTCATAGTAATATCCATAAACCAAAAGACAAATGAATTCATCTGAATGGCAAGTTTTGTAAAATCAAATACTATTCCTTTTTTAGGGGACCTGAACTAAAAATCCAGATTTTCCTAGATAATCTAGAATTTTCTTTTTCAACACTAAAATCTCACATCGAATAAAAGTATTTTATTATCTTACTTAATTACTTTTCCTTGTCAATATTAAAATATTACATCGATTACTTTACAGATCAAAAATAAATACTTAGCCTATAAATAAACTAATTAAAACTGATGTCTTTTAATATTATAGTACACTCTTTAATAAATATGTAAATTGTATGTATCTATGGATACCATTTCTCAAGAAATTCATGTGGAATAGGTTAAGTATCCTGCACATATAATATGATATTTTTTTATTTTATTTTCTCCACGTGAAAAATGCTAACATGGTTGGCGTATCCCACGTAGATACGCCAACATGCGTGAAGTTTTTTACGTGTAAACGTTATTACCTGTGGTGTTACCACGTGGAAAACGCTATGTTTATTAGCGTATCTACATAAAATACGTCAACCGTGTTGGTGTATCTTAGTTGATAGCGTCATTTCCTCTGATATAATTTATGTGAAATGAAAAATAATAAAAAATTATAACGTGACAAAAATAATGACAATTTAATACATAATTTTAAAAATATAACAAATTAATAAATAAGTTTACAACATGGCATATTGGTAAAAAAGTCAAAAATTGTCCCTAGTACAAAATTTCAGCAACGTCGCCGGCACAATAATGTAGATTTGGTTCCATTCTTAAGGATTTACATAGGGTTTACATAGGGGAGTTGATATGAAACTTAAATGGGTATATTAGTTTTTCAAGTATTTATTAAATGTTAATTTTCTAATAAATATTGAGTTTTGTTAATAAGTACTTTATTGTTAAGAAAATTAAAATAATAAATTTTAAATTATTAAATGTTAATTTTATAATAAATGTGAGTTCTGTTAATAAGCGTCTTTTTGTTAAAAAATCAAAATAACAAGTTTTAAATAAAAATAAATTACAATATATTAAAAATTAAAAAATTACTTTATTTATTTATTTAAAATTTGTTATTTTGACTTATCAATGTCATCTCATTTTAAATTATCTGTGGAGACACTAATTTTAAGTTGAAACCACTAAAAATGCGCCAAATTTTAGATTGTCATACAACAGAAGTTATAAATATAGAAACCATAATCAAATTTGAAGTTAAACTTGATCGAGATAGAAGCTGTTGTAGTTGAGACTACATGCACTGCTGACAAAATGTGCACAGAAGTTAATGCTCACAATGCATGTTGATGAAGATGGGTTGGGCCAGCTACCATCTCTTTCATTCATATCTCTGCCTTCGGCACAAGGGCACGAGGAGAATGTGTGCCCCGGTGCCCTTTTTAAAGGATTGCCCCACGTACAAAATTTTCAGCAATGTTGTTGGTACATTAATCAAAAACTTTTTTAGAGAACTTTTAAAAAATAAATTATTATTTTTCATAATTTAAGCTAAATCAAACATGCATTAAATAATGTTGATTTGGTTCCATTTTTAAGAATTTACAATTTTACATATTGATTTAATTTGTAAAATACTAAAATTCATAAAGTATGAAAGAAAATTTAAATAAGATTTTAATCCTTATAATTTTCATCTATTTAGATTTTGGTTTTTGCAAATTTTTTAGATATTAGGCTCTATATTTAAACTAATTTAGATTTTAGTCTCCTTTAGTGCATATATTTTTTATTTATTTAATTTTTTTTTTATAAATTTTACTTATTAAGATATTAATTTCAAATCTTATGAACATTGATTCTTATAATTTATACTTATTAAGCTAATAATTCTTGAAAGATCAAATGTGAAAATATAAATATTAATATCTAAATAAAAGAATATAAGGACCAAAAAGGAAATAAAAGTATCCTCTTAAAAAATTTTACAATGGTTTGTGTCTTCATAATTTTTTTATAAGTAAATAAAATTAATTCAATTTAAATTCTTTCATATTAAACATTCTCTTATTTCAAGGATTAAAAAATGATGGTATGAACTAATTTTAATTATTTTTAAAATTACAAAAATGCAAACTATTACAAAAAAAGTTTTAGGGGATAAAAACTAAAAATTAATAGACTTAGAGGGACAAAACCTTTTTTCAGCTATATATATATACATATATATTGCTTTAAAAAGCTTAGCTTCCTTTTAAATTTATTTTTTTGTTTAGATATTATATTGAAGTTGCGGCGGGTTCACTTCCCCTATTGTCTTCTTCCTCCGTCGAGTTAGGGTTTGGGATTGGAGAGTTGCAGAACAGTGCCTTCATATTTCTTCACAACACCATCGATCATGAACACGACCCCAAACTAATACTGTTTTTCCACTCACACTAATATTTCACTTCACTATATCCAATTCCAGCCATCGATTACAACAATCGAAGTTCCTCCACACTTTCATTTCGGTAACTCCCTACCTCAATTATCTTCCTTTTTTTTTCTTTCAAATTTGAATAAACTTTTATTCAAATTCGCGTTCACTTTACTTCCTGTAAAAATCTCCATCATCTTCATAAAATTGTTTGAGCTGCATTCCTAGTTTCCAACTTCCCTAGCTGTTAAATTTGACATTTTTTGTTTTTTGTTCGTTCTATCTTCAATGGCTACCTGGTGTTGTTGTTTAAGCACAGCAATGGCAACGAGATTGGCAATGCTGAGGGCCACTGGAGGGAAAATGGGTAGCATTTTAGGCTTCAGAAGGTGGATTCATTCGGTGCCCCAATCTCCTCCTTTAGCTGGGAGCATTGACCTCGGTGTTCCATTGTCCCCGCAACCCGTTTTGCCTGAGTTTAGTTCCCCAAGTTTCTCGTTTGGTGGGTCTATGGAGCTAATGGGTGTCCCAAAAACGAGGGTAAGGTATCCAGCTTTTGCATTTCCTGTTCCTGCTTGGCACTCTAGAGATATTGAATTTTATTGCTGGTACTTGGTAGTATCAACCAGTAGAGTATAGTAATTAGTAATATAACGTCTTAAGCAGAATTGGTGTGAGTGTAATAATTTGCGCACTGTATTATTGTTTCAATTTTGCATTTTACATTTTTTTTATGGTTTGGTCTGTCTGTCATGTAGGTTTCTCACCATAGAAAAGCTATAAGAAATGGGCCAAAAGCTTTGAAACCTGTTCCTGTGATTGTCCGATGCAAGTAAGCCTTGGTTTGTTTCCGTGTAATGTTTGCTGTTATTTGTGATTTATAATTTGTTATGTTCTGGAAATATCTCGTGATTTCTTTTTATTAGTTAGAATCTAGCCTTTGAGTGTAAGGTACTCAGGTATTTGAATGAAATTTTGTTTCATTATAAAAACAGTTCAATTTAGGTGTCATACTTCTAGTGAACACTCAATCTTGCCTGGCCATATCTTTCAACCTATAAAATTGTAGTTTTAGACTTTTAGTAAATTTGTTACAACTCACAATTTAAGCTATATTTCCTTGGTTCTTATTACTTTGTTTAGATATATCCTGCCACCGAAATAGTTCAACTTTCTGTTTTTGAACAGATTAAATGGACAATCTGTTTAGCAGACAAAATGCCATGAGAAATGAGGAAGTTAGGCCTGGCAATAAAATTCATTAATTTTTAATCCATCCAATCCATCTATATTAAAATCAATCCAATCCATCCAATTAAAATGATATATCTTATTGGATTGGATCTAATGGATTAAATTTAATTATGGATGGTTAGTAATCCAACCAAAACATGTATTGGATATCCAATTAGTAACCAATCCAATGGATATCCAATATATTTTATGTTTTTTTAGAGAGAGAAACATATTTTAGAGAGAAAATAAATTTTTTTAAAGAGAGAAACTTTTTTTTTAAATGAGTGGTTTGAATATCCATCCATCCAATCCATTAAAATGGATTAATGGATGGATTGAATATCCATCTATTAAATTAGGCCATGGATGGATTGGATAATATTAAACATTTTGTAATGGATTTTAAATGGATTAATGGTTTATTTTGAATCCATCCATTACGATCCGATCCAAAATAAAACTAATCCATCCATTTGACACCCCTATGAGGAACACAAAATGAAAATACATTTTGTTTTTAAAAAAATTTCGCTGGTAATATAAGATTGAATAAATTGTTGCAAGTTTACAATATTTCATATTATGAAGAGATCATGCCAAATTGCCCTAAATCTTTTTATATTGAACCAACTCTAGTAGTTATAGACTTATAGATATGTTGGAAAAAAACGATAAAGGCTGCTAGGCAGGGGTGGAGTTTCTTTATTCTTAGGGTAAAAGACACTTTACCCTTGAAGTTTGTGCTAAACTACCCTGAAGTTTGGAGTGCATTGAAACTGTCTAGTCTCCTATTAAATTTAACAAAGTAAACCCTTTTGTCTTATGATATGGTTCATTGCTTGCCATTATCGCCATTCCCTTCATACTCCTATTCTCTTTCATCATCAGTCACACACACAAACAAAAGGCGAGACAAGAGAAAGTTTATGGTAACATCCAGAGGCAGAGCCTCAGAGGAGGTCAGAATGAGCTCCCTACACTGCCCTTTCCTGAGCTACTAACATTTTGTTTCTTGCTTTGTCACTCTCTTATCCTCAAATCTCATAAACTGGGAACTATTGCAGTGCAACTTCAAAAGGCAATAATCTATAAAGCCACTAATAAGATCCAATTTTGTTTAAACTGTATGAAGCTATCAAATCCCTAAAATTATTTTTGTTTCTACTGCTACTCAAACTGTTTGGTGAAATTAAAAAGTTGCAGACAATATCATTCAGTCCCAAATTCTTATTGATATACAGGTTGAAGGAGGACACATTTTCTCTGACTAGTAGTTGAGTCATCATATCAAAGAAGTGATACCACTTCAACCAGAGTACCTATGTGTTAATATTTAATCAGACTTAGTTTTTCACCATGTGTTGTTGGATGGTGGACCACTGGACCGTATAGTCGAAAGATCTTTCATGTTATAAGATATAGAATTTTGAAAGTGCTCACTGCTCTATTTAATAGCTAGGAAACAGGGCATGAGCAGAAAGAGATGCCGCCAGAGAACAAGGCAAATCAATTCATTCTTCTACATGGTGTTGATGGTTCCTCAAAGAAGAGAAAAACATTATATATATATATATATATATATATATATATATATATATATATATATATATATATATATATATATATTCCTTAGTATGATAATTCTTAAAACTCTAATTATCAGTAAAATTGGCAAAATTTGTTCGCACTATGTTAAGGCTGAATATGACTTATCTATCACAATTGTGGATGGCTACATAATCAGAATCTATGATTGTCAAGTATGTGCTCCATTCTAGGAGGACAAAGGTATATATAGGATAGGATTCAACAATGTTTGATCTCTTCCAACCTATCTCATGCATAGCCTAATCCATGATTTCTTAGGCCCTCCTATTAGTGTAGATCTCAGTGTTGTTGAAGAATTCGAACTGTGAACTTTGGCTCAACTGGATTCCAATTTTTAGGTGATAGTTCTTAGACGGCAGATTCAAAAAATGGTTCTTCATTTCCATTTCTCTCATTTGGTGTCATGTGAGATGTGCATGTTTTATACTGTTTCATTGTACTTTAAATTTAAGGAGGCTTATCGTAGGATTCCAAACTTGATGTATTCAGTTTGTTCCATGCAATGCAATAACTTAAAGAAAGAGAAAGGGAGGAGGGGAGGAGGGGAGGGGGAGGGGGTTAAGTGTATTTCCCTTTTATCTTATGTATGTATGGAGTTCCACCATCTTCTGCCTAGTAAGGATTTATGACAGGCTTGCACTGATAAAATTTAAAATCCATGTCTTGTCTACACATGACAAACATAGGTTTTATTAATTATATGTCTATAATACTGTAGCCGAAAGAGCAAAAAATTAGATATATGCAATTTTCTGGTTCAGATATGAGTAATTAACTTCACTTCTTCTGCAGGAGTTGTGGTCGTGTCAGGCTTCCACACTTCTTCTGTTGTGGTGGGAATCCAAAAAAGAATGAACAGAAAGGTACCAACTGATGAAGCCGTTTGCCATGAAGCACTAGATGTTGGTTGATGGGCTGAGCCACCATATGTGGGTCTTACTTTAATTATTAGCTATTTCAGAGGATTGGCCGTTAGGTAGTAATGTTTTGTTTCCTTCTTGTTTCTTAAGCAATCCCATTATTGGATCTGAAATTTTTTGCTTTAAAAGATAAATGGAGTGCTGGGTGGGTAAAATTTATGAATAATTGAAGATGGTATTTTGCTTCCATTGAAGCTAGCGGCTTTAGTGCTTTACGAATGATCTAAAGGCTAATTTATTAAGGTATAAATAAACATTGTTCTTTTGAGCTAAATAGAGGCATTCATATTGTTTTACAACATAATTCAAATATTTCTCCTATCATCTGCAAGTAAAAGGTAAACGAGCATGAATCTGAATTTACAGGTGCGGAGCCAATACGTAATACTGAGCACGATTCTGAATTTATACGACATATATATGCAACATGTTGGATTAGATTAATTTTAAGAAAATAATCGTTTATTTTTTAAAAGTTCCTTGAAATAATAGCTTATTTTTTAAAATTCTCAGAGAACTTTTGACTATAAACTATTTTGAATACAAAATAAATTAATCTAAATATACATGATCTGATTATTGACAAAATGGTTTCATATTCTTCTTCTGCATTTTTCTTCTGCATACTAAGCAAATCATTCCTGCTTGAGTTTATTTGTCCTTTTTAAGCATTGAGTTTGTATTCTTGGATTTTTCACCCCTCTTTAGAAGGTGCAGAAAATAGGCAATATATGGATGATTATAAAGTAGATGTCTACTCATGTTTCTTTAGCACTAGCGAAGTAAGTTGATGAGTTATCATATATTTATTAGTTGTTTATTATTTCGCAAACCATCAAACATTTATTATAAAAATCAACACTCCTTGAATATTTGATAAATCGTTAAGATACTCGTACAAAGAAAAAAATATATGTCTCGTAACAACAAACATTGATGTCATATCAACTAACAGATTAATTAATAAAGAATGTTATTGAGGAAAACAATAAGACATGTTTTAAAGAGAGGGAAAAAATCATATAGGAGCCAACTTAATCAGAGGGAAAATCTGAAGCAATTTTAATGTTACAAATCTCAATGACCATAGATGAACAATAGAGATAAACTTGCAGGTCTGTATACTCAATTGGGTGTAAAGGAGTGTAAACAAAATATGATTTTCCTAACAAATATGATTTCCACAAAGAGAAACAAAGTAAGAATTTTGACAGCAGCTCCAGAACCAACATGTACAATCTTTTAAGATCTCTACGACCTGTTGAAATTTCTGAAGACTTGGCAAACAAAATTTCAAACTGCAATGAGAAATTCAATTTGTATAACAAGACGAAGGAAACAGAAACATAATTTTACCTGCCACATGCTGTAAATTTCCAAGGACAAATACACCAAAGCTGCCAATCCAAACAAGTTTTCCAACAGGGTACAGAGAGGATAAAATAGCAATGTCTTTGAACATGGAAGAATTGTGTCCTCATCTGCAACTCAGCCTCCCTTCAGGCATCTGTTGATTGAATTATGAGAAAACATTAGTAAAGAATGGAATGGAGATATGCTGAGGAAGTTTCAGAATTAAAAAAATAAAAAAATTTGAGAAGATAACATTGGGGGTGGGGGATGGGGGTTGGCTTTCATCATTCAGAGCAAGTCATTGTTTTCTGAAATTAACCATTTTTCTTCCTTTAAATTCCATACTGATAACATAATTGTATTGTACTCATCATTCAGTGAAAAATGTAGCAGTCAAGCACATTCGAATTTAGAAGTTCTGAAAAGTGTAAGCTCCTTGTGCCAAAAATTGAGATGGAAACATATGAATTGATTTTACAAAGAGAAAAGTTTTCTTCCCCTCATTAAATACATCAAATGTAAGTTAATAATGGTTCTACAAATTTTTATTCCTTACTGGTTAACTTCTCTCTCCTACAGATGATTAAATATTTTCTGGCATGATGATGCTTGTGAAAATCACTTCAATGCATGGACTAACGATTAAGCCGCTATGCCAAAAGGTGATTGAAATAGTACTGTTTTAAAAAACACAACTCTCATTAGATGGCATCAACAGAACTGCAACACCCTATCCCTACCCCATCAGAACTTCAGAAAAAACGGTTTTGCGTCTGAGAGAAATGATGGTTTTCTTTGTTAATATATTTCAAATGCTATTTGCTCAGATTTTCCCAGGACATTCATTTACTAACTCATGTATCTTCCTCTACTTAACAAATGAAAGTTTCCAGAAAGATATGACAGTTGCAATGAAATATATATGCAACAGCAAGCAGTGTAACCATCAAGTTTCTTAAAGGTGTGATAGGAAATTCATCAAGTTTAGGACTACAATATGTAATTGGATATAACTAAACAAATTAAGAACCATTGGCCCAAACAGATAGAATGGAACAAGAAAAGATAAAGTTAGACAAGAATAAGGACCTAAATTCCATTGTTAGACTCCTTTTTGCATTCTCAAGAGGAATTTTCAGCATCTGGCTAAGGCAGAGGTGCAGCAGATAAAATCTGCCACAAGCGAACCACTTCAGAGAGGAAGCCTTTCTCAAACACCACGGATAGAAACTTCCAGCTGTTCTATTCTCTTAGCCAAATCATGCTTCCCACAATTCTTCAACCCATCAGTAACCATGTCAAAACACCGCGACATAGGCATCAAACCCATCTCAGTCATTTCCATCAAGTAGTTAGCTGCGTCAACAAACCTCCCTCCACGACCACACATGGTTATCAGCATGGTATACACAGGCCGATTCGGGGGATGCCCCTTTGCCTTCATATCACTGAAAAAACAAAACGCATCATCAAACTGGCCCCTCCTACACAGAGCCTTAATCACCGGCGCATACAAACTCGGGAACGGCTGGTGGCCATCCTCGGCCGAATTATGCAACAACCTAAACGCCTCATCCATCATCCCCACCTTCGAAACCGCCGGTATCAAAATCTTGTAAGTGTTCACATCAGGCACAAGCCCTAATTTACACACCTCATGATAAAGAGCAACACAAAACTCAACCTCCCCAGATTTGCACAAAACTTCCACCAATGCATTGAAGGTTCCCACATCAGGCACAAACCCTTCTTTAGTCATTTTTCTCACCATCTCTTTCGCCGATTCGTAATACCCTGCATTCAACAAACCCTCAATCAAGAGATCACGACCCCTAACTGGAGGGTTAAACCCCTTCTCGCTCATCTCTTTCAAGAACTGCTGAGCCTCTCTCATTTTCCCATTCGAACACCACGCGTTCACCAGAATCGAATACGTCCTCTTATCAGGGCTCACTCCTTTCCTCACCATCCTGCGAATTAAGGCGTAAGCACCGTGGAAGAGCTTCGATTCGCAGAGCGCGAATAAGAGGGAATTGTAGAGTTGAACGTTTTGTTCACAATTGAAAACTAAGCTCTTGTTGAAGACCTCGACGGCTTGGTCGACGTGGCGGTGTTTGCCGTAGGCTTCGATGACGGAGGAGACAGTGTCGGGGGAGAGGGCGAGGCCGTTATGGTGGTTTTTCATCTGGTGGATGATGTTCCACATGGATTGGTAGTTGTTGGCATTGGCGAGGGTTTTGACGATTTCTTCGAATTCGAGGGAGGTTGGGCGGTAGGAAGGGTGGTGGGAGCGGGCCCAGTTGAAGAAGCGGAGGGACTCGGCGGCGGAGTTGGAGCAACTGCGGAGGACGCGGAAGACGAGCTCCGGGGTGACGGTGATGCCGAGCTTGTTGAGGGTTCGCTCCATGTAGAAGTCGCGCCGGACGACGTTCGAGACGTGGTGGATGGCGGCGAAGTACTCGTCTCTGGTGGTGGTTAGTGTTTTGGGGGTTGAAGAGAGGTGGCGGATGTTTGTGCGGAGGAGGAGTTGGATGAGTTTTACAGAAGTCAGCATTTGGTGTGTAAAAGACAGACACCGATACGTATTGTGTTGTGTAACTTGTGTTCTGATACAAGAAGGTTTAGTAACCAATTTAAGTGTCTTCACTTTTCAGCTACTCACCACTGTCCACTGCCGGTAAGCTAATGTACTCTGATTACAGTGATCAAATCCAAAGGAGGAAAAGAGAGCAACAATTGCATGGGATATTTTTAAGTGGAGCAATGAATCAGTTGCCAATTGCGATTATTGTCGTGGTTGAGGTTGCGCTGCGTTTACATAAATTATGAAAAATTGTAGGAAAATGTCACTGATGGGGCAGTCACTGTGGTTGTGACGTGCTTGCAGAAATCATAGAAATAACAATATTTCAATCACAATCACTATAAATTCTCATGCATACAATTCTAATTTCTTAAATTTTTACTATTTCTCTAAATTATCTCTCTCTCTAAATTATCTCTCAAACCCTCCTTTAATTATAGCTTATGGAAAGACATTTAAATTATTATATATGTAAATATTTTTGTTCATAGTTGGATTATTTTTATTGTTATTGTTATTACTAATTATTTTTATTGTTATAATTATTGTTATTTTTTTATTTTAATTATGTTAAATATGTATTGTATATTTTTTATGATTGACTAATTTTGTTGGTTAGGAGGTTTTAGAAATTTTTTCATACAAAAATTAATAGTTTTGATATTATTAGGATAATAATTTTTTTTAGTTGACACATGTGTTGATTATGTATTTTTTTTTTCAATTGACTAAAATTGTGAGTTAATTGAAATTGAAATTAGTAAGGGTTAGGAAAAGTTTCTTATGAAAAATAATAGTATGAATTCATTGTTATGGGTAATAATTTTGTTTTAGCTGACACATGTGTTGATTGATTTCATACTTATTGTGTTGTTAATATTCAAAAGCTTAAGAAGTAGAATTAAGATGACAAAATGCTTTGTTGTTCTCATTTACTACAATAAGAGAATGTATGAAGGTGAAGATGGTCTAATGTATGAAGGTTTTTATCTTAAGTCTATCATGATTAAACATGATACAACTTTTGAGTTTATGAAAAGTAGAATTCATTTAAAATTAAGACTCCAAGAAAATTAATATGCGTCCAATGTTGTGTATAGATTTCCACAATGAAACAGTGTATTAAGATGGATAACTCTTCTATTAAAAGATGATGAAGATGTTGCTTGCATGATAGATTGCTTTGATAAGCATCTGAACTTAACTTCAATGGAGTTGTATGTTGAGATAGAAACAAGTTAACACAATGAGCATGATGAAGCTCCTTCTGAAACATAAATCCCAACACTCAACTGTCTATGTCACATGCTGCTCTCTTGCTCCAACCTCAAGAAGTTGTTACATCTGCAATGCCTGAAAGGAGATCATCTTGGTTGGATTTTGAAATCGATAACTCACTTATCAGAGATGCATTATATGACACAAATGTAGATGAAGGAAAGCCGCATAAAGGTAATGATTCAGATACTGACTTAGAAGAATACTTTTACGCTTAAGTAAATTTACAGAAAAAAGTTCCTTCATTGTTAGCTGCTCTTGAATCTGTGTTTGTGCCTCAATGCCATCAGTTCTCTCAAATCAATTTGGATGCATTAAGTACACCTGATAATTTGTGTGAATTAGATCATTGCAGTTTTTGGAGGCTAGAGGAAGAATTATATGTTGGGTTACAATTTTCATCTAAATATGTTATCAAGTTGGTCCTAAAACATTATTCGATTAGTAGACATTAGAACTACAAGGTTGAGGATTCTGATACACAGAGGCTAAGTGCTAGGTGTCCTAGATATGGTGATGGTTGTAATTGGAAGGTCAGGGTCATTCAAAGCATGGAATCAAACATGTGGCAAATTACAAAATATAATGGACCTCATAGCTGTATCAACCCATCTATGTCACAAGATCATAAGAAGTTAGACTCTCTTATGATCTGTTCTTACATTCTGGAGATGGTTAAGAAAAAATTTGATGTACCTATATGCTTGATTATTGAAAGGATTCGACGTCAATTCGGATATGAAGTGTCATATCAAAAAGCTTGGATGACGAAATAAATTACCATTGTGAAGGTTTTTGGGGATTTGGATAAATCTTATGAGGTGTTGCCTAGATGATTAACTGTCATGCAAAGAGACATGCCAGACACAGTGGTGAAGTTGTAAACCGTTGAATTTGTTGAATGCAATCGAGTTGACAGCTCAAGACAAGTAGTTTTCATTTATTTTAGACATTCAAACCATGTATTATTCGATTCTTATACTGCAAGCCCATTATTCAAATTCACGGTACTCATTTGTTTGGTAAATATCATTATAAACTATTGATTTCAACAACACAAGATGGAGATAGAAAACATCTTCCAATTGTATTTACCATTGCGAAAGGAGAAATAAAGGACGTGGTGGATGGCGGCGAAGTACTCGTCTCTGGTGGTGGTTAGTGTTTTGGGGGTTGAAGAGAGGTGGCGGATGTTTGTGTGGAGGAGGAGTTGGATGAGTTTTACAGAAGTCAGCATTTGGTGTGTAAAAGACAGACACCGATACGTATTGTGTTGTGTAACTTGTGTTCTGATACAAGAAGGTTTAGTAACCAATTTAAGTGTCTTCACTTTTTAGCTACTCACCACTGTCCACTCCCGGTAAGCTAATGTACTCTGATTACAGTGATCAAATCCAAATGAGGAAAAGAAAGCAACAATTGCATGGAATATCTTTAAGTGGAGCAATGAATCAGTTGCCAATTGCGATTATTGTCGTGGTTGAGGTTGCACTGCGTTTACATAAATTATGAAAAATTGTAGGAAAATGTCACTGACGGGGCAGTCATTGTGGTTGTGACGTGCTTGCAGAGATCATAGAAATAACAATATTTCAATCACAATCACTATAAATTCTCATGCATACTATTCTCATTTTTTCAAATTTTTACTTCCTCTCTATATTTTCTCTCTCTCTAAATTATCTCTCAAATCCTCTTTTAATTGGAACTTGTGAAAAAACATTTGAATCATTATATATATAAAAGTATTTTTATTCATAGTTGGATTATTTTTATTATTATTGTTATTGTTGATTTTTTTATTGTTATAATTATTGCTATTTTTTATTATAATTATGTTAAATATGTATGGTATATTTTTTATGATTGACTAATTTTGTTGGTTAAGAGGTTTTATGAATTTCTTCATACAAAATTTAATAGTTTGAATATTATTAGGGTAACAATTTTTTTTAGTTGATACATGTGTTGCTTATGTTTTTTTTTTTTCAATTGACTAAAATTGTGAGTTTATTGAAATTGAAATTAAGAAGGTTTAGGAAATTTTTCTTATGAAAAATAATAGTATGAATTCATTCCTATAGGAAACAATTTTGTTTCAGTTGACGCATGTGTTGATTGATTTCACACTTGTTGTGTTGTTAATATTCAAAAGTTTAAGAAGTGGAATTAAGATGATAAAACGTCTTATTGTTCTCATTTACTATAATGAGAGAATGTATGAATGTGAAAAGAGTCTAATATATGAAGATCTTTATCCTAAGTCTATCATGATTAAACGTGATATTGATAGCTATATAGAATGTAGTTATTTGTGCCCTATCCTTGTGCTAGAATGAATGCTATGTCCTTGTTTAAATGCATATTTGGAGGGTTTTGTGTTTATATCTGATATATTCTGAATCTAAGCCTTTCTGATGTGTTATTATGCAAAACTGAGCTTTAATGATCATTGATTGAGTAGATTTATATATGTTATTGATTTGGTGTTTTCTCTATGATAGGAGGGGCTCCAAACAAGGTTAAATATGGAGCAAGTGAGCTTAAAGAGGAAGAGAAGCCAAATTTGGCATTCCAGCAAGAAACGTCGCGGCGCAAGGCAGAGCACGCCGCGGCGCAAAGATGATTTTCAGCCTGGTCATACTTAGACCCGAGGCTTGGGCGCCGCGGCATGAGTGTTTGTGCGCCGCGGCATAAATAGACCGACCCATTGGGCGCCGCGACGTGAGTTTGTGGGAGCCGCGGCGTTGAGGCGGCTGCTGAGCCTATAAGTAGTTTTTCACGCGTTTTTCTCTCACTTTTTCATGTTTTCTCTCTGTTTTTCCGAGTTTTGGCCATTTGACCATTTCTCTCTTTTTAGGTTTAGTTAGTTTTAGTTAGTTTAGGTTAGTTTTAGGTTAGATAGCTTGGCTAGATCTTCATGGATGGTGGATTGGAGGCCAGGATCAAAGGATTGAAGGAGGATTCAAGCTTCAGAGACAAATCTAATGTGCTTCTTTCTCTCTTTTCCCTTTCTCTCTTCTCTTCCTTATCTTTTGTATAGTTAAGCTATGTTTTAGGAATATTTTGGATCCTTTGATATATATTAATGATGTGTTTTTCTCTAAGTTTGTGTGGATGTTTGATTACGGTTCAATCATTATCTGTGCTTAATGCTTGTTCTTGGTTGACCTCAATTGCATGATCATAATATTGGCAAATGAACTAGACATAAGGATTTGTTAATATGGATATGGTGTGGTTGATACATGTTCGGCGAGTTCAATTGGCTTAGATGAGCTGATTCGTTAATAGGATAGAAATATACCTATTGGTCATGTATAGTGTGTGATTGAGAATAGATCGTTCATGAGTGGATGTTGTGTTAGCTCTCAAGGAAACTTAGTGAGTTGGGCAATTGAAACCAGGGTTGATTGACCTAGACATAGGCTTTTGACTAATGAAGATTCTCAAGCTAACCTAATCAATGCATTTATGTTTAGGAGGGGAATTGCATGTTATTGATAGATGTAGAGGGTGAAGGAGGATTTCCTGAAACCTAACCGCTTTTAGGTTTATAGCTTTTGTAGGTTAGATTAGTTTAGATTAATATTTTCCTATTTTTATATGTCCTTGTCTAGAATTGATTAAGCTATTGGTTGGTATTTAGCGTTATAACATAATAATATCCTCGTGGGAACGAACTTTTACTTCGTATCTGTATTACTTGTGCGACCCGTGCACTTGCGGTTAGCAAAAAGGGCAACACGTTTGCACTTCAACAGATATAACTTTTAAGCTTCTAAAAAGTATAATTCATTTAAAATTAAGACTCCAAGAAAATCAATGTGTCCAATGTTGTATATAGATTTTCACAATGGAGCAATGTATTAAGATGGATAACTCTTCCATTAGAAGATGATGAAGTTGTTGCTTGCATGATAGATTGCTTTGATAAGCATCCGAACTTAACTTCAATGAAGTTGTATGTTGAGATAGAAACGAGTGAGCACAATGAGCATGTTGAAACTCCTTCTGAAACATAAATCCCAACACTCAACTGTCTATGACACATGCTGCTCTCTTGTTCCAACCTTAAGAAGTTGTTACATCTGCAATGCCTGAAAGTAGATCATCTTGGTTGGAATTTGAGATCGATAACTTACTTATTAGAGATGCATTATATGACACAAATGCAGATGAAGCAAAGCCACATAAAGGTAATGATTCAGATACTAACTTAGAAGAACACTTTTATGCTTAAGTAAATTTACAGGAACAAGTTCCTTCATTGTTAGTTGCTCCTGAATCTGTGTTTGTGCCTCCATGCCATCAGTTCTCTCAAATCAATTTGGATGCATTGAGTACACCTGATAATTTGTGTGAATTAGATCATTGCAGTTTTTGGAGGCAGAGGAAGAATTATATGTTGGGTTGCAATTTTCATCTAAAGATGCTATCAAGTTGGCCCCAAAACATTATTTGATTAATAGACATCAGAACTACAAGATTGAGGATTTTGATACATAGGCTAACTGCTAAGTGTCCTAGATATGGTGATGGTTGTAATTGGAAAGTCAGGATCATTCAAAGTAAAGGTGACAAAACAGATTTAACTCGTTGGGTTAACCCGCCAATCCGCTATTTTTTGGCGAATTGAGTTAGATTTCAACCCATTTTTATTTTCTAGCCCGTATAACCCGCCCCTCATAACTCGTGGGTTAAGCGGGGCGGGGCGGGGCGGGGCTGGGCGAGTTGGCCCGTTGAGTTGAGTTTTTTTTTAAAGTGTTATAAATGAGTCTTTTTATTTGTATTTGTGATATTTTTATGGGTGTAATACTAATTTTATTTTATTTTTTTTATTTTTTTAGTCTCTATAAATTATAATTTTCCTTTTTTTAAAAATTTTTTTATGGATTTTTTTTTTGTTTTTTATACACTTTTTTTGTTTTTTAGGTAGGTTAGGCGGGTTGACCCGCTAACCTACCTACTTTTTCTCATTTTCTCTTTTAGGCGAGTCAACCCGCCAACTCATCCTAAAACGGAGTGGGTTGGCTCTTTCAACCCATTTCCCAAAACGGACCAACCCGCCCCGCCCCATATTTTGACGGGTTGAAGGCGGGGCGGGGCGAACAGGGCGAATTGACCCGTTTTGCCACCTCTAATTCAAAGCAAGAAATCAAACATGTGACAAATTACAAAATATAATGGACCTCACAACTGTGTCAACTCATCTATGTCACAAGATCATAAGAAGTTAGATTCTCTTATGATCTGTTCTTGCATTCTGGAGATGGTTAAGCAAAAATCCGATGTACCTATATACTTGATTATTGAAAGGATTCGAAGTCAATTCAGATATGAAGTGTCATATCAAAAAGCTTGGATGACAAAATAAATTACCATTGTGAATGTTTTTGGGGACTGAGATAAATCTTATGAGGTGTTGCCTAGATGGTTAACTACCATGCAAAGAGACATGTCAAGCACAGTGGTAGAGTTGCAAACCGTTGAATTTGTTGAGCTTAATCGAGTTGACTGTTCAAGACAAGTATTTTTCGTTTATTTTGGACATTCAAATCACGTATTGCTCGATTCTTATATTGCAAGCCCATTATTCAAATTGACGGTACTCATTTGTTTGGTAAATATTATCATAAATTATTGATTTCAACAACACAAGATGGAGATAGAAAACCTCTTCCAATTGCATTTGCCATTGTGGAAGGAGAAACAAAGGATGCTTGGAGTTAGTTCTTAGCTCTAATTCGAACACATGTCACATAACAATAGAGCTTGTGCTTGATATTTGATTAACATCAAGGCATCATACAGTCAATGGCGAATCCACATATGAGATGGCAGCCAAGTATGCACATTATGTTTACTGCATACGATAATTGGTAACAATTTTAACAGCAACTTCGACGATGTGGCCCTAAAGAAATATCTTATTAACATAGGTATTTAAAAATTCCAATTTCTATTTATATTGACTATACTAAAACTTAGTTGCTAACACTAACTCATTCAAATTTTTGTATCAAGGTACGAACCAATTGTATACAAATTTGAGGTCAAGTTGGAAAAGTTGACCGCTACTATTGATATGACAAATTGAATTAATTCAATTTTAAAAGAAAAGTGGAGTTTGACATATAATGATGGCCACAAATTCGATCATATGACAACGAAATTGTCAAAGTGTATCAATGGAGTGTTGAAAGGTGGCAGAAATCTACCAATAACTGTACTGGTTCAGGTGATATATTATAAATTGGTAGACTACTTTGTTAATCGAAAAGATGAGGCAAACGAGAAAATTATGGATGAGATAAAATGGACTGATGATTTTATGAAAAGTTGGAATGTCAACATGCAAAAGGCAAGCTCCTACCAAGTCTGTCGATATGATATACAATCAACCAAGTTTTTGGTTGAAGAGACATTCAACCCTATAACACAAGAGGTTGGAATTAAATATTCTTTAAACCTTCAAAAAGGCTGGGGTGATTATGAGTTGTTTCAATCATTGCATTTCTCTTATTCTTATGCAATAACAACATGTGCTTCTAGGATACTTAACATTTTCTAATATTTGTATAGGGTTTACAGACTAGAAAATATCTACAGAGCTTATGAGGTTCATTGGGGAATTATTAAGGATGAACCATGGTGGCCACCAACTCTTGAGATTACATTGGTGCTTGATCGTGAATTACTGAAATCTAAAGGTCGACATAAATAAACTCAACTTAGAAATGAGATGAATTAGCGTAAACTAAGACCGAGACAAAGATGTTTAGCATACCATCAAATTAGACATAATTCTCGTAGTTGTCGTCCCGTTGGATCGACTTCCTTGAGGAATGATGGAGAAGGGTCATCTACTTGAGTTATGACAGTTTGATAATCATTTTCTTATATTATATGACTATCAGTGTGCAATTGAGGATTATCAATGTGTGTTAGTTAACTATTATTATGTATATGATGATTATCAATGTGTGTTAGTTCACTATCATTGTGTATTTGAGGATTATCAATGTGTGTTAGTTGACTATCATTTTGGATTTCATGAATGATAGTGTGCATTTGATTTTTTATAATCTTATTCTTACATTGCTTTTAACAGTGTCTTCTAATTTGTATTTGATAACTCATGTTTAATATGTATA
Organism: Ormosia semicastrata; assembly: GCA_029884595.1. NCBI lineage: Eukaryota > Viridiplantae > Streptophyta > Magnoliopsida > Fabales > Fabaceae > Ormosia > Ormosia semicastrata. The sequence goes on from JAQQTO010000052.1 coordinate 13,343,858, forward strand.
ATTTTTTTCATAGTGTCTTATTATTGTCGAAGACTTACCCATTATTGTTGTTATTTGCCATATTACAGCGTGAGACATGACATTTCATTTAAACCCAGGCCCAGATGATCCTTCAGTACTGGAGTTATAGGAATATCATGTTTCACAATATATATGGCACGAAAATAAAGACCGTCATTTGTGTGTTACACGTGCTTATAAATTCAGGCATATGGACCCAGATGAGTATATACTTCCATATCTACAAGAGGCTGGCTTTATGGGGGTTGCCCATATGAGATATTGCATTATTGATCACTGCATTGGTTGAGAGATGGAGCCTCGAAACACATTCATTTCACATGCCTACTAAAAAGTGTACCATTACGTTGGAGGATATTGGTATTATATCGGGACTTCCTATTGATAGCGATGTTATTACTAGTGGTACCCACCATCATAACTGGATGGACCTATATGTTGAGTTGTTAGGTTCAGAGCCAGATGCATCACAATTATCAAATGCACATGTTGATATGTCATGGCTTTGGAGAGAATTTCGTAGACGACTTACAGAGAATGATGATGATGATTGGGAGTTTGTTATTTGCTGATCATTATGGTAAATATATGCACATGATGTTACTTCCCTTGTTGGAGGACTTTACCATTGTTAGGATATAGAGTTGGGAATCTGCAGTCTTAGCTACTTGTATAGAGAGTTTTGCAAAGCCACAGACTACAAAGTACACGAGATCAGAGGTGCTTGCATCTTGTTGCAGTATTGGGCATGGTATAGATTTCTCCATCTTGCCCCTACACTGATTGACGATGTTGATCCTAATCTTTTGAGTTCCTATACTGCTGATCGTGGTCACTTACGTCTATTAGGATTTTAGTAAGTTTCTCAATATATCATTTGCTTATATTAGTTTGTTATATATACTACTTTTATTCACAATAAATGACTTTGACATTTAAATAGGTGGCATAAACATAAGATTTTAAATAAAATCCCAACGGGAATGCTTTAATATTATCGCCAGTTCTTTGATCAATTGAAAAATGATGATGTCATTATTAGTTTACATTGATTTAAATAAGTTACTTTTGTCTTACTTTTGAATTCTTTGTACATATCATTTTGCAGATTATATGGCAGCCATATACAGATGAGATTGTGACGCCACTACTAACTTTTTGCGTGGTTAGTATAGACGTAATACTAGCAGTGATCCTTCTCATATTTTTTCACATTATTGAGTGGCACTAGCTAGACAGAGTGATGCGTCAATTTGGTCTCGACCAGCCCATACCAAGGAGACCACACCAACCTAATGATTTGCACTTAATAACATTAGCAGGAAGACATGATGAGGGTTAGTAAAACACACACCTTGTACACATTGTCACTTGGGAGATTCGTAGGGAGAAGCGTGGTACTAGAAGGTCATTGGAAGCTCCCCTCACTGCGCATTCTGAGTACATGAGCTAGTATAAAAGAATTACCAGATGTTGGATTTCTCGTACTAGTGCATCTATTGGGGTTGAGGTAAGCTATTTAGCAATATGCTCCTTATTAAATGTAATTTGTGTTGATGATGACATATGTTATATTTGTTTCTTAGGCTGACATTGCAGAGAATCAATATGCATGAGCTACGAACCCTAATTCGGAATTTAATATAGTTAGCCTTCAAGAATCTGTTGGGCAGATTTTATCTTCATTGAAAGAGCATGATTGCATTACAATGACGCAACTTCATCCAGCTCTTTTTGCAAATGACATTCTAGGGCCACTCGAGCAGTCCAACAAACAGAAGACGCGTTATAGAAGAAGGACATGGTTAACGGGTACTCGGCGCCTATGACTCAGCCTCCAATCACTACTACTGCTACTTACCCACCATTTCAAGTACCACCTACATTTTACCCACCATATCTAAGTTACCCACCGCCTATAGGTTACCCATTATTTACAAGTTACACACCATCTACTTACACTTACCCACCATATTCTTTGACCTTTACTCTTACTCATAATTTCTTTACCTACCATATATGGGTTACCCACCATATACTCACTCATCACAATCAGGACCTTCTTCTGGTCCCCCTCACAGGTCACCACATTCTGACCCTAACCTTTCTCATTGATATGGTCATTACTAACTTGCTTTTTGTTCTCTATTTTGGTGAGCCCAATATTTGTTCATATAGGCAACTTCTTTTGTATTTTGTCTATTATGATTGGGGATCACTTGATTTAATTTATCTAGCTTTTATTATATTTACTTAATATTGGATGACTGTATGTATATGTACAAATGTTTTTATTATGCATCTTATAGATGCTTTATTGATTTGGAAATCTAAACATATATTGATATGTTTAATTAAACACGATTATGTACTTTTAGCAACGTCTAATTTTTAGGAAAAACTTTATCAAATTTCCCATAGAATCATATTAGAATTTTTGAATTGCTAAGATTAATTGATTTTGATAGGCTTGCTAGGCTGGTATTCTAGCATATGCACCGGTCATGACCCTAATTTTGGGTTGTCACAAATTTGTCCTACATTATTGTGACATACTTATATTTATTTTTACTTATTTTTAACTTAGCTGCAAGTTACAAATAAATTATAAAAAAATTGTTTATCATATGACTAAAATTTTTTATGCCATAAAAAATAAAAGAAAAATAATCATCCTACATCTTTTTTAAAAGTGTAAATACTGTACACACCTTTTTTAAAAGTGTGTGATTGAGAGAAAAAAATTGATAAGAAAAAATAAATATAATAAATAATATTAAATAAGGTGTGAAAAAATATGTACTATTTGTGGTAACAATATAAAAGTTAAAAATAAAATTTTTAACAAAGTAAACAATGTTGAATTCAATAAAATAATAAGAGAACAACTCTATTTGTATTTACATTTAAAAAATTGAGAGTTAATAATTTTCATAGTAAAAACTGTAGAATGAAAACCATTAGACGTTGTGACGAAGAAAACACCTTTAAGTTATTCATTTACACATTAATAAATAATACTTTTTTCGTTTGATGTTTTCACGTAAATAATACTTTTTTATTCTATATTTTCACGTAAATAATATCATTTAAGATGAAATTTTCATGTGAATAACTAGACACTATCTATATAACACTCAAAAAAAAAATTAAACATGAATAAAAGTATGACAATTTAATATATATATTTAAAAATATGAAAATTTAATAAATAATTTTAATCACATAGGCATTTTGGTAAAAAATAGTCCTTCCTTTCCACCACCACCAGTGTGAAAAAGGCAAAAATAATGAATAAAAAAAATGGAGTATGATGAAGAATGTTAGTTGTTGAAAGCAGCGGCGTGAGTGTGAGAGAGTATTATTACGATGGAGGAGAAAGGGAGAGGAAGCGAGCGATGGAGCGGAGCGATCACAAATCTGTCGGAGATGGCTTCGAATCTGGAATCCCTCCAGAAGCTTCTCCACAACAAAGCTGTTTTCGTCGACGACGAGACCTTCGCCAAAGCCTCCCTCACCGCTGAACAAGCCCGCACCATCAAGGTAAGCTAAAGCTTATCCAACAACTCTTCTATTTTCCACCTTTTTTATTTTATGTAAATAAATAAATAGACACAGCACAATTACAATTGCTTGGTCAATTCATATGCTAAGCTAGCTAATTATGGAACAATCAATTTGTTGTTTAAATTTGATTTTGAACTACAATTCCTATTCCTGCCCTTGTACAATGCAACCTAATTAATGATTACTAGACCGTGTTTGGAAGAAAAAGAAATTGATTCTCAACTCTTTATTACTGATGCTCTGCTCTTCTCTCCAGCCTTATGTTATGAGAGGCTAATAAATTTCAGGATACCGTTTTTGTAGGTTCTGGAGCAAAGAGTGGAGACTTTGGAAAGAGAGCTTGATGCTGCCATCACTGCTGCTGCCCGTGCTCGTTCCGAAAAACGACAAGCTGAAGCAGCTCAGAAAGCAGCTGAATTACATGCACAAGAGGTTACAAAAGAGCTTGAGAACACCACAAGTATGATCAATTAAAATTAAATCTATTATTTTTCCTAATGATAATTTGGAAGTGATTATTTTCTGGGTACACTGATCACTTTTAAATATATTTGGACTTGGTGTAACTCTACTTATTTGTTACATGGACTTGGAAGTCAATTTATTAATGTTAAAAATTAACTTCCAGTGATACATAGTGAACTACTGAGCTATTTGTCCCTTTGAAATGAAAGCACTGCAGGGCAGGGATGATGATTTTATTGTAATTTTGTTTGATTAAGTTGTTAAATTGTTAATTTTCACTTTCTTCAAATGTTGATGAATTTTTCTGGGGTTAAAAGGAAGTATTAAGTCTGCATTCAGCTCCAATCTTAGTGGGTCAAAGTTATACCACATTGGATTCAAAATCATTTTTTTCTTAGATAGAGTGAACGTGTATTGGGCTTTGTTGGCTACTTAGTTTGGGTTGTTCATCAAGGAAGCATCTTGGAGGGGAGACGAGTTTTTGTTCCTTTCAGGATTCATATCTGAGTCTAATCAAGTGTTTCTAGAGAATAGAAGCCTCATTGAAGTGTTGGTCTCTACATTGCTTGTTGGCTTTGGCACTTTAGATTAATTTTGTGATAGTCCTGTGTTGAGCAAAAGCTATTAAAAAGATAATAGTGCTACAAAATTTAACCTCCTGCATTTGGGTTTTCTATGCATTTATTTTTATCAGAATATATGTACTCCACTAGGTATGATGGATCAGAATGCAACAAGAATTCCTTAATTTCGGCTTGTGATATTGATGATGTATTGTATTTCATGTATGTACGATTAAAGCAGCAAATTCATTCGAAGTGTATTATAATTTTTTCCTCATTACTCTTGGTATATGTTCCGTTACGGATAGCAATTACTGCAGAGAGAGGGAATACAATGTTTATTACACATTTTAATTTTCTATTTCAATTGAAAGAATACTTTATATGCTTAACCTTGATACAAGCCAACTTTTATATGAGTTTTTGCTAAACTTCTACTTGGAACCTTATGTTAATTCCAAGGAATATACACCTGCCCTCTCAATTTTTCAAGTTTGTTCATGCCATTGTGCCTGGGAACTCCAACATAGAGGTCCCAATTTCAAATCCTGTTTAGGATGGGGAGAAGGGGTTGGGGGATCCAGTGGTGTTTACGTGCTCCGCTGTTCACAGCGGAAATTTGAAATAGTTCTGTTCTGTCATTTGCAAAGCTAATATTTCTGATTTTCATCACAGAGGTGTTTGAGCTGCACATGGAAGAACTGCGTGCAAAGCAAGAAGAAATCACAAAGCGGGATAAGGACATTAAACTTCTGGAAGCTATTATTCAAACACTTGGAGGAAAAGAATCACTTTCTACATCTGTGTAAAAGCCATTGTTCTAACTTCTAAGTGTGATCAATACACTTTTTTTTTTCATTACCATGTAAATTGAATCATACTAATATGTGAAGATTGTTAGACAAACACTCTAATAAAGTTATTATTTCTATATGAATATTCTTTTTCCATGATTTTATTTCTCGGGTAGGGGACAATTGACTTCATGTGTGCGAAATGAAGATAAATAGAGGATATCAGTGGAAGGTAGATTGCAATTTGTGGGTGTTTAACTTTCAGTTATAGAATGAAAAAAATATTCCTTGTCTGAATACATACAGCAGTCATAAGCTATGATTGATCATATATTCATATTGCTTCAGGACATCAGGATAGCTCCCCATAATTGCAGTGAGTACCTTAAGGAGGAAAATATGCTTATCTCCTTGATGAAAAACAAAATTGATATGAACTCTCATTGTGATTGGCTTCTTTTCTTTCCTTTTACCAAAAAGAAGTAACTGTTTAGAGACATACAAGGAATTGTGGACATGACGATTTGTGTTTCATGTTTCCATCATGTTTGTAGACTATCCACCAGAATTAACTAGGATTTGAGAGTACTATTACGCAGGGTGAAGGCATTAGTGCCCCACAACACCCATTTAGGGTACCTAGAGCAGGTCTCTCCAAAACCTTATGAGAAAATTCCTCACGTTAAGTATCTTGGTAGGATATGGCCAGGAGGGCCATATTTTTATATTATTCTCTATTGCCTTCTCATTTGTCTCTTTTATTTCGTGCAAGTTAAATGCTATCTTCCCAATATTTTCCTCAATTGGTCCACCTCTCTTGCATCCTTTTTTCCACTCAATTGGGAAAAAACTGAATGTGTTTATGCTTGTTGGAAAATATAAAATTGAAGAGAGCATGCATATGTCTCAAGTTCTCAATATACAGATTTGCATTTAAGAGCAAGTGTTGTGTGCAGGGAGAACTATCAACCTTTTTCTTTCTCTTCCCCCCCCCCCTTCCCAAAAAGATAAATGGAAAATGTTATCTGCACTATATGGGGATGTTTGATGTAGAAGGGTTAATTGACTTTATTTTTGTATTGACAATTGACCCCAAACCCCATGAATATGAGCAGCTGGTAGGACGAATTCACAAGGTGAAAACATTCCTCTTACCTCAAAATGATAGTTCTTTACTTTTTTAATCATGGCTATCTGTGGCTTTAGTGTATAGCAATTAATAAATATATGATCTCTCTAACTCTACTTTCTATTTATTTGTATGTATCTCACTCTCTTCTATTCCTTTGTATATCACTCCTCTTCGTGCTTCTCTAAACTCTACATGTGCAGGCTACCCCACATTCTATCACTTCCTCAGATCTCAACTTCTCCGAGCTCCCTCTCACTCTCCCATACTCTCTAGCTATTTTGTGCGATAGCCTCCCTTGTTCCTCCTTTTATAATCGTGGTACGTTATCCTTTGGGAATGTAGGCCCTTCAAGAAGCCAATGGATTCACTAAAGGGGCAAATTATTTGAAAAAAAAATGTAAACTTTTTTTATATTACTATTTAATCATATTATTATATTATATTAAGATTTTAGGCCTTATTTAGTGCATAAGATAAGACTTGATAGTATAAATTTATATTATATAATCCATTGTTATCATCTGTTTGGAGTGTCATATGATAGGATAAAGTTATATAGTTTACCATTTTTATCTTATAACTATAAGATAAACTTATCAGACTTCATAAGACGTGATAAAAAAAAATTTATTAGGTTGGATGAAAAAAAATAATACTTCGATACAAATAAACCTCAGCACTCTGTTCACCTCTGGCAAATCGCGGTCACCATTTTGTCGACCACTCTTTTGCCAATGTCTGCCTCCAAATCCCTTTTATGGCCTACCAAACTGCCCCCACCATGCCCTACCAAATTGCATATCTATTTTCTCAACCCATTTTCTTCTCTTTTCCTTTTCCCATTTTCCTTTTAAAAAATAGTGAATTTTTTTTTGTACAAACTACTTTTTTTTTCAAAATTAAAGAATATATTTGATTTTACTTTTCGATAAAAAATTTAAGATTTGTACATCAATCTATCATAACAATTGGTCTCTTTAAAGATCTGGGTTTTTTATTTTTCTTGAAATGAGGTTTCTTTTATTTTCAAGTGCTCAGCTTCCACGTAGTACTAACATCTCATTACACACCCATAATGTTGTTCTTCATGATTGCGCCTTTAAAGCATTTTTTAGGCATTTTTAAGGAGCTCAAAGCTACCAAGAATTTCAAATCTCAATTTTTAATTAATAATTTTTGCCGTAGTAATAAATCTTGAACATCTTTTTTAACAATTTTTGTTACATAAATAAATTTTAAATATTATGCAGACATGTATAGTGACTAGTGAGTGCACCTAAGGTTAGATAGTATAAAAACTTATATAGTGTATAATTTACACTATATTATTAAATTTTATATTATCTATCTCGTATACTATTAAGTCTTATTATGTACTATATACCAAACAAGGCTTTAAATTCTCAAATAATTATTATTATAATTAAATTCTTTCAATAATGTGAAAATAAATGATTAGATGATAAAAAATTTATACCAACAATTAAGTAAAATTAAATATATAATTTAGTGCAAGACTCTTGCAACTTTGCTAGGTGATACACACACTAGCTTCTTTGACTAGGACTAGCAATGAAATTTAAAAAGAGAGAATCTTAAGATAGACACTGGGACTGGAAGAATTACAATGGCGAAATTTACGTTGCTCCAAAAAACTGGTGCTCCAACCCAATTTATATTTTATAATCGGTCAATTGTTTTTTTTAATATTATTTTTATTATTATGTGTAAATATTATTAATTAAAGTTTGTAAATTTTTTTGTATACACATTTATAAAAAAAAAACTGATTCAAGTTATCTACATATAAGTTTATGTATGTATAAATATTAACAATTAAAATATATAAAATTTCTTGTATGTATAATAAGAATCATACATGTTACTTATTATATAGGCTACAAATAATAAATCAAGACCGTTAATAATATATCAACGGAATTTAGTCATGAAACACTGGTGTTTCATCATAAACGTTCGCAATTACAATAAAGTTGTGTGAGAGAGAAAGCTCGTATCCCAAGCATCAACACCTATTTGGTATGGGGCTAAGCAAAAGTACATCATCCAAGCAAATTATACCAAACTTGCTGCTTGGTCTGTTTCCTGTTGTCATTCTCATTGTCTACATATTAGACGTTTCGATTCTCTTTTTCTTTTCTGATCTTTCATTCCTTTTCTTTGTTAAATATGCTCCACATTGAAGCAAATGAAATACTATATGTCAGATAACAAGTAAAGAATTAATGCACTTTAAATCAATTCTAGTACCATGCCTGCTCATATGCCAGAGTAAGCATTTTATTCTCGACGTGCTTTTTTCTTTTTTCAATGGTAAATCCTCGCTGCTTACATGACAAAGCCTTCATATCATTTATATCTGTCAAAAAGATAAAAACAATGTAACTATTATGAAATATCACGAAGGATAAATAATAATATGACATTGAAATTACATGAACACACCATATAGCAGCAGGTCAAAATAGAAAATTGCCAATAAACCACAGGAGAGGTTAAGTTTTAACAAAAGATAACAACAAAGCACACATATCTCATGCCTAAAAATTGAGATAAAAGAATAAACGATCCAAAAACCTAAAATCACGTGGCCGTTATTTGTTACTGTGACATTGTATTGCATGCATATTCAATGGGTACCGTGTAACACCAACATGTTAAGAAATAAGGCTTGTGATTTGTATTCAAATTTTCTGTTATCCAATCCAATTGTGTGAGATAAGCAACATATCTATCTATCTATCAATTTATAATATGTTAATAGACAGATTCGAGATAGAAGACATATGCCAGAATAATGTTGAACATGCTGCTTGCACCTGTCATCAAAGCCACGAGCTTCTAGTCTGTTTTTTCTTTTTCCTCTCTCTGAGTACAACTTCGGTCAAAAGGAAAAAGCCATGTTGGACCTGTCAAAGGCAATCATTTCAAATTCTCATACACTCATTGCTTTACTTAGATCGAAAGCCTAGGGGCTTGAGTCGCATATTCTAAAGCTCAATGTGCTTGTGTCCGTGAAAAAGCATATGGTTTTGCCTTATACTACTACTTCAAACAGCCAGAACACTCAAAACCCAAGACACTTCCCACTTTAATGTTTCTTCCAACTTTAGTTGAGCTTGTCTTTGGTGTCACATATAAATAACCCTGTCTGTCTCTGTCTCGTTGGATTAACCCTCATTTCAATTGTTTTTGAATCATTCTATATCTCGCTTTATCTTTCGTCTCTGCCTTGTCTTTTCCCTCTCCAACATCATCGTTCCGTAGCATCATTTCCACTCAGCAGTTTTGATGGAGGTATTATTCCTTTAAATTTTCATGTCTAAGATTGTTGCATGGTTTATTCAGAAATTATTTCCCATTTCTGCATCCATTAACAATTATGCAGAAAATATAGAAAATGGGGTGTTTTAGTTTAATAGAAGTATTATAGAGGATGTTATATTATAAAAATAAATGAAAGCATATATGCTCAATCCAGATGAATTAATTAAAGGGGAATGAAAAAATGCAGACAATTCTGTTCAATAATATTCAATCACTGTTATGTTTTGCAGATTGTTGAGTTGAAAGTGGAGATGGTTTGTGTACATGAGAAAAGACTAAGGAAATGCCTCTCAAAATTAAAAGGTTTGTTTGTTTGATAAAGATATTGCCAATCAGTGCCACAATAATTATAAGTTAGTAGTTATATTAATATGTGTTACTGTTTCTGGATCCACATGCAGGGATAGAGAAGGTGGAAGTGGATGCTAACTGTCAGAAGGTTGTAGTCACTGGATACACACACAAGAACAAAATCCTAAAAGCAGTTAGGAGAGGGGGTCTCAAGGCTGATTTCTGGTCTGCTCAGAATGAGTTGCTTAATGCTTATGTCAGTGCCAATTATGCCAGCTTGAGATTCAACCCCTTCAACTTCTTCTAGTTTTTCTCATCCCCAACCCCACCAAATTTAATATATTCATATTTTGCCCAGTGTGGGATGATAGATATATAAACTACTGTTGTATTCTTTTCCTTTCATATTTCCATAGAAACCATGACCAATCACAATGTGCAATGCAGATATGTCACAAAGTGCAATAGAGACATCACCTGCTAAATTTTGAGGCTTCAAGTCTTTCTACAAATTTCAAACTCAAACTTTCTTGGTCTGCATGAAACTGGAATTAATTTCTGAATGATGTCATGCTCTTCGGACAAATTGAATTTCAAAGTTAATAAAATAGATTTGCATTTTGAAATCTCATTTTCACTTAAATAATTCCTACTAGTCATATACCTACGTTACCCACGGGTGTTCCCCCGCCCCCCCCCCCCCCAACACACTTTTCTCCTTGCATGTGACCTTAATACAATTAAGTTGATTTAAGAATCTATTTACAGCGTGTTATTTCTGCATGTAACATGTAATCTTGATAAGGAAAATAGCACTTTGATCTTTAATCTTTATTTCTTTTTTCAATTTAGCTCTCTATCTTTTGTTTTTTTTAGTACCTTATTTTACAAATTGTTTATCAACTCATTACAATTTTGTCATCTCTCTGACATAAATGATGACATATCCCTTATCAGATGTGTCACATAATTACCACGTGTTCACATCATGACCATGTCAATGAAACATTATCACCGTTAGTAACATATCATCATTTTCGTTTGGATTTGTAAAGAACCATGACAAAAGACCACATTTGATAGATAATTTGTAAAATAAAAGATCAAATTGAAAAAAATAAAAAGATAAGAAACCAAACTAAAAAAGAAATAAAGATAAAGAATCCAAATTTCTATTTTACCAAACTTAATATTGATTTAAGAATCTTTTTACAGCTAATTTGGGTAAGATTTTTCTCGCTGGCAATAGTAAAAAAATATGCTTTTTGATGCACGTATATAAGAAGGAATTGATTCCCTTTCATTAAAGGTTCGTTTGCGTGGCATCTAGCCAAAGCAAATAGGCTCTTACAATATTATAAAGGATAAAACTTGTTACACATCAACATTTCTCACATTTAGAATTACATGATAAAATCAAAGTATAAATATATAGAACACGAGGTAAAGGCAGTTATAATCAAACAATAAACAATATAGATACAAGACGATGTATATATAAATAGCATTATTTTATTATGAAATAAGTATCAAAATTAGAGTTTGCTCGAAGAATGTGAAATATAGGAGTACACTCGTCTCGAACTAGATATATCAACCTAAAATTGCATCTTCTTAGCAGTTATTAAATCATATAATCTGGGAAGCACTAGAACAACTCTCTTGATTACCTCGTAACATCTTTCAACGACTGCTTCGTTCTTCTGTCTCCATTTTTTAGAGATTCTCAACTCTTTAAATGTAAAGCTAATCCCTTTCAACAATACAATTAGGCCCTTCAAAAATTTAGTATTTCTAGGGTTATAACTTTTGTCCTCACCTACAAGTATAGATTACTTACCGCTACGCCTAACCATTGTAGGTTTGCTTAATTCTTATTTTAATAAAAAGTTGTGCCTTTTTTTTTCTGCATAATAAACTTATCAAGTTGAGAAGCACAATAATAATAATAATAATAATAATAAAGCATGTTAATAATGAACCTCATTAGTCATTGCAAATATAGACCTTCATGCATTTCATTCTAGAGCATGATTCTTGACTAACGGCTGTAAGTCAAATAATATAAATTCTTAAAATGCAAGTTTTGATCTTTTATGTTCAATACTTTATGCTAGTATCTTAAAAAAAGTTGGTGTGAATAGTCGTTCACAGAAAACTTGCGACTTAAACCACATTAACATTAAATTTGCAACTGTCTGCTTGCAGAGACACAATAATGTAAAAGACATTAAAAAGAAAGAATACAAAATCAAGAGATAACAAGAAACTGTGTAAATAAAACAAAGATTGAGGAAACTCTTAGTAAATTTGACAGATATCTTAGTTAATTAACCATTCAACTTTGAATTTAATGGAAAACAGATATCACAATAGCGTTTCTACATATTATTTCTTTGTCAATTCGTCTAGAAATCCCCTTTGTGTGAAGACCTTCAGGATAGATAGGGAAAGTTACGGGCTAACCCATCCTTTTTTTTGGGGGGGGGTTCATGTGTTAGTTTGCAATTGTTCCAGGTTTGTGTTGCTCCTTTATACTGTCGTTTCTATATACCCCAAATAATAATAATAATTATTATTATAATAATCGTCAAAACTCCAGCCTTTTTTTATTAAAAAAAATTCCCAGTTATTTAGTAAGGGCGTCCTCGAGCCAGCTTCCAACTTAGAACTTCGCAGGCAATTTTAAAGGTACACCTCCCACATCAGCCCAACGTATTTAACCTTTACCTTGGGTAAGTTGTATGGCATACAGCAAGAAAAAGTTTATGCCAAGAGCACAAGGAAAACGGGAAAAGTATGATAATTCATAACCAGATGTAGCCATAGCATATATCATCTCAAAAAGAATTAAAAGAGACTTGTCCATTCACTCTGTGACTCAACCTACCGAAGATCATTCTTATAAAGTCTTCTGGAACACTATCACTGTTATTACCGCATCTACCAAACACATCCAGAGTTAAAATAATTCTTTTCCAATGCAAGGAATTCACCTTTTCCACCTTATCATTCTTCTCTGAAATCACTTCAATAAAACTTCGTAAAAGATACACATCTACCTGACCTTTAAACAGATTGATACTGGATATTTTCACATAGCGCTAAAATTTCGTACAGCTCACCCAATATCCTTCAAAATCCTGAATCCCTTAATTCTCTCCTCCAAAGGCACAGAGAAAGATAAAGAGAACAGTGCTTCATAATCACTGTGGCTGAGATTGTCACTAAACCTATCAAAATAATCAATACCTGAAATCACTTGACAGCTATACCACGGACACAAGACTCGGTAGGAAAAACTAACTTCACCAAGTTTTAATATGCTTCAGACTAAAAAGCTGCCTATAGTAGTTTTATCATAAAATAAAACCCTAATTGGATGTACAAGTTTTACTCTTATTAGATGAAGCCTATGTTTCTTAGTTGTGCACATTAGCAGCTCTCAAAGAAGAAATGGCCAACGGTTATAAATCAAAAGGATTCATCAACTACCCAAGCAAACTTAAAATTTAGAGGAACCACATCTCTAAAACACACATTAGTCATTATTTCCGTCGCAGAACAGTAACCACACCACAATGTAGAGATAGTGATCACAATGTTAAAGCAACAAAACGACAAGCAATAAAGATATAAATCTTCTAATGCCACAAGAATAAATGAATGAATAACTGAAATTGAAACTACAAAAACCAATCACCAGCTTAATAGTGAAAAGAATTCTGTCAGGCGGCTTTGGAATCAACAGAAACCAGCAGCACAGCTAGACAGCCATCATCAGTAACAACCGCTATTACCATTGCCAACCCGACCCCAGCAAAAAGGGCAGCAACAGTCAGCTACAGTAATTGGTTAGTTCTTCAAATTATTCACGAACACACGCATTTCATACAAAAGATGCATCAGCTACCACCTCACAGCTACAGTCATGGAGCAGTGTGCTACAACAAACATATCTCACTACATTAAGTAGCAGATGTTATAATCTTGAAAGGTCAATGTTAAATAAGTATCCAGTAAAATACCCTAAAAAAGTAACCATGAATGTGTTACCATTGTCCCCTTCATTGTGATTTGAAATAAAACACCAGCAAATTAGGGTTCATATTTAGTACCCACAGTTTATGTTTAGTATCTGCATCTGAATCACAAATGACAGGTCCAACTCCTATGAGGCATCAGCTACATGTCAAACTACGTTCAAGTGTTCAACTTGTGTCCATCACAGCACCAAGAATCCCTTTCAGGACAACTTTTTTTTGATGAAGACCAAACACGGTTACCAGATCAAAGATCAGAATTCTCAGTGGTCAAGAGGGATTTCAGAAGAAATAAGAAAGTAAACCAAAAAGCTTACCAATAATCAGATCAATCAGGAAAAAACCAAGTCAACTAATTGTCTGTCAAACCAGCTGGTAAAACAATCATACTCCTAAAACCAGCATACTCTTGCAACCAGCATCAAATTCACGACCAATCATCAATGACATAGAAACAGCATCAACAGCAACCATGTCAACAAGCGCCTATCAGGCCCCCATCACTTTTCCCGATCATAACTATAAAACCCAATAAGTTGTTCATCATAAATTAACTGAGCTTTAACTAGATCACTACCATTCCTTCCTATAAAGTGGAAAATGAAAATGGAGAAATGAAGATAAAGACAAATGCAACCAGTTGAATGAAACTAAAATGGAAAAATCCCTTATAGACTGAAATATTAACCTATCAACTACAAGGTCCAATAGTTACCAAATACCGAAGTAGAAAACACAATAGGTCCAAATATAGAAACATTCAAACACCAAGGAAGTCCGACCCTACCAAACAGCACTTAGATCATAATATCCTTCAATGACTCTGATAAGACCATTCACAATGAACAAAAGATGCCACATTAGCAAAACAGCTACAGGTGCACTAGTCAAGGTGTCTCCAGAATTTTTCATGAGAAACGGAGCTCATTCCTGCAAAAGAGAATAGAATTGATAAGTCAGAAAACGTATAAGAAAATACTTTGTTTACTACAAATTTGGCAATTTTTTCACTGCAAAGTTTAAGAAGAACATTACTTACATCACCATTTGAGTTTCGAGGGGAAGGGCTTCGCGAAGCGTCAGGGCGACCGCGTGGTGAGACACTGCGAGGTGTAGGAGACCGTCCATCACGGCTACGATTCTCAGGACTTTCACCACGTGGACTTTTCCTTGGGGAAGCACTCCTTTGAGGGGATATACTCTTCTGAGGGGAAGGACTCCTTCGAGGACTAGGACTGTGTCGCGCAGGGGAGCGGCTGCAGAGAATCAACAATGAAAAAGTTTAAAAAAAGGTTAATGGGAAAAACTCACAGTTGAAAGAAGTATCAATGTATGAAGACCTATCCACAGATCGGCTCTGGCTCCTACTATGACGCTCATCATCATAGCGTCCCCTTCCACGACTCTTGTAATCAGGACTCGCACTACGGCTCCTGCTTCGGCGACGATAATCTCTGTCTCTCCCGCGGTATCTGTCACGCTCATACCTATCATAACTTCTGCTGCGGCTTCTCCTCTTATAATCCCTGTCTCTGTAGTCATCACGATACCTGCAAATAATTGGGCATAAATCAATGCAAATCTCTAGCAATGCCACTTGAAAAATGAATGGCCAAGCACCATTGGCTATTGAAATGCATTTTAATTAACACAAGCAATTTTCAAGATGAACAGATAAGATCCTCTTGATCGCATCGCCTACAAGATAATTTTGAGCTAATTATAGTCTATTACAATGAAAGAAATGGTGGTTGAGAAAAAATACATCTAACAAGACTGGTCCAAAGTCTACAGAAGACTCATTACTTTAATTAAAAAAAAGGGAGTATAGGAATCAGGTGAAATCTACTATAAGCATGATGACACACTGCAGCCACCTCAGTTTATGCTACACAAGATTCTTCCAATTAGACAAGTTGATGTGCTTAAATCAGAAAAGTAACATTAACCTCCCATTGAAGTGCAGAATCAGACTGTATGAAACAGAGCTTGATTGAATATGAAATGAATGCATTCAATGTATCAATGAAGATTCCAAAGATGGTTTCAGCAATCAAATTTGCCCATGCACCAGAACATAAAAACAAATGCTAATAAATCACATGTAATTGAAACATCACATTCAACTTATCACATGCAGTCAAAACATACTGCCCAACTTATAGTAAAAAAGAAAAACAATTCTAAAATGACAGTTTCAAAGTTCTCAAGACAAAATAATATCCATTAAAACCCCCAATGTCCCCAACACTTTAAAAGCAGTGAGGAAATTAAAAAGTAGCACACACCTTTTCCTGGGACTGCGGCTCCTTGACTTGTGCCTTGATCTCGGGGATGATTCAATAATCCTTCCTTTGTGACTGTAAATTGAATGAACTAAACTTAGCAACTGACAAATGCATAAGAATTAAAGCTTATGCCGTGAAAAACATAGGTCACTCATGCAAGAAAATAATTGACATTCACTATCTGTATGAAACTGAAGAACAAGAAAGCTGTTGTGTTGAAATGAAAATAAAACTATTCGAGAAGGTGATGCAATTTTACTAAAAAATGTGTCCAAACAAACAACCAAACACAAGTAAATACACAGAAACCAAAGTAAATCTCAAAGCTCGACAAAGCAACAATGTATAACAGAAATCAACAAATCAACAAATAAATAACAAGCATAACCAAAGACAAGGGAAGACAAACAGAGAACTTACATCCTCTCAGCATTTGGGCCATATTTTGCAAACTGGACAGTTATTTCACGACCATCAACCATTCTTCCTGAACAATGAAATTTCAAAAAAATAAAAATTCATAATCGTATTATCTTTTCAAATTAAAATTAACAAATAGAAATGCATAAGCATACCGTCCAGCCTCTCCACGGCCTTTTGAGCCTCATCAGCATACTTGTAACGCACAAATGCAAAACCCCTCGACTCACCAGTCCTTTACCAAATTTAAAAGATTAATTAATTAATTAAAAATCAATCCCATGAAAAAAATAAAAAAGTAAATTAATCAAACCAGATGAATAAAGGGGGAAAATTGGAAGGGGTGAAAGTACCTTCGATCTTTGGGGATGAAGATGTCGACGACCTTGCCGTACTTATCAAACAGAGGGAATAGGTCGTCGGCGGTTGTACCTTAAAGTAACATTGAAAAAACAAAAAAGAAAGATCCAAGATTAGGTTAAACCTGAGCACAACAGAAGAACAATTGAAAAGAAACAGAGAAGAGAGAGAGGGTTGAGCTTACGGAAAGTGATGTTGAGAACGAGGAGTGAGTAAGTGTCGGAGATGTCTGGAGGGCCTGACCTTCCAAAGTGAGACATGTTTGCTGTTGCAGTTGAAAGGAAGCGAGAAGAGAAGAGAGAGTGAGAAACAAAAGAGAACAATTACGGATTAGGGTAGGGTTTGGGTTTGGTTTTGTGGTTGTATTTCTATGGGCCGCAGAACCTTCTTGAACACCCTCTTCATATTTATATTTATATTTACGGACATTCAACTAATATTTCTTTATTTTTTTATTTTACGTTAAAACAAAAATACATGCTTGTGCTTTAATTTTCTAAATCGAAATTTATAAATATAAATCACTTTATTAGAAAATTCATTTTCGTTTTAGTCAAATTTATAAAATTAACGTGGCAAAATATAATTCAAACACACATTAATCCAAACAAAATTAAGAGGTTATTTATTGTATTTTACAATTATATAATGTATCCATAAGAATGGAGCTTTAGGATTCTTGTGCCACCATCACCTTAGGTGCCACTTCTTCCGCTAGTCAGCCATCACATCTCTCTCAAGAAGCTTTTACAGGTCACGTGACTTTCATCCTATTCTTTGTTATCTTCGACCTTGTCCACCCACCTGCACTCCACTTCCTCGTCTTCGCATATGTGACTTGCAATTGGTTCCAACCTTGGTCATTGCAGTGTCACCGTCGTATTGCCCTGCTTCCAACCAGACCCAGTGCAACCCCACTAGACTGACATTGCCATATTTCATCTATTGGTGATGGCGTCGAACCTCAATTATGAGATCTATGATGACAACAAGGAATTGGAAAATTTGCGGTGTTGCTTGGTTAGAAGGCGTAATCATGTCAATGCCACAATTGTCTCATGGTGCTATTAGGGGTCTAGAATGAAACAACACCTTAGAATGGAGCGAATTCGGTCTAAAAAAACGTCTCCAAATTCATGGGATTGCACTACCATACCACCATTACCCAATTTCTCCCCCCACAACACACATCCACAAGATCGAAGTAAAATGTGCATATGTGAAGAAATCAGATTAAAGTTCTACTGGTTCTTCTTTGATGGTGAAATTGAGATGCTCTACATCCATCGCCAACAACAATTGAAGAAAAGTCACGAGGAAAATGGTTTTAAGCTTATAAGAAACTATGCAGGAAATAAATACTATTATAACATTATAGAGTCTTAGATTGTAACAGCTCAATATTTCTATTCAGATATATTTCACATATATGAAAATAACAAATACTAGTCATGCTATTTCAAAATATACATCAACTAAATTTATACCATTTATATAAATAATTATGGAGAATCACGTTAACAAATTTATATATACATTATTGTCTAAAAAGGCATACAGTCATACATAACTTTAAACTATTTAAGCAAATATAAAATATACAAGCTTAGCCTAAAAAAGCATTTATACTACGCATCTTCATACGCCTTTATCTTTCCTTTTGATATACTTTCACCTAGATTTACATGAAAACACAATCAAGGTGAGAAATCATAATTTCTCAATATAAATATTTCAAAACTAGCATTTATCCTTTCACAAAGAATAAACTAATAACCAGTGTCAGGAATAAGTTTACAACAGGTATAAGAATCATTATTTACTACCAAAAGAATAACTCACATAGCAAACCTATATAGCATTCTCAAGCAAACCTTAATCCTAAACCCGCACTACAATAAAACTATCAACAAAATTATACAATCATAAATATTATTGATTACGGTAACATCTCATACAATTACCATGCAAATGTACAATGGTTATGCAATGAAATAAAAAATAGTGTTAGTGCAATATCATGAGACTCGACTATTCCCATATGGGTCAAAAGCCTAAGTGTTAGCCTATGACATTTCCAAACCATTGGTTGCCTAAGGTCTCATAGTTTCCTCACATGTACTAGGTAGTCATTTTCTCATTGAAATACTCTCATAGGTGCCTCAACACACTTAAAAAGTTATAAAGGAGTGATCTCAACCCTTGGAGAACTTCAACACATCAAGAACATAATTCTTGATAAGTCTTGGAGCTCACGCCTAGGCGTGACACCACCACGTCGCGGCGTTGTGCTCTCTACTTGCCAAAAGTGAAACCTATGCCTTGCGCACTGCAGCATGACACACCCTGCGCCGCGGTCCAGGTTCTGCAGAACTTGTACTGTTCCATTCACAATTCTCATGAAATCAACTCACTCCAAAAGGATTCTAAATGATTTTAAGTCCCTAACAAATCCACTAACACATAGGAAACATAAACCATAGACTCACAACACCAAGTTTGGATTCTTGGATCAAATCACAAATCAGGACCTAACTTTTCTCACTTTTAGCCTCAAGATTCAAATGTCAAGTTCTAGGTTTCTAACATAAACATATTACATAAACAACTAAGAAAACTTAATCAAGCAAGAAAAACACTCCAATCACCTCTAGAAACCAATTTAACCTATTATGCATCACAAATGCATAAATGGCAAAAGTGGAGAAAAGAAGATGAAAGAAGCACAAATCCCCTACCTCTTAGATCAAAGATGGTGAGGATGATGAAGCCTTAGCTTTCCCCTTCCTTTTCCTTTCCTCCTCTTCCTCTTTCTTTGCTTGACTTTCCTTTACCTCTCCTTTAGTAGCTGCAGCTGTGAGAGAAGAGAGTGAAAAGAGTGAAAAATGATATACAAATATTTCATCTCATGCCTTTAAGTAACAAGGCTGAAATACTTGGTCATGAGTGACTTTGGTCACTTAAGTGGCCAAGTGTTATATTTCGATCTGTTAAAAAGACTTAGAAATATCAACAAGTTTAACATAAATTACAAGATTCATAAAAAATCTTGTTGCACCAAAACTTTCATTTTTCATATCAACAGCTAGTCAAATCGGCATTGAAACGCATAACCAGTATGTTTAAAAATATCAAACTAGCTCTGATTATCCTCAGATATTAACTGTAGCACAGTTCACACATTTGTAACCTAGAACTAAATTTCTGTATTTAATTCCATTAACTAAGCAGTTTAAGTCATTTTCAGAGCTAATGACAATTATTTATCACATATAGTGTTATAACAAAGTGACCAAACATGTTTAGAAAGTCACAAAACTTAACAGATATGCCAAACTAAAAAATAGGCTATCTCTGTAACCATATACAAGTCTAACATGTTTTTATGGGTGTTACATTTCTCCTCTTCATTTTAGAATTTTGTCCCCAAAATTTAGTCTCCCAAAACTAACAATTCTAAGGTATCAAATAAACATAAACTCATATTCACAAGTTACCTGGCATAGGGTTAAAAGGTTACACTTATTCGTCCCCCTCTCAGAATATACACCCTTCCTTGAGCTTGTGGTCTAGATTGGGTGTATCACCTTGTTTGCATGGACATTTCCTCGCAAAGTGTCTCGGCTGACCACACACATAGCAAACCGTACAAGGTTTGTCACCATGTGGTTTTCCGCACTTAAGGCATTCAGACTCCACTGTCTCCACCCGAACTCGCTCACATTTAACTTGTGGGTGACGGGATTTAGAAACATTTTTTCTAGATCCATCATCCGCCTTTCTCTTCTTTTGAAGATTTTTGTGATCTTCGCTCAACTTGAAACTAGAGGTTATCAGACTCTACAATTCTGTACTTATTCACCAAAGATGGTAAATCTTTAATCTCCAAAGGCCTCACCACTCTCTTAACACTTCCCCTCAATCCGGACTCAAACTTGACACACTTCTAATTCTCATTTGGATTGAGCTTCATTCGAGAATAGAACTTGGACAACTCATGAATTTTTGTCCCATATTGTCCAACTGTTATGTCCCCTTGTTGAAGACGAAGGAACTCTATCTCTTTATCATCCTGTAGACTCCTGGGAAAATATTTCTCTGAAAAGGTGTTCTAAAATACTTCCCATGTAATCAACGTCCTTGCCACCTCTAGCAGTCTCTTGGTACCTCGCCACCATTACTCCGCTTCTCCCGCCAACATAAAGGAAGCGAAGGAGACTCTTTGCTCGTCCGAGCAAACCATGACCTCAAAGATCTTTTCTATCTCACCCAACCATTCTTTAGCTTTCACTGGATCGTAGTCACCCATGAACATCAGAGGATTCATCTTTCTGAATTCTAAGATATCAAGAAAATTCTGATTTCTCATAACTGGAACCTCCTGTGCTAGTGGTGGTACTAGTTGTTGAGGTCCCAACCTCTCTGGCATCTTGGTAGTTACTGCTGCCTGATCTCTCATTGCATTGGCGGTAGCGGCTGCCTCATGGCATTGACCATTGCCATAGAGGCTCCAACCATGTCAGGGCCTTCATTTCCATAGTTCCTGTTCTTGCTCCCACGCGGTCGCCCTCGTGCTGCCATAGTTTTCTGTAAACACAGAACAATACATATTAAGGTAATTAATCCCAATATCATGTAACCGTGCAACATTAGCTAAAATAGGCATATCAAAGGCAGGTCATACAATTCAATCAAACATCTCGTACAACAGACAAAGAAATGCACAACACAAGGAGGAACTCCTAAATATGCCTAAACATAGTCAATCCATACCCCGGCTCAACAGGATGAACTGCTCTGGTACCAAAATGTTACAGCCCAATATTTCTATTCTGATATATCTGACATATATGAGAATAACAAATACTAGTCATGCTACTTCAAAACATACATAAACTAAACTCATAACATTTATATAAATAATTATGGAGAGCCTCATTTACAAAAGTTATATATACATTACTGCCTAAAAAGGCGTACAGTCATACATAGCTTTAAACTACTTAAGCAAATATAAAATGTATAAGTTCAGCCTAAAAGAGCATTTATACTACTTGTCTTCATACGCCTTTCTATTTCCTTTTGATGCGCTTCCACCTAGATTTACATGAAAACACAATCGGAGTGAAAAATTATAATTTCTCAGTATAAATATTTCAAAACCAACATTTATCCTTTCACAAAGAATAAACTAACAACTAGCGTCAGGAATAAGTTTACAACAGGTATAAGAATCATTACTTACTACCAAAAGAATAACTCACATAGCAAACCTATATAGCATTCTGAAGTAAACATTAATCCTAAACCCGCACTACAAGAAAACTATCAACAAAATTATACAACCGCTCATACAATCGTAAATATCATTCATTTATGGTAATAGCTCATACAATTACCATGCAAATGTAATGATTGTTATGTTAAATTTTTGTGCCTAACATGTCCTAAGACAATGATTATGCAATGAAATAAAAAAATAGTATTAGTGCAATGTCATGAAACTCGACTATTCTCATATGGATCAAAAGCCTAAGTGTTAGCCTGTGACATTTCTAAACCATTGGTTGCCTAAGGTCTCACATTTTCCTCACATGTACTAGGTAATCATTTCCTCCTTGAAATACTCCCATAGATGCCTCAACACAATTAGAAAGGTATAAAAAGAATGATCACAACCCTTGGGGAACCTCAACACATCAAGAACATAATTCTTGATAAGTGCTGGAGCTCATGCCTAGGAGTGACACCACCACGCCGCAGCGTGGTGCTCTTTGCCTACCAAAAACTGAAACCTGCGCCTTACGCGTTGACACACCCTGCGCCGCAGCGTGGGAAGCAGAACCCAGATTCAGTAGAATTCTACAGAATCGGTACTGCT
The DNA here is from genome assembly GCA_029884595.1 of Ormosia semicastrata. NCBI lineage: Eukaryota > Viridiplantae > Streptophyta > Magnoliopsida > Fabales > Fabaceae > Ormosia > Ormosia semicastrata. The sequence continues at coordinate 13,367,031 of JAQQTO010000052.1, forward strand.
CCATTTACAATTCTCATGAAATCAACTCATTCCAAAAGGATTCTAAGTGATTTTAAGTCCCTAACAAGCCCACTAACACATAGGAATCATAAACCACTAACTCACAACACCAAATTTGGATTCTTGGATCAAATCATAAATCAAGACCTAACTTTTCTCACTTTTAGTTTCAATGTTCAAATGTCAAGTTCTAGATTTTTAACACAAACCTATTACATGAACAAGTCATAAATAGCAAGGAAACTTAATCAAGCAAGAAAAACACTTCAATCACCTCTAGAAGCTAATTTAACCTATTATGCATCACAAATGCATAAATGACAAAAATGGAGAAAAGAAGATAAAAGAAGCACAAATTCTCTACCTCTTGGATCAAAGATGGTGAGGATGATGTAGCCTTAACTTTCCTCTTCATTTTCCTTTCCTCCTCTTCCTCCTTCTTTACTTGACTTTCCTTTGCCTCTCCTTTAGTAGCTGTAGTTATGAGAGAAGAGAGTGAAAAATGAGATACAAATATCTCATCTCATGCCTTTAAGTAACAAGGCTGAAACACTTGGTCGCGAGTGACTTTGGTCACTTAAGTGGCCAAGTGTTATATCTCGATCTGCTAAGAACACTTAAATTTCACCAAATCCGGTCTTCTTAGAGCCAACAAGTTTAAAATAAATTACATGATTCATCAAAAATCTTGTTGCACCAAAACCATCATTTTTCATATTAGCGGCTAGTCAAACCGACATTAGAACACACAACCAGTATACTTAAAAATGTTAAACTAGCTCTAATTATTCTCATATTTTAACTGTAGTACACTTCACACATTTGTGACCTAGAACTAAATTTCTCGCATTTAATTTCATTAACTGAGCAGTTTAAGCTATTTTCGGAGCTAATAACAACTATTTCTCATATATAGCGTTACAACAAAGTGACCAAACATGTTCAGAAAGTCACAAAACTTAACAGACATGCCAAACTAAAAAATAGGCTACCTCTGTAACCATATACAAGTTTAACATATTTTCACGGGTGTTACATAGATCCTATAAGCCATCATTCTAAGCTTGTTAGAAGTGCTTTAGGTATTGTAACATCCCTAAAAATAATAATAAAAATAACAATGAGTACACAAAAAAAAAATATCTACGTGAAATATTTTAAAAATAAGGGATTAAGTAAGAAAACAAATATTTCACATAGACTAAGTATCGAATAATGTGTTATCTTACCTTACATACTTACTTAAAAATATATATAAAATAATAAAGAAGAAACATAATTTTAGAAAGAAAAAAAAAGAATTGAAATGACGTTAAAGATTAGATAAGATATAGATTCTCTACACATAATTAATGTATGAGATATAATAAAAAAATTAAAGTGATGTAATGCAAAAGATAATAAGAGACATGAGAATCTGTACAATTAATGCAAGATGATAATAATAATAATAATAATAATAATAATAATAATAATAATAAATGGAAAGTGATGAATGAAGCACGTGAAGCAAGAGAATATATTTTAACCTTTTGAGGGTCTATAAAAAAGACTCCCTCCTTCAGCAAAGTAACAAAGAGCTTCAACGTAAAAGAAAGCTTCGTTTTGCAAAAACTTTTTATTGATCTGGTAGGGGAATGAAATTTTCTTCCTTTTTGTCAATACTCCTCTTGCTTTAATTTTTGATTCTATGAGTTTTACAAGTTTTCAATATTTTCTTGATTTCAACTCATTGATAGCCAAAACTTTCAGACCTGATTCTAACTTTGTGAACTCATGTAGGAGGTTTTAAATGGGGATGAATTCTTTGAGACTTTGGTTATTTGGTTGATTGTTGAACTTACTTTTTGCTCCACACCATCGAAAATTTATCTGCACTATTTTTTCTGTTATTATTATGCTTTTATTTTATGTTATTGCTATTCGATTTAACACTATTATGTTCTTGTTATTATTCAAAATAATAATAATGTTTTATTCTACTTTCATTTCTCTGTTATTAAAAGTGAGAGAGCTTTAACGAGACATTATTCTCTATCCTATTCTTGTTATTATTCAAAAGTGAGAGATCATTTATTTTCTGTTATTGCTATTTGGTTTAACACTATTTTGTTCTTGTTATTATTCAAAATAATAATATTCCTATTATTCTACTTTTATCCATTGTTCTTGTTATTCTCAACTCTCATTGTTTTTGCACTATTTTTTCTGTTTAATATCATTTTTCTGCTCTAATTTTTGTTAGAAAATAATAGAGAATTTGTTTGAAAATGAAGCTTGCTACTAATTTTTATGGAGTGTCTCGGCCAAGACAAAAAGAGACATGTGAAATTTTTACAAACTTTGTTTATTTTACGGCAACATGTTAAAGTTTTTATTAGATAAAATAATTATATCCCTAAGGTACCAAGATCAAATGTGTAAGCTCATGGCCATGAGGAGAAATCCTTAGGGAATGCCCCGAGTAGATATGAGTTCATACAACATGATGTGCACATGGGTGATCAAAAGAAAGAGTAATTTGGGATTAAAATCTTAAAATGACGGTATAAGAATTAAAAGAGGATGAGATAATCTTAGGAATAAAGCACAATTCCTTTTAAATTGATGATTATTTAATATTAATTTTTTTACTTAATTTTTTTAATACAAACTATTTTAGAAAAACTTATGAATTTTAGATTATAGCTTGATGGAAAATTGAGAAAAAAAAGAATAATAAAACTATTTTCCGTACACGTGATGACTGAAATATTATTAGTTAAAAATGTTATTATTTTTTTCATCTCCACTAAGATTTATCTCACTTATTTGGTGTGATATTTCAGATAATGCCAATCGTGAGAGTCTTTGTTAACTTTCGAGTTGAGCAAACTTATATGCCAGAACTTGGGGACTACGTTTTTACAGTTGCTATGGGAGGCCTGTTCCTTATCATTCTACTCTTTGATGAGTAGAAATAAATAACAATATTTTGTAAATATGTAAAATATAAAAAAAAAAAATATAGTGGCACCTTGAAGGCTTTAGTAAGTCTCGTTTTTGAAAAGTAGGTGTCTAATTAAAAATTATGTGATGTATGTACTAACTATCGACTTTTGAGGGTCTATCCCTTTTGGGTATAAAATGATACTAATGATTTTGTTATGTAAAATATCTTTAACTATTTTGAAACATACTAAAGTAATATTTAAATTTATAAAATTAAAATAAAACGTTACAGGTATTGTATTTGCCCATTTCTTTAATTTTTAGAATTTGTTTTTCTTTTAAAAATTTCCATAACTCAAGGAATAGCCCTTGATCATATTTTATTTTGAGGCATTTTGTTCCCAGCATGTCAAGTGCCAAACAATTACACACATTTCAATCCCAAGCTATAGCTAGCATGATCCTAGTAACTCTCCAACTAACTAGGTCCAATCAAGGTGCATCCAAGCTGCACCTAGATGTAGTGCGTGACAATGTCTTTCACTCAAAACTAAAAATTTGCATTTAAATAAGAATGCACATCCCGAAATAATCTAGTAATGTAATCATAGCAATCCGTCATATACTAATCTTAATGACACACCTTGAAATCATTAATCCCGGCAAATCAAATAAATTGTATGTTGTCGTTCATATTATCATTGTCAAATTTGCACTGTTTGATTAACACTATCAAATCAAAGAGGACTTAAAGAAAAGGCTTGTCCCAATACTTTTTTGAGCAACAATAATTACAATAAAATTGTTGAAGACTTTAAACCTATAAAAACCTTGATAATATTAATAAAAGAAGAAATAAAAAACTATAGATATAGGCAATAACAGCTCTAATAATTGTCAAATGATTCAAATTAACAAAATCATTTAAGATATGTTTGAATTAGTGGGATTGAGTGGAATGAAGGGGAATAAAATGAAATAGAGATATATTCCATTATTTGAGTATGTTAAAAAATAATGAAATAAGATAAAAGTGGATGGGATGAATTCTATCTTATTTTACCAAAAACTATCAATTCTTTCCTAATTTGGAGAGTATGAGATGAAATCATCTTTTTTATTGTTATTATAATTAAGATTTTATCTCATCCTATAAAAAATCATTCACTTCCTAAACAATGGAGTGATAACTTTACTCTATTTCATCTTAAAATATTCAAATAATAGAATGATACTTTTATCTCATTCTATCTCATTCCATCTCATCTCATCTCATTCCATCTCATTTCATTTCATCCCATCACATTCCATTAATTACTAAATATTCAAACATAATTTTAAGGATATTTTCTGACATATAAACAAATGAAAATAGACACTGCAAAAATTATAGGCACTTAAAATAGTACAGTAGATGTTAACTACACATAACTTCTAGGCATTTCACATTTTCTTGTCTCGTTAAGCTCTATTTTGCAATAAAGATATTGTCAATGTTCTATATTTCGTAACAAGCCACACAACAATTATTTATATGAACTCAATTTGTGTATACCTATAAATAAATCCAAAAATCTCCAAATTGAACCCTATATTTTATCCAAAAATCCAACCTATACCCAAACTTAGATTACTTCTTATCCGATCCTTAGATAAAATTTTGCATCAAGTAACAAGGAAAATAAATGGGTGTTTTGGACTTATGCTGATAGCTCCCAAGTCGCACACAACCAAGCAATGAACCTCTCAAGTCTCGTTAACAAGGTAAAGCAAGGGACAAAGGAGAATTGACAATCCTCAACAGTTGGTAAAGATGAAAGATGAAGCAAGGCTGCTTGACAATGAGTGTGTCAAGGAGATAAAGAGATTTTTCCTTGGTGGGTTTTGGGTTATGAAGGTTACATTCAAATCATATGATTTATCTCTCTCATTCTCTCTATTAAGTGATGGCTTTGCAAGAAGTAAAATACCATTAAAAGAATTGGATATTACAACGTTAATGGTTAATAAATGTGTATTTGAGATAGTTGTGAAAATTAGATTATTTTAATAGTTGATTATTGTATAAAAACTTTTTGTTATAATTGTTTATAAGAAAAAAGTTTTATATTTGAATATGTTAGTTGAAAAGCGATTTTAAACTAATCTGTTTAGTTTGGATGATATAAAAAATCACTTTTATACATTAAATTACTAAAATAAGTATAAAATAATTTTAAAAATTATTTAATTGATTAAAAAAATTATTTAATTGAGAACAAAATAGTATTTACATCTATCTTGAGAATAATCCTAATAACTTTTATGAAAATAGTAAAAAATTTAACTTTTAAAAAAATGCTATTGATAGCCTGAATTTTTGTATCAATAGCTTTTTGCTCCTAAACCCAAACAAGCATGATTTCTTTGCAATAGCTTTTTCTCCAAGATAACGTATGTAAATCCATCCCAAACATACTCTAAGTTCATTACTGATGATCTTAATAAGATACCTTTATATCTGCTTACTAGATTGAAATAAATCCAATTTTATAAGCCACACACTCATTTTTACATGAATTATATTACTTTATCAACAAACTTATAATTTAGTTAACATCAACTTTAATCTTTAAGACTTAAGTGTAATAATAAGATTTGATTATTATGAAATGAAGGGTATATTTTATTGAGTAAAGTCGCGACCGTAATCACGGTAAAAAATAGCAACTCAAAGGATTTTAGAAAATGAAAATGGAGTTGCCATCAATTTTATTCTAATTTAGAAAAAATTAGAAAACTCTTTTTTGAAAATAGTATTTAGAACCAGATTGGATTTTTTCGGTTCGATAGGATGAAAGAGGCGGAAATTTAATCCCACAAAGATTTTACCTACCCGCTCTAAAACAGCAGACCTTAAATTAATTGTGCAAATTTTAATAATTTTGGAAATATTTATTTTACCTTTTTTTGCAAAAAAAACATTATAACTTTTATTTTTTTAATTTTTTTAAAAAGAAAGAATAAAAAAAGAAACAACCAAATTATAAAAATTCAATTTTGACTTGACAAATGAAATTCTGCTTCTACGTATCCTCGGGTGCAATGAGGAACTCAAAGTCATGTAGTTCTTTAGAAAATAATTGTAAGTTGATCAATTTTAATTAAGAAAAAAAAAGAGATTTTATTTGAAAATAAATTCATTCTTGCACAGGGTTCAAGTTAACACCAGACTACTCAATAAACCATTATGATCCAAACAATAATGAAAATAACATTCACTATTTAATCATCATCATTGGTCATTGCATTGATTAAAATATTTTTTTATATTTTTATTTTTTTTAAAAAAGCACAAAAACAAACAAAAAAAAATCACACAAACAACATATTATCATACCATGAGCAAGGTAAAATAAAAAAAAAGGTGGGGACTAACCACGTCAAAGTGGTATTCTGTCCCAAAACCTATTCTTTCATCATTTTATATTTTTCCTTCTTTTTTAATTAATTATATTTATTCAAATGTTAAAAAAAAAAGAGAACAATCGTGAAAGTGGTTTGATTTTCTTTAATCCAAAGTCTCCACTTTTTATTTTTATATATTAAAAAAACAAAAAGAGAGCTACTGACCCAAATCAAAATAACAATCCCAAATCACAACCACACTCAACTATCAAAAGAATACAATCGACATGTAACAAACAAAAAAGGTAAATAAATAATTATAATAGAATAAAAGCAAATAACTGAATGATAAAACACTTACAGAAGATAGAGATACAAAGGAATGAAAGACCAAGCTTTGGTCTTCTAGTGAAAACAGAAGGGAATGGGTGCTACGGATTGTCGGGAACCGTGGCCTAGCGGTGGAGCGACGGCTCGGCCTCGGTGGTGCGATGGCGCAACTGCGGTGGAGTGACGGCGCGGCAACGATGGCACGACTGCGGTGGAGCGATGGCGCTGCTGCGGCGGAGATCCGGGAGCAACGAGCTCGGGCTTCGGTGCGGTGGTTCGTCGGACCTGCAGGGTCGCGGTGGTGCGGGTCGGCAACCTGATCTGGCTGCTCGCGGCTTGGTTCGTGAACGACGACTCAGTCACGGCCGTCTGGTTCGGGAGAGCGCGGTCGCGCGATGACGACGGTGGCTTGGGTGGTCGCGGGTCCGGTGGCCTGGATTTGCGGGCTCTGGTGCAAGGCGCGGTCGGAGTTGCGGTGGAGGTGAAGGGTTGAAGCTTATCCGGTTGCTTGGTTGATGAAAGCTTGTGGGTTGGAGGAGATGATGAAGATGGAGGCTTTAGATGGGTGGTTATGGAGGTTGATGGTGATGAATAGTGGGGTAGGGGATTTCTTGTGGTGGTGCAAGGTTGAAGGTGAAGGGTGGTAGGTGGAGGTAATGGTGTCTGCGATGGAGGTCGTGAATGGGAGGTGTAGGTGGTGATGGGAGGAGACGAATGTGAGGTTGGATGGAAGGTTAATGATAGCAAGTTGGTTATGGAGTGGAGGTGAAAATGGGATGGCTCTTTGTGGAAGGGCCGAGGGCGTGGTGGAGCTGGTTGGTTGATGAAGGTTATTATTATTATTATTTTTTTTTGGGAGGCCGTGAATAGGTTGGTGGGGATGGGTGTGTTTCTTTTTGGGTTACGTTATGGTGAAGGATGTTGGAATGGTGATGGAGGGTGAAGTGTTTGCGGTGGTGTGGTGGTTTGGTGGTGAGGTTGAAGATGGGGTGTTTGTGGGTGGTTAATGGCAAGGTGATGGCAAAGATGGTAATGGCAGAGGAAGATGTAGGCTTATGGTGAGGATCGAGTGGTTCCCCTTGGTGAGGCTGCTGCTATGGAGTTTTTGTAGGTGGTGGGTGTTGTCTAGAGGCTTTTTGGAAGTGTCGGTGAAGCAGGAGGTTTTTTGGAAGTGTTGGTGAAGCCGGAGGTCCAGGTCCTTGATGCTGCCCCCTAGTTCCCTACGTGAGAGCCAAAAAAGTGAAAAAAAAAACAGTGTGTGAGGGGAGTGAAAGTGTGCAGTCTAAGTGTGTGCAGAGTGATGGCAAGAAAAAAAAAACAAAAAGGTGTTGTGCCTGCCCCTGTGTGGTATGGCTAGAGGGATAATAAAAACAAAGTGTGTTGTGTGTGTGTGTGCTTTGGAAAGTGAGGTGAGAATGTGAAAATGGAGTAAGTGAGTGTGACTATTTTGTTTTGTTTTGTTTTCTATTTTATTTATTTTATTTTATTTTATTTTATTTTAGTCCGATCAAAATTGGGTGTTCATAGTGTAACATTAATAACTGTTGATAAAAAAGCATGCATATGTGTAAATCTACTTCCTTTATTTATTTATTTTTTCTATGTATTATTTTACTATACCTCTCACTGAGCAAATTTTAATTTGGTTAACGAAAGATTAATTACATCAAATTGGTATCCAAATGATAATTTTTTATCTTGAATGCTATCAATTTGATATTAATTATCAAAAGATTATCAAACGAGGAGCACGACCAAATTAATGTTTGGAAAATATCAATAATGTTATAAATGCATATTATTTTTATTATACTATTCTTAAATTACTTTTTTTTCAAATAATAAAATAAAAAATACACATTTTTACATATTTTCTTTATATTTTTATTTTCCTAATAAAGCTAAACGTAAAGATAATGTAAAAATATCAACATAGTTATTAATCTCGCTCAAACCGATGGTCCGGTGAACTAGTTAGTTAACCGATCCTAGTTACTATTTAAATTGGATGTGTATATGAGCTTGTGAAAACTAGTTTGATTCAACAGATTTATAGCAAACTTGGTGACCAAGTTATATTTTGATTACACGGCTGAGTTGGTGAAGTTGAAAAAGAAAAATCGAGATGAGAGACTGAGTCTTTGAGAGAAACGAGAAACCACAACCCATAAAACAAAATCTAGCAAATTTTCTTCTGAAAATTTCAGAGATTGTTGATGGAGTTGAAGAACAAACACAAAGCACTGAATTAGCAACAAAGAACATAGACATAGATACTGAGCTTAGGCTATTCTCTTCTGAACACACATACACATGAATGATGGACATCGAGAAGGAGAGGGCTGCCACTACGACTAGCTGGAAGGAATATCAACCATGTGGCAGAGGATAGCGAGGGAGGAGCTAGTGGCAGCTTCACCTTCTCGTTTGATGAATCTGATGGCAAATTGGACGACAGCCAGGAAGATAGGGCTTTTACATTTGCTCTTAGCTGCTGTAGTTGTGATGAGTGCATAGAGATAGTTGTTTAAGGATATGTTTGAATGATTGGTAATAAGAAAAAGAAAAAAGAAATGAAAGGAAGATAAATAATTTTTTTTTTGTGAAGGTTTTAAAATACTTAGAAAGTATAAGAAACATATGGAGATTTATTTTTTTTTCTTTTTTTCAAAGGTTAAATTTTTGTTCTTTCAAAATTGAGATGGAACGAGAGAAATTAAATATTTGAGAAGTTAAAAATTATAATTGTTCATTTCTTTATAATATAACTCCAAATAAAGTTAATGAAGTTTGACTCTATTTTTTTATTAATTTTTTAAATAAAAAAATAATAATTATGTTTTATTCATTTTTTTACTTATTTTGTTTTATTTTATTAATAAAAAAATATCTAAATATAGTATAAGAAAAGTTAAAAATAATGTAATTAATAATATGAAAGATAATATAAAAGTTGATATAAAAAATAATATAAAAAAATCATGATTAGTGTAAAAATAAGGCTGTAGGATTTTCCTAAAGCTAAAATGCTATTTTTTATCTACAATTTTACTCTCTTGCGTAAGCCCATAAGTTATTGTAAAGTTTGAAATAGGTCCAGCCTAGTAAACAAAGCCCAAAACCAAACTTTTTATGTAATATTTTTTACTTATATTAATATTTATATATATATTTTTTATACAATTCGATTAATAACTCACTGCTTGAATGTGTAACCCAATAACTCAGTATCCCTGTCAAGGTGATCACTAAAACGAGTTTAATAACTACGGATATCAGAGTGCAAATAACAAAGTTAGGAAAATATTTCATAAGGCAAAATTTTAGTAAGTGTTTAGTTTATTTTTTGTTTTTATTTTTTGTTATTATATTCTTATCAATAATTATAAAAATGTCATATTATTTTTATTTATTTGTTATTTTTAAACTTTTTTTATAAAATATTTTATTTTTATTATTTTTTATACAAAAGTTTAAAAATGAGAAACTAAATGAAAACAGTGCGTCAATTTTATAATTATTAATGAAAATATAACAATTGAAAGTAAAAATAGAAAAGAAATCACTAGCAACCTTAGGTTTACTCTGAACACTCCTATATTTAATATTAAGGGTGAGTTTGATAGGAGCTTACAAATTACAGGAGAAAAAAAATTAAAGGGAGACATTTTTTGGAATAAAATTTAAGATGTGAAAAATTACTTTTTAAAGTTGTTTGGTTATGTAATTTCACCCATGTTCTTCAACCTTTCTTACTGTCGAACAAAATCACCTCCTACTCTGTGAGAGCCACCACCACCATCAACGTGTGGCCATACTGTTACTACACCAGTGACTGCGCCGAAGATGCACCACTCGACAGCGGTGGCGGCTTCCATAGCCGAAGAGGCATCAACAACTATGCCAAAGGTGCACCGGAGCTTGGGTAGCAACATGGATGATGGTTCTGCACCATCAGACCTGTGTGGAAAACATCTAGCTTGTGTTTGGAAAACTCCATCGAAGTTGTGAAAGGATCAAAGCAAAACAAGCCTAAGGGGAGACACTCTTCGGTATGAGAGAATGTGTTGAAAGGGAAAGTAATTTTTATCCTAATTTTTATTGGAGTAAAATTTCACTTCAAATGAGAGAAAAATTTTACCTCCCTTAAATTTTGCCCCCCACCCCCTTTTTTTTTTGGGTACATGCCCCTCTCTATACTTTGTACCAAAAGTCATGTTTCTCATAAAATTTTATCCCCTTAAAACTTACATCCCTTATTATCACCCTACCAAATACACCCTTAAAGGGGAAAAAAAAACAACTCTAATTTTTTAATACCACTTTTCTTTACACTATTTTTTACATTAATTTTATTTACTTTATAAAATTTTTAAAGTTTAATAGTAAGTAACTTAATATAATATATTAATTATATTTAAGTTAGATAGTAATTATTCAAATCTTCATGATGAACTTCCTTCAAAAAATACTTTTTATTTATTTTGTAATAACTTTAAAACTTAATAGTAAGTAGTTTGAATCTCAAATAATTTTTTTTTTCAAAATATAAATTTTTTCACTTACTTTATAAATACTTTAACGTTTACTAATAATTAATTGAATATTAAATGATAATTAAGTTTAAGTAAAGTAATAATTGATTCAGACTTATCAAATGAACATTTAAAAATATTCTTTCATTAACTTTATAAAAACCTTAAATCTTAATAATAATACCTTAATATAAGATGATAATTATTTTTAAGTTAAATAATAATTCATTCGAATTTCTCAAATAAATTTTATTCTTAAAAATGAATCCTTAATTTATTATATAAATACATTAATATTAAATAATAATTAATTTAATATCAAATAATAATTACTTTTAAATCCAATGTTAATGTCAAATGGTATAAAAACATGTGTAAAGAAAAGTACGTGATAAACAATTTTTTAAAAAAGTAACACTTTTTAGGATTATGCCATTCTAATCAGCATTTCAAAGATTCCAAATAAAGCATCCACGAGAATGATTCCTTGGCACGTGAAAATTCATGCATGCCAATTGCCAATTGCCAATTGCCAATTGCCAATTGCCAATAGACACACACAACCACCGCACAGCGTATTGTGGTTGAATTCAGCATACCCAGAAGAAAATCAGTTACGACTTGTTAGTTTCTATTACTATTTGGCACACTAATTAGTTGCTTTCTAATTCTCGCACCGACGACACCCACTTCCCATGCCGTTTTCACCATGATCATCTTCATCATCTCCACCTTCTTCTTCTAATCAAATTCAACCCAATTCAATTTTCTCTCCCAAATCCCGTTTTATATGCCAAACCCTAAAATTCCCCATTCATTTTCGCATTTGCATCCACTCTGAATCTCTGATTTGAGCCCTGCAATTGCACCTACGATGGCTGAGGAGGAAGGGGATCCCGAGAGAGGATCGTCCATGGACTCCACCGAATCCAGGTGGGTTTTCCAGGAAGACGAGGATGCATCCGAGATTGACGACGACGACGCCGATTTGCCTATGCTGGATTCCGAGGATGAGGAAAATGGCGAGCAGAGACTCGTTCGCACTGGCCCACGAATCGATTCCTTCGATGTTGAAGCTCTCGAGGTCCCAGGTGCTCACAGAAATGACTATGAGGTAATTTTGGTTCGAGTTTTTATTTATTTTGCATTATTAGTAAGATTTGAGTTGTTTGATTTCCTTTTTAGCATTGATAGCATGTTTGGTTTATATTAATTTTGGGAGAAAAATCGTTTTTTTTCTTTCTAAAAAGCTCTCTCAGTAATATTTTTACTATAAGCTGTTTCTAACACAAAATAATCAAATCCAAACACTCAATAATGCGTTGGCTGGCTGGCATAGATTATCAGGAATTGGTTATGTGAATTATTTTGTGCTATTTGCATATGCCTTTTGCTCACTGTCCACCTATTTAAAATCTCTTACAGCTCATAGTAAGATTATATAGCTGTTGTTAGAAGATATTAGAGTTATTGGTCTTAGTGTTAATGGACTTGGGCTTGTACACCTAAGTATTAGTATAAATAGGAGTACTAAGTTATGGAATTATATCACATCTCATTCATGTCAATAATATATTGAGTGTTTCATTGTTAGCCGCTCTCTTTTTCCTCCTTCCCTACCTAAAACCCTTCAAATTCAACATGGTATCAGAGCCAAGATCCCATCTCCGCCTACTTCGCTAGGCTTGTTTGTTTTTCGCCTACTTCCCTAGGCTCGTTTGTTTCTTTGCCTACTTCGATATGCTCGTCTGTGTTGTCCAGGCATCTGTGGAGAGGGTGTTAAGAGTCCTACATTACCTGCTTCAATATTTCAGGTGCGATTTATATATTTGTTAGGCCACTCCACTTAATGCTAATTGGTTTTAGGTTGGAATCTAACATAGTATCAGAGAGATACCATCCTCCGTGACCTGTCCCGTCACTTTCGCTGCTGAGTTCCCAAAGATGTGGAACTTCGATTAGCCGCCGCTTCTGATTGTCGAGTTCTCCTTTCGGCACTCTCTTTCTATATCTTTTTTGGCCAACCGTGTTTCCATTCTGGTTTGCCAGCCTTTCTCCCTTACCGTGACGTCTTTCCAGCATCTCATCTCCCATCACTGCCACTACCGTCTACCCCCGCAATCATACTTTTCCTGTGACCGACGATTTTTCGGCGACCTTTCCAGCCAGCAACCCCACCATCGGAATCGCCTTTTCCTGTTTGGTCAAATCGTAGAAGCCCGGCCCTAGCAGCCCCACAACGCGCCCACACGCGCCGTCAACAGTACCTGAGCACGGCAACGTGCACTGCTCTTTCACCGGCGTGTGGGCCACCACTTCCGTCAGCCGTTTGCAGTGCCGTGGTCGCCCTTCTCTCTTCTGTCTGGATCTGCCTTCGCTTTTTGTGTTCGTGACCGTTTGTCGCGACCTCCTTTTGAATCGGTGCATTCAGGTACCTTGTGGTTTTTGTTTTTGGTCATTATACACTGACCCATGGCTGTTTCACCTTCTTTCCGGGCTCCTCCGCCGTTCGTTTGCCTCAATACATCATCTCTGACCTCCACATGGCTGTTTGGCATTCTTTGTAGTGTTTATACCTGGTTTTGGCTACTGTTTGGTTCTTTTCAAATGCTAGCATAGCATTGAGGGGGAGAATGAGAATAAATCCATTTCTACATATACTTCAATGGCGGTGTTTGTCATGACTTCTCTCCCACAAATGAATCATATACTAGTGGTGATTTCTCTTCCCATCGACGATCATTCCAATGGTGACTTCATTCCCACAGATGAATCATATTAGTGTTGACTTCTCTTCCTGTCAATGATCATTTCGATGGTGACTTACGTTGATTATGACTCACTAGCCTTGGCTTTGTCCCAGATGCATTGGTCCCCAGTTTTGTCCCAGATGCACTGGCCCTGTTCGTCTTAGTCCCAGATGCATTGGCCCCATCTCTATCCCAGATTCAGTTGCCTACCATTGTCACACTGTTTGGCGAATTATGTTTTTAGTTTATTTTCTTTTAGATGTAATTGTAACGAGCTTAAAGCTTAGTAAGCTTTAGCTTGAGGGGGAGTGTTAGAAGATATTAGGATTATTAGTCTTAGTGTTAATGGACTTGGGTTTGTACACCTAAGTATTAGTATAAATAGGAGTACTAGGTTATGGAATTGTATCACATCTCATTCACGTCAATAATATATTCAGTGTTTTATTGTTAACCGCTCTCTTTTTCCTCTTTCCCTACCTAAAACCCTTCAAATTCAACAGCTGTAAACTCTATTGGAACAACAACAACAACAACAACCAACCAAGCCTTTTCCCACTAGGTGGGGTCGGCTACATGGATCAAACGACGCCATTGTGCCCTATCATAAACCAAGTCTTCAGATATGCTATTCAGATTTAAATCTTTTTTAATCGTTTCACCTATAGTCTTTCTTGATCTTTCTCTACTTCTAGCTATTGGGCTATTATCTACCTGATCTACTCTTCTTACAGGGGCTTCTAAGGGTCTTCTCTTTACATGTCTAAACCACCTAAGGCGAGATTCTTCCATCTTTTCCACAATAGGTGCTACCCCTACTTTCTCTCTATTGCATTCATTCCTAATCCTATCTTGTCTTGTATGGCCACACATCCAACGCAACATCCTCATATCCGCAACACTGATCTTATGCTCTTGTTGGCTTTTTACCGCCCAACATTCAGTACCATACAACATCGCAGGCCTTATAGCTGTGCGGTAAAATTTACCCTTAAGCTTGAGAGGCACTTTTCTATCACAAATAACTCCTGAAGCACTCCTCTATTTCATCCATCCAGCTTGAATCCTATGATTTACATCTTCCTCTATCTCTCCATCATTTTGTATGATAGATCCAAGGTACCTAAATTGTGTGACTTGTGGTATTGTATGATCTCCAACTTTCACCGCTAAGCTATCATTAACACGCCTCTTACTGAACTTACATTCCATATACTCTGTCTTACTCCTACTTAGACGAAGCCCATGTTCTTCCAAAGTTCGTCTCCATAGCTCTAACTTCCCATTTGTTTCCTCTCTCGACTCTCCAACTAAGACTATATCATCTGCAAAAAGCATGCATTGTGGCACCGACTTTTGGATATGAGCAGTAAGCACATCCAAGACCAAGGTAAAAAGATATGGACTCAAAGTAATTCTATGGTTATAGGAAAATTTTCTGTGGCCCCACCCTGTGTTCTCACACTAGTTTTAACCCCATCATACATATCTTGGATTGCTCGAATATAGGCGATACGAACTCCTTTATTCTCCAAAGCCTTCCACAAGACCTCTCTCGGTACCCTATCGTAGGCTTTTTCCAGATCAATGAAAACCATGTGTAGGTCTTTTTGCTTCCTCCGATACCTCTCCATTAATCTTCGTAGAAGATAGATTGCTTCCATGGTTGACTTCTCAGGCATAAAACCAAATTGTAAACTCTATTGGAACAATGTACAAATTAATGTTTTATACCTGTTGTATTCATTATGTCTTATTGCAGGATATCAGCGTAGGAAAGAGAATTGTATTGGCTTTTCAAACTCTTGGTGTTGTCTTTGGTGATGTTGGAACAAGTCCATTATATACCTTCAGTGTTATGTTTAGAAAGGCCCCTATTAATGGAAATGAAGACATTCTTGGAGCATTATCACTTGTCTTGTACACTTTAATCTTGATTCCTTTGGTGAAGTATGTCCTGGTTGTTCTCTGGGCCAATGATGATGGTGAAGGTATATTAAATTAAATATTTCAAAGCTAAACCTTTGCTATTCTTTTCTGTTGTCTTTCTTTTCCCCTTAATGTTCTGTCCTCAATTTTATAGTTGTTTTGAAACCACTGCAGGTGGTACATTTGCCTTGTACTCCTTGATTTGTCGTAATGCTAAGGTGAGTCTTCTTCCCAATCAGTTGCCATCAGATGCCCGAATATCAGGCTTTAGGCTAAAGGTGCCATCCCCTGAGCTTGAAAGGTCATTAAAAATCAAGGAAAGGTTAGAGACTTCGCTGACACTGAAGAAGATTCTACTACTATTAGTGCTTGCTGGTACTTCTATGGTGATAGCTAATGGGGTTGTTACACCAGCAATGTCAGGTTATTAACTGCTGTTGTATTGTGTATTTTGTAACTTCTTCAGGATTGCTTTTGTCATAATGTGTTTGGACTAATACCAATATCATGCTTGTAACTATATCTTGTGTGTGTTCATGGCCAACCATTGTTTTCAATAACCATTTCTTTTCTTCAGTTCTTCATATTAATTCTTACTTTATATCTATTTCTTCCTGCAGTACTATCATCTGTTAATGGTTTGAAAGTTGGGGTAGATGCAATTGAGCAAGGTATTGTGTTAACCTATTAATGAACTCTCTTATCTATAATAGTTATTGATACCTGCTTTTGATGTTATCCATGGACACATCCAGAGAATTATCTTTCTTTCTTTCTTCTTTGGAATAAATTATTATAGCTTTTTCTTTAATAATAATAGTTTCGGAGGGCTTCTTTTGGTATATAACGATGTCTGAACTGTGCTTTGGTCCTTCTCTTTGGAGACTGAAATTTGATGTGTTTAGTTGGAAAGGGGAAAGTTTTAATCTTTGCTCCTAGCCTTTAGAAAATTTAAGTCATCTGTTAGTTGGTAGAATGGTTATGCTGTGTATGTTAGTGGTCATTTTTGTAGTTGAATTAATCTTTTCTTCTTTTTCCCTGATTATGCAGATGAAGTGGTGTTGATTTCTGTTGCCTGCCTTGTCATTTTGTTCAGTGTGCAGAAGTATGGAACAAGTAAAGTGGGGCTTGCTGTAGGACCTGCTTTGTTCATATGGTTTTGTTCTCTTGCGGGCATTGGGATGTACAATCTTGTCAAATATGACAGCAGTGTCTTGAGGGCATTTAATCCCATTCACATATATTATTTCTTTGCAAGGAATTCAACTAAAGCATGGTATTCTCTTGGGGGCTGTCTTCTGTGTGCAACTGGTAAACACATATATGGAGATCATTGATATGGTGGATGCAATAATATATGTTCTGTCTTGTCATGTATATTTGTAGATTTGATTCTATTGGTGTGTCTGTTTTTCTCTATTTATAAGCCAATGCATTGCTGGCAATTTTGATGGCTAATGTCTAAGTTTCCGTTCACTATCTGAGGTGGAATAAAATGTCTAATGACTTTTATCAGAATTTTGACTTTGAGGTTCATTGGACCCGAGTCTTTCCTGTTTGTGGCACAAGAAGAAAAAAGGTTTAATGGCTTAAGTGATTGGTAGGAGTAGGACTACTGCACAGTTAGTCAACTTAGACTTTTGGTAATGAGTTTATTCTTATAGGATAGATATATTAGTACTGGACAAATTCAAACTAGCTTGTTTTGGGCTGTTTTTTTTCTCGTTCAAATGCGGTTCTGCTCGGTTTCCAGCGAAGCTTTGGCTGTGGGTGGTTGTTGGCTGTCTTCTCCGGCCCAGAGAGGTGCGACGCCGGTAAGGAGGGTTGCCGGCGTGTTGGTTTCCGGCATAGCACTCCGACGAGATGTTTCGGTCCTTGTTTGGCCCGTTCTGACACTGTTTGGGACGTTTTTCTTCCTTTTTTTGCTGGTTTTTCCCTCCTCCTTGATTTCAGCCTCTGTTTTGTGGATTTAGCTTGTGTTTTGTGAGTATAGGAGAGTTCTGAATTTTCAACAACTTATCAGTTCGACCTACATAATTAATGGGTGGTGTTAAACTAATCGCCATTGAAAAAGCCCATTAGCAAACTTCAATTCTAATGGGAGGTGTTAAGCTGATTGCCATTGAAGCCAAATGCTTTGACTTGGTGCTTGAAGATGAGGGCAAGTTTTTTCGTTTACAAGTGATAGAGAGGGGTTGTAGGTTTATAAAATCTCTGTTACTAGGCAAAAATGCTTCTTTTTGGCTCTTATCCACTTTCAAGGACAAAGCCTTGTTTGTTGATCCCTCCTTCATAAGGCGTTTCGAAGGTAAGGGCAAAGTCTTCTCTGTTTTCCGTGGTTGAAATAAAAGAGGTCGATATGTGTTGGTGACAGAATTCTTTAACGGAAGAAGGAATTTGGTTATTGTCCCTGAGGGTCGTTTGTGCGTAAGGTGGAGTCATTTTGGGAGGGCTTTATCAGAATTGTTGGTGGCAAATCCTTTGAAGGGTGTGGCGAAACATTCCAAACTGCGCTCTCCAATAATACAACAGTCATTGATTAGGGAAAAATCTTACTCTGATGCGGTCAAGAGTGAAGGCACTAGTGAAGATCGTTGCGGTGTTTGTATTGTGAAACCTGTGGTTAAGGGTTTGTTATTAAGGCAAGAGCTAGGCTGTAAGGAGAATGAATTTGGTCATTCTTTGAGAATTGAAGTTGACTTGGGAGGGAAACAGTTTGTGAAATGGTGAAATGGGTTAATGAAGGGACTGAAGCCAAGAGGCACAAAGGCAGTGTTTTCTCAAGATTATTTCAAGATTAGGACTGAAATTGACTTATTCTCAAACCATTTCAGCAGCTGGACCATCTAATCGGTTTGGAGAAAAGACTGTAAAGATCAAGCAGATTTGGGTCCCTAAGGTGAACTCAAGTAGGCCAGCGATGGGAACCTCTTTAAGCCTTCTAGCTCCTCCTTTCTCAGGTTCTCAGCATGGTTGCAATGAGCAAAATTTTGTGGGTGGTTTGGATTTAGCGGGTCATGTTGAAACAGTGAGTGCTAGGACAGCTTCGGGTGCGGCCATTTCCGCTAGTTTGATTCTCCCCCTATTCCTCTGATTGCTACTGATCAGCACTCTCCTTTGACGAATATGCAACCTGAGATATCAAAGGGTGGGGATAAGCAGGAGGATTTTTGGGTGTTAGAAACTTCTGATTCTACATCTGAACCAGATTTCTCCTCTCAAGATGAAGGTGAAGATTTAGAGTCAATTTTTGATTTGGAAGATTCTGAAGAGGGTGGCTTGCTCATTCATAATTTGCAGCAACTTCTTCTGGACTGCACTAAAAATGACAGCGATCTTCCTGAACCTGAGATGGACTTGTTAGGAATTCCTGAACTTTTTGAACAAGGACTTGGAGCAGAGGATGAGGGGTCTCCTTTTGGTCTTGAAATTGATGTTAATTCTATTAAGGACAACTATGTTCAGACTCAAGATTTGTCTAATCCAGGGAGAGTTCATCACACTTTAATTCCTCAATTTTCAAACTCTCTTTCTGCAGTTGATCTTGTCCCTCCTCCTGTTCCTTTTTGTGCTCAATCTTCCGTGGTTTTTTCAGGTGAAAAAATTGAGAACTCTCCTCAAGGAAATGGGCTTCTTCCTATTCTGATGCCAACCTCTTCTTCTAGCTTACTCAACAATGCCAAAGCGGACAAAGTTGAGGAAAGTGTCAAAGATCTTAGTTGCCATGCCAATAGTGTCAGGGGCAATCTAAGTTCTCATCCTTTAATTCAAGAGTTGGGGGTCAAGGTGGTCAATTCTAAGGGCTGGTCTAGCTTCTCAGTTGATTCTCCGTCAACTTATGTTTGTAAGAAAAAGAGGTTAACTAGAGAATTGGATCGTTTGGTTTCTACCATTAACTATGGAGGGAAGGTTGGAAAGCGGGATGGTAAGTTAGTTAATGAAGATTTTTAGTTTGAATGTTAGAGGGTTAGGTAGTTGTCCGAAATGTAAGAGAGGTAGGGAGATAATCTACAAAGCAACTCCTGACGTAGTTTTGCTTCAAGAAACCAAGCTCGAGGATCTGGATGCTTTACTAGTTAGGGACCTATGGGATTCTAGATTTAAGGATTGGGAGTGCTTCCCTACTCTTGGAGCGTCGGGAGGTATGCTGATCATTTGGGACACTGGGTTTGCCTCTAAGGTTGATTCCATCTTTGGTAACTTTTTAGTGTCTGTCTTGTTAGATGTAAAAGGGAGAGGTCAGTGGTGGATAGACAGCGTTCTTTATTCTGGGAAGAGCTAGGTTTTTTGTCTTCCTTTTGTGGGTTGCATTGGTGTTTGGGTGGGGATTTCAATGCAATTAGATTCTCGGCCGAAAAGCTGGGTGGCGATCGTCTCACTTCTTCTATGAGGGGTTTTGATAGTTTTATTAGGGAGTGTAGTCTTAGGGATATTCCCTTCTCCAATGCTAGGTTCACCTGGTCGGCTAGAAGGCAATACACTGTTGCTTTTCGTTTGGATAGATTCCTGTTTACCTCTACCTGGGAGGATGCTTTTCCTGATCTAGTGCAAGAGAGCTTATCTCGTTCAATTTCTGATCACTTCCCTATCGTGTTGGAATCAAGTAAGGTGAAATAGGGCCCTACTCCTTTTAGGTTTGAGAACATGTGGCTTAGTCATCACTCTTTTATCCCTTTTGTTAAGGAAGTTTGGAGTACAACTTCTATTGAGGGCTGGGAAGGTTTTAAAATTGTGAGGAAATTAAAACTTCTCAATTAAAACTTCTCAAGGAAAAGCTGAAAGCGTGGAATATGTTGGTCTTTGGGGACATTCAGATTAGAAAAGAAAATATTTTGAAAGAGATTGACTCGTTGGATAGGTTGGAGTTAGAGGGTAATCTCTCAGAGGTTCTGTGTGCTAGGAGGCAGAAGCTAAGACTAGATTTAGATGAAATTTTGGTTAGGGAATAATCTAGTCGGAGACAAAAGAAGAAATTTCAATGGGCTAAGGATGGGGATGCTAATTCCAAGTTATTTCACAGGGTGGCTTCTGGAACGCGTAGAAAGAGCTTAATTAAGGAGTTGGAACTTGAGGATGATAGTGTTGTTAGAGATATTGAGGTCATTGCTGGTGAAATCTCTAGGTTCTACTCTGAGTTGTTCACTGAAGATATGCCTATTAGGCCTTTCATTGAGGATTTGGATTGGTGTCCTATTGCTTCGGATAAGGCTCATTGGTTGGAAAAGCCTTTTGTGGAGGAGGAAATCCGTAGGGCTATTTTTAGTTTGGGGAAAGGCAAAGCACCTGGTCCTGATGGTTTTACTTTTGATTTCTTTCAAAATTGCTGGGATATTGTCAAGCCTGAGCTCCTTAGGGTGTTTGCTGAATTCTTCCTTAATGGTAAAATTGGAGTTTGCGAACTCAACTGTCATCTCTCTTGTTCCCAAGAAGGATAGGGCGATTAAAGTAAAGGACTTTCGACCCATCAGTTTAGTATCTAGTGTTTATAAGATCATAACAAAAGTTCTTGCTTCCAGGTTGAGTGAGGTCATTTCTGATACCATCTCTGAGAACCAAAGTGCTTTTATTCCGGGTAGACAAATTCTTGATGCTGCTCTCATTGCTAATGAGGTGGTGGATGATGTTAGATCCAAGAGAAAACATGGTCTTGTTTTTAAATTAGATTTTGAGAAAGCTTATGATCGTGTTAGTTGGGGTTTTTTTGGACAAAGTCTTGGATAGGAAAGGATTTGGGGTAAGATGGAGAAATTGGATTTTGGGGTGCTTATCCTCTTCCACCTTTGCAGTCATAGTGAACGGGGAACCTAAATCTTGGTTTAAGGGTCAAAGGGGAGTAAGACAAGGAGATCATTTATCTCCGTTTCTTTTTACCATTGTGGTTGATGTGCTTAGCCGTTTAGTGTTTAGAGCTGTAAACAATAGGTTGGTTAAGGGGCTAACTGTTGGTTCAGAGGAGGTTTTAGTCTCTCATCTTCAGTTTGCCGATAACACAGTATTCTTCTTGGAACCTGATGTTAATTCTTTTGTTAATACTTTGTCTATTTTGAGGTTCTTTGAGGTCTTTTCTGGTCTTAAGATTAATTTGGCAAAAAGTGGTTTGGCGGGTGTGAATGTGGACAAATCAGATTTTGTCCACTTTTGCTACTTTAGCAGGTTGTCAAATTCTTCAGCGGCCTCTCACTTACCTTGGGATTCCTTTGGGAAGTAATCCTTATGCTGTTTCCTTTTGGGACCCGGTGGTTTGTAAGATCTCTAAGCAGTTAGATTGTTGGAAGGGTGCCCTTTTCTCTTTGGGTGGTCGAATCACTCTAATTCAGTCTTGTTTGTCTAGTATCCCTCTTTACTTTCTCTCCCTTTTTCGTATTCCTGTGGCTGTGGCTCAGAAATTTGAAAGAGTTATGAGGGATTTTCTCTGGTCGGGGGTAGGAGATTCTAGTAGAGACCACCTTGTTAGCTGGGAGTTTTGTTGCAGACCTAAGAAGGAGGGAGGGTTGGGTCTCGGTAATTTGGTGTCCAAGAACAAGGCATTGGCAACTAAGTGGCTTTGGTGTTTTCCTCTACAACCTTCTTTATGGCATCATGTTATTCGAAGTAAGTTTGGTTTACATCCGAATGGGTGGGACACCAATTCTGCTAGTAGAGTTTCTCATGTTAGTCCTTGGAAATTTATTTCTCAGGGTCTTCCTTCCTTTAATTCTCTCTTGTCCTTGCATCTAGGTGATGGCTCTCGTATTAATTTTGGGGAATATATTTGAATTGATACTGTGACACCCGGGGCCGACGAGGGTAGGGAGTGGTTGCCGGTGCAAAAGATGAAGCACAGACAAGGAGCGGCTCCTGGTAGGCTTCTAGGCGGAGGGACACATGAATGAATTGAATATACACCAGAATAAGAGGGATCCAGAGACTGTGCAGGTATGGGACTGCATAGTTGAGGATGACTTAAAGGAATTGATTAGCACCACCCATATCAACAAGATACATCTTCTTTTCGGGAGCCAAGAACATAAGTACTCCATAGTTAAGCATGCTTGACTTGGAGCACTTGTGGGATGGGTGACTTCTTGGGAAGTTTCCTAGGATGCGTGTGAGTGAGGACAAAGCACGCTGAAAAGACCCGTGTTGGTTTGTGAGGACACTCATCGATCCTGCAGGCAGTCTCGAGATGTTACAGATACTGTCCCTCTTTCTGAGGCTTTTCCAAGGCTATTTCGTCTATCTTCTTTACATAATGCCCCTATTTGCCAATTTTTCTCTCATGATAACTTCTCTTGTAACTTCCATTCTTTTAGAAACTTGCATGATAGAGAGGTTAGTGAGTTAGAATCTCTCCTGATTTTAATTGATTCTATTCATCTTTCTTTTGTGCCTGATTCAAGAATTTGGACCCTTGAATCATCAAGAGTTTTCTCTTGTAAATCTTATTTTCAGTTCTTGACTCAATCTTATAACAGGGATAAATTTTTCTTGGATAAACCCATCTAGAAATCCAAATTTTCCTCAAAGGTCAAAGCTTTTGTCTGGATTGCTATTCTTAACAGGATTAACGCTAATGACATGCTTCAGAAACGCTGGCCTCTCACTGCTTTGTCTCCAAATATGTGTATTATGTGTGGTTCTGATTTGGAATCCGGGGCTCATCTCTTTTTGCATTGTTCTGCAGCTAATTATCTTTGGAATAGACTATTTGGGATCTTTGGAGAGTCTTGGGTTTGCCCGATGGATTTGCATCTTTTTCTCCTTACCAAGTTCAGAGGTTTTGGTGCTCGTAAAGATGCAAAGATCTTGTGGCAGTGCTCTGTTTATGCTGTTCTTTGGTGTATTTGGTTGGAAAGGAATGCTAGAATCTTCAAGGACTCTTTTTTGGCTCTAGACTTCATTTGGGATAGGGTTACTCTTTTGGCATCCCTTTGGTGTTGTGCTCATGGTCTTTTTAGTGGTGTTTCTTTGGTAGACATGCAAAGGGATTGGCATGCCTTGTTGCATGTTTTTCCCACATAGGTTTTAGTTGTTTTTTTTTTTTTTTTTTTGTGAGGATTCCTTATCCTCTTTCTTTGTACTCTCTTCTTCTCTTCTAATAATATTTATTTTCTTATCAAAAAAAATTTCAAGAGTTGGGATGACTTCAGTCTGACCCAAGCACTGGTTGAATTTTGGTTGCTTCAGTTCTTGGTTGGGGAAGACTAAAATTTAACAATGTGAAATATTCATATTTGAATTCTATACAGTTTGGTGAAGGCTGAGCTGCAATTATTCTTGTACAAATAGTCATCAGTTGGGCAATTGTATGGTAAGGAAATGGTTTTAAAAAAAGAAGAAGTAATTGGTTACTTCAACAACAGCATTTTAAGTTGGCCATCTGTTTATCTTAGTAATATAGTGTTGTTTTACTTCTAACTGGAACTTTTTTCTTTTAAGCAAATTTTACTGATATTAAAAATGCTTGTTCTATGCCAATGATGGTTAGCTCAACTAGTGGGATCGAACAACATCGACAAAAAAGTTTTGGGTTCGATTCCTGTTGGTGGTCTTTCATTGGTAGGTCATTTGTAAGTGTACCATTGTATGCCCTCGTTGAGGCTTGTGGCATGCCATGACCTCGGAATGGGGCTACCCCCCATAAATTTTTGTACGCCAAACAAAAAAAATGCTTGTTCTATATATCCCCCCCCCCCCCACCCCCGCCCCATATCTTGATATTGTAATGTGGTGAATATGCAATTTGAATTTAACTAATGCTGGCATGTACAAAATCTCTTCACCTATTGATTAACATTGTTATTGGGTCATGTTACAGGCTCTGAGGCCATGTTTGCAGATCTTTGCTACTTCTCTGTTCGATCAGTTCAGGTGATGAATCATGTCTGTTATAACTATTTTCATTTCTTTTACTTCCTTTATCTTCTTGTCAGCTGATATATTGATGAAACTGATGGTGGTTTGTTTGCAGCTTACATTTGTATTTCTTGTTTTGCCGTGCCTACTATTGGGTTATTTGGGTCAAGCTGCATACCTTATGGAAAACCATGCTGATGCTGGTCAAGCCTTTTTTTCTTCTGTTCCAAGTAAGTTTTAGTATATATTTGCTTTTGTACTAGTGTTTATCATTATTTACAGTGGCATGTCCTTGCACTTTACTGAATCTTCACGTAACACTATTGTGTCTGCAGGTGGTGCATTCTGGCCTACTTTCCTCATTGCAAACATTGCTGCACTAATTGCAAGTCGGGCTATGACAGCAGCGACATTTTCGTGTATAAAACAGTCAACTGCACTTGGTTGTTTCCCTCGTCTTAAAATAATTCATACCTCTCGGAAATTTATGGGCCAGATCTATATCCCTGTCATAAACTGGTTTCTCTTGGCTGTTTCCCTGGTGTTTGTCTGCTCTATATCCAGCATTGATGAGATTGGGAATGCATATGGTAATGATTTGTTTCAATTTCTTTATTTTTATCTCCACAGATAATTTGTCAAATTTATCAGCCACATATACATATCACTTGTCAAATTGTAAATATTGTCACATTTTCAATGGGATCAACTATATAGAATAGGTTGCTTGAGAAACTTATGTTACTGCAATTACTTGGAAAGGCGTTGAGCTCCTCTCCTATTATTTCTCTTGGATATCCTCAACTATAGTTGAAAAATAATAATAGTGGAGCTGGAGCCTTGTTTAAGAGGACACAATTTGCTTTGAGAAACCTGTGTACACTGAGTGTATCCTACCAATTGAACCCAAGACCTTTTTGTCCTGTTCAATCCTACCAATTGAATCAACCCTCATTGACCAAACATCCTTATTTAATTCAGGGAGAAGCTTTCACATTGAAGTTTGAATTTGTAAAATGAATGGATCAATAATTAATTTGATTCTGCACGCTTAGATAGGGGAGGGAATTGAGCTTTCTTTGGTGCTTAGGCACTGAACTTACCTTCATTATTATTGTATTTACAATATTAAAATGTCTTTGTTTTCAGCTCTTTCCTTTGTCCTCTTTCAGGCATTGCTGAGCTGGGGGTGATGATGATGACCACTATTTTAGTAACTCTTGTTATGCTTCTTATATGGCAGATAAACATCATCATAGTGCTGAGTTTTGTGGTAGTCTTCTTGGGATTGGAGTTGATTTTCTTTTCGTCGGTTTTATGGAGTGTAACAGATGGAAGTTGGATTATATTGGTCTTTGCCATAATAATGTTTCTTATAATGTTTGTATGGAATTATGGAAGTAAGCTCAAGTATGAAACTGAAGTCAAGCAAAAGCTGTCAATGGATTTAATGCGAGAATTAGGCTGCAATCTTGGGACAATACGAGCTCCTGGAATTGGTTTGCTCTACAATGAGTTGGTCAAAGGAATTCCAGGAATTTTTGGGCATTTTCTGACCACACTTCCAGCAATACACTCCATGATCATATTTGTGAGTATCAAGTATGTTCCAGTTCCTATGGTCCCACAAAGTGAAAGGTTTCTTTTTCGGCGAGTATGCCAGAAAAGCTATCATATATTTCGTTGTATTGCCAGGTAACAAGCTCAATTTTTTGCATTTTGGGATGAGTGTGGTGTGTACCTGACCTGTATTAGATCAGTGAAGGTGTGAACTTACATCCAGGCTAAGTGGTTTAACTCTGGAAAAAATGAATGGATTGTGAAAAAGAAGTCCTACATATTACTTTTAGAAACATGTGCAATAGCTTTACATGAACATCTCTCAAGGGAATAATTTAGTGAATTCTTACAGGGAAAGTTACAAAGAAGGGATTATTGGAAAAAATATTTATAGTTCAGGACCAATTAATAAGTGGTTAATTAAGTCAATAAATGGTTACTCATTAACCACTCTTTCAACGTAGTTACAGTTGAGTAGTTATTTGTTCCTAAGCTGGAAATATTTTTATCATGATATCCTTTTTGCAATTTCCCCAATAATATATAATCTTTCAATATTTGTGATTAAAATGTCTTTTTATCTTAGAAGTCTGATCTGAACTTTTATATGTTAACAGGTATGGTTACAAAGATGTTCGCAAAGAAAATCACCAGACTTTTGAGCAGCTGCTGATGGAGAGCCTAGAGAAGTTTATACGTCGTGAGGCTCAGGAGAGGTCACTCGAGAGTGATGGGGATGATATTGATTCGGAGTATGAGTACTCTGGTTCTAGGGTTCTCATAGCTCCCAATGGGAGTGTTTACTCACTCGGTGTTCCTCTTCTGGCTGATTTTAAGGATACAAGCAATCCCATTTTTGAAGCAAGCACATCAGAGGAGGTAAGCCCACCGTCTCCTAATCCCCCAGTGCTTGATGCAGAGCAGAGTCTTGAAAGGGAGTTATCTTTTATACGCAAGGCTAAAGAATCTGGAGTTGTTTATCTTCTTGGTCATGGGGATATAAGGGCAAGGAAAGACTCTTGGTTTATCAAGAAGCTAGTTATAAACTATTTTTATGCCTTTCTCAGAAAGAACTGCAGGAGGGGGATCACGAATTTAAGTGTACCCCATTCACATCTGATGCAGGTTGGCATGACTTACATGGTTTGACCATCAATTTTGCAACCCAAATAAAACAAATGCCAGTTAATTTGAAATTATAGTTTAGTAGCAGTAAGTGGGTCTCGGAAAGGTCTCAATTTGGAATGCAGTGTGTATTGTCTGCTTGATCATCACTTCTTCCGGATTTCCAAATTGCTGAATATCTTTCCAGCTCATCATCCGGAAATTGTTCTGAGGTTCCTTGTGGTTGTGGGCTTGCACTGTGGATATATGCAATTGGAATAGGCTGACAATAGAAAAAAACAGATATATGTAAATTAAAAAAAAAAAAAACTATAGATCGCTATGTACACATATATTGTGGATGTGTTAAATTCCACTTCAATGTGATAAACACCGAGTTTTGTACAGTGGCATTTGATTGCCCTTTGATTTTATTCTTTTATCTTTCTTGGGATGAATTTATTTAGTTCGTATTGATTATTTGCCTGTATCCCATCTTTCATGAAACATTTTAGTGATTGAAACTCAAATGAGATCATATTTTCTATTTGAAAGATTTCATTGTTGGGCATTTCCCTTGGTTTTTGAAAGATTGTAATTGGTCTGAACTTTCCCTGACACTATATTTACTAGCTAGAAATTGAAGGGAAGGATAGGAGGAACCAAAACTCTTATTGGCGAGACTGAAAGTATTAATAGATTAGAATTTTTATTTATGCCACCTGCAACATTATTTTTCTATTGAAAGATAGGAGTCTTCATCAACAAATAAAAAGCCTTAAGCATAGAAACCAAGAGAAAGTTAAGAAAATTTTCTTTTTATATTTTCTTATAGGCTTATAGCCGTGTCGGCTATCACAGTTGAGTTATGAGAAATTCTTGCT
Source organism: Ormosia semicastrata (assembly GCA_029884595.1). Lineage (NCBI taxonomy): Eukaryota > Viridiplantae > Streptophyta > Magnoliopsida > Fabales > Fabaceae > Ormosia > Ormosia semicastrata. The sequence continues at coordinate 13,395,276 of JAQQTO010000052.1, forward strand.
TAAATATGAAACTTAATTTAGTATACTAAGTTACTCATATTATTAATCATAATAAATTATGATAACTAATCATTAATTAACTATAATAATTAATTAATTAATAATATAATTGATTTAATATACTTAAGTACTCAGATTTATATAAGAATTTCGGATTGGGCCATTGCAAACATTTTCGTGGTTTTATTTGGCCGCGGTGCTAACCACCGTTTGGTAATGCAACATACAAATTTCTCAATCGCACATAATAAGGATGACGGCATACCTAATATTCCCTAGGACGTTGATGTAGTCAACATGCCAAGCAGGTGAGATGTGGCAATTCTAACAACATGGAAAACGATAAGATACATATTAACAGAATCTGGGCTTGATCTATAATCAGGTCTATAAACCAGAACTAAATAGCCGATAAAGATAAACACTAAGCAGAAAGTGTGTATAGAATGTGGAAAAATGATGGATCTTCTACCTAAAGAACAAAAATGATAGATCCAGCTCATAGATGAAAAGAACTAATTACAAATTAAGAAACGGTGGAAATAATGGAGTCCTCTGAAAATACTTATTGAAAACCCAAAATGGTTATGAAATTTCTGTCTTATTTTAAATAAATTTTGTGTTCATATCCTCTAATCACATCACATGAATTACTTGATGGTGTTCACCATCTCATTGATGGTGTAATTCTTTCATTTCTATACATCCGATTTCTCATTAGTACCGATTTCTTTAATTCATTTCATTCTTCATATGATCACCGCAAGATCAAAGGTTAGAAGTGTATACTCCTGCCATGCTCTACCTGACCTCATATCAGGACGGGGAACCTCGTTTCTGTTGTGTTATTGGGTGCCTCCATCTAACATCTAATATGGGTGCTTTATTTTCTTGTTTTGTTGTGCAATATCAGAATCCACATGGATTTTGATCTTCGGCAACATGCCATGTATTTGTTTCTGCTTTGAGGAAAATTTGAATCTCAAAAGTAACGAGTTAGTCATTACGCCAATGGAACTCAACCCCATGAGAGCACCTGCAATTGATGGAGTCAGCATGGTCCCATTTATAGGAAATAACACTCCAGCTGCAATTGGAATCCCTACCTGTATAAAGATAGAAGTAAAATTACACCATGACAATCGAATAACGAGAAAATTAAATGGTACTTATCCAGATATTCTAAAATCAGAACTAAGAATAGAAACATTAAAACAACAAAAGAATAATCAGTCCTAACTCAGTTGAATTTGGTATGAAAGGAATGAACTATCCCACGTGACCAACTCTGAGTTCCCTACAAAATCAGCACCATGTTGGCAGGGGAATGCTAACAGAAGTGAACTAGAGGAAATCACATATGGTTTAATTGCTCAGTTATGCCTAATAATGAAGAAGAAAGCAGAATTTGCATTTTCCCACATAGCAAACTTTTCTTTGCATACTTGGTAGTCCCTAATTTATTTATTTATTTTTTAAAAACTTTTCTTTTTCCTCTCTCTCCCTTTTACAAAAATCTTGTTATTCACCAAATAAGAAAAAGAAAATAACATGACAACAAGAATTATTTTCTACCTAAATTAGCAACTTGGAAAATGTTAACACAAAAAAAAAATTAAAATTAGCTAAGCTAAATAGCCGAAGTCAATCAGCATATAGCTGAGGCAGATCATGTAAGCAGTTGATAACTATTTGAGTTTATTGGGCCGCCTAAATAATGGGCCTAGGCCTAGTGAGGAAGTGGGTTGCACGTGCCAATGAGAATCTAGAAGGAATTTGGTGTTGAAATGTATAGATAAAGCATTGACTAAGTCAAAAACCACTTCTCTAAATTATAGGAACAGTGAAACAGTTTTATGACCCCTGCAAGTTCAAATGAGGTCTGAAATTGAAGATAAGATTGAGGGACATCATGTGGGCCGGCTTGAACTGCATGGTAGCCATCTTCCTTAAATATAGGGATTAGGTTGAAGTGATTAGCTAGTGGAGCAGTTGTTCAGCTAACTTATACAATGTATTTGGTCTCTAAACTGAAGGAACTTAACTGACATGGTAGTAACTACCACTTTGATTGTTGGTTATGATTCCACAACATTGGAAAGTGGGTACAAAGCTTAGGAAACATGACAAACAGTTTTAGTGGGGGATAACAGCTAGTTTTAAGTCCTATAAATAGTGTTGTAATACTCAATTGTAAACACCACACCACTCAACACAACAACCACTTAATTATCAAACACAAGCCTTTACATTTATCTTTTATCTTTCGGCTATTACTTTTATCACTTTATTTACAGCTCTATCACCTTCTTAACCGCTTTTATGCCTTTACCTTCATTTTTAGTCTTTATCAAAATTAGTTTTTAGTTGATCTTCAAACTAGGAGCTTTCTTTAGTCATCCTAGGAACCTAGAGGAACAAAGTTAATTAGTGTATTGCCTGATCAAAGGGAATCAACTGTTTTGCGAGTTAGCTGAGCCATTCAACTAATTAGTCATGTAGCTGATCTGCTCAGCTAATCATAAAAATTTGCAAACAGAAAATGATACATAATATACAGTTATTTTGGTGCATGCACACAGAAATGTGCAATGGGCAGTGCCAAGCAGGCAAAGGCGATGAGTGTTGATGACCAGTAGCGTTAGTTGCATGATAACATTTTCATTAGCGGTAATATGGTGGTATTGGATGTTAGTTGTTAAGGATGGCATACTTAAATGAAATTACTTTAGACATTGTTTGTATTCCGCATTTTGAGATGAAGAGTTGAATTCCTTCTAATGAAAGGTTCTTTTATATCATCATAATAGAAATTGGACAGCAGAACTTACAATGTTGTATATGAAAGCCCACCAAAGATTTTGTTTTATAGTATTCATGGTTAGCCTGCTAAGCTCCAAAGCATCAAGTAGCTGCATAGACATAAACAGATTAGTTACCTAATATTCATTCCATGTTCTGAATCAACATTCAAAAAGAATTCTGGGTCCACATAATATAATATTCTAACAAAAGTAAAGCCCGGTAGTCAGGACCAGGGCCAAAACATTCATTCACTATTGAAGTAAACATTTCTTTTTATATATTTCCTGTAAATCAACTACTTTGAAGTTTGAATCCACTCTTGATGTCTCTTAGAGATATTAAACACTATTTTTTGACTCTTAACACCTAGTAGCTCAAGACTCCAGTTTATTAAGTATGCCTTTTTCTTATCCCTGCTCATCCCGATCCTTTGTCTATGTGTTTCAATTGTTTGAAAAGGGAAAAAAATACATAAAAAAAAGGAATAGTGGTTCTATGACCCACATTGCCAAAAAGACATGTACTGGTGACATAGATAAGTGAAAAAAAAAAACTGGCTTCTGGTCCTTATACATCATATGTGAGCAATATCTACACTCTCAAAAGCCATTATAAGATTTTAATTAAGGAGTTCTTTGACAAGGTCAAAGCAACCATCAGAAGGGCTGCTTCCAAGTCCAAAAAGTAACTGGTTAGTATACGATGGATTGAGAAAATAGAAGGATAGATGCTAATTGCTATATTATTTCGTGCATTCATGGCAGATAGGTAGACATATAGATTTACTAGAACAGAAATAGCAGAGACAAAAAATAAGTTTAAGAGATAAGATGGTCAGAAACAACATAGATGTAATTTATGCATGTCGTATTCCCAGTGGTGGAGCTTGAACAAAAGTTGAGTGGGGGCAAATAAATTGCTCAATATGTAAATTAATTTACAATGGCACATAATTTACAACAAATTCATATGTAAAAAAAAAGTATCATATATCTAAAATTTAAAGTTTAAGTTATTAAAATTTACAACCACACTTTTTTTTTTCAAATAAGAAGCAAGAGTGGGCTTCATGAAAGTGAATGAACTGCACACAGATTGTGAACTGACTAGTCTATGAGAAATGATAGCCACACCCAAAAAGGGGGATCGAAAGAAATGGAGGGCCATACAATTTTTACATCATATTTGGGGTCCAAATTATTTTTTTTCCCTCATGTTTCTCTAAGAATTTTCAAAATTTTGGGGAGGGTCATGGCAGCCACCTATCATCATGAAGCTCCACCCGTATATAAACACAAAGACATGCATAAGCAGAAGCAACGTGAAAAAAGCCCTATCTTTCAGTATTGAAGAAATTATTTTCACATGCCATTTTCACAAACAGTAGATTTATTTTAAACATAAATTTTATGGTTGATGGATGAAGTAAAATTAAAAAAACATTGCAATAAATTGAAGAAAATAGAAGAAAGATAGTTTTTGAGAAATATACGAATGTTTTAAACAAATTAGAAGAAAAAAAAAATTAAGGCAAATAACTGTTGAATTGGAGGGTTTTAGGTAAGAAAGAAGGAAAAGAAAGAATAGAGACTTCAAATAATATGAGATTGATATTGATTTGATGTGATAATAATGTGATACAAAAGACAAACTCAATAGTCCTATTTATACTAATACTAGACTCCTAATCTTAATTAAATAAGGAAACAAATCATTAAATAATAAATATGAAATAACTCATAAAAGATCATCTAAGATATTTTAAAATATTCTCTAAGATACAATAAAAGATATTATGAGATATTTTTCTAATATTCTAACAATAACAATTACCTGTGAGAGCTGGTTGTGCATCAATACGATAGAAGACACCTCACTAGCAGCTCCAACACCTCCACCTAGTGCAATACCAATATGTGAAGAAGCCAGGGCAGCTGCATCATTAATTCCATCACCAACCATAGCTACAATGTTCTGATCTTTCTGTAGTTCATTTATGAACTTCTTTTTCTCATCTGGCTTCACTCCAGATAGCACCTGCAATTGCCAACATATGTAAGACATCTAATAAACAAAAATTTTCCATGTACTAAAAAATTATTAACTAGCAAAAAAATATTTTTGGTACATACGGATTCAGACCCAAGACAACTATCCAAACACCTAAGCTGAAGTCCAAATAGCCAGCAAAAGACTGATGCCACAAGGTGGGAATCAATTACTAAAACATCAGTCACACATACACGGAGAGAGAGAGAGGGTTTGATATGGTAAATTTAACTCAAATGGCTGCTACTACAAATATTTGCAAGCTTATGAACCAAATATAAAACCTGGGAGGGTATTGAAAATTGACAGAGTTTGTAGCTCCACCCTTGTATCTATCATAAAAAGTGAACTAGTAAAAATTTCTGACTAATCAAGCAATTGATGGCTCAATGCTGCTGAAGATGATCATTTACAGCTGGGAGATTTGATTATGTAGAACAAGCAACCCTCAGTTCTTAGACTCTCTTCAATGGAGTAACATCTTCAACATGACAATGACCATACATAGACTGTTGTTTTCCTAATAGTTATCTAAAAATTTTGATCATGGCACCAAAATCTCAGCCTTACAAGTGCTCTTATTTATAGAAAGATTATGTCAAGGTATGTTGAAAACCTTTTACCTTCTCTTTAGGAATTCCAACAAGAGATGCAACATACTCAGCTGCATTCCTTTTGTCTCCAGACAGCATGTATACATCAATATCTTGCTTAGACAATGTGTCAACAACGTGTCTTGCATCTTCCCTTATCTCATCTTCAAAATAAATTAGGCCAGCTAGAGTATCATTTACTCCAACATATACAACAGATTGGTTTTTATAATCCTCCACTTCTTGATGGATACTGTTGTTAACACCATGCCTGCACAAAGGAAATGACCTGCTGATGGTTTGAAATTTATAAAGAAAACAGAAAGAAAAATTCTCCAAGATAAGAATATTATAATAATATGTACTTGTTAGAATACAATCAAAGCTATCCTCCTGTGTCTTAGTGAAATGGATGAATCTAAAGCAAGTAAACACACCGATATGCTTGCAATCAATTGAAAGAAATATCCCCTTTACAATAAATTAATAAGAAATATTAAAAAAATTGAGGTACATCCTATCTTGTGTATCTTCCGAATATGATAAAAGAATCAAATACTCGAGTACCTGGTAATCCATTCCAATGTCCCAACAGAAACCTTTTTGTTATCAATGGTTGCTACTGCACCAGATCCAGGTTCTTCAAGGAATGTTCCATCTGCTACCTACAAATTTTGCTGTAAGGCATAATCTGACAGTTGTATCTTCATCAATTTTAGGACAAGAAGTTGATGCACTTGAAACATAAAATGCACACATTACTACCAATAGGTTTTACTACACAGAGCCCGTTCCATTAGTGAGTTAGTCAGACTATCAAAATATTATATACAGTGCCTATTAATGAGTCAGTCTGCTATAGGTGGCATATACAGACTGTAAAAGGGTAGAAAACACAAAGTGCAGTACCAATGGACATGTCTTCTAGAAAGATAGCAACTCAATTGCCAAAACAGATCATGCAGTGTTCTTCATGTCAACAGGGAAAGGACGAATAAAGCAAAGAGATAACCCCAAATACAGAGAACAAACATTATCACGCAAAAAAATGAGCACCTTAGCATTATGACAATTAACTGCGAGAGCAGCATCCACAATCGCTTTCCCAACTGGATGTACTGAATTTGATTCTACCCCAGCTGCTAACCTCAGAACTTCAACATCAGACCAAGCATTTTCTTCAGTTTGGCTGCATTTAAAAAGCAATGTTATATAACCTTAGTTGCATAACTGCAACAAACGAAATCATATAAAATCCAGAGGACAGACACTATTTAACTTAGAAAAGTACAAAGACAGAGGATAATTTTATTTAGATATTCATAATGATTCAACTCCTAAAAATACCTGAATGCAGAGGAAATGAGAAATATCATTTGATTGCATGAATATACACAGAGAACAGGACATAAAGTTGAAGTACTTCATAATGTAACACCCTCAATAACATGTTAGGCTTGTATATGGTGATAGAGGTATCCTAATACTTGCTTGACATGCCTGTGTAATTTTGTGACAAACTGAGTTAATTTAGGCACTTTACTGCAACACAGAAGGTGAAAAGTAGTTTAAAATGACTCAGATAGTAACATAAATTGCTAAGTTGAGGGAAATAAGCTAGAGAATTTGTTTTTACATCACAAATAGGTGGAAGAGGATGTAATTAAAATTTGAGAATAATTAGAGTTAGTTTGGTATTTTTAAGCACATTAGTTGTGTGTTTTAATGCCCCGATTGACTAGTCGCAGATATGAAAAAATAGGATAATGGTAAAACAAGAATTTAGATGAATCATAAGATTTATTCTAAAGTTGTTGGAAGTTAGGAAACTTGATTTAACAAAATTTAAATGTTCTTAACAGATCAAGAAGTTGTAGCAAATATCAGAATGACTTTTGAGTCATTGTTCCTATCCTTTTTCTTTGTTTTTTTCTCTCTTTTCTCTCCATTGCTCATGGATGGAAGACAGAAAACAGGGGAGAAAGAAGAGAGAAAGAAAGGGGAAGAAAGAAAGAGGAAGAAAAAGAAAGAGGAAGCAAGGAAGATCAAAGAGCAAAGCTAGAGCTTTATCATCATCTACACAAGAGGTAGGGGTGCTTTACTTCATCATCTCCTTCTCATCTTCATCTTGTTCTTAGTTATTCTTGATGAAGGAAAAATGGGTTTTAGTGATGTTAGTGAATGTTGAGGCTTGATTCTTGCTTCTATAGTTGAAGTGAGTTTGTTAATAGCTTGTTTAAAGCATGGTTATTAGTTTTGATCCGTTAGAATCCATTGGTTTCACTTGGGTTGTGAGTTTGAGAAATGGGTTTCTAGGTGTGTGATTGAATCTTTTATCCATGTTTGAGAGAGTTGAGAGGTTGTATGTGAGTTACAACATGATTAGAGACCTTGAATGATGATAGAAATCATTTAGGAATTGATCTTGAGGGTTAGAACTTGGTTGGAAACCAAGATTATGCAGAACATGTTTATGCAGAATGCTTTCTGGTGTTCTGGCGCCTAGGCGCAAGAGTTTGGGTGCCTAGGTGCCCAAAGACCAGTAGAACAGGGCAAGCATTCTGATAGCTTGCGATGTTAGTAGCATAACTTGAGTTGTAGTCATCGAAATGACCTACTACTTGTTTCATTTGAAAGCTAAGATCAAGGCTTCATGTAGTAAAAATTTCAGATTTTTAGAACAACCCAAGTAGCACTAGTTTCGGTTTAAAGTTGAGTCAAATTCTGCAGAAACAGGCAGACTGACACCTAGTAAACCACATTGCATAACTTCTTGCTCCGAGGTGTAAAATACATGAGACAAGTGGCATTTTGAAGCTAACATGTAAGGCTATAAGAGGTAAAAATTTCAAGAATTTTTCACTCTTAATGCATTCCCAGTTTCAATTTAAAGTAAGATCAGATTCTGGTAAAACAACTAGTTGCCCTGTTTCAGCCTTTGCCTTTCGTTGCATAACTTTAGCTACACTAAGTCAAATGAAGTGAGGTTTGTTTCATTTGAAAGATATGAGATAAGGCTATTTTCCCATAAAATTCCAGAATTTTTGGAAGTTAGGATATACATTTGACACATTCATGAAAGTCAGCCCTTCTAGGTGCCCAAAGTGGTTTCTCCTAGGATAGTTTTTATGGGAAATTGGAGTTCCATACTTGCTTGGATGCCTTATATATGCCTAGTAGAATGTGTTGAGACACTAATAGGGATATTTCATAGAGGAAATGATTACCTTGCATATATGGGAAAGTAAGTGAACTTAAACATCCAATAGTTACGGGTTGCCATAGGTAGGTATCTAGTTCCTTAGGCAACATAGAGTTGCATTTGATATCACATATGATTTGATGAGGATAGGGTATACTAGATACAAGTAAGCTGAGTTCAGTTGGCAATAGTCATTTGTCATAGTGCATGAGTTGCTCCTAAGAGAGGAAGTGGAGCTAGTGATGCATGAATGGACTTAGTAAAGAGTTATTGAAGAAGTACAAGTCTTTAAGCATTCCATAAGTTAGGAATTGCCTAAAGTAGGTATCTAGGACCTTGAGCACACTAGTGTGACATAGGTTATCACTAGTGGTGTGAAAATAAGGCAAGCTAGATACAAGTATTTTAAGTATGTATTACTTAACAAGAAACATGGAATATGTTCCTTTATGAGTTAGAAGTGAGCTGAGAGTACATGTTTGCTAGAGTTTAGTTCTTCACTTGAGTAGAGAGAATCATGTGATGAGTTAATGTGGTGGTTTTGTATGAGTTAAACATAACGCCGCATAGCCTCCTATACTTGCTAATTCCCAAGTTGAGTAATCTTTAATGATGTACAATCATTTGGCCAAAGGAGATAAATAGGAAAATCCAAAAGTCTCTTTGAATGAGGATTTAGCCCTAACTTCTCATTAGTGCCAAAATTATTAGTTTTTATGTAGTGAAAATAGTACTCTCATAAGTGTGAGTATGAACCAGTCCACTTACTACCAGATAGTTTGAAGAGTTAGTCTTCTCAAGTCTTAACTACAAGTTTAAAGAGAACGTGAAATATATAAGTGACACACACAATTCTACACTTACATAATTACATTGCATTTCATAATCATCATTCTCGAACATTTCATATGTGTGAGTATACTGCATACATATATATTTCCAATTCCTTGGCAATTGTATGGGCAGTTGCCCGTTGACGATATCTTACAATTGTATAGGCGGTTGTTCAATATCATTGATAGTTATATATGTGAGTTTAAGGGTTATGAATTGACTTAGTGAATGTTTACATAGAGTAAGAAAATGTAAATATTCTAGTGGTATCGAGTAAAGACTCAATTGCCTGTTGCGAATCCTAAATCCAAAGTTAGTAATTTTATTCATAGAAGAAGGTTATATGTGTAGTATTTATAACAAGTTTATGAATCAATTAGTTGTGATATGTTACAATTGTATAGATAGTTGTACTTATCATATGAAAGATGAACTTACGTTATGGATTATGTATTTGTTTAGGGAACCTTTACATAAGAGGAATATGTGGATGTTCTAGTGATATTGAGTAGAGATTCAATGTCTTTATGAAATCATAATCTATTATTGATAAGTTCAAGTAGGATAATGTATGCATGTTTTGGTTGTTTATTCAGTATGAATATTACCAATGCTGGTTTTGGAATTGCTTTTACTGAGAATATATGATTTCTCACCCCGTTGTGTTTCCATGTAAACCCAGGTCAAGACCCTTAAAAAGGGAAAGAAGTTGAAGCATGAAGACTAGTTTTGTTTTAATGCTTTTAGTACAAAGCTTATGTATTGATTTATATTTGCTTTGAGAATGTATAAAGTTATATGTGTAACTCTTTGCCCTCTTGAGGCTGTGATGTATATATGTATGACTTTTTAGTTATGGCTCTCCATAGTTATTTATAAATGTTATGGATTAGTTGATGTTTTAATTTAAAAGTAGCATAACTAATACTGCTTATCCAAGTATATGTCAGATATACTAGGTTACAGGTATTAGGATGTTACACATAACAACACTTTTTCTTTGATAGTGAAATAAAATATTCTGAATGAAGAAGAGCTGAATCAAAATCTTTTATGATAGTGATCACAGATAGAATTCAAGCTCAATGGAAGAAATGGAGAAATGCCTCAAGCGTAATTTGTGACTTCAAAGTGTCTATCAAACTCTAGAAATTCTACCAGACAGCTATAAGACCAGTAGTGCTCTAGGGTAGTGAATGTCAGGTAGTTAAGCGCAGTGTAGCAGAGATGAGAATGCCAAGGTGAATGAGTCAACATTAGAGAAAAGATAAGATAAGAAACAAATGTATTCGAGATACAGTTGGAATAGAATATATTGAGGAGAAGATGACGGAAACTCCCTAGGGTGGTTTGGTCATGACTCATTTGAGAAGAAGACCAATAGAAGCTCTAGCAAGAATTGTGGATCAAATGGAAGATAGTCACCTAAGGTGGGTTAGAGTTTTACTGAAAATTTGGTTTTTGATGGCATCAACTAGTGAGTTAAGGCTTGGTTCTTGATCACAGAGAATTCTCTTAACATACAAAAGCGGAGAGGATAAAAGAATATGATTGGAATGGGGAAGCTGCCTAAAATAATGAACTTCACTCAGGGTTCAAATGTAAAGCTATGTGATCTTGAAATATATGTGAAAGAAAATTCAGAATAGCTGAAATCGCTCAATATGACTCATGTTCAAGTCTTCAATAAAAGTAACTCAGAGTCTCAGATGAGAAGTTCATAACATGTAAACATTTCATATGCTATATGGCCCATATATCGTCAAAATCTTTCATTATGTTTATTAAAGGCAGTGTTTAGGTGGATATGAAACAGATGGCTTAATCTATATTTATAGCTGCATTGGCATGAAATTTTCATTGGCTTTATTCTTTCCCAGGATGCATATTTTTGAAATCCATAGACGAGGCTAAATTGGAGTGTACAATCAAGCATTGGTTTTTCAATCAATGTACAGTTGTATACAGACGATAAAGAGATTGTAGAATTAAACAGCAAATAAAATAAAAAAATTGCAGTGCTATACAGGAATTTATAAGTAATAATTAAGATAGATTGTATAACTGGAGGAAAATATGGATATACTTGCAGTGTTTAAAAACTGCCAAGACTAGCCTAGTCTTGATTTTATTTTTTTGGATAAAAAGACTACGAAAATTTTTGGGAGAATTCCAAATAAAGAGCACTTCTTTAAAATATTTACCATGAAGAAAAAATAATCATTTGATGTGGTTATTATGCATAATATATTGGCTAAAATTGGCTTAAATAACCACACTGAGTGGTTATTGGTCCTTCATGGCAAATAATTTTATCAACAGCTCTTTTTTTTGGAATTCTCCCAAAAATTTTACAGTCAGATGAGTAGTTTACCCTATCAGTGAACAAATAATTGATTCACTTTTCTATAATATGTATGCCAAAGCCAGACACCCACATTTAGCTACCATCTTTCTAGACTTTGATATATTAACAAGGTACCAGATGGGAAGGTTTTCTTCTTTTCATTCATTATCACGTATTAACAATATGGGAATGGATTCTCTCATTTTTTGTTTGGATAGAAAAAGAATTTCATTAAGAAAGAAGAGGATTACAAAGATAGGAGGACAAGATATCCTCCACCAGAAAACTACGAAAAAAGAAGGTTACAAAGAAAACAACAGAAGAAAACTCGAGTAACAATGCACAATGGCAGCCCAATCTCTACGTATATCTAAAACGGCAACCCCCTTTAAAAGACCATGGGCTGAGCACCAAAGAAAAGCCAAAAACCTTATTCTATACCACAACATTTCTACTGACATTGAAACACCTTGAAAAATCTGATTATTCCTCTACAACCAGATGCACCACAGAATAGCAAACATGGCACAGTTCCACAAAATCTTGACCTCTTTTCTTCTTCCAAACCCTTTAAACCTTATTATCAAAAAGGTCTCTAGAGAGTTAGGACACACCCAATGTTCCCCACAAACACCAAACAGTCTATTCCACAATGAATTAGCAATCGAACAATGTAAAAACAGATGTGTAACTGATTCAGAGTTGTGCATGCACATAAGACAAATATTAGGGGAAATGGCCGTTTTAGATCTCCGAATCTGCAACAAATTATTAGTATCAATCCTATTCAGTACCGCAGTCCAACTCATTTCTATTCATGGTTATACCTGATTCTATAATGACAGCAAAATGGATATCATATTGTGTAGATGAAAAACCAGACAAAGTCAACACTCAACACCTTTAGAATAGAATCTTTCCAAATGAATTGATTGCGATAAATGAACGAAAATTTCTTGCCCTACATTACCTTGAATTTGCATTTTGTCTGCATGTAGGAGTGACAATCTTTGTCACAACAGGTCTACCAACCGTCAGGGTCCCTGTTTTGTCAAACACAACAGTGTTTACCATGGCAAACTTCTCTAGAATGTTTCCACCACGCAAAAGTAATCCTCTTGTAGCCCCCAAAGAAGTTCCAACCTGTTAAAAACACACAAAATTGTACAATAAGGCTTAGTTTAAACACAACAATAACTAAGGTGGTGACAGATGTGGACACTATGAAGATGTTACCAGCACAGCAGTAGGTGTGGCTAACCCAAGTGCACATGGACAAGCAACAACCTGCATCAATAAACAAGTATTACTACCAGAACAGATATAAGAACTTTCATTTAAGCACTATCTGAAACTTGAAAGCTTAAAATAGGGTTATTTTCTTTCTTCTATTTCTCTTCTCAAAAGGAAAATAAGAGAAAGAGCAGCAAGGCTGTGTATCAAAATTAACTTTGCCTTCCAAAGCCACTCATCTACATAAAATGAATCAGTTAGTTGGCCTAAGAGCTACTTTTGAGCCAGTATTAACAAAACTTAAGTGCCTGTGTCTCTTAAACAGGAAAAGTTCCTGCATGAAAGGAAAACCCTTACTCCAATTTTTACTTCTAAAGCTATTGCAATTGAAGATTCTTTTTCTTTAAATGCTCGATTGGTCTCCAACAAATATGACATGCTGCATTTGAAAGAAAATATGAAATGGTATATGTATAGCCTTAAAAGGAAGCACAAATCAGGAGATATGGAGCTAATGATGAATACACACACACACACACACACACACACACACGTAGAGAATGAATAAAATTGATTTGAATAATGAATTGTTAAAGAAACAGTCAACCTTTTGAAAAGGCCAAATAATAGATTCTATGTTTCTAACACACTACTAGTCCTCTTACATAAAATCATGTGGAGCTTGAAGCATGGACATTGGAAAAAAAAAAAAAACTACCACTACTTTGTGCAAAAATGTTTAATTTTTAACCATGATCATCAAGGTTAAACTTCACAGTTTAGCCCACTTGTTCCCAACAGCACTTATGCCATGTCAAAAAACCATTCAATCTAAAGGACCAAGCCATTACGTGAGAGCCACAAAATGGATTTTATAATTCTAATTTGCTAACATCATATAGATGTGGGCAAAATATGCTCAAGCTTCCTTGTGCCTCAAAATATGTCATGAAATAATATGAGGCCCAAAGAAAACATATGAAAACATACCAGAACACTGCAAGCAAGCTGCAAAGCCAGTGAAACTGCACTTCCTTGGTATAGAGAAGCAGGTAAAATGTGTGTGCCAAACAGACTCCAGAATGTAAATGTGGTAACAGAGACTGCCATCACTCCATAAGTGAAGTATCCAGCCACCTGGATACACAAAAAGCTATTACTCAATTTAGTGAAGGATATATAAGCATAAAGATAATTGAGAATACCTATAACACCAGCAAAGAAACATATATACACAAATAAGCATAATTTGCAATTTCTTAAATAGTCAATAGACAATGAAATACTCTAACACATAGTAGAAGCCAAACGCCTAATCTTATCTCAAAGAAGCTGCTCATCCAAAGAAATCTCCTTAAAGATGATAGAATTACACTCCAACCAAAAGAGCCAATACCTAATAATTTTGAATGCATAGAACATAAACATTCTCATAAGTTATAACAACTATGATGCTCTGAACCCCCAGTAAGGTCAACTATAACACCCCTCCTCGGCCCCCCAAAAAAAAGAAAATTCCTGCACAGACTTCCAGCTTTACATCTTATCTGACCGTAAACCATTCTGAACTTGTAATACTAACAATAACCAGGTTCCACATTATTTTTGGTCAATTTACCAAGACCATACATACTTCCAAGCCAGAAGAGAGCATTAATTACAATGCTAAATCCGTAAAATCAGGCATCACAATTTGAAGAAACTAACTCTGGCTAGACCACTTATTCTAGAAACAAAACAAAACATGCTATAAAAGTAATATGAGATTCAATAAGAGAACCTGATCAGCCAACCGCTGTACTGGAGCTTCCCTACTTTGTGCCTCTTCAACTAGACGAACAATGTCTCCCATAGCAGTCTCACCACCTGGTCTCCGCACTTCCATCGTAAGAGTTCCATTAAGATTTATACTTCCAGCTGCAACCTCACTCTGCAGATATAAAAACCATCAATCACAGTTACTTAAATCAACTGACCAATACTGCCACAGGTACAGAACTGTGAAAAGGTCAATCATATATCCACAGAAAATGAAGTGAGCCCATCATCCATTGAGAACTTAAGATGCACACATACAACGTGACCATTAAAAACCAAATGGTTTTCCTGTTTATTGATAAACTGCAGTGTCCTGATGACATTAGAACCAATGATCACAGCATCCACCATTGTTTAAAGGAACCAACAATACCTAAAAGTTGTGTCAGAAGCCAAATAAATCCCCGATTATAACAAAATATGTCAAGATAGAATGGTACCCCAGGTAGTTTTGTTACTGGCAGTGGCTCCCCAGTGAAACTTGACTCATCTACAGTGCTTCTACCAGCTCTGACAATTCCATCTGCTGGGATACGGTCCTAGAGAATAGGAGCATATGGGTTAAGAGAAATCGAAAAGCAGCTATGGCAAATATTTTATGCGTGTCACTTGTCAAAATCTAAGCAGAATGTGTTCAAACTTCAAACCACTATTAGCAAAGGTTTTGCAGCACAAACAGCACCATACTTTAGGAATTTGGAAGCAAAGTGGTTAGATGGGTAATCCATCTTTCCCCACTTCCCCCACTTGTGGACGTAAAGCATATCACTATTATCATTTTTTTTTCTTTCATATTTTGTTCGATTCTTTTATCACCCAAAGATACGCTACTAAAATCGGCCTTCATGAAAGAATACAAAACTGAAGCTTCTTCTGATACCAAAAAAGGGGTGAAGGAGCTACATGGTTGTAACTGATAAAATGCAGATTCTGATATTACTTACACCAGGTAACACAATAATCTGGTCTCCAACAGAAAGACTGTCAGAAGGAACTTCAACAATTGAGCCAACCTCTGTTTCCCCATTGTTAACTAGAAGGCGAGCTTTTGATGGCAACATACTAAGAAGTCCTGTCATATCACTGGTTGCTTTAATTTTAGCTCTCTGTTCAAGATTCCTTCCTAGCAAGACAAATGCAATTAGCATAATTGGTTCCTCAAAGAAAGCCTTCCAACCCTGCATAAAAAGTACCATTTAACACAACTAAACTTATATTGATTGCTATTGCATGTCCAGTTGCATAATTTCAAGGAAACAAATATACTTTCTAGCTTCTGATTAATATGTCACATGCAAGCACACAGTGAGCATCTAACCAGCAGTTGGCTTCCATTCTTGTTTGCAGAATGAGAGAGGGCTACAGGTAATTATTACAAGTTTTCTTTTTCTTATATGAGAATAAGATGAATAGAACACTATCCAATTGAAGTAGATAAATAAACATACAGCCTAAGTCACATCCACCATCCTTTAGTCTTTAACCAAAAAGAAAAAGAAAAACTATATCCAGCATTGTAATGTAATTGAGACAAATAGGCTAGATATTAATCATGCATTGTTATGTGTACGGATTAGGGGTGTTCATAAAACTAGACCAAACAAATGAATTGTGTTTTTTTAGTGGATGGTTTGGTTTACAATAAAATATTGTATGATTTGGTTCATGCCATGGTTTTGGGATTCAGTCCAAACCACACGTAATTGTTATTTTAAGTTTCTATTGTTAGCATGTGAATAGCAAATGCTGCTGTCTTGTATTGCAATTTTTATAGTGGCTGACTTGCGTTAGTACTAGCCAATATGTGTTAGCTACCATCTTATTACTACTACTGCTTAGTGGCTATTGACTTGTTACTACTACTGTTAATAATTATGACTTACTTATAAACTACTCAGTTTATTTTATGAACTGCATTTTTTCTCTTCAATCTTGTAAGGAGTAACCGAACCATGGCTTGGAACCAAACCAAATCGGCACCAGTGATTTGATTTGGTCGGCTACATAAATTCTCATGGTTCACTTTGGTTTATAAAAATTGAAAACTCGTGAGGTCAGATTGGTTAGAATTTGAGCCAAAAACCGAACCAAACTGGATTATGACCACGAACATGAACTATGAAGGAATGAGTTGGCTATTATTTCTTTATTTATTGTTAATGACAAAAATACAATCCATTAGATCAAAGTAACTGATTCTATCAATCTACTTGTGTGTGTGCATGCTTGCAAGCATGGGTGCCAGCGATACGTTTATACACACATATATGTATGTGGGTATTGATAAAAGAGATAAAAGAGAGTATTAAGCTCAATCCAGCAAAACAAACCTGAAGAGAATTTAAATATACTTATCTGTGAACTGTTAGTAACCTTGCAAACTATAGCGACATAGCAATCATAAATTTGACATAACTTCATAAGTCATAAATAAATGACTGACAATAAGTCATAGTCAGGAACATAAGGAATTTGAGTTTTCTATCTTCTTTAATTTTTTCAAGGTAACTGAGTTACTAAATGTAGCCAACAACTAAATGAATTCAAAATTACAGGTTGCTGATAACAAACTTCAAAAAGACATTTTACCAATTTTGGCAGAAAGGCAGCAAATGAACTGACTGTAAATGATGATAAAGCCCCAAGACCAACTAAGGTATTCATGTTTGGCGCCCTTTTAAGAAGGCTTTTTAAGCCATCAAGGATAAGTGGGCGGCCAGGACCAAGCAACGTAAACAAAGACAAGGATAGATGAAATCCAGTGGAATGAAATGCATGGATCCATGGTGCCTTTGCTGCAAAGAAATGAGAGAGATGGCCAACAAGACAGACAGCACATAGGGCCCAAGAAACAGCTAGCTCGCGACCTTAGAACAGCATAAGAAAAAGAAAGGAAGCAAATCAATTACCGTCAAGAGTCACAGCAGATGAATCATCAGAGAACCACTCAGATATATCATAAGTATGCTGTTGTTGCTAAATTTAATGTAGAAAAGATGTAATGAGATGCTTACCACTTTCTCTTAATTGTTTACGCTTTTCCTCCATCTTCCTTTCAAAAATTTGAAGGAAATTGTCTCTTGTTGAATCTGCACTTATAGAAACAGCAGAATAGTCAAGCAATCAAATCAACTTAGCAAAAGAATTTGATCACTCTAAAAATTGTAACTTGAACTAAGAGATAAAATTTAAAGATGACAAGCATCAGTTGGAAATACTATGTTGGATTTATGGGAGTCCAGCAATCACCCTAGGACTCGCATGTACGCATGGGTGTACATCAAGAGAGCTTGATAGCCCAGCCTGCCGGTGCGCCATGTATGCGCCGCGAAACCCCTCATACCAGCCCGCAGCACGTTATACACGCGGGGTTATGCGCTGCCACTATAAGGAAATAAAGTTACGCCCTGACTAACAGCTATAGTTTTTTACCTAGTGGTAAGCGTTTGATCCTAACAAGTGGTATTAAAGCGAGGTCGAAGGTTCGAGTCCCCTGGGTGTCGCTGGGGGGGGGGGAGATTGTTGGATTTATGAGAGTCCAACAATCAACCTAGGACTTGCATGTACATATGGGCATACATCAAGGGAGCTTGATAGCCGGTGCACCATGTGTGTGCTGCGAAGCCCCTCATGCCCGCACATAACACATTATAGACGTGGGGCTATACACTGCCACTATAAGGAAATAAAGTTATGTCTTGACTAACAGCTATAGCTTTTGGCTAATCCTAACATACTATAACTGGATTCGTCAGAAAATTTTTAGGGAAAATTACCATAAAGGAATTCTTGGTAAAAATATTTCGAGTTTTGGAAAATTAACCACTCATCTGGTTAACGATGTTCAAAGAGTGTTTATTAAGTAACCACTTATTGACTTGATTAACCACTCAAGTGGTTAATTATTCCTAGACTGGAAATATTTTACCATGAATTCCTTTCTTGTTTGTATTTGTCTCAAAATTTTAACACTCAAGCGGCAGAATAAGTTCTGATTCCAATGAGGCCTCCATGGCAACAAGTCTTGTGGAAAAAGCTAATCTCCCACATATATATAGAGGAATAATGGGTTAGCAGGTAAACAAGTTTAAGGTGGTGGTGCTTCATGCAATCTAAGGTATAAGTAACTTATAGCAGTAGACAAGGATTTACATCGGGTTCCCATCTCAGATGTTTTGCAATATAATCTATTCTTCCCAGTTATTTTCTAAATTGGTTTTTGTTGAATTGGAGGGTTTTAGGTAAAGAAGGAGGAAAAGAGAGAATAGAGACTTAGAGTAATATGAGATTGATACTGATTTGATATGATGATAATGTGACATAAAAGACAAACTCAATAATCTTATTCATACTAATACTAGACTCCTAATCTTAATTAAATAAGGAAACAAATCATGAAATAATGAATAAGAAATAACTCCTAAGATCATCTAAGATACTCTAAAATATTCTAAGGTATAATAACGATATTATGAGATATGTTTCAAATATTCTAATAGTTTGCATAGTGGTCACTAGTAAGAAGTGACAAATATGCATAAGGGGAATATGGTCTATAAAAAGAAAGAATATACTTTAAGCCTCAAGCTAAAAAAGCAGAAAAGCTCGAATCATCATTTTCTCCATCATACATGATAAAGAGAAATCAATGAGGGGGAGAAAAAAAACACATTATGATAGGAGAAGAATATAGTTACAACCATAATAAAGGTATTGAAATGTTTATTATACTATAGTGGGTAAAAATAAAATACAACAGCTGTGAACATTAATTGGGTACACAACTATATATACCCATCTATCATACATACAAAAGAAAACATAACCAACTTCACATGAATAAGAGTCCTCAAAATTCTTAATAACTGTTGAGTATTATTGTCGTCAGTAATGATTAAATGTATCATTGGGAATTATAGGAGTTAATGTCCCTAGGAAATCAGAGTTATAGGTGTTGTAAATAGTGTAATGATTAAATGTATCATTGGGAATTATAAGAGTTAATGTTCCTAGGAAATCAGAGTCATAGGAAATAGCTGATTCTTTCTTGTAAATGTAACACTATATTTATTTCTTAGTGTATATGTATATCAAAGTGCTGAGTGCTACTCACTTAAGCAATTCACCAAATCTGTGTTCAATCTCTAAGACTTATCAGTTTTCTCAAGTATAACTAAAGGATTGCTACTTTCACATTCAACATCAGCAAATTCTTCAACATGCAGGGCCGCCTGAACATAGACATGGCTCTCCAATACCCACCACAAGAAGCCACAGATACTCACCTACTGAAGGGAGAAATTATAACATCGATAATGGTTTTTAAACTATCCTATAGATCTAAGCACGGTGGATATAAGATTTCAAAATAGTTTAGTCATATAAAAGGTATCATGGTTAACTTAGAACCTCATGAATTGAGGACATACCATTGACTCCAGACAACCACTCTTTTGCATTTATATGGTGAATGAAATAACTCCTTCAGTTGCTATCTTCCTCACCTGCCACTTAACCCACCAAGCTTCATGTAAATCAAATGAACTCTACAACATATGATAACATCTGATCTCATAAGAAAGTAATGGCTGCTAAGTGGACAACTAGAGGACTAAATGCGTCCAATATCATATGTTACGTCTATTTGGCAACTCAAAAGTACCTCCGTGCTTAAGAATCATACTTCAGAAAGAATCTTGTTTATATTGTTCCCAAATTGAAGTTTGCTAGGAAATTCGGCTGCCAGTCATTTATCCTCACATACAATTTAAGAATTTCCAACCAAAATCCTAGCTTCAACTTCAGTCCTTAAAGTATACTTGAACCTTTACCACTAATATCAACAAGGACTCAGAATAATTACAGCTAGTAAACTTTAGAGATGGTGAGAATCTGGAAACATAGCAATGGACAAGAATGAGGTGTATATACTTATAAACATGAAACAAGACACATGAACCCCCAATTCAGAGTGGTTGTTCACAAATAATGAGTTAAATATTTTAAAGTATGCCCGAAAAAAGGAAGCAATCAACATTCAACAATGAAAAGCCCAACTAATACAGATATTCCAACTATTTACTTAATACTTGAATTACTATTTATCCCAGTCCCAGGGATACATAGACCAAAGATAGCAAGCCCATTGTACTAATAACAATATACATTGCAATAATATCTTGGTAAAGTCTCAACTTAAAAGCAATTTCAATTGCCAATAGAAAATATCTTGAAACAAAACTTAATACTGAACAAGTCAAGAATTTCAAATAAGTTATAATAATATGCTTGCACTATGACCAATAATCAAGCAATTTACTTTAACTGTTTAAAAATTCTAACAGTAATACAAATGCAAGACATTACTAAGATGGGATGGGCATAGGTGCGAACAGATAACATAATAAAAGGATGGACAAGAAGAATAACCAACCAAGCATACAATTTTTATGAGAATTATGCAGGTAGCAATATAATAAAGGAAAAAGCCACTATATTGAGCCAATGAAGGTTGGCTCAATTGGTAGGAGCAACCTGTGTTGACTCAAAGATCTTGGATTCGGCTCTTGATGGTGATCCTTCATTGGAAGGTCATCAGTAAGTACCAGGGTAAGCCCTCGTTGAGGCTTGTTGCATGCCTGACCTTGGAATGAGACAACGTCCCATCCCCCTAAACTTTTTCCAACCAAAAAACACACAAAAAAATAACTAGGTTGATGATCTTGAAAATATACCTCGAAGGCTAGAATTAAAACCACAGCTAGTTAAATGCTCTGCAAGTGCCTCCCCTAATTGCTTTTGCCAATTTGGTGCAGTCTTTGCTTCAGATACAGGCCAAATTACTGCTGTCTCTGTTGTTAGATTTACACTAGCAGATGACACTTGTGGCTGTTCATTGACATAAAAAGTAAAGCTCCAGGATTTACATTAGTGAAAAGTAAAAAAACAATATACGCTCACTCATTTAAAGAAGATATAGAATTTGTATCTACCTCACATATTTTTTCCTTAATTTTTCTTTTTTTTAATGCCAATTTTACTCTTCCACACAAACTAGTTTCCGAACTCAATTTTTTTTTAAATAAGTATATAAAAAAGCAAATTCAAATTAAAAATTCTCAAATATGAAACTCCTGCATTGCTTTGAAATCTCTAAGCATAATTTTTCCACCTCAATGCTAATCATCTCCAAGAACATCCACAGACTTATGAAATCAAAAAATCCGCCCACTCATAAAATGTCCAATTCCAATCAATAAACTGTGTAAACTTATCAGAACACCGTTAACATTAAAGTCAACGTGTAAGAACCGCTACAAAATAATGCAATTTAAGCATCTAAACCAAATCAAATTCTAATTCCAACAACTTACTTGATTTTCCAAAATCCTTTTCACATTCGCTGCACATCCACCGCACATCATTCCCTATCACACACACAGAAACAAAACTGTATCAAAGAAGAAGAAGAAGAATGCAATGAAACTTCGCAGAGCGAAGAGTATACACACCTCAACATCGATAATAATAACATCAGGCGAAAGTGCCGAAAGCTCCTGAGCCGCGTCTCCAACCAATTTGAGACTACCATCTCCAGACTCACCGCCAGAACCGCCGCCGCCGCCGCCGGCTCCAGCGCCGCCATTTCCTCCACCGGCGGAAGAAGCAAAGGAGGCGGCGGAGCTCGAAACGCACTGCGGATGGCACGGCGTTCGCGGGAGCAGCGAACGGAAGGCACCGAGCGAGGGCAACGGCGGAGCAGAAGCGAAAGAGGCGGAGGAGGTGGGAATGCGGCAGCGGTTGTAAGAAGCGACAACGTGTTTGAGGTTGCGGCGGAGGAGCAGATGTTGAGGAGCTCCGGTGAAATGGCGGTGGAGCGCTTTGAGAAGCGCCATCTGCGCCGTCGTGGTGACGGAAAACGCAGAATCCATTGGGCTCAGAATAGAGAAGAGTCGTACACTATAGCTATGTAGGTTATTATCTTCTCATAAGTCATACCAATGGCTGCTTTTTTCAGAATTTTCTATATATATATGTTCGGTGTTTTGACTTCACTGCCGTGTCTGTTAAACGTTTTTCTTAAGGATAACTAACATTTATACACTCGTCGTTAAAGAAATTATTGCATGCTTTTTTTATATCATAATAAATGCATATTCATATTCTATAATAGATTATTATTATCAATTATAAATTTATAATTTAAAATTTATATAAATTTATTTAAAATTAATAATAAAAATTATTTTTGAAATATATATTAAGCACAAGAATATATTAAAATTTCTCCTTTAATTACCATTGGTTTCTTGTTTTTTAAATACCTAAATCTATAACTCAAAAAATATGAAAAATGTGAAATAAAAATAATATACAAGAAGCATTATTCTTCTTGATGTGGGATGGAACTCTTCTTAATTCAATTATGCTATTTGATGTACCAAATTTTTTACATTACTTTTATATTAGTGATAAGCATAATAAATAAAATATATTATATAATGATCCAGATATTAATTGACTAATATTTTGAATAATCATTTAACATGTTATTACCATTATAGAAGTGATGTATAAAATTTGGTGCAGAATTTTTTTAATTATTATTGTTGATATTATTAATTATTATAGGTAATGACTTGACACGTGATCATATCTCTCTGCTATCTCTATTAATTATTATGATTTAGTTATAGAGATGGGTTACACTAGAGTATAAAGGCACTGCTCAAAGTTTTGAAAAAAAAAATCTACCAATTATACTTGTGTTGTCTTATTATTACTGGAATAAGTTATCACAAAACAAAACGTGTATACCTAAATACCTACCCAAAAAAAATATGTGCATATATACCTAATTGCATTAGCGTATAATGACTGTCTTCATAATGTATGTTGTACAAGTGAAAAAGATTTGGATTCTTAAAATATGTAATTTTGAATTTAATCTTAAAATTTATATATATAAAAATAATATTATTAAGATAAATTTTTATTTAAATATCTAATTATATTTTAAGATATTAGTCTATTATCTATTAAATAAAAAATATAAAAAATAAATAAATATAATGATTATCTTCGATGCTAATCAAACTTGCTGGTTGTTAGAACAAATTTTGTGGTAGGTTGCATCTATTTAATATTGTATTTAATTTTAATGTAGTGTAAATGTAAAAGTGTTTTATATTTGTATTTAATGATGTGTTATCATATTATTTAATAAATTTAATATTTTATTTAATTGATAATATATTCAAAATTATTTAATGATATGACATATTATTAAATATAAGTGTAAATTTTTTACACTAATAATATATTAAAATTAAATTCTTTAATATTTTTTCTCATTTCTTATGATGAAACTAAATTCACTCATGCAGTACTTGTATTATTTTATAATTTTTTATTTTTAATATTATTAATATATATTTATTATTATTATTATTATTATTATTATTATTATTATTATTATTATTATTATATATGCAAACTCTGGTAACATATAAAAGAGCCTTACTTAAAATGACACGTATAAAGGTTTCGCAAACTCCTTAGACTTAATGTAGGTTTATCATAAGCTTGGAGGAGGCCAAGTTCAGCAAAATGAAAGAAAAAAAATAATTATTGAAGAAGTATTTTGATTTTTTTTTGGACAAATGAAAATTTAAGGAGAAAAAAAAGGTTTCTAACTTTTAATATCAGACATGTCATAAGTTTCAATAAGTGTTTAAAATAGTACTTAAGGATGACTTATCAATTAAATACTATTGACAGTTGAATCCAAAATCTTTTTACAAATGATGTTTGATTCTATTAGTTGTGTTAACCCTAATTAGCGTATTTGAATTTAATTAGGCACAAGTATTAGATTAATTTGGCTAGTGCATAACTAGCTCATTGTAAAATTGAAAAAAAAAATCCTCAAAGTAAATCCATAATGAAGGATTACACCCACTATGAATACCAAACAGAAGCTTTTAAAGGGAAAGAGTAAAAAGGCTTTCGGCATATATAATACATGCATTTTGTTCTTGCTTATACTTGAGGGGATAATCCGAGACTAGCTGATGATGTTAGAGAATTTCACATCAGTTGGTCTCATGGTGATTCGTTAGTCGAAAATGAGGTGAAAGTATTTGAAAAGACACTTTAATACTAAAGTTAACTTCAAAGTGAAATTAATGAAAAGTAAGGATATAAAAAGAGAAGTAAACAAATTTGAGATAAGCCCATTAATGTAGTTAGATAGAAGATGAAGTTCCTAAAGCTTAAGATAATAGGTCATGTAACTCATGTTGGACTTGAACCCAATAGGGATACCAATTCAAAAGCTGAGGCTCGCTGGTAATATAAGTGGAAGTGTGATGCAAATGTGCGGTGTGTATAAGTTAGAGCTTATACGTGTGTAAGTGTGGTGGCGAGATATAATGAGTCCTCCTATTGTGAGTGTAAAGAGTTTTGGTTAGATATGGCGTTTATATAATAAAGCCAATAATTCTAGTGTGTTCACGGTCTAGCATATGAGGACTTCGTAAATAGGCTTAACCTAAGCCTTCAAGCATCTTATGGTTCTGTTTGGCATATCATATTAAGTCTATTAAGCTTAAGGGCATATTTAACATGACGTATAATATTTGATAAGATAAGTTTATACAATACATTATGACTTTATCAGTTATTTGGTGCGACTACATTATTATATAAGTTTATCCAGCATAATCTCTCTCATATATTAAAATAACGTATAACTTAATCAAGTCTTGGGGTGGAATTAGGTCCGATTAAGTTTTGATGGATAAACTCATATGAAATTATTTCATTTACAACCCTATCACTCGAACATCAATCATTCGTGGCAGAGCACCAGTCATCGCTAGTCCGACAACAAGCACCACCCTGCACATGGACTGACGAAGGCGCGACGAACCGCGAGCTAATGAAGTGAAAGACTCGAGCACCGCAAACAGATGAACTGACAGAGGCGCGACGAACTGCGAGGTCCGCGACCACCACTCGGGTGTTGTCCACCGCTACCTCAACCCCTCCACTGCGATCGCCACTCAAACAGACCAAGTAATGATTTATTGTATGAGATACATTGTTTTGTGACTTACTGATTTGCATTGGAAGTTCCAACAATGGCGAGAATAGCGATACTTCTAGATCTATGGAGGAAAAACCAAAACTTTAGCTCTGGATTGCACTCTGTGCCTGCCTTTTAGTATTCTTCCTTCTTCTCTGTCTTTGCTGTCGTTGCCTCTTTTGCTACAGGGACTAGTTTTGCCTCAAGGGCTTTGTTTGGGTTACTAGTTGCATATTGTGATGCTAGCTTTGTTTATTAGCTTTTATTTCTCCAAAAATTAGTATAACATGATAATTTTGGATGAATATAGTATATTTTTTTATTAAAGGGTATTTTTATCAAAAGTGTTAAATTTTTTTTATCATATCTAGTATTATACAGTACATCAACAAATACATGATAGTATTATCTTATACAACACAATATCTTATACAATATCGCACAAAACACTAGAAAGTATTAAAATTTTATCAAGCCTTATACTATTAGTTCTAATACAATCAGGTTTTATCCTATCCTACGTACCAAACGGCTCTAATAGAATAAATTAATACAATACATTATGACTTTATTAGTTATTTGGTGCAAATACTATATTGTATAAGCTTATTCATCAAACCTCTCTTATACATTAAAATGATAGATAACTTAATTAATCGAACCTTGGGAGGTGGGATTAGGTCTGATTGAGTTTAGATGTATAAGCTCTTTTAAAAGACTTTTCTATTACAATTCTAAATATCACAATACCCCCAACCTTTATGTATTAGGTCGTATTAGGCCTGATAGGAGATAAACTAATACAATACATTATGATATTATCAGTTATTTGGTACAAATATTATATTGTATAAGTTTATCCATCAAACCCCTCTTATACATTAAAATGATAGATAACTTAATCAAGCATTGGGGGATGAGATTAAGCCCGATTGAGTTTTGATGTATATATAAGCTTCTATAAAATCTTTTCCATTATAATTCTAAATATTCTGATATCTCCAACTCTTACGTATTAGGCCTTATGTTATCAGGTCTTATACTATCAAGTCTTATCATATTATTCATTCCAAACAGGTCCTATATGTTTGTGTGAACATGAATCACTAAGAAAAAAATAACTACAATATGAAACTGTTGGAAACTCATCTTGTAATTATCAAGTAACTAGCATATGTTTTTAGAAGAAAAATGTAAATACTATGTTCAAGTGCTGAAATAGATTCTTTAGGGGAATTGGAAAAATGTATTCTAGGAGATTACATGAGTACTCCTAGCATTGTTTATTTTATTTAATAATTAAATTAAATATATGACATCTTAATATTTTGTACTTTCCTTAATTTTTAGAACTTGGGAATTCGTATACCACAAGTATTGCGTTTGGATTTTTATTAAAAAAAAATATTGCATACAAGTTAAGTATATTAGATTAATTATATCATTAATTATGAGATAATAATTATATCTAATTAGTAATTAATTATCACAATTAAACGTAATAATATAATTAACCTAATACACTTACTTAAATATTATAGGTTTATGCAAAAACTTCTCTTCTATTAAACTTTATTTGTACTATCTTGAAAATCATTGCTCTATTCCACAAACCTATTGTTGATACTCAATTTTGTCCATAATTTTTTTTATTAATTGATACTTAATTGTAATTTTTTTAAATCACTTTTTTTTTTTATCGTACAAATAATAAATTTTATTTATTTAGTTATTTATTTATTTATTTTATTTTCCTAATCCTAAATACCCATAGCCTTTTGGCACCCCTTCTACGGCTACATTCAGTTTCCCTCACGCAACTAGCTACCATGCTAGCTTCTACATACCCAAGAATCTGAGCAAAATTTTCCAGTTCCTGCAGGGAGAAGCGTGAAAGAAGTTGCAATGTCTCCAAACTCTGCAAATCACCTATGGCAAGTAACCTTCAACTTCCCCTATAAAAACCCAACCCACTTCCTTACAGGGATCTTTTTTTTTCTGAAAAAAATTCAGTTTTTTGGAAAACTCATTCCGATTACAAAAATTCCTCCCCAGATATTGATCGAAACTAACACACAAAAAAGAAAAAAAAACAAACGATCAAAAATTTTCTGCCACTATTCATCATCTTCTTTCCCAATCTCCTCTCCACCTCACAACCTTCACCATCAACAAACCAACAACATCTCTTCCACCCAAACCTCACTACACGTTCGCACTTTCATTACCCACACCCACCATTAAACCGCCATTAACAATCAAATAACCACCCACACCCACCATTAAACCACCATTAACAATCAACCACCATTAACAATCAAATAACCACCCACACCCACCATTAAACCACCATCAATCAACCCCAAACCAAGCACCCACCAAACCCGACCGGCCAAAGACGTGCCGTATGTCCTCGAACCCGTCGGTCGCCGCCACACTCAAGCCGGAGCTCGTCGCTCTCGGATCTCGCAAAGCAACCACGCCTGCCGCTCCACCCGCGCCCCGTACCGGTGACCCGGCTTCGTCCTCCACGTCGCCGATCTGTTGGTGAGTTTTCTTCCCCCTTCTCCATTTCTTTTGCCCCTCCGTAACCGAACCCCTTTTTTTCTCTCTGTTTCGTTTTTTCCATTCCCTTCCCATTTCTTCTTTCTTCTCCGTTTTGTTTTTCCACTCCCAGAGACTAAAAAGTCTCTTCTTCTTTTATTTTGAGTTAGTCACGTGAAGACCAACCTTTCTCCACCCCCTTTTTTTTATTACTTTTTAGGCCCATTTTTAATTGGCTGGTCGTGAAGACCAGCTCCCACCCTTTTTTTTTCTTTTTTTATGACCTTTTTGCTTTTAAAAAATAAAAAAAATAAAAATTAAGTAAATATTTGGATATAAATGAATTTTTTTTAGAATAAGAAAAAATAAAAATAAAATAAAAATAAAAAATAGAGAAAAATCTGAAAATAAAATAAAATATGTTAAAAGTTGTTGGATTTGTGATGTTTATATTAAATCTCATTTTTATTATTATTTATTTAGTTCATGAAAAATTATGTTTACTTGTTTGTCTTTGTATTTTTTTAGAAAATAAAATAAAATAAAATAAAAAATATGTTTTTTTTAATCAATGTAATGACCAGCGATGATGATTGAATAGCAAATATTATCTTCATTGTCATTTGAGATTATAAGAGTTTATTGAATAGTCCGGTACTAACTTGAACTCTGTGCAAGAATGTTTTTGGTTTCAAATAATTTTTTTTTAAATTCCTTTTCTTGATTAAAATCAATTAACTCACAATCATTTTCTAAAGAATTACGTGACTTTGAGTTCTCCATTGCACCAGGAGATACGTAGGAGCAGAAATCCATTTCTGTCAAGCCAAAAAAATAAATTTTCATAATTTGGTTGTTTCTTTTAGTTCTTTTCAGAAAAATAAAAAATGAAAACATATTAAATAATTACAAGGTCTTTTGTTTAAAGGGGTTAAAATAAATATATTTGAGATTATTAAAATTTGCACAACTAACTTAAGGTACCGTTCATGAACGGACAGTGTAGGGTGCTAATATCTTCCCTACCTGTAATCGACTCCCGAATCCAAACTCATTTTCAAAAGACCAGTTTTCCTAATTTAAATAAACATTGGTGGCGACTCCATTGATTTTATATTTTTCGGTCGTCCCGTCGCGATCCCGGTTGCGACGGCTGGCGACTCCATTGGGGACACTTAAAGAGTCAGGCTTGTTGTTGTTAGTTGTGCAAATTTTTAATAATCTTTTATTTATTTATTTATTTTACCCTCTTTGTCTTTATTTTTGTTTTCTTATTTGTTTGTAAATGTATTTTATTTAGTACTTTTATGTAAATATCTTATAGCATTATTCCATGTATATTGTGACTTGTATATATATTTTGTACTTAATTGTTAAAACCCTAGGGTAGACAATTGTTGGCTGACTGTTGTATATATGTTTTGCAGGTTGAGGTATTTTTGTCTTTTTAGTTTTTGTACAGGTTTGTATGCTCCTTCACACACGTCACTATCACTTACCTCGCACACTTTTTGGGCTCTATACCCGAGTCTGTGCGAACCCGAGGAGTAGGAGGGGTCTCGACTTTTGTTATTGAGGAGCTTTATGCTCACTTGACATTTGTCGAGACACCACTCAGATTGTTACTAGTATCATGGACTAGTCACATTGAAAGGGTTTATCCCTACTTGTGATTAATTCATGAATTGGGTCCTTATCTTTCGAGATGGGGGCAATCTGGGGACCATGACTTTTTAGAAGATAGATCTGTCCTAAAAAACCTTGCACTAGTAGATTGAATATAATGACATAAAAAATTTAGAGTCATCCATCTCCTTAGGTTACACCTGATTAGGACACAAATGGAGCATACTTTTTCTTTATCTTTTCCTCATGTCATTCATCCATGCATTCTTTTAGGTAAAAAAAAATTCAACAAAAAAGAAAAAAGATACATGATATTACATTTTCATCCCTAGCTTTTTTTTTTCTTTCTTCATTATCCATCTATCTCTCATGTCATTCATTCTTGCTTATTATTTTTTTAAAAAAGAATAATAGATCATCTCGCATTTTCATTATTCTTTTCATTTTTTTTCTTTTTTTTTTTTTCTTTTTTTTTTTTCTTCTTTAAAAAAAAAATTCTTCTTTATCTCTCTATCTCTCATGTCTTTCCTCATCACATTCTTTTAAATAAATAAAAAAAAATATACATCCTCTTGCACTTTCATGGCTTGCATTTTCATTCATTCTTGCATTTTCATAAAAAATTATCAGCAGAACAAAATATACATCATCTTGTATTTCATAACAGTCTCAGCATTTAGAAGGAAAAAATAAAAAAGGCTAGGCGCCCTTTGGGTTTACGACCCTGTGAGGGCTTCTCCATTTAGATTGTTAATACATTTTCTTTAGAGTTACCTCGACGAGAGGTATCCTTAGGGTGCATTCTCCTTTTTGGTTTTGCTTACATGTTCCCTTCATTACTTCCTTTTAGGGTGAGTTTTCTTAGTAAAGTGGAAAGGTTAGTACTCGTCAATAGCAAGGAATGGAAGAAACATATCAAGGACAGAACTCCAGCAATGCAGTCGACCTCAAGAGGAGTATAAGGGTTACAGTAAATGGTAGTGATCTTAGGTATGTGAGGGACGTTACTCAACAAATGACCCCTAAGGCTCGATTAGAGTTCTCAAGCAGTTACGGGCAGATTCTGGATTTGCTGCGCATTACAGTTGAGGAGCCCGTCTTGAGTGGCCTTGCTCAATTTTGGAACCATTCTCTCAAATGTTTTGAGCTACCTAACTTGGACATTACACCAACCATAGAGGAGTATGCAATCATGTTGAGGCTTCCAATGAACAAACACCCAAATGTTTATCTTTATGGAGGATATTATGTATCAGTAGGGAAGATAGCAGAATTGATAGGGGCTCCAACAAGTCAATTGGGCATGGAAAAGAGGGGAGGAACAGAAGGTTTGAAGAAAAGTTACCTAGAAGCACATCTTCAGTATCTAGTACAACAAGGAAAGTGGGATTTCTTCAATAAAACACTGGCCTTAACCATCTTTGGGTTAGTGTTATTCTCATTTACCTCAGATATGGTAGATCAAGCAGCAATGGATGTATTCTTCAAGTTTGAGAAGTATAAAGCAAATCCAGTTCCTGCTATTCTTGCTGATACTTTCTTGACAATGGAAATCTGTCATCAAAAGGGTGGTGGAAAGATTCGATCTTTGTACACATATGTTGTACGTTTGGATCATGACGCATATGGATGTACGGAATCGCATGGGACTCTACCTGACCCGTTGAGGAATTTTGGTCGCATACCAGTGAAGCCACAAAAAGCTTATGAATGGAAGAATGAGTTCGTGAGGATGGGGCCAGATTCTTTTAAATTGGTATGCCCGTGGTATCATGGAGAAGAGATAGTTTTCAGCTGTGGTGACTTTCCTAATGTTCCTTTGATGAGCCCTAGAGGTGGTGTATCATACGCGCCAATCCTCGTGCTTAGGCAACTCCGATGGACTCAATATGTGACTAACGAAGAGCAACTTGAAGGGTTTAGCTTCTTATACCAGCAAGATGGAAGCACTACTAAACAAGAAAAGGAGATTAGAGATGCTTGGAAGAATATTCATATGGCAGGAACAAAGGAATTAGGGAAGCATGTGGTGGTTTATACCCCTGAATACTTGCAATGGAGAGAGGCAAGAAGGGTACAGAATAGTATCCCCCAGACAGTTTCAGATGATAAGGGTCATCCTCAAATCATACCTCAAATGGCCACCGAGATTGAAAGACTGAAAGCACAAATGAAAGTCTTGGAGCAAGGAAAGGAAGCCGCTGAGTTAAAAGTAGTCATCCACCAGAGTCGACGCCAAAAGCTAGCTGATGAAGTTGAATATTTAAAAGATGCGTATGCAGATATGGCTGGGACCCCAAGCTGGGCAAAAAGGGCAAGGAAAGGAAAGGAGATAGAATTTGAAAAGACCACAACAGAAGTTCATGAATTACGAGCAAAGATAAGCGCTCAGGAAGAGGCAATGGCGTTGGTTTTGCAAGAGAAAGGGAAGTTGGAAGCAAATGTTAGGGTACAAGATCGTAGAATGCAAGCCGTACAAGAAGCTCTAACTGAAGCAAAGTGCTGCTTTGACCAAGGGCAAGCATTAGCTACCAAATATCACGATGCACTCGTGGAAGCAAACCGAAAGAATGAGCATTTGAAGCTGAAAATTCAAGAGTTGGGGCGAGACCATGAGCAGTGGAGACTCGAAGTCCGAAGACTAGTGAGGGAAAAAGAAGAATGGGCAGAAGTGTGGCAATCAGTAGCACAAGATCAAAAGGCTGAAAAAGAAGAATGGAAGAATAAATTTGAAGACATGTCTGATAGCTTACAATATCATACTACACAACTGATTACTCATTTCGAAGAAGCTACTGTTTAATCTCGATCCTGCTGTGGGAAAAGTCTTTAAGGATTGTGGAATTAAGAGTGACTCGATCAAAGCTCTAAAACAAAAAACAAAAAAGGGATACGAGAAAAACAAAAAACAAAAAAAAACAAAAAAAAAATTACTTACTCAATTTGTTCATGAGAATCCCTACAGTAGGACATTCATTACATCATGCATCATTTCTAGCATCATATGCACTATTGTCAAGCATCACATCCATTGCATCACCATGCATCCATTGCATCATGCACCATCTTTGCCATCACATGCATTTACAAAGTCAACACATTGTGTTTTAATTTTCAGGTCATCGCACCATTGCCTTTTAGTTTTTGGGTCCCCGCACCCATTGCTTTTTAGTTTTCGGGTCCTTATACCCATCATTTTCACAGTAAGTCAGGGCCTTGTGCCCATTACCTTTAAGTTTTCTGTCCAGCTTCGACGGGCACCCTACCCCGCAAGCTTTTTACCTTTCTGTCTAGCTTCGATGGGCAGCCTATCCCATAAGCTGTTTACCTTTTTGTCCAGCTTCGACGGGCACCCTACCCCGCAAGCTTTGTACCTTTCTGTCTGGCTTCGACGGATACCCGACTCTGCAAGTTTTGTGTCTTTTTTTGCTTTAAGTTTCCTGTCAAGCTTCAGCGGATACCCGACTCCGCACCTTTTTACTCTTTTGTCAAGCTTCGGCGGATACCCGACTCCGCAAGCTTTATGTCTTTTTGCTTTAAGTTTCCTGTCAAGCTTCGACGGGCACCCTACCCCGCAAGTTTTATACCTTTCTGTCTGGCTTCGACGGATACCCAACTCGGCAAGTTTTGTGTCTTTTGCTTTAAGTTTCCTGTCAAGTTTCAGCGGATACCCGACTCCACAAGCTTTGTGCCTTTTTACCCTTTTGTCAAGTTTCGGCGGATACCCGACTCTGCAAGTTTTGTGTCTTTTGCTTTAAGTTTCCTGTCAAGCTTCAGCAGATACCCGACTCCGCAAGCTTTGTGCCTTTTTACTCTTTTGTCAAGCTTCGGCGGATACCCGACTCCGCAAGCTTTATGTCTTTATTGCTTTAAGTTTCCTGTCAAGCTTCGACGGGCACCCTACCCCGCAAGCTTTGTACCTTTCTGTCTGGCTTTGACAGATACCCGACTCTGCAAGTTTTGTGTCTTTTGCTTTAAGTTTCCTGTCAAGCTTCAGCGGATACCCGACTCTACAAGCTTTGTGCCTTTTTACCCTTTTGTCAAGTTTCGGCAGATACCCGACTCCGCAAGTTTTGTGTCTTTTCTATTTTAAGTTTTTGTCAAGTTTCAGCGTGATACCCGACTCCGCAAGCTTTGTGTCTTTTCTGCTTTTAAGTTTTCTGTCAAGCTTCAGCTAATACCTGACTCCGCAAGCTTGTTACCTTTCTGTCTTCAAGCTTCAGCAGATACCCAACTCCGCAAGCTTTTTACCTTATTTTAATGCCCATTGTACAGATAAATTTTTTATTTTTTTATGGACAAAATTGAATCAATTCCTTTGCTTTTCATTTAGTTTAAATGTAAAGCAAAGGGGGGCAGCTGTTGATACCCAATTTTGTACATAATTTTTTTATTAATTGATACTTAATTGCAATTTTTTTAAATCACTTTTTTTTCTTATCTATACAAATAATAAATTTTATTTATTTAGTTATTTATTTATTTATTTTATTTTCCTAATCCTAAATACCCATAGCCTTTCGGCACCCCCTCTACGGCTACATTCGGTTTCCCTCACGCAACCAGCTACCATGCTAGCTTCTACGCATACCCAAGAATCGAGCAAAATTTTCCGGTTCTGCGGGAGAAGCGTGAAAGAAGTTGCAATGTCTCCAAACTCGCAAATCACCTATGGCAAGTAACCTTCATCTTCCCTATAAAACCCAACCCACTTCCTTACGTGGATCTTTTTTTTCTCGAAAAAAATTCGGTTCTCGGAAAACTCATTCCGATTACAAAAATTCCTCCCCGGATATTGATCGAAACTAACACACAAAAAGAAAAAAAAAACAAACGATCAAAAATTTTACGCCACTATTCATCATCATCTTTCCCAATCTCCTCTCCACCTCACAACCTTCACCATCAACAAACCAACAACATCTCTTCCACCCAAACCTCACTACACGTTACGCACCTTCATTACCCACACCCACCATTAAACCACCATTAACAATCAAATAACCACCCACACCCACCATTAACAATCAAAAAACCACCCACACCCACCATTAAACCACCATCAATCAACCCCCAAACCAAGCACCCACCAAACCCGACCAGAGCCCGGCA
This sequence comes from Ormosia semicastrata, assembly GCA_029884595.1. Taxonomy (NCBI): domain Eukaryota; kingdom Viridiplantae; phylum Streptophyta; class Magnoliopsida; order Fabales; family Fabaceae; genus Ormosia; species Ormosia semicastrata. The sequence continues at coordinate 13,430,528 of JAQQTO010000052.1, forward strand.
CCACCATGTCGCACGTCCTTGAACCCGTCAGTCACCGCCACACTCAAGCCGGAGCTCGTCGCTCTCGGATCCTGTAGCAACCGCGTCGTCGCTCCACCGCGCCCCCGTACCAGTGACCCAGCCGCCCGAGCTCACCGGCTTCGTCCTCCACGTCGCCGATCTGTTGGTGAGTTTTCTTCCCCCTTCTCCATTTCTTTTGCCCCTCCAGAACCGAACCCCCTTTTTTTTCTCTCTGTTTCGTTTTTTCCATTCCCTTCCCATTTCTTCTTTCTTTTCCCGTTTCGTTTTTCCACTCCCAGAGACTAAAAAGTCTCTTCTTCTTTTATTTTGAGTTGGTCACGTGAAGACCAACCTTTCTCCACCCCCTTTTTTTATTACTTTTAGGCCCATTTTTAATTGGTGGTCGTGAAGACCAGCCCCCCATCTTTTTTTTTTTATTTTTTTATGACCTTTTTGCTTTTAAAATATAAAAAAATAAAAATTAAGTAAATATTTGGATATAAATGTAATTTTTTAGAATAAGAAAAAATAAAAATAAAATAAAAATAAAAAATAGAGAAAAATCTGAAAATAAAATAAAATATGTTAAAAGTTGTTGGATTTGTGATGTTTATATTAAATCTCATTTTTATTATTATTTATTTAGTTCATGAAAAATTATGTTTACTTGTTTGTCTTTGTATTTTTTTTAGAAAATAAAATAAAATAAAATAAATATATGTTTTTTTTAATCAATGTAATGACCAAATGATGATGATTGAATAGCGAATATTATCTTCATTGTCATTTCAGATTATAAGAGTTTATTGAATTGTCCGATACTAACTTGAACTCTGTGCAAGAATGTTTTTGGTTTCAAATAAATTTTTTTTAAAATTCCTTTTCTTGATTAAAATCAATTAACTCACAATCATTTTCTAAAGAATTACGTGACTTTGAGTTCTCCATTGCACCAGGAGATACGTAGGAATAGAAATTCATTTCTGTCAAGCCAAAAAAATAAATTTTCATAATTTGGTTGTTTCTTTTAGTTCTTTTCAGAAAAATAAAAAATGAAAACATATTAAATAATTATAAGGTCTTTTGTTTAAAGGGGTTAAAATAAATATATTTGAGATTATTAAAATTTGCACAACTAACTTAAGGTATCGTTCATGAACGGACAGTATAGGGTGCTAATACCTTCCCTACCTGTAATTGACTACCGATTCCAAACTCATTTTCAAAAGACCAGTTTTCTTAATTAAAAGATTTTTCTAATGTTTTTCTAATTTAAATAAACATTGGTGGCGACTCCATTAATTTTATATTTTTCGATCGTCCCGTCGCGATCCCGGTTGCGACACCTATTTCATGGAATACATCATGAATGAACAAATAACTAATCATGTTAAGTAAAAAAAATAATAGTTATAAATTTTAAAAAAATAATTACTTAACAAAACACAAATTATTTCTTTCACTTCGTGAATCGTTTCACACAAAGTGAAGTTCGTGGAAAACATCATTTCCTTTATCTTGAATAGGAGAGATAATAAAGATAATTATGCCCTTTGTGCATCAATTTTTTGGGACCTGGAAAGTTGCAATGCTAAAGTGTTCTTGAGGTGATGGGTTCCTTTCCTCCAAAGAGTTCCTACTAGTTTACATCATCAAAGAGCATGTTTGCAGGAATAACAAGAAAGCATATATCCTTATTTGCTTGACGGTTTAATTCTTTCTTTAATTTAGGTTTGAGGAATATTATTTGAACTCATATATATAAACCACTTATATGTGTACATTTATTACCTTAAGATTGTGCAAAAAAAAATAGCTAGTTCTCTTTTTTATTTGATGTTGCGCCATGTACTACATTAAGTGCAAGTGTCCATGGTAGACACTGTTGATCCAAAAATGCCTTCTTTTGGTGTAGAGAGAATAAGACGACTGTTAGTTGTATGTTTTTAAACATGACATTCATATTCAATAGAATTTTAAGGAGGATGGAATGCAACAAGGTGGATGCTCTTCTCATACTTGAATTTGATAATGATAAAAGAAGATATATAAAGGCCAAAACTCTAAATAATTTTGTATGCATCATCCTCATATATTCATTTCTTCATTATCGCATAACGTCTGATAAGGATAAATGGAAGCAAAAGGAACATCTGGCCATTTGGCACGCATCGACTGTAACAAGAGTTATCCATGCTATCCACATTTTCAATATCGACAAAATCAGAGTATAAAGCCAAGAGAACTTTAAACAATTAATGTAGAATAAAAAAATAGATTATATTTCTTAGTTAGGTGTCTCTTGTTATCGTATTGAAGACAAGTTCAAGTACTTCCCTAAAATTTGCTGAGTACGTACTTGGTATGGGTAAGCGTAATTAGGTGTCTCTTGAAATTCCTTTGGGACAATATGGGTACTTTATTGGCATGATCAAATGGGTGTCTTTGTCCCTGTTCATTAATTCCCTCAAATCAACGGCTAAGCTACTTATCCTTACGTTATACAAGGCAAAATTAGAATTTGGGCTACATTGCATCATGTAGTAGGTGGATAAAAGTGAAGAGAAGAAGGATAATCCTTCTATCTCACTCAATATTTTGGGTACAATTTATATATCTATTATACCACTCTACTTAATATTAATTAATTTTAAATTAGAATCTTACATGATATTAGAACTTATATCATATCTTTGTTTTTATCTATTTCGTTAGGCTTATTTTTACCTACTTCGTTAGGTTTGTTTCAGTCTGTTTCGTCTAGACATTTATAGAGGAAGGTATTAAGAGTCTCATATTATCTGTCTAAATATTTCAAGTACTGTTTATATATCTGTTAGATAACTCCACTTAATACTAATTAATTTTAAGTTGGAATCTTACATAAAAAGAGCACATTGACTCTCAGATTCAAGAATGGCTCTCTTGAAACCTGTGTCACTACCAGCTTCAAACCTTATAAGCAAGCCAACACTTGAACACCAGAACCAATACCAACATTCCTAATTCATAAGCGCCTCCAAAAAAAATTGTTTGATTATAATATAACGTGTGAAATTACATAATTTGGGATGAAAACTACATTAGGACTAATAGATTAGAGTGACAATACATTTGACGGCCATATATCACATTGAAGTTTATGTTTGTAATTAAATGACTTTAGTTTTTGCAACATTATAATAATAATATACAAAAACTGATCATATATAAGATACATAAAATCATCTAAAACAAAAATGTTCTAATCATCTTGATCCTCATTAGGCATACTTTAAAAGGATTTTCTCCCTCTAAATCCATGCTATCAACATTTAAATTGAACGAACTAACAAAATATTTGGTCATGTCAACTAAGAATTTTTTATTGATTGTCTGCAAAAACTCTAATGTTTGCTCCAATTTCGTCGTCTTAACACAAGTCTATATACTCCACCATTAACATTTTGCTCATCTATTATTTATTACTAATTCTACCTCTACTTGCTACATGGCAATTTTTAATTAAAATTAATTATTAATTTTTTCCGCTTATTTTTTCTTAATTCTGCTTCAATTTCGTTAATGTCGTCCTTGCTGCCTCCAAGATGTGCTCGTGCCTTGCTAGTATCTAATTGGACTACCTCTTTGTGACAGTCGCATTCCCTTTCTGCAATTCATGAAAAATTATATCTGCATGTTCTCTAGCATTCGTGTTTCTATTTTGGCGCGAGATCTTGGTTCATAACTTCACATGTTATTCTTATTACTGCCATTTTTTCTTTTCTCTCTCTGGTTCATTTCTTTCTTTTTCTCTTTCTCTCCAGTTTCGTTTCTTCTACCTTTTTTTTGGTGACGAGTGCAATGATATCGTGATAGTTCTCATTTTAGTACTTTACCGCCAAATCACGTTCACGCCTTCGTAATTATTGTTGTGATATAACTACTTAGCAAACTCCAAATAATCACAACAAGCACACACAATGCGAAAATGGAAAAGTAGTGTAGAAATCAATACCAAGAATGCACAATAACAAAATAGAGAAGAGTAGAGAAGAGCAACACACTAGATTTACCCTGGTTCAGCCAATGTAGCCTACATCCAGCATTTAGAGATCCTCTACTAAGATTAGAACAAGATTACAAATGATTTGGGAACAAGCTCTCCAATAGGAACACCCTCCTATCAAGCTTTCTCACCCTCTCACTCTCTTGGACTCCTTCCTCTTAGCAATCTCTTTTCTCTCTTGTGTTTTTCCTCTCAAGATATCCCTAATTTCGTGCCTCTATATTTTCTCTCTATGTCCCAAACCCTAGGAGCTAACCATATATATATATGGAAGAAGGGAAAAATAAAATAGAAACAACAGAAAAAACTAAGCATTGCGTGAACGGGAGCGCATGCCATTTGGCTTATTTTACCCAAGCACCCAATGCTTTCCTGCACTCCTGGTTGTTTCTCCATCTGCTACTATACCACTTCCCCTCATGGTGTCCAAGACTTGTCCAACATCTCAGGGCAACAATGAGACATCCTCACAAATCTCCACCTTGGCTCATAGTTGACAAAGCAAAATATAGATAGGGATACCTGAAAGTCACCATATCACCACCTTGTTATGTAGAAAAGGTAGTGACATTGATCAAGTCCAAGAAATGCTTGAACTTGACATTTGTCACCGATTTCGTCATCATGTCCGCCGGGTTCTCATCCATGTGAATCTTCTCCACCAACACTGTACCTTGGGAGACTACCTCTCGGATGAAATGAAGTTTGATGTCTATGTGCTTCGTCCTCTCATGGAACATTTGATTCCTTGTCAAATGAATTGAGCTTTGATTATCGCAAAACACCTCCACCTTGTCATGCACACATCCAAACTTACCAATCAGCCCCTTTAACCAAAGAGTCTCCTTTACTCCTTTCGTGATTGCAATGTATTCGGCCTCTGTAGTAGACAATGCAACAACCAGTTGCAATTGAGCTTTCCAACTTACGGTGCACCCAAACAAAGTAAAGACATACCCCAATAAGGACCTCCTCTTGTCCAAATCTCCTGCATAATCGGCATCAACATACCCCACAAGTTTAACCCCATCAACTTCCATCCTTTTATACAATAATCCATTGTCAGAAGCACATTTGACATACCGAAGTACCCATTTTATAGCTTCCCAATGATCCTTCCCCAGGTTTCCCATGAACCTACTCACAAGACCTGCAGAATATGCTAAGTCCAGTCTAGTGCAGACCATCGCATACATGAGACTACCCACTGCACTAGCATAAGGAATCCGCTCCACCTTCTTCATTTCCCCCTCGGTCTTGGGAGACATTTCAGTAGAGAGCTTGAAATGGCTTGCTAACGGTGTAGACACCGCCTTGCACTCTGACATACCAAACTTGGCCAACACCTTCTTAAGGTAACCATATTGAGAAAGAAACAATGTACCTCGTCTTCTATCTCGAATGATTTCCATACCCAGAATTTTCTTCGCTGGCCCCATGTCCTTCATTTCAAAGTCATTCCCTAGTTGCCGCTTGAGTTTCCAAATTTCCTCCTTGTCCTTTGAATCAATCAACATGTCATCAACATACAAAAGGAGAAATACCCCCAAGCCTTCCTTGACCCACTTGACATACACACAACTATCATAATTGCTCCTCACAAACTTGTTTTTCTCCATGAATTCATCAAACCTAAGGTATCCTTGTCTTGGGGATTATTTTAAGCCATAAAGAGACTTATTAAGTAATCATACCTTTCCTTCATCATCTTTCTTGATAAAACCTTCCGATTGAGCCATAAAGATGCTCTCCTCAAGGTTGCCATGAAGAAATGCCATCTTCACGTCCATTTGTTCTAGCTCTAAGTCATATTGAGTGACAAAGGCTAGCAACACCCTAATAGATGTATGTTTCACTACCAATGAGTAGATCTCATTGTAGTCCACTCCTTCCCTTTGCATAAAGCCTTTTGCCACAAGCCTTGCTTTGTACCTTGGCTTCTCCACCCCCTCAATGCCCTCTTTTCGCTTGAAAATCCACTTGCACCCAATAATCTTTTGATCTTTTGGCTTGTGCACAAGTTCCCATGTATGGTTCTTGTCAAGTGATTCCATCTCATCTTCCATTGCTTGAGTCCATAGGTTCTTCTCTTTACTTTCCATTGCTTTCTTGTAACTCTTCGGCTCCGACTCATCTAGATCTTCCGAAGCTAGCAATGCATAAGAAACTAAATTCGCATATCCGTACCTTACCGGTGCTCTATGGGTTCTCCTTGTCCGGTCCCTTGCCAATTGGTATCTCTCAAGGTCGTCACCTTGATCTTCTACCTCCAAGTTCCCTTCCTGATTATCCGTGTCTTCATCCCTTGTGTTACTATCTTCTCCCAAAGGCTCCACCTCAATTTGAGTTCGATCTTTGACATGACTTTGCTTCATGTCACCTTCCCCGACTTCCTTTTGAGTCTCTTTAGGCCAATAGTACTCGGACTCTCTAAAGACCACGTCTCTACTAATGATGCACTTTGAAGATCCATTGTCTTCATACCAAAGCTTGTAACCCTTCACCCCTTCCGGATACCCTACGAACATGCACTTCTTTGCTCTCGCATCAAGTTTTCCTTGCTTTTGGTGTGCATAAGCTACACACCCAAATACCCGCAAGTTCTCAAAATTTGGCGGATGACCGATCCACACTTCTTCCGGAGTTTTGAATCCCAATGTCATTGAAGGACGCCTATTCACAAGATAGGCCGCCGTGTTAACGGCTTCTCCCCAAAATCTTTTAGGTGCCCTGCCTTCAATCATCATGCATCTTACAATCTCCAAGAGTGTTCTATTCATCCTCTCCGCCACCCCATTTTGTTGTGGAGTATAGGGGACAGTTTTGTGCCTTACCACCCCTTCGTCTTTGTAAAATTGATCAAATTCTTGGTTTAGAAATTCCAACCCATTGTCGGTCCTCAATTTCTTTACCTTCCTCTCGGTTTGGATTTTGACCATCTTCTTCCATTCCTTGAACTTTTCGAGTGCATCGCTCTTGTTCCTTAGAATGTATACCCAAACCTTCCGAGAATAATCATCCATAATCGACAAGAAGTATTTTCCTCCACCTAGAGACTCACTTTGTGATGGCCCCACAAATCCGAATGGACATAGCTAAGTGTCTTCCTTGTAACATGAGACGACTTACTAAACTTCACCCTTGTTGCCTTGCCATAGATGCAATGTTCACAAAATTCCAACTCTCCAAGTTTCTCACTTCCCATCAATCCTTGTTTATCTAATTCTTGCAACCCTCTCTCGCTTACGTGACCAAGCAGTTTATGTCATAGGCTTGCCAAAGAGCTCTCCTTAGGTTCCATTACCGCCGCCGCCGTACCAACTACGGTACTCCCTTGAAACATGTAAAGACTTCTCTCCTTTACTCCTTTCATTACCACTAGTGACCCTTTTGTAACCTTCAAGACACCCTTCTCGCCTTTCCAAGCAAAACCATGATCATCAAGCATTCCTAGAGAGATTAGATTTCTCTTTAGCTTGGGAGCATGCCTCACTTCCAATAGGACTTTTTCAATCCCATCATGAGTCTTTAACCTCACCGAACCAATACCGACCACCTTGCACGGTTTATTGTTCCTCAGCAATACATGACCTCCGTCAATCTCCGTGTATTCTTCAAACCATTCACCGTTTGGAGTCATATGGAACGAACATCTCGAATCCATGATCCAATGTCCCCCTTGAGTGCTAGAAGAGGCTACTAGCACATCGACGTCTTCTTCACTGTCATCTTTTTGCATAATGGCAGCTTGAACTTCACCTTGAGGCTTCTTGTCCCTTCCCCTTTTCGGACAATCTCTTTTGAAATGTCCCTTCTCATGGCATGCAAAGCACTTGACATCTTTCTCACCACCCCGGGATTTAGACCTTGCCTTTCCTTTTCCCTTTGTATCTTTCTTGATTGGTCTTCCTCTAACTATCAAACCTTCCCCTATTTGCTCGCCTTGGTCGTTCTTCCGTTTCTGTTCTTTGGCCTTGATAGCCCCCACAACATCACTCAAACTTATAGTTTCTCTCCCATGTTGTAGAATTTCCACAATGGTGTCATAAGACCTTGGTAGAGAATGAAGCAACACTAAAGCCTTATCCTCATCATCATACGTGATTCCAATATTCTCTAAGTCCATGATTAACTTGTTGAAATCATTGATGTGAGCTTGAATTTCTTTTCCCTCCACCATCTTCCATGTAAAGAACCTTGCCCTGAGATATAACCGGCTAGACAAACTCTTGGTCATGTATAAAGATTCGAGTTTCAACCACACGTCCGCCGCACTCTTGCACTTCACTATTTCTCGTAGCACATTGTCACCAAGATAAAGAATCAAAGTGTTGTACGCCCTATCGAGCGCCTCCTCCTTCTTCTCCGCTTCCATGGTCTCCGGGAGCTTTCCCTCAAGTGCCTTAATGAGTCCAAGATAGCCTAGGTGAGATCTCATCTTCATCTTCCATAAGCCAAAATCATTTGTCCCATCAAACTTCTCAATATCCACCTTATAACTTGAGCTTGCCATCTCACAGGAATTTCTTCAAACACTTGGTGAGCAGAAATTTCTAACCTTTGTTCTAACCACAGAAACAACCCAACTTAACCACCTTGAACCTTAGCTCTTGATACCAATTTGTTGTGATATAACTACTTAGCAAACCCCAAGCAATCACAGTAAGCACACACAATGCGAAAATGGGAAAGTAGTGTAGAAACTAATATCAAGAATGCACAATAACAAAATAGAGAAGAGTAGAGAAAAGCAACACACTAGATTTATCCTGGTTCAGCCAATGTAGCCTACATCCAGCATTTAGAGATCCTCCACTAAGATTAGAACAAGATTACAAATGATTTGGGAACAAGCTCTCCAATAGGAACACCCTCCTATCAGCAAGCTTTCTCACCCTCTCACTCTCTTGGACTCCTTCCTCTTAGCAATCTCTTTTCTCTCTTGTGTTTTTCCTCTCAAGATATCCTTAATTTCGTGCCTCTATATTTTCTCTCTATGTCCCAAACCCTAGGAGCTAACCATATATATATATATATATATGGAAGAAGGGAAAAATAAAACAGAAACAACATAAAAAACTAACTGGTACGTGTCTGGGCGCCACGGCGCTGGCTAGCTTATTTACGCCTCGGCGCCCAATGCTTTCCTGCACTCCTGGTTGCTTCTCCATCTACTGCTATACCACTTCCCCTAATGGTGTCCAAGACTTGTCCAACATCTCAGGGCAACAATGAGACATCCTCACAATTATAATTTATATTAGTGTAATTCATTATGTAAATTTATTTCACTTTTGAGTTAGTTAATTTTTTAATTTAAGATAACTATCACTATCTTTTAAAATAAGAAAAATGATACTCTTACACTCTTAAAAAGTGGTGTATTACTATTCACATCATTTTTAAGAGTTATGAATAAGTGAGAGAAAGTGATAAAAAAATAAATATAATGAATGATATTGAGAAAAGTGTGAAAAAAAAGTGTATCTTATTTGTTTGTAGTAATAATATCAAAATTGTTAAAATAATCCATTCTTAGGTACTGATTTTGAAATTCAACTTTTAACGAAAATGCTAAAAATTTACACATTTTAAATATGGAATATATATATATATATATATATATATATATATATATATATATATATATATATATATAAATGACTCTTATCTTTTTATAATTTTTTATTATACAAATATTTTGTTTATTTTAAAATTACAAAATTGTTTAATTTAAAGTAAATATATGAAAGTTTTAAGTAAAACTTGTCATACTTTTACAATGTGTGATTTTTTATTCATAATTTTAATTATATATTTATTTAACTATGTATGCTATTTTTTATATAATGTTATATACTTTATGGAATATAAATATATGTAGAAAATTTTGATTTGACTCTTATTTAATTTTGGTTCGACTTAAAAACTTTAAGCTTCCTCCCTCACTAGTTTAGAATTGGTTTAATTTTCAAAATTTTTGTTTATTCTTTTTATTCTTTTACATAAATATTGCATTAATTTCTTAATATATTCATTATTATTATTAATTATTGTATATATCTATTTAACATGGTATATTAATTAAATTATTCTATTATAGACATATGTGCAATTTTGTATGATGTATATAAAAAATATTGTTATATGTAAGACTAAATTATAATTGTTTTATATTATTTTTATTTAAAGAATAATTATGTCTTAAAATTACAATTTTATAATAAAAATTATTAAAAATTAACATATGTACATAATGTTGAATTAAAATTATATTATTATAATACACAAAAATAAAAATAAAAAACACATAAAAACTTAAAAATATCCTGTAAAATTTACGGGAGGATAGACCAGTTATATTATAATCTATTAGCTTCCATTGGCTTCCTCCATCGATCAGTTTCACCATGTTAAATTTTTTTGCGTATAATTGACTTTTCTAAACAGAAGAGATGCCAAAACATAATATTGACTCCATGTAGAATTGGGGGGTCATTTGGCATGCTGTTGTGAACTTTCGGAGACAGTTCTAGTGCTTGAATGTTTGGCTTCGTTAGAAACATTGGGGCAGCAAATGTGGTTAAAACTGAGCTGTGAGGCATCTTAACTTATTTGCAATTGGCTTGAGAGCACAATATAACCCATATTTGGGTGGAATCAGATTCGCTGACAGCTGTAAATATGGTGACAAACGGATGTTCAATAACTCATCCCTGTGTTGGTTTGATTAGAGACATTCATAGGCTCATAAATCAGAATTGGCAGGTCTGCATTTCTCATGCTTTGCGTGAAGGGAACAGGTTGGCTAATTTCCTCGCTAACATGGCTCACTCGTTCCCTGTGGGTGTTCATACTTTTGAATTTTGATCGACCTCCTGGGAGCATGTTTTTTTGAAAACTTTGCAAAGTCTCGTTCTTGCATAGTGTAATTCTGTAAGTGAGGCTTTGCCCTTCATATAACCCAAAAAAAAAAAAAGATATCATCAGGAATTATAAATTCCTTTGTAACGCTCCTTTCTACTATAATTAAAAAAAATCAAATTAATATAATAATTAATTTTGCATATATAGAGAGAACAAAAAAAATATTACCTGCCATTCATTAAGCCGTATCATCAGGTAAAAGTTGCAAATTAAAAAAAAAAAAACAAAAGGATTAGACATCATCAAAATAAAAGCTACAAATTCAAAATAAATTATATTTGTAAATATGAAGTAGAATATGTATTAATTTCATAATTATTATTATTAAATAAATTAGTTTACCTTCTTTAGAGATAAGACAAAGTCATGTCTCTATTAATACAGAATATTTTACCCATATTTAATCAAGGAAATCACAGTCATTGAATAATCATTCTGGCCATCAATCCGAACAATAGAGCAAAGCATAACAAAGAAGGAGAAGAAACAAGACATCATCAACGATTTCCATCTGGCCGAACCTGCATCAATGATCCACGAACTGGGTTCCATTGCCTGGCTCATGGATCTAATGGAGACAAGACATCACAACAATTTTATACATGAGAAAAGATGCCAACCACAAGAAATGCATATACAATCAATGACAAAAACAAGATGAGTGATATGGAATTGGCAGTGTACCAGTCTATCCTCCCGAAAATTTTACGGGATATTTTTCAATTTTTATGTGTTTTTTAATTATTTTTATGTATTATAATATATAATTTTAATTCAACATTACATATATATGTTAATTTTTAATAATTTTTATTATAAAATTATAATTTTAAGACATAATTATTCTTTAAATAAAAATAAATTAAAATAAAATTACTTTAAAAAAATTATAATTTAGACTTACATATAACAATATTTTTTTATACCTCATACAAAATTGTATATGTTTATATAAGAGAATAATTTAATTAATATCCCATGTTGAATAGATGTATACAATAATCAATAATAAAAAAGATGAATATATTAAGAAATTAATGTAAAATTAATGTAAAAGAATAAAAACAATTATCAACTAAGTTTTGAAAAGTAAACCGGTTCTAAACCGGTAAAGCAGGAAGTTTAAAGATTTTAGGCCGAACCAAAATTAAATCGAGTCAAACCGAATTTTGCATATATTTATATTCGATAAAGTATATAACAATATATGAAAAAAAATATCATACATATTTGAATAAAAATATAGGTTTTTTTATCAAACTGTCATTGGTGGCAAAATTATTTACCAAAATGTTACTTTTTTAAAATTTTTTATCAAAATATCACTATTTTAAAACTGTATACCAAACTGTCACTCTTTTATCTAACGTGACTTTTTTAATAATTTTTGGTTCACGTAAGATACGCTAAACGCTTTGGCGAATCCAAGTTGATTACGCCAACACATTTGGCGCATCCACATAGATTACGCCAAACGTGTTGGTGTAATCAACTTGGATACGTCAAACGTGTTGGCTTTATCAAGGTGGATACGCCAACACGTTTGGCGCATCCTGCGTGGACCAAAAATCATTAAAAAATATCACGTTGGACAAAAGAATTACCAAATGTTAGATTTCTCCCACCAGTGCATCTATTAAGAATGCGATAAACTCTTTACTAATTCGTCAGTTACTATATATATTTTGTATTGATTATAATGACATATTTTATATATGTTTTTTAAGCGGACATTCAGAGCACTGGTTTAGTTCAACTATTGACGCTGCAGCTTGAAAATTTGCTACGCAGTTCCTACATTCATTACAGGAGCAGTTTGGACAACATGAGAAATGTCCGCCTCCTCGGGATGTCGAAATTGTGTTTGAGTACTCGCTAACTCTATCCTCCTTCTATGTCGCATCCCATGTTCATTGGACTCTTCAGATGACCCTAAAATGTCATCTGTTACTAGAACTAGACGAAGTTGTTCCATTGTAATGCAAACTGCTCCTGCAATGAATGTAAGATTTGTGCGGTAGATTTTTGAACGATAATGTCATCAGTAGTCGAACTGAATCAATGATCTATAATGTTCGCCTAAAAAATAGATATAAAATATGTCATTATAATCAATACAAAATATGTATAGTAATTAACGAATTGATAAAGAGCTTATCGCATTCTCAATAGATGCACTGGTGAGAGAAATCCAACATTTGATAATTCTTTTATCCAACGTAATATTTTTTAATAATTTTTGATCCACGCAGGATGCGTTAAACGTATTGGCGTATCCACCTGATTAAGTCAACATGTTTGGTGTATCCAAGTTGATTACACCAACACGTTTGACGTAATTTGCATGGATGCGCCAAATGTATTAGCGTAATCACGTAGATTACGCTAAGCTTGTTGACGTAATCAACTTGGATACGCCAAAGCATTTGGCGTATCCTAAAAATTATTAAAAAATTTCATGTTGGACAAAAAAGTGGTAATTTGGTATATAATTTTAAAAGAGTGACATTTTGATAAATAGTTTTAAAAAATGACATTTTGATAAATAATTTTTCTACCAATAGCAATTTGGTTAAAAAACCTAAAAATATAAGTAAATTTATGAATAAAAAAATCGCACATTGTAAAAAGTATGACAAGTTTTACTTAAAATTTTCATAAATTTACTTTAAATTAGACCATTTTGTACTTTTAAAATAAAAAATTATAAAAATATAAGAGTAATATATATATATATCATATTTAAAATGTGTGAATTTTTAGCATTTTAGTTAAAAGTTGAATTTCAAAATGAACACCTAATAATGGATTATTTAAAAGGATAGTGATAGTGATCTTAAATTAAAAAATTAACTAACTCAAAAGTGAAATAAATTTACATGATGAATTACACAATAATATAAATTATAATTATAAAGGCATGAACGTGATTTGGTGTTAAAATACTAAAATGAGAACTATCACAGTTTGCACTTGTCATGAAAAAAAAGGTAGAAGAAACGAAACTCGAGATACAGAGAAAAATTAAGAAATGAACTGGAGAGATAAAAGTAAAAATGGCAATAATAAAAATAACACGTAAAGTTGTCAACCAAGAATTGACGCCAAAATATAAAACTGAAGCAATAGAAACACGAACGTCAGAGAATAGGCGAGAATAATTACAATAAGGGAACGTCACGTGACAAATAAAGGTAGTTCACTTAGATACTAATAAGGCGTTGCATATGAACACATCTTGGAGGCAGCAAAGACATAAACGAAACTAAAGCAAAATTAATGAAAAATGAGTGGAAAAAATTAATAATTAACTTTAATTAGAAATTACCGAGAAACAAGTAGTGGTAGTTCAATTAATAATAAATAATAGATAGATTATATATATATATATATATATAATATCTAGTTAGAAAATTTTTATTATGAGATGATAAGAAAAATAAATCTTGATCAAATAATTATACATAAATAATTAAAATAAAAAATTATTTAAAGTCATGTGACACTTAAAAAAATTATATGTATTTATATTTTAATATTAATTATTTATATAAAATTTAATAGTTAAAATTTATTTTTCTTATTTTTTATAATAAATACTTCTTTTATCAAATACACTTTATATATATAATACAGTTTTGACTAGGATGAAGCTGCAATGCATGCACTCCTCCTTAGCATCATCGATCGTCACACAAGTATATTTTGTACACATATCTTGTGTGGATGAGGGACAGATAGTGGAAGAGCCCCTTTGAACCTTTATGCAAATCCAAGTTGGCTGCAGCAGAGACCCTTGCAATTCTGATGAAACTTTGATAGTTTATGATACACAGATACGAATATAGATATTAGATATAATATTAATATGATACAGAGATATGATTTTTATAAAAGAATTAAATTAATATTTATTATGTATTTAAATATCTCGATACAAATATGAATATATATCTAACATAAATATGATAAATATTATAAAATATCCATGTTTTATAGCCAGCAGTACTATAAAAGTGGTGAGGGCAGCTATATATTTAAGGTTTGTTTGACATGTCGCATTAGATATAATAGGATAAGTTAATATAATATATTATAATTTTATCAGTTGTTTAATATAAATATTATATTGTATAAATTTATTTATTAAATTTTTTATATATTAAAATAATAAATAATTTAATCAAATATTAAAAAAAGGAATAAAGATTTTAATGTATAAATTTTTATAAAAAAAAATTTATTACAATATTAAATATCTCGATATCTTTAATCTTTATATATCAAATCTTATATTATTAAGTTTTATACTATTAAATATAATATTATCAAATTTTATCTTATCTTTTGTATGAATCGAGCCCAAACGGACTCTTATAAAAAGGCCAAAGACACGAGATGCAAGGTTATCTCACATGAGGAGGGTTTGGTGTGGACCAAGGTGGTCACGGTCAGTCTCTCTTTCTAAATTCTAATTGCTGGTGCAAGCATCTGATGTTGAATCTTGTTTGATTTCATACTATAACGTGGCGCTTATGATGCACGACACGGAAAAAGGCGTAATCACCGTTGGGAAATAAAAAAAATAAAATAAAGGAAAAGTAAGCTACGCGCGAACGCATCAGCATGAAAAAATAAGATAAATTTTGAATATTTACTTTTTGGTAATTGTATTAAACTAAATAAAAATTATTTTCTAAAAATACAAAAAAATAAAAATTATGAAAATAAAGAGAGAATGCATCAAATGAAAATTGGCGGTTTTGCTCGTGTATTAGATTTTTTTTTTATATAAGGACTTGGGACGATCATGAAAATGAAAGTATGTCATGAGGGAAGATAGTCTGTTCTTAGATGTCAACCTATGAAGCACGGACACGTCATTATTGAGACGTGTCCATGTATCAAATACGTGTCCGTAGGATAAAAATAAGTCAGGTCATGTCAGATTTTATCTTAAATAGACTTAACCAGATCTCAATTATAAAGGCTGAGAATTTAGCGCATGAGCTGTAATAAGTCGATTTTAAGGTCGACTGATTTTTTAATCTAGCTGACTTGAAAGCTATTTAAAAGTCTACTTTGTAATGAAGCCTTTAAAAAAGGCTAACATATGTCTACTTTTAAATAGCCAATAGCCTTTACATAGATTAATGAGACCTACCTTTAAATAGGTCAACATATCTTACATAAATTATGACACGCTTTAAATACATAATTTACATAGGAGTTAAAGCCTAAGCCTTGAAATAAGTCAACGGGCCTACTCAAAGCCAATAGGCATTTGTTATAATTTAACACTCACCTTCTAATTTTATAGATACTCACTACTTTCTTACTCTAATCTTTGGTCGATGTGGAACTTAGAAATATACCAAGTTGCTCAAATTCTTACTCTAGTCTTTCAAGTCCAAAATCGACCAAAGATCAGAGTAAGAAAATAGTGAGCATCTATAAAAGTAAAGTGTGAGTGTTATAGATGTTCACTACTTTTTTACTCTAGTCTTTGGTCGATGTGGGACTTGGAGATATACCAAGTTGCTCACTTTCTTACTATAGTCTTTCAAGTCTCACATCGATCAAAGATCAGAGTAAGAAAGTAATGAACATCTATAAAAGTAAAGAGTGAGTGTTAACTTATTATTTTAATTCTAATAAATATATTATGTTAAATATATTATTAAATATGTTATTTCTATTCTAACTTATTAACTTAAGTTTTATTATTGACTTTGATTAAAATTTAATTTAAAAAATATATTAATATATTATAATAAATTAATAATTATAATTTATAATTATTATAGTAATATATATTATATTATATATAATTAAATAGGTCGGTACTCTACCAAGGTTAAAAGGCCTATTAGATGGCCTGAGGCCTGACCTTTTTAGTTAAACAGGCTTTTAAAAAAGTCTTGACCTAACTTATTTAGTAAACAAGTTAGGCCAAGTCAGGCCTCAGACAGGCCAGACCATAAGCCCCTGACGGGCAGCCTGGCCTATTTCCACCCCTACATGTCCGTATCAGATACATGAGGATACCCGTACGACATACGTGTCTTGCGTGTCAGAATGTGTCTAATTAAAAAGATTATTTTTTTCAATTTGGACACGTTTCAGACACACTTAGACACGTCTCGAACACGCTTGAATACGTCTCAGACACGTTTAGACACATCTAGGACACGACTTGGACACGATCCATTAATATTTTTTTAAAATAGTTTCCATAATTAACGTTTAATTAGTAAGTCCGTAACTCATCCAAGCCCAATCACATAACTAAGGTCCCAAGTCACTATTTTCACACATCAGTATTTTAAGTTTTATCTTTTCATACATCACTATTCGACTTTTAAGTTTTATCTTTTCACACACCACTATTTTCATCTACTCCTTCTACCTTTGCTCATACCAAATTGTCCACTTCGTCTTCACTGAAACTTGCTTCATACTAATATTCTCTCTAGTTAATTTTTTTTTATGCACATGTACTCATTCATAGTTAGTTCTACTAGAAGAAGTTAGTTTAAGAGATTTTTTAGAATATATCAATAGAAATTATGCTCTATATTTTTAGGAAGGACTTATTAGGTAGCAAATATTGGTACATATGACATATATTAAGATATTTTAAGTTTATAGAAATGATATTAATAAATTATAAAATTTGTTTACTTAAATTTTGTAATTTATATATATATATATATATATATATATATATATATATATATATATATATATATATATATATATATATCTTGTGTCCGTATCCTATAATTTTTGAATTTGGTGCGTCTTCATGTATACGTAATACGTATTGTATCCCGTGTAAATGTCCGTGTCGTCAATGCTTCATAGATGTCAACTTCTTTTTGAGTTGAGAGCAAAAAGTATCGCCCTCTCCCACAGAGTTTAGTTGAGAATCAAACACAGGTCCCAAAATAAGATTTTTTTTATTTTAGTTAATATTTTGTAAATTAAGTTTATAAAATTTGGTGTGATGTGATTAAATAAATAAGTGAAACGTTATGAAAATATATTAGAGTATTTAATTTAATTTGAAAAAGAAACCTTAAATTTTAATATATAATCATGATTGTGTAGTTCTATTTTCATCATGTTATGGTTGAACATCACCTGTTCTTAGATGCCAATTCCCTTTTGAGTAGGAAGCAAAATGTATGACTCTCCTCTTATAAGGTTCACCTGAGAATTGAATATTGTAACGTCTTATTCTAAATAATAATAAAATATTTAAGTCTAATAGAGTAACACGTTGTTAATAATTTTTAATATTATCTTTAGCTTGTGTAAACTATAAAATTATATAATTTTGAGGATTACATCCTTAACATACAAAATTTCTAATTTAGGCACCGATTTTCTAAATATTGAAGCGGACAATTAAGGTGCCATCATTTATAACTAATAACATAAATTCCAACGTCCAGCATATAAACTTGCTAGATACGAAAATCTATCTGATCTTTTTTAGTTTGTTTAACCTGAAATATTAAACCACAAAAGGAGTGAGATAAAAATCTCAAGAAAAAGATGCAAAAATAGGTATACATTTACCACCTACTCTTTATCATTCTCTATTTTTAAAATCATAACTGAGAGTCCAAAATTAAATAAACAACTCATTATTGAGAAATAAATTTGAAAATAGTAAATAACATAAGAAGAATGGATAAATAATTAAAGATAAAAATTAATAACTTTAAAATAAGTTACTCAAAGAAAGAGTGAGTATCTCAACTTAATGACAAAAAGAATAATTATCTATAATAAATAAATTAGAATCTTTGTAAAAAATTGTAAGAGTATAATAATTAAAATATAAGTAATTTTTCACTATCTCTTCAAAAATCATTATCTCTTTAAAAACATCATCTTCAACATCATTTCTTTTAAATTAGCATTAATATATCTTTAAAAATAGCATCGTGAATATCTTTTTATCACCATCATTTCTTTGACTTTGTCATCCCATTTCATTACTTTTCATCAAATGTGCTTTTTTGTTCTTCATTAGGGTATCCCTCAATGCTCTCATCATGACCATAATAATTTGATTATGGCGTCTCCTAATCATCTCATCATGACCACAATAATTTGATTAGGCCATCCATCAATCCTCTCATCGTGACCACAATCATTATAAATGATTAAGGCATCCCTTAATCATCTCTTCATGGTCACAATAAATTAACCAATAATGCGTCCATTGATTCTCTTATCATGGTCACAATAATATGACTAAGGTATCCCTTGATCCTCTCATCATGGTCACAATAATAATCTCTGATTGACTAAGGCGTCTCTTGATCCTCTCATCATGGCTGCAATAATTCTTTTCTCTTTGCACATTAATTAACTCTTATTCATGGGATGAACTTTCTTGATAGAAAATATTTAATATAATAATCATATCAAATCAGATATAGAAACTTTATTTTTTTTAAAATGAATAATTTAATATAACTAGTATAAAGAATAATTCATGGTAAAAATAGTTCATAATAAAAATTGGTTAAATAAAAGTTTTGCTAATACATAGTCATAAGAATAATAAATAACTCTTTAGATAAAATTGTCATTCTTAGCAATTAAAAGAATAAGAATATCATATAAGAAAAATTGGTGGAGAAGAGTTTTAAGAAAATCATTTACGTTATCACTTTTAGTATTCTGGTGTTTGTTATTCGAATAACCATTTGGTTATTTGAATAACACGACTACTTCTTACATTTTGAGAAAAATTGTTATTTGAATAACCATTTAGTTATTTGAATAACACTGTTTCATTTTAGTTTTTTAGAAAAAATTATTCAAATAAGCTAAAGCTTTTCGAATAATGCTTTTTAAAAAAATCTCAATAAGTAGTGCCTTATTCGAATAAAGTATGAGTTATTCGAATAAATAATTTGAAAACACATTTTCTAAACCATTTAAGCATATTTTATTCGAATAAACCAAAGTTTATTTGAATAAAACCTTCGAATATCACTTTTGCAGAAATCGTAATATCATTGTTACATAAGCCAAAATTCAGAGAACACGAAAATAAATTTAAGGGAATGGACTAGGAGGTATAGGTGATAGAAATAAAGAGTAAAGAATGATGTTTTGTCACTCGATAAAGGAATGAGTGATGGTGGTGGTGTGTTGTTTACTGGAAACAAAGGGAGTGTTTTCTTGCTAAAAAAACGAGGAGGAATGAACATATTTATAGAGCCCAAATAGCTCTATCTTACGTAAGGCATGATGCTGGGTAGCTAAATACCTTAAGGAGGTTAAGTCTTCTTCAAAGTCCTCCTTCTTAACTCATTTTCACATTTCCTTGAATCATTGGATGTAGAGTAGCTTATGCTTTAAGCCTTATCAATTTTATAATTATTCCTTGACACCTGTTGCTATAATGATTTTATGAACTTCCCTTAATGATACATGTCCAAGTTGATTTCACAAGTTTACCTCATCTTCTTTAATTTCTTGGACACTTGTTCTGCTTGGCCATGTTTCACCAATTTCTTAATGTGTTTAACTTAATCTTTTACTACTTGTAGTACTTATTTGTTTGTCAATTGTTTCTAAAATCATTGCTTCTTCTTAACATAGAATGACCTATGAACTAAGCCTTGTCAATCTTTCATCCACTTCTTGACATATGTCCCTATTCTATATTTCTCTTGATCATTCTTGATTCCATAAACTTCTCTTCATGACACTTGTTCTTCTTCTCCACCGTGACACTTTTCCTTGTAATTCCAAGTCTTCCAAGTCAAGTCTTCCAAATAAACCCTTCTAAGTCTTCTAAACCAAGTATTCCATTCTAATATTGACACCTATTGGTGATGACTTCATCAATCTTTCATCACCTTCATCAAATTCTTGAATACTTGTCACGTAAACCATCATATTTTCTTTTGTTTACTTGACATTTGTATTATTTCTAGAATTTTCATGGCTTCAAGTATCTTCCTTTTTTGACCCTTGACTCCTTACGTAACTCACAATGAATTCTTCATGAAGCCTTGAGATTTTTCTCCTAATGGCTTCTCTAAGAAGTCTCCTAAGTCTTCTTCTTTGATATCTATTGGTGATAACTTACCTTATTTATTTAGTTCCACTAGAACCATTCATCCATTTAGTTCCACTAAAATTAAAGAAATTCCAGTTGAAGAAATTAAAAGCTAAGCTTTCTTTATTTGTTACAGTGGAACGTGTCTCCTATTTATTATGATATTAGTCACTTTATTTGAATAACAATAGTCTTATTCGAATAGCTCACATGCTAACACAGCTACCTAATATTTTTTAGCCTATTTATTCAAATAAAGCTAAGTCTATTCGAATAACTGATTCTCTATATATGCTTACAGAAGCCTATTTATTCGAATAATACATAACTTATTCGAATATAATAACATGTTTTCTTTTTCATATTTGCACAACATGGACTTTATTTGAATGACCTTCTAGTTATTCAAATAATCAGACCTTAATTTGAATAATTTTTCATATCTTATCTTATTTCTGATGTTTTGTTACATAGATATTTTATGTACCTATTTTAAATATTTTTAGGGATGTTACAAACACAAATCCTAAACTAAAAAGATTGCTTTTTTATTATTTTAATTAATATTATGTAAATTAAGTTTATAAAATTTGGTGTGATGTGATTAAATAATTCAGTTAAACGTTATGAAAATATATTAGAGTATTTGATTTTATTTGAAAAATAAAAAATCTTAAATTTTAATTTATAATCATGATTGTGTGGTTCTATTTTCATTTTTAGTTTATATGCTTTCACTACTAATTACAATAATGTCAATTTGTTTTCACATTATTACCTATTTTTAAATTTTTGTAAATAAAATAGTGAAAATAGTGTTTGGTTTGTTTTTTATTTTCATTTTTAATTGATATGCTTTTCACTACTAATTACAAAAAATTTACCTTATTTTCAATTTGTTTCCTCTTTTTAAAGATTTGTGAAGGAAATGGTGAAAACAAGAAAATGTTATTTTCACAATTTTCTTTACAAAAGTTTGAAAATATGAAATAAAATAAAAATAAGGTGATATTTTTATAATTATTAATAAAAGTATATTAATCAAAAATAAAAACAAAAAGCACCTTTATTTATATTGAAAACTGCTTATTTTATTTATTTAAATTAACATCAGATAAAAGGACTGAGGATATAAAATCCGGGTGATCCTCAATCGAAATACAAGTACCATGGTTTTTGGCATAATCAGCTAAGGAGTCTGCAACTCTATTACAAAGCCTAGGCACATACATGTAATCAAAGAGATTAAACCAAGAGACATAAGTAAATATATCTTGCATAAAAGACCAATGAAGGAGAAGTTTGCATGATATTGTTTGATTCCACGAATGACATTCTATGCGTCGCCTTCCAGAATGATACGCCTACAACTCATTTACCACGCAAACAGCACCTAAATTTTTGTTATAAATGTGCAACAAAAAATATCATGTCTAAGTTCAAGACCATGATCTTGTGAATATATATTTATTAATGAACAAAGAATACCAAGAGTAAGCCAATCATTTATAATTTCCTAGTTACTTGTTTTTTAAAAATCAAATTTATAATTGTAAGTTTTTAATTTAATAGAAAAATATTTAATGTATCTTGTTTATATTAAAAAAATTCAACATATTTTTAAAAATATTTTTTAACTAAAGAGCTTTAAGTGTAAAATAAATTAAATAAAATATGCTTCTAATATTATAAAGTGTAATACAAATACTCGTATTCAACTTCTAGATTGCTAGAAAGTATTCATGCATTATTTGTTTTTTTTTTTTAAATTCGGATATAATCTAAATAAAAAATATATTAAAAGAAAATTTTAAAATCATAAAGAAAATGTGTATAATTAATTTATTCAGATAAAATTTAAAAAATATAGATTAAAATTTAAAAAATTAAAATTATTAAAAAATTAAAGAAGATATACATAAATAATTAAAAAGATAATTTGAATTTGATATTTAAAAGAAAAAAGTTAAAAATGACATGTGTCATTTTAGAGAGAGAGAGCAGTTTAGAAGATTAAATCACTCTAAAAAAAATGTACTCTAATTTATTATATAGGGGTAGATATGAGAATTTTGTGGCATTTGTTTGTGATAATATTTTGATAAACTTCTAATATAAATTTATATACATAATTTAGTACTTACATGTAAGTTATGTAAATATAGTAAAAATGTATGTTGATTTTTTTTTGACTTGTTGAGTTAATTTTTTCTTAACATTGAAAATTTGAATATTTTTTTTTTGTTGAATGATTTTTACTTGTTGTTTTATAATTTTACATATTTATTAAAAAGTTTCTAACTGAATTTTAGTTATATAGTCGATATTTAATAATATATAGTGCATTAAATTAATTACAACTTTACATTTAATAATTAGTAATTAATATTTAATAGTTGGTATCATTAAATGCTCTTAAGGCAATTATACTTATAATATATATTTCATATTTTACAATTTTATTAATAAATTTGTAAATTATATTTAATTATAAAATTAATATTTAAGAAAATATAAATAATAGATAATATTGAATAATTAATATCAATAATTGTGTTTAAGGAAACTTTACTAATATAATATATATAAGCTTTTTCTATTATATAATTTTATTAAAAAATTTCTAACTTACTTTCAATTATATAATCAATATTTAATAATATATAATGACATTAACTACCTCTTTAATTTGATAAATAATAGTTAATATATAATAATTAATATCAATAATTTATTTCAAAGGCAATTTTACGAATATATAATATATTGATTTAATTTTAATGCATTGTCAAGTATAAATGTTTTTATACCATTATTCACTTGTGTGTTGTTATGTCGTAAAAATTATTTGATTATCACAATAATTTTCTCAAAAGTCATATATATAATAATATATGATTAGTTGATAATATAAAAAATTTACTAACAATGCATCAAAATTAAACTCTTTATCTATATATATATATATAAAGAGAGAGAGAGAGTTTTCATAATTTACAAATTTATTAATACTTTTAGAAATTAAATTAAATTAAATTATATAATCAACATTTAATAATATATAATGACATTAATTACTTCTTTCGTTTGATAGATAATAGCTAATATTGAATAATTAATATCATTACTTTCTTTTATGGAAAGTTTACTAATATATAATATAGATATAAATATAGATAAATATGTATATATTTATAGATTTTTCTTATTTTACAATTTTATTAAAAATTTTATAACTTATTTTTAATTATATAATCAATACTTAATAATATATATGGTGACATTAATTGCTTCTTTAATTTGATAAATAAAATTAATTATAATTAATTTATTTCAAGGTAATTTTACTAATATATATATGTGTGTAATATTGTTTTTAATTGATATCTTCTTTACATTTGATAAAATAATAGTTAATATTTAAAAATTAATATCATTAATTTCTGTCAATGTAATTTTACTAATCTATACATAATATATAGTGGCATTAATTGATTTCTTCTTTACATATGATAAATAATAGTTAATGTTTAATTTGTTGGTATCATTGATTGCCCTCATGAAGGGAATCTTAGTAATACAAATATATTTATAGGTATTTTTTTTATTTTTGAATTTTATTAATAATTTGTGACTCAGTTTTAATTATATAATCAATATTTAATAATATATAGTAACATTAATTGCTTCATAATATTTGTTAAATAATAATTAACATTTAATGATTAATATCATTAGTTGATTTTAAGGCAATTTTGCTATATATATATATATATATATATTACCCATGTGTTGAATGTCTTATTTTTAAATTTAATATTTACAAATGTGACTTTTTATTTGATGAACAAATATTTAGTAAATGATTGAATTAATTTCTTTTGCTTCCAAAAAAACTTATAATTAAAATATTTCAAATAGAACGTTAGGATATAAATTTTTTAGTACAAAATAAATTAATCGTAACACAATTATAATCTCTTAAAGTCATATTCAAAATTTCATGATTATGTAACTTTATTTTGTTTATTTTTGCCAATATTTGGGCACTCTTCTATTTCAAGTTTGTATGTATAATTTAATGCTTTTTTTTAAATGATGTATAATTTAATGCTTGCATGTAACTTGAGGAGCAAAAGAAATTCATTTTAATTTATTTTGACTTGTTAATTAACTATTTTAAAAACATGAAAAATGTATACTTCCTTCGTATCAAAACATCTGTTGTTTTAGATAATAAATTTAGTTTCATTTTATGTGTTACTTTAAAAAAATAAGAAGATATTAATTTTTTTCTTTAACTTTATTATTTCTCTTGATATCTTCATTAGGTAGAATAAGAGAGCATTAATGGAGTAAAAAGGATAATTTAGTCAAAATATAATTATATTTCTTTAAAATTGAAACTATGTAATAGTTTTCTTAATTATTATTGTGTGTAAACATTCAACAATAGATGTTTTGAAACGAAAGAAGTATTATTCTTACTTTATAGTTTTATTTATAACTTTTTAACTTGATATTAGTTATATTTTGATCTCTTAAATTTTAAACCAAGTACACATATATAAAATTTCCGGTAAAAAAAACTATATGTATATAAAATTAATAATTAATAAAGTCATTAATTCTTGTCAAATATTTTACATTTAATTTAATAATTAACAATTAATAATATTATTAATAACATTTCCTGGCAAATTTACATATAGATATAGACAATAGATGATCGCACAACTTTATTATCATTGTTTTTAAAACTAAACTAGATATTAAACTGATGAAGCCTTTAGGTCATGGTTTAATTAGTTCAATGGGTTAAATTTGTAATTAATTTGTGATTTTTAACATAGTTGAACTGGATGGTGTTTGAATAAAAAATATAACTAGTTTATAGTTTGATTAATTCAACTAGTTGGTTCGATCTAATTTTTAAAACATCAATTATTACATTACAATTATTTACTTTTTTGTAATAAAAATTTAAAAATATACACACAAATTTGTAAAACTTCATCGTGCATAATTTAACATGGTCATAAACGATAATCAAAATAAGGATAGAGCAAATGACAATCCTCCTTAACAATTCATAATTAATTGGAGATTTTTCATTCCTCCTCCAATAATTAAATAATTATTTATTTCAATCAACATTCAATAATTACATTCTTTATATCCGTTAGTAATAACCAATTTATTATTTATCTTTTATTTTTTTGGGAACCTTTCTCGCTCCTTTAGCTGTGATCTTCGAACTAATTTTAAAATATATAAGCTTTTTGTAAATATTGAAAGTTGTAATTGACAAGCCAAACAAAGTTTCTTTTAGGGCTTGTTTGACAAGCTGTAAGTCTAATAAGATAAGTTAATATAATACATTATAACTTTATTAATTATTTAGTACAAATAATGTATTTTATAAGTTTATTCATTAAACTTCTTTTATATATTAAAATAATGAATAACTTAATCATGCATTGGGGTGAGATTAGACTTGATTAAGTATCATGTAAAAATTTAATAATTATATAACTTGATTTTACCAACGTGTGCTGATTTGAGATGACGGGGTTCGGGTCCTATAAGCATGTGATCCTTAAATCGATATCAGGATTCATATGTATGAAAATAATATTGTTAGGGGATATTTTTGTTTAGGTGCTTGAATGTATTTTGAGAGATTAGTCTATCACCTATCGAGATAGAAGATACTTTAAGAAATAAAAAATATATAACTTGATTTTGTTTTGTTTATTTTTGCAATATTTGGGTATTCTTCTAATTCAAGTTTGTATGTATAATTTAATGCTTTCATGTAACTTGAGTATAGTGCGAAAAAAATTATTTTTAATTTATTTTGACTAGTTAATTAACTTTTTCAAAAGACAAGAAAAATCTATACTTCCTCTATTTTAAAATATCTGATATTTTAGAGAATAAATTTTGTTTCATTTCATTTATCACTTTAGAAAATTAAGAAGGTATTAATTATTTTCTTTTCTAACTTTATTTGTGTTTCTTGATATCTCTACTAAGTAAGGGTGGAAATAGGTCAGGTTAGGCCAGACTTTGGCTTAAATAGGCCTGACCTGTATCCCAATTATAAGGCCTGAGCCTGACTTATGAGCCTGTAATAGGCCAATTTTTAAGGTCTGACCTGACATTTTTAAAAGTTTGGCCTGACCTGAAAGCCTATTTAAATGTCTACTTTGTAATGAGACATTTAAATAGGCTAACATGCCTACTTTTAAATAGGCTAATAGACCTTTACATAGGCAAACATACATTTAAATAGGTCAACATGTCTTACATAAACTAATAGACCTACCTTTAAATAAGTTAATATGCCTTTACATAGACTAATAGGCCTAAGCCATGAAATAAGTCAACGGGCCTACTCAAAGCCAATAGGTCTTTGTTATAATTTAACACTCACCTTCTAATTTTATAGATACTCACCACTTCTTACTCTAGTCTTTGGTCTATGTGGGACTTGGAGATATACCAAGTTACTCATTTTCTTACTCTAATCTTTCAAGTCTCACATCGACCAAATATCAGAGTAAGAAAATAGTGAGTATCTATAAAAATAAGGGGTGAGTGTTAACTTATTATTTTCATTCTAATAAATATATTATATTAAATATATTAATAAATATGTTATTTTTATTTTAACTTGTTAACTTAAGTTTTAGTTACTCACTTTTATTAAAATTTAATTAAAAAATATATTAATATATTATAATAAATTAATACTTATAATTATAATTTATAATTATTATAATAATATATATTATATTATATATAATTAAATAGGTCGGTGGCTACCGCTCAAGTTTAAAAAGGCCTATTAGATGGCCTGAGGCCTGACCATTTTAGTTAAACAGACTTTTAAAAAGCCTTAGCCTAACTTGTTTAGTAAACAAGTTAGGCCAGGTCAGGCCTCAGGCAGGCCAGGCCATAGGCCCCTGACGGGTAGCCTGACCTATTTCCACCCCTACTACTAAGTGGAATAAGAGAGAATTAATGGAGTAATAAGATAATAATTTAGACAAATAGAGCTATATTCTACAAAATTGAGATAAAGTAATAATTTTCTTAATCATTATGTAGAAACTTTAAACAACAAATATTTTGAAGTCAAGGACGTATTAATTTTTCTTTTTCTTTTATAATTTTATTTATAACTTTCTAACTCGATATTACATATATTTTGATCTCTTCAATTTTGAACAATGTATATGCATTAAAAATTCCCAGTCAAAAGATCATATGTATATAAAATTAATAATTAATAATTACTAAGATTATTAATTACATTTTAAGGCAATTTTTAAGTAAATATATAGATATAATATAAATACAAGAATGTATGCTTGATGTAACATCCCTAAAAAATAAAAGTACAAAATAAGTCTCATTATTCGAATAACCAAATTTTTATTTGAAATAGAAGTTTCTGCTGAGCAAAAAGATAGGAAACTAAGTGACTTTATTTGAGTAGATTTTCTATTATCTAAATAGAATCTTTATTGTGCGAAGATACAGAAGGAAATGTGCCATGTTATTCGAATAACATTTATGTTATTCGAATAAAGTAGCAAATAACAGTATAATGGAAAACCTGTTACATTAGTTCTGTTTCTTGGTAAATCAATCTAATTGGTTTCCAATGGAACAAATTTGATGAAGTAAGATGGATGAGGTAAGCAAAGTGAAATCAACAAGGACAAGTGTCATGAATGGAACTCATTGAATTAAGAATGATCAAGAGAGATCTAGAATATGGACATGTGTTAAGAAATGGAAGGAAGAGTAACAAGGCTTGATTCATAAGCTTCTCCACGAAATGATGATAGGGAACAAGTGTTAAAATCAGATGATGAATGATAATCAAGAATGAACAAGTGTCCAAGCAATGATTGGAGGTGAGATAAGCCATGAGATAATCAAGAACAAGTGGCAAAAGCCATGATTGCAGGAGGAAGATTTTCTGCATGACAAGCTCTATAAATAGCCCATTTCCTTTCTCAATCTTGTCACAACACACCCACCAAGATTCACAAGCAACTAAGCTTGGGTTCTTGCAAACTCATCCCTTTTAATTTCAATCACTCTTCCACCCATCTCAATTATGAAAAAATAGGTAGGGAATGACAAAAACACTATTCTTTCTTCTTTATTTCTTCCAACCATACCTCTTAGTCCATCACTTTGCATCCAAACTCATTTACCCTGTTTTTGCTTAATATAACAATGACATTCTGGTTTATGCAAACGTGATTTTTTATAGTTTTATTCGAATAAGCTTGTGATTATTTGAATAAAACATGCTAAAATGTTTCAAAAAAGTATGTTTTCAAATGAGTTATTCGAATAACTCATCTTTTATTCGAATAAAGTACTGCATTGAGATTTTCAAGAAGCGTTATTCGAATAAACTTTGACTTATTCAAATAGAATTTTTTTAGAACATTAAAACGTAGCAGTGTTATTCAAATAATCAAATGGTTATTTGAATAATAGACACCAGAATGCCAAAATTTGAGATTTTGAACGTAAATGATCATGTTCTATTTTAATTTCTTTTTATTTATGTTATGGAATTATTTATTATTGATTCTATTATTTTATGATTGATTTTATTTTATATGATGAATATTTTTTTAAAAGAATTATGTTATCGCATAGATAAAAACGAATCAACATGTAAAGAGAATTATTGCGGCCGTAATTAGAGGATTGATGGATGCCTTAATCAAACAAAGATTAATATTATGACCATGATGAGTTTATTGTGTTCATAATCAGAGGACTTTGAGGGACGCATCATTGTCAAAGAGAAAAGATTAGAGATTAATATTATTACCATGATTAGAGTATTAGGGGATGCCCTTATTAGAGTTCATAATTAGAGGACTTTGGGGGACACCTCATTTCAAAGAGAAAAGATCAGAGATTAATATTATGACCATAATTAGAGTATTAAGGGATGCCCTGATTAGAGTTTATTGTGGTCATAATCAGATGACTTTAGGGGATGCCTCATTTTTAAAGAGAAAAGAGACACATTTGATTAAGAGTATTGAAATAAGATGACAAAGACATTATGTAAGAAGATTTTTGAGAAAAGATTGACAGTTATTTATTAAAGTTTACAATTATTCATTTTTATCATACTTTCCATTTATTTTACTACTTTATTACTTAGACTACCAGTTATGATTTTAGAAATAGAGAATGATAAAGAGTAAATGGTAAACTTATATTACATATTTTTGTTTTTTCTTATTGAGATTTTTATTTCATTTCTTTTGTGATTTAACATTTGAGATTAAATCAATTGAAGAAGTTCTAATAGATTTTCGTATTGAGCAAGTATGCTGAAAGTTGGACTTTGTGTTGATAGTTGAAAATAGTGGCATCTTAATTGTTAGCCTCAATTTTTTAGAAAATGGGTGCCTAACTTAGAAAACTTTGTATGAAATTATGTAAAATATTATATATATTTATCTTAATAAACATGTTAAAAGTTGTTACTCTATTAGAAATAAATATTATATTATTATTTAGAGTAGGATGTTACACTTGAGTCCTATAACTATAGGTAGGAGTGTCAAAATGGATCGAACTCGAGAGTTCGACTCAAATAACATGATAAATTGTACAAATTGAGCTAATGAAATTAAAATCAGAATGCGTGTTGACCTCATTGGGCTGACTCGATTTTGGCTCGGTCAGACGCGGGCCAGCCCATTATAGGTTGGGCCAACCCACTGGTCCATTATTTAATCATTTAATTAATAATTTTAATTTCATATAAAGGTTTTTTTCCTTACTTTTTAAATATAAATTAATGTGTCACAAAATGAACTTTATTTGATAATTGTTGGTACTTAAACTATGCAAAAGAAAAATTTAATGATGAAACATAAGAATAACTTTTTTTAAGTGTTAAAATTACAAGAGAATTTTCTTTTTTAAAAAATAAGATAATTCAGGCTAATGAACAAACCTAACTTGACCTGTGACCTACATAAGACAGGGTTGGGTTAGCAAATTACTAGTTCATAACAACTTTAATCCGACCCAATCCTGTCCAAAAATTTACTTGGCTCACGTGAATCGACCTGTTATGATACCTCTAACCATAGATGAGACCATCGAAGATTTCTTTATACCCATAGATATCCACTAAGGGTCAACCTTAAGCCTTTTTTTTTTGTACATTTGTTTTGGACATTTTCACTTGGGCTGGAAAAATAATCCATGAGCCCATTATCCATCCAGTACAACCAAACAAAAAAGTAATCCAATTTAATCCATCCATTGGTGAAGATTCGATTTTAGTGGATTGGATTAATCCATCAAGTACCAACAGTCCTAAATCGTACCAGGCCAAGAGTCGACAGTCGGATATTTTTTCCTCCCACTCTAAAACTTTCTCTCACTACCCCTATCCGTAGAAAGTCCTCAAACTCTGCCTTCACCTTCATCTTCTTCCTCCTCCTCTGAAGAGGGCCATGGTGCTGACGAGCCGTGAACACCGTTGGCAGTGTAGCGAGCCTTGTAGTTGCTTTAGTCGGCTGAGCTAATGTTATGAGTCCAAGCCACCCGCAACATTTGCGGCTCACGTTCTTTTGAGTCGTTGGCCTACTCGTCTCCATGCCTCAAGTCATTTCGCCCGAGTCACACATGCATGCTCTCCTCATTGCTCAACCTCACCATCAAAGACAAAAAGGACAGAACTTTAAAACTTTCCTCCATTCCTTCAAAGAACCTAAGTAATTAGTATTTGGGTTTCCCAAAAAAAATAAAAAATCTAAAGGGTAAATAAGTTTTTTATTTTTGTGTATAATTAATTTCTTTATAGCATGTTTTATTAATAATATATAGTGGTATTAAATTAATTTCTACTTTACACTTAAGAAATAATAGTTAATATTTAATAGTCGGTATCAATAATTGCTCTCAAGGCTATTATACTTATATATATATATATATATATTTCATATTTTGAAATTTTTAATAATGGTTTAAACTAAATTTAATTATAAAATTAATATTTAAAAAATATAAATATATTAAATACTTATTTACATTTGATAAAAAATAGTTAATATTGAATAATTTATATCAATAATTGCATTTAAGGAAAGTTTCCTAATAAATAATATAATATAAATATAGAATATATATATATATATATATAAAATATTTTCTATTATATAATTTATTAAAAACTTTCTAACTTAGTTAAAATTATATAATCAACATTTAAAAATATATAATGACATTAACAGCTTCTTAAATTTGATAAGTAATAGTTAATATATAATAATTAATATCATTAACATATTTCAAAGGCGACTTTAATAATATTTAAATAATATGTAATGGTATTAATTGATTTATTCTTTACATTAATGATATTATTAATTACATTTCAAGGCAAATTTATATACAGATATAGATAATAGATGATCACCATAACTCTATTATTAATAATACTTTAAAAACTTTACTGGAGATTAAACTAGTGACACATCTAGGTCATGGTTCGATTAGTTCAACTAATTAAATTTATAGTTGATTTTTAAATGTAGTTGAACTAGATGGTGTTTGAATTGAAAACATAGTCAACTTATGGTTCGACTAGATCAATTGGCCGGTTCGATTCGATTTTCAAAACATCAATTTTTACACTATAATTATTTACTTATTTGTAACAAAAATTTAAAAATATACACATAAATTTGTAAAACTTCATCGTGCATAATTTAACAAGATCATAAACGATAATCAAATTAAGGATCGAGTGATTGACAATCCTCCTTAACAATTCATAATTAATTGGAGATTTATAATTTCTCCACAAATAATTAAGTAATTATTTATTTCAATCAACATTCAATTAATTACATTCCTTATATACGTTAGTAATAACAAATTTATTATTTATCCCTTTTTTTTTACCTTTCTAGCTCCTTTGACTATGATCTTCAAACTAATTTTAAAATATATTAGCTATTTGTAAATATTGATAGTTGCAACTGATAAACTAAAAACAAAGTTTCCTTTAGGGTCTGTTTGACATGTCGTATTAGATCCAATAAGATAAGTTAATATAATATATTATAAACTTATCATTCGTTTGGTATAAATAATGTATTGTATAAACTTATCCATTAAACATTTCTTATATACTAAAAATTAGATAACTTAATCATGTATTGAAAGTGAGATTAGATTTAATTAAGTATTGACGTATAAACTCTTGTAAAAACTTTCCTATCCTAACACCCTGATACTCTTAACCTTTTCGTATCAGACCTTATATTATCAGATTTGTTATCAGACTTTACATTATCAAGTTAAATATTATTACGTCTTATCTTATCATACGTACCAAATAAGTCCTAATTATTGATATTATAATTAGGTGGTGTCTAGATAAAAGCTTAATCAAAGACAGGCCATCTACACCAAAATTAAGGAATTTACAAAGATATTCTTGCAACTTGAATACACAAATCATGTACATGGAAGGCAACAATTCAACTTGAATACAAAAAAGGAAGGATAATCACTACACATTAATATGTTACCATAAAATGGTGAGAGAACTTGGCTATAAATTAAGCTATGCATCTAATGGTTGATCACAACTTCATACTCATAACAAAGACACATAGATATTCAAAGTAAGATGCAAGAGAAGAAAATTGTTGCTCTTTTCGTGTCCATGATAGCTTTAGGCCTGTTGGTAACAACATTCAGTGCAAGCCAAATTGAGGACATAACATGCTCTGAGGCTATACCATATTTGTTTCCATGCCTACCATATTTGGTAGGTTTTGGCACTGGACAACCATCTGTTGCCTGTTGCACAGGAGCAACTACAATTTTTCAAAGGGCGAACACAACTCAAGTTCGCAGGGATCTATGCCAGTGTTTCAAAAATGCCGCTACCCAATTTGGTGCTAATGCTGAGAAAGTCAAACAACTTCCTCAACTCTGCAATTTTAGTCTTCCATTTCCTCTTGACCCTCAACTGGATTGCAACTCGTAAATCTCTCTCTCTCTCTCTCTCTCTCTCTCTCTCGCACTGTTTGCACATCTATACATTAAATTTTAATTATATTATTATTCTTACCTTTGTGTCCATTATGTGCAGGATTCCATGATGCTTCTTGAAGGGTGGATCCCAAAAAACCCTGGACAACTATTAATAATTAATAATATAGTACAAATAAGTATACGTGATGCAATTTTTTTTATAAGAACTGTTTCAAGCCTTGTACGTCTTCACAAATTAAGATAGCTAATAAAGAGATATCTATTTTCTGTTTCAAACTCGATATCAACTAGTATGCATTTGTGGCATAAAAGTGAACAAAAAAAATGGTGAACAAAGCTTGACTCCGATGTTTGTAAATTCATAGAATAAATTTAACGAACCCAACCAACAAAATGTGATTCTAATATGTATATAGCTTTCTAATGTTTTTTTGGCACTTATATTTAACGAACCCAATCATTGAGTTGTGTGATATTACTGTGAAGATCT
Organism: Ormosia semicastrata; assembly: GCA_029884595.1. NCBI lineage: Eukaryota > Viridiplantae > Streptophyta > Magnoliopsida > Fabales > Fabaceae > Ormosia > Ormosia semicastrata. The sequence continues at coordinate 13,465,172 of JAQQTO010000052.1, forward strand.
TGCATACCCGGTAATAAATAAATCGAAAAATCATTTAAGTCTAATACAATAATCGACATATACTTATATTTTAAGAACATATACATTAATTAAAATAAAGGGTTGCGATGAAATATCAAGAAATTTATAAATTCTTGCACTCAACATTGACCGATGATTTTATTTGAATATGATAGTTTATGAACACTTGTTTTTCTAGATGAGTTAATTTTACAAGGAAAGTATTTTATTTGTTTGGAAATTTTCATTCACTTCCAACTATACATACAGGTCACTTTTGATTAATCTTTTACAATGTGACTCCTTTGTCTATCTTCATTATGCAATTTCACAGGTGATATGTGTAGGATTGTAATATTTATTGTGAAAACTCGTGCTCTTGGTCATCCATCAAACTTTAGTGGTTGCATTTTGAGAAATTAATTCCACTACTAGTAAGCGTTCCTGTTGCCGCAGTAGTAACCACCTTGCAAGTGCATTCTAACTCGATGTCGATGATAATGAAATTGCATGTATCCTTTGATCTGTTAGCAAGATCATGATAATATATTAATTTGACAGCACACATGTAAAATTATTAATGTCCATAACATGTGACACTAATCAAAACAATTTATACAACTTTGATTAATCTCAATGTCTCTTCGAACTTCCTTTGTTCAATTTTAAAAAATATATTGCCTTTGGGTTTCAATAAATTTAATTTTTTGCTTGAAATATCACTGAAATGAGTCTTCACGTAATTCCCATAAAAGTGTTTAAATGACACTCAAATTCGCTACTTTTTAAGTTGAACTAGGCAGTGAAAATAAAATTACCTCGATGATCGAAACTATTGTATACAATATTTGTTGGTTCTAAGAATTCTATAAAAAAAATACAACGTCTCCAAAATATTTTTAAGTCAATCTTGATCATTCATCAATCAAAAATAAGTTTATCATAAGAGCATCATCATCCCATTGGATTGCATAGAAATATTAGAATCCTAACATCTTTTGTTTTACAAAAATTTATATATATATATAGAAATCCCTTTAAAAAATATGAATGTTCACCAAAGCAATTTTCCCATTTAGCTTGCCATCTTCCTAAAATTCTTTTCTACAAAAAAGATGAGTAGCCATGTTCTCAGTTTCACTTAATTATACAAAATATATATTCAACCAAATGAATCATATTATAACAATTGACTAGGATGGCTATGAATATAATCAAATAAAACCGAACCACAAAAAGTGGTGCCAATTAAAATGAGTGTAATTTGCAATAACATATAACAAGAATGATGGTTTCCCTTTACACTTTTGCTTCCATCTCTTTACTAGCACATCAAATGTCACATCCTGTCCGTAAGCTTTAGAATCATTTTAATGTCTAACTTCATTTCTTTTGATTTGGTTGAGATACAAAACTTTCGTCCAAATTGTCTTAGTGCTAATGAAAGGTATCATATGGGCACTCCTTAATTGTAGCCAAAGTAGCCAAGGTTGAACAACTTGTATTCTTAAAGTTAAAAGCCTCAGTTTCATAGATTTAGTTGTGGCTTCCAGAGAGGAAGTGTTAGGTTCTGCGACTATTTAAGGACATGCGACTTTGGCTCACCTAGCCAGACAATAATTAGAATAATATATATTTATACTTGCTAAATGAACTTAGGATTTTCATAGATGAAATAGTTATCAACATTGGTAGCCATCAACACAAGTATCAGAGAGAATGAATCCTGCCCAAACAAATGTGAAGGAGATGGAGTGGGAATCTTCAACCTTCGCTTTGTTTTCAAATGTGAAGAAGCAAGGTTAATGTTCTTTGATCCAAATATTTTTTTCTATACTGTTTTGAACATTTATACGTAATTTCGTATACTAAGAACAAACCTACTGTATTTGAAAATTATAAAGAGAAAAGTCAGATTGCATAAGAACAAAAACATTGCATGTTAGTACTTGTCCTTTAATTGAGTTAAGATAAGACTAATTGATGAAAACACTTGAGAAAATTTAAAAGGAATAGGTATTGAATTGACTTGTACAAGTTAACATTTACTATGAATTTCTTTAATCAAAATATAAAAATAAATTTTATCTATTTATGTGTAATTTTTTTTCAAAATAATTATAAAATATTTGTAGAATTTGTATCACCACCAGGTCCACCATGAGATCAACATGATTCTGTCTGAAATTCAAAACAACAGTGTGTCTGTTCACACTCATAATTGCCTATTTATAATCTTTAGCAACTATTTCCGATGAAAAATATTTAATTTCTCATAGTTTAAAATAATTTCAGATTCAAGAAACACTTTAGTCATAAACCTTCTTATTTATCAATTAGTAAGAATCAAATTTTAAATTATATTTTTGTTTAGTACCTTTGTTAGTCCTTTGACTATGACCAATAAATCAATTTAAAAATATATTTGCTTTTTAGTGCAAAATAAAAACTGAGAAGTCAATTTTATAAAGTGTGATTGACCAGCTTAATTAACAAACTTTCCATACAAGACATTTTATTAAAACAATGTAAAAACTAAACCATCTTGCACAAATTAATAGCCGTATTCTTGCATACTAAATGCATTTACTCAGTCTAAGCACAAAAAGAAGAACAATCTCAACAAATTAATAAGTTTTCATAAGATATTAGGAGAATTTGAGATAAATCTTTATTTTTAACTAGTTGTCTTACCCTGTGTTGCATAGAGGTTATTTTATATTCTATATTTATAATTAGTGTTTATAAGAAAATAATCAATTTTATTTAATAATATCTTTTCTATCAATTCTTTCAACATATTCAAGTAATAATATTAATAATTTTTTATTATTCAATGTTTTATATTTGTAATTTATATTAAAAAAAGGTTGTTATATTTAATAATTATTTTGAATGAGTTAAGATCATAAAATATATCTTTCAAAAAAGAATTTCAAATATAGACAAATAGAATGCTGAAACTTAATTTTAATTTTGCAATGTGTTATCATTCTGAATACTTGGTTTATCATAGAGTATAATAACGTCGTTTGATTTATGTAACCAACCTTATACAGTGAAAAAGACTTGTTGTTGTTGTATGCTTTCATCTTATGCATTTAATTATATTTTTAATTGTTTCTTGTAACAATTTTATACTAATAACAATAATATAATATTGAATATATGAATATATGTTAAAAAATATATATAAACACGAAAATGCTATCACTAACTCCCCATTTAATTTATTAGAAATTACTTCTCAAAGAAATTTTACTAATAGACCAATTATGTTAACCGTGCGTTGGACGGGTTGTTTTCAAGTTTGATATTTAATATTATGAGTTTTTATTTGATGGACAGATGTTTAGTACATGATGAATTGATTTCTTTTGCTTCCAGAAAATCTAATAATTAAAATATTTCAAATAGAAATTTTGAATATAATTTTTTTTTACAAAATAAATTAGTCCAAACATAATTGTGATATTTTAAAGTGTAACATAAATATTCATATTAAAAATTTAATAATTATAGAACTTGAATTTACTAATGTATGTTAATCTGAATAGAAGAAGTTTAAGTCCCTTAAACATATGATCTTTAGTTCGATATCAGGATTCATGTATATAAAAATAATACTAGTGGAATGAGTTTTTAGTTATACGCTTGAACATACGTCTCTCTCCTATCGAATTAGAGGATACTCTGAAAAATAAAAAAAAATATAACTTGATTTTGTTTTGTTTATTTTTGGCAACGTTTGGTACTATTCTAATTCAAGTTTGTATGTATAATTTAATGCTTTCATGTAACTTGAGTATAGTGCGAAAAAAACTCTTTTTAATTTTATTTGACTTGTTAATTAACTTTTTTAAAAGACAAGAAAAGTCTATACTTCTTTATATGGTATTTATTGGTACTTAAAGTATGCAAAAAAAAATTTAGTGATAAATCATAAGAAATAACATTTTGTAAGTGTTAAAATTATAAGAGATTTTTTTAAAAAAAAAGATAGATAATTCAAGATAATAGACTGACTTAGCCTGACTTATGACTTGCATAAGACAGGGTTGAGTTAGTAAATTGCTAGCTTACAACAACTTTAGGCAGACCCAACCCTGTCCAAAAATTTACTTGGCTCGCGTGGGCCGATTTGTTATGATTCCTCTAACCATAGATGGAGCCGTGGAGGATTTCTTTATAACCATGGATTTACGTTAAGGATAGACCTTAAGCCCTTATTTTTAACATTTATTTTGTACATTCTTAAGGTCTGGCAAAATAATCCATGGGCCCATTATCCATCCGATCCAACCAAACAAAAAACTTATCCAATCTTATCCATCCAATGGTGAAGATTGGTTTTTAGTGGACTGGTTTAATCCATCGAGTTCCAGCACTCCTAATTAAATCGTACCAACCCAGAGTCGACACTCAATTTTTTTTCCTCCCACTCTAAAACTTTCTCTCACTTCCAGTCGGACTTGAAAACAAAATTTTTAATTTTTTTAATAGGGGTAAAATTTTCTATTTATTTGATGAATAGTTTTTATTTAAAAATTATAATATTTATTATCTTTTTTTAATAGTATTAAGTGATTATTATTATTCTTTAATGTATATAAGTGTTAGTTTATTTAAGAGGAATTTCATATAAATCATCTGATTCTTCATAAATATAACCTTCTTTATATTTAAATAAAATTTTTTCTTCTAATCATCCTAACGTGGGTCCGTCCCTGCTCACTTCCCCTATCAATAGAAAGTCCTCATTCTCTGTCTTCACCTTCATCTTCTTCATCCTCTTCTGAAGAGGGCCACGATGCTAACTTCAAAGCCAATGAGTCGTGAACGCCGTTTGCAGGGTAGCGAGCCTTCTAGCTGCTACACTCGGTCGAGCTAGTGTTGTGAGTCCAAGCCACCCGCAACATTTGTGGCTCACATAGACCACCCTTCATTGCCACCGAAAGCTTGCCGAAGTCGTCCGCCTACTCATCCCCATGCCCCAAGTCATTTTGCCCGAGTCACACATGCCTGCTCTCCTACTTGCTCAACCTCACCATCAAAGACAAAAAGGACATAACTTTAGAACTTTCCTTCATTCCTCCAAAGAACCTAAGTAATTAGTATTTGGGTTTCCAAAAATAAAAATAAAAATTTAAGGGTATGTTTGAATTGGTGGGATTGAGTGAAATTGAATGGAATGAGATGAGATAAAGATAGGTTTTATTATTTGATTATGTTAAAAAATGGTGAAATGGGATGGAAGTGGGTGGGATGGATCCATCCCATTACACCACAAACTATTAATTTTCTTCCTCTCCCAATTTAGGAGGTTTGGGATGAAATCATGTTTTTTATTATAATTATAATTAGAATTTTACTATATTAACATCATACCCTAAAATTAGTGTATTTGCAATAAGAATAATTTAGAAAAAATAAAGTTATAACTCTTACCATTCCATTCACTTTCCAAACAATGAAATGATAACTTTACTCCTTTCTATCCTAAAATATCCAAACAATGGAATGATACTTTTATATCATTCCATTCCATCCCATCTCATTCTATCCTATCCCATCTCATTCAATTCCATCAATTACTAAATATTCAAACATAACTTAAAGGTTGAATATGTGTTTTATTTTTGTGTATAATTAATTTCTTTATAGCATGTTTTAGTAATTAAATATAGTGGTATTAAATTGATTTCTACTTTACATTTAAGAAATAATAATTAATATTTAATAGTTGGTATCAATAAATGTTCTCAAGGCTATTATACTTATATATATATATATATATATATATATATATATTCCATATTTTGCAATTTTTTAATAATGTTTTATATTATGTTTAATTATAAAATTAATATTAAAAAATATAATGATATTAAATACTTCTTTACATTTGATAAATAATAGTTAATATCAACAATTGCATTAAGCAAAGTTTACTAATAAATAATATAGATATAAATATAGAATATATGTATTTAATATTTTCTAGTATATAATTTATCAAAAAAATTCTAACTTAGTTTAAATTATATAATCAAGATTTAATAATATATAATGACATTATTTACTTCTTTAATTTGATAAATAATATTAGTCAATATATAATAATTAATATAATTAACTTATTTCAAAGGTGATTTTACTAATATTTAAATAATATGTAATGATATTAATTGATTTCTTCTTTACAATAATGATATTATTAATTACATTTCAAGGCAATTTTACAGATAGTTATGGATATTAGATGATTGCCACAACTCTACTATTAATAACATTTTAAAAACCCAACCGTAGATTAAACTGGTGACACATTTAGGTCACGGTTCGATTGATTTATCCCATTAAATTTATAGTTGAACAAGTTTTTTATTTTTGTCTATAATTAATTTCTTTATAACATGTTTTATTAATAATATATAGTGGCATTAAATTAATTTCTACTTTACAGTCAAGAAATAAAAATTAATATTTAATAGTTGGTATCAATAAATGCCCTCAAGGCTATTATATATATACAGGGACGGATTTAAGGGGGGCGAGCATGGGCCTTGGCCCCCTTTCTCATTAATTTCTTTTAAGTATTAATAATTTAATTAAATTTATTAAAAAATAAAAGATAATTATATTAATTTTTTATAAAATTAATACTTATTATATTGATACTCTTATTTAAAAATTATACACATATTCCGATTTTATATATTGTTATTACATTCTAATATCCTTCTTTGTTTACAAAATTATATATACATCCCTTACTTTATGTACATAAATATTACAAGCCTCATTGAAAATACAAAGTAAAAAAGTATAAGTAATTTCTCAAATAAAAATGGTATCAATATTATAAGAACTAATCTCAAAAGAGGTCAAGAAATTATACCAAAAATAAAAATGATAAAGTTAAAAGAGATAAGACTTGATATGTATTTGACATGTGATTACGATTATTTTATATACATTGATATTATAATTTTAACTCATCTTTCTATTAATTTTTAATCTTTATATAATAAATCTACTAACTCCTTTCACTTTTAGCATCACTATATTTCTTTTTTTAATATATATATATATATATATATATATATATATATAAATTTAATTTTGTTTATAAATTATGATGTAAAAGGACAACTACTATTGTGATGCATTTAATATCTAATATAAATATTTTTTTTTTTATTTTTTTCACTTTATTCATAAATCTTCTTATAGAATAAAAAGAATATTATTCTAAAATGAATAAATAAGAATATATTTACTCTTAATTTAAAATAATATATTTTGATCTTAACTCACTAAATAATTTAAAGGTGAATACATCTTTATTTATTAACTTTAATTTTTTTATATTTAATAATATGATTATGATTTTCGGCCCCTTCATTAAATATTTTCGGATCCGTCCTGTATATATATATATATATATATATATATATATGAAGTGATTAACTTACTGTAGGTGTAAGATTTAATATATTTACACAACATAATAACTTCTTAAAAAATTATGTCAAATCATTATGATTCTTTTGTTTCAAATTATAATTAGCCAACACCTTGATCATCTGTGTCAAATAATGAAAAAATTAAACATAAATAAGAATTTAATCAATTGTTTCTTATTTTCATATATTTTAAAAGTATATATTACGTTAATCTCGACGTATGTTAATAAATAATAAATAATTTTAGATTAATGTAAAATTTTATAGATATGATTTATATGGTAGGAACTTTCAATCTAATAGTATATTTTGTGATAAAATTATTTAATAAAAAAGTTATTTAATGGTATAAGAGATTTTGATTGACATATATATATATATATATATATATATATATATATATATATTCATATTTTGAATTTTTTAATAATGTTTTATATTATATTTAATTATAAAATTAATATTTAAAAAATATAATGATATTAAATACTTCTTTACATTTGATAAATAATAGTTAATATTGAATAATTAATATCAACAATTGCATTTAAGGAAAGTTTATTAGTAAATAATATTGATATAAATATAGAATATATATATTTAATAGTTTCTACTATATAATTTATTAAAAAATTTATAAATTAGTTCAAATTATATAATCAATATTTAAAAATATATAATGACATTAACTGCTTCTTTAATTTGATAAATAATAGTCAATATATAATAATTAATATCATTAACTTATTTCAAAGGCGATTTTAATAATATTTAAATAGTATAATTGTATTAATTGATTTCTTCTTCACATTAATTATATTATTAATTACGTTTCAAGGCAAATTTACATACAGATATAGATAATAGACCATTGCCACAACTCTATTATTAACAATAATTTAAAAACTTAACTAGAGATTAAACAAGTGACACATCTAAGTCATGGTTCGATTGGTTTAATTGATTAAATTTATTGTTGACTTGTGAATATGGTTAAACCTGATGGTGTTCAAATAAAAAATATAGCCAACTTATAGTCTGACTAGATCAATTGATTGGTTCGATTCGATTTTCAAAACATCAATTTTTACACTATAATTAATTACTTATTTGTAACCAAAATTTAAAAATGCACACATAAATTTGTAAAACTTCATCGTGCATAATTTAACAAGATCATAAACGATAATTGATTGACAGTCCTCGTTAACAATTCATAATTAATTGGAGATTTATAATTTCTCCACAAATAATTAAGTAATTTTTCATTTCAATCAGCATTCAATTAATTACATTCCTTATATCCGCTAGTAAAAACTAATTTATTATTTATCTTTTTTTGTTTGATACCTTTCTTGCTCCTTTGACTATGATCTTTAAACTAATTTTAAAATATATTAGCTTTTTGTAAATATTGATAGTTGTAACTGATACGCCAAACAAAGTTTTTTTTAGGACTTGTTTGACATGTCATATTAAACTTAATAAAATAAGTTAATCAATACATTATAACCTTATCAGTCATTTGGTGTAACCAATGTATTGTATAAGCTTATTCATCAAACTCCTCTCATATATTAAAAAAATAGATAACTTAATCATGTCTTTAGATGTGAGATTAAGTTTGATTAAGTATTGACGTATAAGTTCTTGTAAAAACTTTCCTACCCTAACACCTCGATACTCCTAACCTTTTCGTATCAGACCTTATACTATCATATATGCTATCAAGCCTTATATTATCAAGTTAAATACTATCTAACATTATCCTATCATACGTACTAAACAGACCCTAATTATTGGTATTGCGGTCAAGTGGTGTCCGTACCAACTTGCATATACATTGATTAATTCATATCTCTAATTCGGTCAAAGACAAGTCACCCACGCCAGAATTAAATGATTTACAAGAATATTCCTTGCAGTCTGATTACACAAATCATGTACATGGAAGGCAACAATTCAGCTTGAATACAAAAAAAGGAAGGGTAGTCACTACACATTAGTATGTTACCATAAAATGGTGACAGAACTTGGCTATAAATTAAGCCACGCATCTAATGGTTGATCACAACTTCATACTCACAACAAAGACACAAACATATTCAAAAGTAAGATGCAAGAGAAGAAAATTGTTGCTCTTTTCGTGTCCATGATGGCTTTAGGCCTGTTGGTAACAACATTCAGTGCAAGCCAAATTGAGGACATAACATGCTCTGAGGGTATACCATATTTATTCCCATGCCTACCATATTTGGTAGGTTTTGGCACTGGACAACCATCTGTCGCCTGTTGCACAGGAGCAACGACAATTTTTCAAAGGGCCAACACAACTCAAGTTCGCAGGGATCTATGCGTGTGTTTCAAAAATGCCGCTACCCAATTTGGTGCTAATGCTGATAAAGTCAAACAACTTCCACAACTCTGCAATTTTAGTCTTCCATTTCCTCTTGACCCTCAACTGGATTGCAACTCGTAAATCTCTCTTTCTCTCTCTCTCTCTCTCTCTCTCTCTCTCTCTCGCTCTCTCTCTCTGTCTCCCACTCTCGCACACCTATACATTAAATTTTAATTATATTATTATTCTTAACTTTGGTCCATTATGTGCAGGATTCCATGATGCTTCTTGAAGGGGTGGATCCCAAAAAAATCCTGGACAACTATTAATAATATAGTACAAATAAGTATACTGTGATGCAATTTTTTTTATAAGAACTGTTTCAAGCCTTGTACGTCTTTACAAATTAAGATAGCGAATAAAGAGTTATCTATTTTCTGTTTCAAACTCGACTATCAACTAATATGCTATTTGTGGCATGAAAGTGAACAAAAAAAATATGGTGAACAATGCTTGACTCCGATGTTTGTAAATTCATAGAATAAATTTAACGAACCCAACCAACAAAATGTGATTCTAATATGTATATAGCTTTCTAATGTTTTTCTGGCACTCATATTTAACGATCCCAATCATTGAGTCGTGTGATATTATTGTGGCGATCTTGCATACCCAGTAATAAATAAATTGGAAAATCATTTAAGTCTAGTACAATAATCGACATATACTTATATTTTAAGAACATATACATTAAAATAAAGGGTGGCGATGAAATATCAAGAAATTTATAAATTCTTGCACTCAACATTGACCGATGATTTTATTTGAATATGATAGTTTATGAACGCTTGTTTTTCTAGATGAGTTAATTTTACAAGGAAAGTATTTTATTTGTTTGGAAATTTTCATTCACTTCCAACTATACCTACAGGTCACTTTTGATTAATCTTTTACAATGTGACTCCTTTGTCTATCTTTATTATGCAATTTCACTGGTGATATGTGCGGGATTGTAATATTTATTGTGAAAACTCGTGCTCTTGGTCATCCATCAAACTTTAGTGGTTTCATTTTGAGAAATTAATTCCACTACTAGTAAGCGTTCCTGTTGCCGCAGTAGTAACCACCTTGCAAGTGCATTCTAACTCGATGTCGATGATAATGAAATTGCATGTATCCTTTGATCTGTTAGCAGGATCATGATAATATATTAATTTGACAGCACACATGTAAACTTATTAATGCCTATAACATGTGAGACTAATCAAAACAATCTATACAACTTTGATTAATCTCAATGTCTCTTCCAACTTGCTTTGCTCAGTTTTACAAAATATGTTGCCTTTGGGTTTCAATAAACTTAATTTTTTGCTAGAAATATCACTGAAATGAGTCTTCACATAATTCCCATAAAAGTGTTTAAATGACACTCAAATTCGCTACTTTTTAAGTTGAACTAGGCAGTGACAATAAAATTACCTCGATGATCGAAACTATTGTATACAATATTTGTTGGGTCTATGAATTCTATAAAAAAAATTTACAACGTCTCCAAAATATTTTTAAGTCAATCTTGATCATTCATCAATCAAAAATAAGTTTATCATACGAGCATTGTCATCACATTGGATTGCATAGAAATATTAGAATCCTAACATCTTTTCTTTTACAAAAATTTATATATATACACACACACATACTTAGACTTCTCGAACATTTAAATTATGTGTTTTTGAGTTCTAAGGTAATTCTAGAAATCCCTTTAAAAAATATGAATGTTCACCAAAGCAATTTTCCCATTTAGCTTGCCATCTTCCTAAAATTCTTTTCTACAAAAAAGATGAGTATCCATGTGCTCAGGTTCACTTAATTATACAAAATATATTTTCAACCAAATGAATCATATTTTAACAATTGACTAGGATGGCCAATACAAATAAAGGCTATGAATATAATCAAATAAAACCAAACCACAAAAAGTGGTGCCAATTAAAATGAGTGTAATTTGCAATAACATATAACAAGAATGATGGTTTCCCTTTACACTTTTGCTTCCATCTCTTTACTAGCACATCAAATGTCACATCCTGTCCGTAAGCTTTAGAATCATTTTAATGTCTAACTTCATTTCTTTTGATTTGGTTGAGATACAAAACTTTAGTCCAAATTGTCTTAGTGCTAATAAAAGGTATCATATGGGCACTCCTTAATTGTAGCCAAAGTAGCCAAGGTTGAACAACTTGTATTCTTAAAGTTAAAAGCCTTAGTTTCATAGATTTAGTTGTTGCTTCCAGAGAGGAAGTGGTAGGTTCTGCGACTATTTAAGATGCGACTTTGGCTCACCTTGCGAGACAATAATTAGAATAATATATATTTATACTTGCTAAATGAACTTAGGATTTTCATAGATGAAATAGTTATCAACATTGGTAGCCATCAACACGAGTGTCAGAAAGAATGAATCCTGCCCAAACAAATGTGAAGGATCGATGGAGTGGGAATCTTCAACCTGCGCTTTGTTTTCAAATGTGAAGAAGCAAGGTTAATGTTCTTTGATCCAAATGTTTTTTTCTATTTTGTTTTGAAGATTTATACGTAATTTCGTATACTAAGAACAAACTTACTGTCTTTGAAAATTATAAAGAGAAAAGTCAGATGGCATAAGAACAAAAACATTGCATGTTAACTTGTCCTTTAATTGAGTTAAGATAAGACTAATTGATGAAAACACTTGAGAAAATTTAAAAGGAACAGGTCTTGAATTGACTTGTACAAGTTAACATTTACTATGAATTTCTTTAATCAAAATATAAAAATAAATTTTATCTATTTATGTGTAATTTTTTTTCAAAATAATTATAAAATATTTGTAGAATTTGTATCACCACCAGCTCCACCATGAGATCAACATGATTCTGTCTGAAATTCAAAACAACAGTGTGTCTGTTCACACTCATAATTGCCTATTTGTAATCTTTAGCAACTATTTTCGATTAGAAATATTTAATTTCTCATAGTTTAAAATAATTTCAGATTCAAGAAACACTTTAGTCATAAACCTTCTTATTTATCAATTAGCAAGAATCAAATTTTAAATTATATTTTTGTTTAGTACCTTTGTTAGTCCTTTGACTATGACCAATAAAACAATTTAAAAATATATTTGCTTTTTAGTGCAAAATAAAAACTGAGAAGTCAATTTTATAAAGGGTAAGACTTGATATATTTACACAACTTAATAACTTTTTAAAATATATGATTTTTAACGATCAAATCATTAAATTATAACTATCCAATACCTTGATCATTTGTGTCAAATTATAAAAAAATTAAACATAAATAAGAATGTAATCAAGTGATTCTTATTTTCATATATTTCATATTATGTTTAATCTTGATGTATGTCAATGAAATAATAAATAATTTTGAATTAATATAAAATTTTATAGATATGATCTATATGATAGGAACTTTCAATCCAATAGTATATTTTGTGATAAAATTATTCAATAAAAAGTTATTCAATGGTGTAAGAATGATTTTGATTTACATTGGTATATATATTTCATATTTTGCATTTTTTAATAATGTTTCATATTATATTTAATTATAAAATTAATATTTAAAAAATATAATGATATTAAATACTTCTTTACATTTGATAAATAATAGTTAATATTGAATAATTAATGTCAATAATTGCATTTAAGGAAAGTTTACTAGTAAATAATATTGATATAAATATAGAATATATATATATATTTAATAGTTTCTATTATATAATTTATTAAAAAATTTCTAAATTAGTTCAAATATTATATAATCAATATTTAAAAATATATAACGACATTAACTGCTTCTTTAATTTGATAAATAATAGTTAATATATAATAATTAATATCATTAACTTATTTCAAAGGCGATTTTAATAATATTTAAATAGTATGTAATTGTATTAATTGATTTATTCTTCACATTAATTATATTATTAATTACATTTCAAGACAAATTTACATACAGATATAGATAATAGATGATTGTCACAACTCTATTATTAATAATAATTTAAAAACTTAACTAGAGATTAAACAAGTGACACATCTAAGTCATGGCTCGATTGGTTTAATTGATTAAGGCTATGTTTGGTGCATCGTATAAAGAAGATATGATAATATAAGCTAATACTATCAGGTCTTATTCAATGTTTAGTACATTCAACTGATAGTATAATGAAATCAAGTCAAGTCATTTTATCCTATTCTAAGCTGATAACTCTATCCCCTCCCCTAGTACATGATAAGACATGATAGGATTTCTATTCCAATCTTTTCCTCAATTTCATTTTTATCACTCATCTCCCTTACGCCACCACCACCACCGCCACCACCACCACCACCACCATCACCACCATCACCACCGCCACCACCGCCACCACCCCGCCACCACCCCCACCCCCCACCACCGCCGCGCTACCACCACCACCACCACCATCACCACTATCGCTACCATCACCACCACCATAAGACTTTATTATTATTATTTTTAATTATTTTAATCTTTATGCTAAAGAATATTTTGATCTTAAAAAAATATTATATAATTAGTTAATTTATTTTTTTATTATCAAATAAAAGATAAAATTATGTTTATCTTATTAATTATACTATCATACTTTATATGATTCTATCATCTTATCTTATACTATATTATCATGTGCACCAAACATAATCTAAATTTATTGTTGACTTGTGAATGTGGTTGAACCTGATGATGTTCGAATAAAAAATATAGCCAGCTTATGGTCTGACTAGATCAATTGACCAGTTTGATTCGATTTTCAAAACATCAATTTTTACACTATAATTATTTACTTATTTGTAACCAAAATTTAAAAATATACATATAAATTTGTAAAACTTCATCGTGCATAATTTAACAAGATCATAAACGATAATCAATTGACAGTCCTCCTTAACAATTCATAATTAATTGGAGATTTATAATTTCTCCACAAATAATTAAGTAATTATTTATTTCAGTCAACATTCAATTAATTACATTCCTTAACTATATCCCTTAGTAATAACTAATTTATTATTTATCTTTTTTTGTTTGGTACCTTTCTTGCTCCTTTGACTATGATCTTTAAACTAATTTTAAAATATATTAGCTTTTTGTAAATATTGATAGTTGCAGCTGATAAGCCAAACAAAGTTTCCTTTAAGACTTATTTGACATGTTATATTAGACATAAAAGAATAAGTTAATATAATATATTATAACTTTATTAGTCGTTTGGTATAATCAATATATTGTATAAATTTATTTATTAAATCTCTCTTATATATTAAAAAAATAGATAACTTAATCATGTCTTGAGAGATAAGATTATATTTGATTAAGTATTGACGTATAAGCTCCTGTAAAGACTTTCCTACCCTAACATCCCGATACTCCTAATCTTTCCGTATAAGACCTTATATTATCATATCTGCTATCAAGCCTTACATTATCAAATCAAATACTATCAGACGTTATTCTATCATACGTACTAAACAGGCTCTAATTATTGGTATTGTGATCAGGTGGTGTCCGTACCAACTTGCATATACATCGACTAATCCATATCTCTAGTTCGGTCAAAGACAGACCATCCACGTCAGAACTAAAGGATTTACAAGAATATATTCTTTATTGCTTGAATACAAAATTCATGTACATGCAAAGCAGCAATACAGCTTGAATAGAAAAAAGGAAGGGTAGTCACTACACATTAATATGTTACCATAAAATGGTGACAGAACTTGGCTATAAATTAAGCCATGCATCTAATGGTTGATCACAACTTCATACTCACAACAAAGACACATACATATTCAAAGTAAGATGCAAGAGAAGAAAATTGTTGCTCTTTTCGTGTCCATGATGGCTTTAGGCCTGTTGGTAACAACATTCAGTGCAAGCCAAATTGAGGACATAACATGCTCTGAGGCTATACCATATTTGTTTCCATGCCTACCATATTTGGTTGGTTTTGGCAGTGGACAACCATCTGGTGCCTGTTGCACAGGAGCAACTACAATTTTTCAAAGGGCCAACACAACTCAAGTTCGCAGGGATCTATGCGTGTGTTTCAAAAATGCCGCTACCCAATTTGGTGCTAATGCTGACAAAGTCAAACAACTTCCTCAACTCTGCAATTTTAGTCTTCCATTTCCTCTTGACCCTCAACTGGATTGCAACTCGTAAATCTCTCTCTCTCTCTCTCTCTCTCTCTCTCTCTCTCTCTCTCTCTCTCTCTGTGTGTGTGTTTCCCACTTTCGCACACCTATACATTAAATTTTATTTATATTATCATTCATAACTTTGCGTCCATTATGTGTAGGATTCCATGATGCCTCTTGAAGGGTGGATCCCAAAAAAGCCTGGACAACTATTAATAATATAGTACAAATAAGTATATGTGATGCAATTTTTTTTTATAAGAATTGTTTCAAGCCTTGTACGTCTTCCCAAATTAAGAGAGCGAAGAAAGAGTTATCTATTTTCTGTTTCAAACTCGACTACCAACTAATATGCTATTTGTGGCATAAAAGTGAACAAAAAAAATGGTGAACAAAGCTTGACTCCGATGTTTGTAAATTCATAGAATAAATTTAACCAACCCAACCAACAAAATGTGATTCTAATATGTATATAGCTTTCTAATGTTTTTTTGGCACTCATATTTAACGAACCCAATCATTGAGTCGTGTGATATTATTGTGACGATCTTGCATACTCAGTAATAAATAAATTGGAAAATCATTTAAGTCTAATACAATAATCGACATATACTTATATTTTAAGAACATATACATTAAAATAAAGGGTTGCGATGAAATATCAAGAAATTTATAAATTCTTGCACTCAGCATTGACCGATGATTTTATTTGAATATGATAGTTTATGAACACTTGTTTTTCTAGATGAGTTAATTTTACAAGGAAAGTATTTTATTTGTTGGGAAATTTTAATTCACTTCCAACTATACATAAAGGCCACTTTTGATTAATCTTTTACAATGTGACTCCTTTATCTATCTTTATTATGCAATTTCACTGGTGATACGTGTGGGATTGTAATATTTATTGTGAAAACTCGTGCTCTTGGTCATCCATCAAACTTTAGTGGTTGCATTTTGAGAAATTAATTCCACTACTAGTAAGCGTTCCTGTTGCCGCAGTAGTAACCACCTTGCAAGTGCATTCTAACTCGATGTCGATGATAATGAAATTGCATATATCCTTTAATCTGTTAGCAAGATCATGATAATATATTAATTTGACAGCACACACGTAAACTTATTAATGCCCATAACATGTGACACTAATCAAAACAATTTATGCAACTTTGATTAATCTCAATGTCTCTTAGAACTTCCTTTGTTCAATTTTACAAAATATATTGCCTTTGGTTTTCAATAAACTTAATTTTTAGCTAGAAATATCACGGAAATGAGTCTTCACATAATTCCCATAAAAGTGTTTAAATGACACTCAAATTCGCTACTTTTTAAGTTGAACTAGGCAGTGACAATAAAATTACCTCGATGATTGAAACTACTGTATACAATATTTATTGGTTCTATGAATTCTATAAAAAAAAATATAACGTCTCCAAAATATTTTTAAGTCAATCTTGATCATTCGTCAATCAAAAATAAGTTTATCATACGAGCATCGTCATCACATTGGATTGCATAGAAATATTAGAATCCTAACATCTTTTCTTTTACAATATATATATATATATATACACACACACTTAGGCTTCTCGAACATTTAAATTATGTGTTTGTGAGTTCTAAGGTAATTCTAGAAATCCCATTTAAAAATACGAATGTTGTCCAAAGCAATTTTCCCATTTAGCTTGCCATCTTCCTAAAATTCTTTTCTACAAAAAAGATGAGCAGCCATGTGCTCAGTTTCACTTAATTATACAAAATATGTATTCAACCAAATGAATCATATTATAACAATTGTCTAGGATGGCCAATACAAATAAAGGCTATGAATATAATCAAATAAAACCAAATCACAAAAAAGTGGTGCCAATTAAAATGAGTGCAATAACATATAACAAGAATGATGGTTTCCCTTTACACTTTTGCTTCCATCTCTTTACTAGCACAACAAATGTCACATCCTGTCCGTAAGCTTTAGAATCATTTTAATGTCTAACTTCATTTCTTTTGATTTGGTTGAGATACAAAACTTTAGTCCAAATTGTCTTAGTGCTAATGAAAGGTATCATATGGGCACTCCTTAATTGTAGCCAAAGTAGCCAAGGTTGAACAACTTGTATTCTTAAAGTGAAAAGCCTCAGTTTCATAGGTTTAGTTGTTGCTTCCAGAGAGGAAGTGCTAGGTTCTGCGACTATTTAAGGACATGCGACTTTGGCTCACCTAGCCAGACAATAATTAGAATAATATATATTTATACTTGCTAAATGAACTTAGGATTTTCATAGATGAAATAGTTATCAACATTGGTAGCCATCAACACGAGTGTCAGAAAGAATGAATCCTGCCCAAACAAATGTGAAGGAGGTGGAGTGGGAATCTTCAACCTTCGCTTTGTTTTCAAATGTGAAGAAGCAAGGTTAATGTTCTTTGATCCAAATATTTTTTTCTATTCTGTTTTGAAGATTTATACGTAATTTCGTATACTAAGAACAAACCTACTGTATTTGAAAATTATAAAGAGAAAAGTCAGCTGGCATAAGAACAAAAACATTGCATGTTAACTTGTCCGTTAATTGAGTTAAGATAAGACTACTTGATGAAAACACTTGAGAAAATTTAAAAGGAATAGATCTTGAATTGACTTGCACAAGTTAACATTTTCTATGAATTTCTTTAATCAAAATATGAAAATAAAATTTATCTATTTATGTGTAATTTTTTTAAATAATTATAAAATATTTGTAGAATTTGTATCACCACCAGGTCCACCATGAGATCAACATGATTCTGTCTGAAATTCAAAAGAGCAGTGTGTCTGTTCACACTCATAATTGCCTATTTATAATCTTTAGTAACTATTTCCGATTAGAAATATTTAATTTCTCATAGTTTAAAATAATTTCGGATTCAAGAAACACTTTAATCATAAACCTTCTTATTTATCAATTAGTAAGAGTCAAATTTTAAATTATAATTTTGTTTAGTACCTTTGTTAGTCCTTTGACTATGACCAATAAATCAATTTAAAAATATATTAGCTTTTTAGTGCGACGTAAAAACTGAGAAGTTAATTTTATAAAGTGTGATTGACCAGCTTAATTAACAAACTTTCCATACAAGACATTTTATTAAAACAATGTAAAAACTAAACCATCTTGCACAAATTAATAGCCTTATTCTTGCATACTAAATGTATTTACTCAGTCTAAGCACAAAAAAGAAGAACAATCTCAACAAATTAATAAGTTTTCATAAGATATTAAGAATACTTGAGATAAATCTTTATTTTTAACTAGTTATCTTACCGTGTTACATAAAGTTTATTTTATATTCTATATTTATAATTTGTGTTTATAAGAAAATAATCAATTTTATTTAATAATATTTTTTCTATCAATTCTTTCAACATATTCAATTAATAATATTAATAATATTTTATTATTCAATGTTTTATAGTTATAATTTATATTAAAAAGGTTGTTATATTTAATAATTTTTTTGAATGAGTTAATATCACAAAATATATCTTTTAAAAAAGAATTTCAAATATAGACAAATAGAATGCTGAAACTTAATTTCAATTTTGCAATGTGTTATCACTCTAAAGACTTAGTTTATGATAGGATACAATTAAATCATTTGATTCATGTAACTGACCCTACATAGTGAAAAAGACTTAGTTATTATTTTATGCTTTCATCTTATGCATTTAATTAATTTTTAATTGTTTCTTGTAACAATTTTATACTAATAAGAATAATATAATATTGAATATATGAATATATGTTAAATAATATATATAAACACGAAAATGCTATCACTAACTCCCCATTTAATTTATTAGAAATTACTTCTCAAAGAAATTTTACTAATAGACTAATTATGTTACCCGTGCGGGTTGTTTTCAAATTTGATATTTAATATTATGAGTTTTTATTTGATGGACAAATATTTAGTACATGATGATCGGGAAGGAGTTTGATATTTAATATATGAATATACGAATAGAAGGAGTTTGAGTCCCT
Organism: Ormosia semicastrata; assembly: GCA_029884595.1. NCBI lineage: Eukaryota > Viridiplantae > Streptophyta > Magnoliopsida > Fabales > Fabaceae > Ormosia > Ormosia semicastrata. The sequence continues at coordinate 13,485,231 of JAQQTO010000052.1, forward strand.
TAAGTATGTGATCCTTAGTTTGATATTGGAATTCATGTATATGAAAATAATATAATTAGAATGGGTCTTCGGTTAGACACCTGAACGCAGCTCGAGAGAATAGTCTCTCTCCTATCGAGTTGGAGGATGCTCTGAAAAATCAAAAAAATATAACTTGATTTTGTTTTGTTTATTTTTGGCAACATTTGGCTGCTACTCTTGTAAGTCAAATTTGTATGTATAATTTAATGCTTTCATGTAACTTGAGTATAGTGCGAAAAAAACTCTTTTTAATTTAATTTGACTTGTTAATTAACTTTTTAAAATGACAAGAAAAATCTATACTTCTTTTATTTGGTATTTGTTGGTACTTAAATTATGCAAAAGGAAAATTTAGTGATAAAACATATGGATAACATTTTGTAAGTGTTAAAATTATAAGAGATTTTTTTTTTTGAAAAGGAAGATAATTCGAGATAATGGACTAACCTAGCTTGACTTGCGACCCTCATAGGGCATGGTTGGGTTAGTAAATTGCTAGCTCACAACAACTTTAGTCAGACCCTGTAACACCCTAATACAATTTATCATAAAATAAAACAAAATATTCCAAAATAAGTTGCATTAGACATGTCACTTCTAGTAATGTGGAAAATAAAAATTTATAATAACTTATACAGTCACTATAGAGAGTCACAAATGATCAAAAAGTCATATATACAACTGTCGTTGGCTAACATGCCAAAAAGTATACATAAACTTTTCTAAATAACCAGAAATATACCAACTGGTTCTCAAAGAAAACAAAATACTAATCTAAGCTATATCTGCTTCTTCTGTTCTTTGCCCTCATCCTTTTTAGGGACTTTACCTGGATTTACATGGAACACACAAGGGTAAAAAATTATAGTTTCTCAGTATAAACATACAAACACCAGTAGTTAGTCATTTATAATAAATAATTCAACTAAACTCCATAATCACATTCTATATAAAAGAATATCCTACAATCAATAATATCAAAGAATCACCCATACAATCCTAAGATATTATCATACAAAACACCAAACAATTTATCAATTAAGCCATGACAATTGCCCATACAAGTGTCAACCATGCAGTGCCTTATGTTATGAAGTATGGTTATGCTCAAACAAGATTCACGTGTTATGGTTATGCAATTACAATGCAGATTTTTTTTTAAAAGTTAAAACACAAGTTATTTACTTATTTTCCTTCAAGAACCGCGTTCTTTGTATCTACTAAGTAGGATAGGCGTCTTGCCCCGACCCTACTTGGTTATGTGTGGACTAGTTCCCCTCGCAACAGTAAGAGTACGACACCAACCCCATACATCGGTAACCCTGACCATACATGCAAATCCGCAAGGAGAATTCGAATCCAATACCTCATTCTCAGGTCATATGGTTGTTCACCATTTAAGGTTACAATACCTAAGAAAACAAGCAAGTACCAGGTTTGAAAACTAAATATCCAAGCCACATATTAAAATACTAGCACATAGCACTCTTGACCTCACTTATCCAACAAGTAGCAAGAACCATGTAACTAGTAATCTCATGTCCAGAACCTCACTTAATCACTTCAAAAGTGATTTCCAAGACAACCTTATGTTGTGTAAGGTCTTAAATACATTCTTAAGGCATTCTAATTCAAGATTTGCCTAAGTTCTTCACAACTTTTAAACATACATGTTAAGTGGTTATTCGCTCCAAGAATTACCCTCTTTGGTATCTCAACACACTTAGGTAAACATGTACAAGTGGTCCAAACACTTAGGAACTTCCAAGAACCTCAAAATGACATTTTAAGAGTTTCAGGGCACAACATCGCAACATAAGCCTGTTCACGTCACGACGCGTGCTGCGTGTTCAACCCAATGTCATGACACAGCGTTATAACGTCGTGGTGTTCATAGCAGAAACCAGATTCTGCAGAATTTTGCAAAACCGTGGTACTGTTCCATTAGTTTTTCTCCCAAAATTCCAACACTCCAAGTTAGTTATAAAGTGATTTTAAGTTCCTAACAAGTTTACTAACATGAAGGAAATATAAAACACTAATTGATTTCATCAAAATGGATCAAAATACTAAATCATTCATTCAAACCCCTAAAATCATCAAATAGAGCATTTTAGGTCCAAAATGAAGATTTCCAGTTTCTAATCCAAACTCTTGGCATGAATAAGTTATAAAGACCATTTAAAACTTATCCAAACAAGAAAAACACTTAAAACACTTCAAGAACTCAATTTGACATATTGGATTACAAATAGCCTAAGTATGGAAAATGAGTAAAAATGAGAATTTAAGTCTAAAAACCCTTACCTTGAGCAGCAAAGATGATGGTGATGATGAAGATGATCACAAATCCTCAAGCTTGCCTTTCCCCTTTGATCTCCTCTTTTCCTTTTCCTTTTCTTTCTCTTGTTTTCCCTCTTTTTCTTCTTTCTTTCTCTTGTTTTCCCTCTTTTTCTCCTTTCTCTTTTGCTACCTTTGCTCTTGCTTTCCCCAGCTGTGAAGAGAAAAGAATAAAGTGAGGATTAAGAGATTAAGAGCCAAATAAAAGGCTGAAATCTTGGACAACCAAGGACCAAACATTATAACATTGATATTTTTTGATCTGCTAAAAACACTTAACTTTAACTAAATCAAGTTTTTCAAGTTCCAATAACTTTAAAATAAATACTAAGATTCATTAAAAAAAGTCATTTCACCAGTATCATAATTTTTCATATCTATGACTAGTCAATTCGGTATTAAAACATACAACCAGTATGCCTAAAAATATCAAACGGACTCTGATTATTCTCAAACTATAACCATATCACAGAAAACACATTTGTGACTTAGAAATAAATTATCTATATTTATTTCCATTAGCTAAACCATTTAAGCTAATATCTGGGTCATTTTAAGCTATTTTTCACCTTTCGACTTGTAGCAAAGTGCCTAAATCAACCCAAATTGTCACAAAATTAAACAGGCATGTTAAGCAAGTATTAAACTACCTCTATAACTATATACAAGTCTAACATGTTGAAGAAGATGTTATATTTCTCCCCTCATTTTTTTTTAAATTTTGTCCCCAAAATTACTTACCTCATATAAACAATTATGGGTAATCTTGCCGTATATGGGACTCCAACTCCCAAGTTGCCTCCTCGAAGTTAACACCATCCCAAAGAACCTTCACCAGAGGAATCCGCTTACTTCTAAGCTCTTTGACCCCTCTGTCTATGATCCTCATTGGCCGCATAACATAAGATAAATCCTCCCTTAACTGCACAGATTTATTTCTTATGACATGTGAAGGATCTGGATTATACTTCCTAAGCTATGACACATGGAATACATCATGAAGGTTCGATAAACTAGGTGGAAGTGCAATTTGGTAGGCTACCGGTCCAATTCTCTTTAGGATTTGGTAAGGACCAATGAAACAAGGATTCAATTTCTGTGTTCTCAATGCTTTACAAATCCCTGTTATTGGAGTGACCCTCAAGAATACATGATCTCCCTCACTGAACTCTAGAGGTCTTCTCTTTTTATCAGTATAGCTCTTCTGCATACTTTGACCTATAACCAATCTTTCCCAGATCATTTTGATTTGATCTGTGGTCTACTGTACTAACTCAGGACCTAGAATGATTTTCTCTCGAACCTCATACCAACATAAAGGTAACCTATGTAACAGCCTAATATTTGCTACCCAAATATACCGTCATATAAGTGAATAACCCAATATTGGCCCTGCTACTACCAAAATACATCAACATCTAACCTATATCATTCATACATAATGAGTAAATATGGAGAGCCACGATAGCAAAAGTTAAATATATACATCACCCCTCAAGGCATACTGTTATACATAACTTGAAACCACTAAGAAAATATTAAACAATTATATAAGCTCATTTCAAAATAGCAATTATACTATGCTAATCCTCATACATCTTCTTCCCTTTCGAAGAACTCGCACCTAGATTTACATGGCAACACAATCGGGGTGAGAAAACATATCTCACTAGAAGTATTCCAATACTAGTATATATACATCATATATATATATATATATACACACACAAACAGATAATATTCATAATTATCTCGTTGATACTTTAATCATAGAAGCAACAACTTCTTATTTCAACAACACGCAATCGCCCATACAATTGCAATGCATGAAAATGTCATGATAGCAACCGCCCATTCAATTGCCATGTTATGCTTAATTATGACTAATGATTATGTCTATGCAATTTCCTAAGTATGAAAATGAATAATGCATGATACCACATCCAGGACCTCCAATCCCATGGTAATGTCATGAATGCATGAAACTTGAACAAAGTAATGGAAGTCCATAGTTTCATCCATAACCTTGAACAAGCACTGGAAGTCCCATCTAGCAAACATCATTATCCCAGAGGAAATCCGTCCCCCTCGAGTAGTGAAGTCCCATCAACTACACGGTTATTGATAGTGAATAAGGAAGTCCATCCTTAAGAATTTCACTATATTAGGAAGGTTACCATGTGCCTTACCTGATATAGAACACCCACTTTGACCGGGGCTCACACATTTCAAAAAGGCAAATCATACTATTAAGTATATCATCATGTCTAATTAACTTCTCATAATTAGCATTACAAACCTCAATAGGTTTTACAAACATCTCATGCAATACAATTACTAATTACTTCTCATAACTAGTTTCACAATTGATTTATATGCATTCCAAATTCATTTCACAAACAAATCATCAAATACTTTTAAAAGTACCTTATCACTCTTAAAAGAGCATACATGAATAATTTCCACACTTAGGGAAAATCATTTCCTCAAATCTAACTTGATACACTATAAGTGTATATAACACGTCTAATTATCCCACATAATTAGCATCACGAATCTACATGATTCAATACATCCACTCTTCATTAAATACTCCTACTAGAGTCTTATCACTCCTTAAGAAGCATAAAATAAAATACCACACCAAAAATCCCCTTCCATTTCCCAAAATAAAGGCTCTGTTCTGTTTTGTTATATTCTGCACTGGGCGCTCAGGCACTTAGATTCTGCACGCTTAGGCGCGCTATACGAGTAACTTGAACTTTCTATGAACTGGACGCCTAGCCACGCAGTGTTTAGGCGCTCTCCACGTCTAACAATTTCTTCCTGGGCACTGGGCGTTTAGACGCCCAGAAATTCAGCGCCTGGATGCTCTCAAACCAGAACCAGTTCTGCATAAGTTTGCAGAAACGATCACTGTTCTATTAGGAACAAGTGATCTTACAACCACTTAAAATCACTTCCAAGTGATGTTCTAACTTCCACAAGGTCCATGAACATATTGTAACTCTTATACAACCTCAATTCATCACAATACAAATTATTGTATATATATAGTCATGTCTAATTACCTCCCGTAATTAGCATTTCAAGTCAACTTGACTTAATACATTCTCACTTCTTCCATTACCCCTATTAGAGTTTGAACATACTCTATTAGGCATAAACAAAGGATTCTAACAATTTGGAAACTCAAAACATCAAAATAGGAATTCTGATGAAATCTGCTCTAGGCATCTAGGCATTCTATCCTTGCCTATGGCATTCCACCACACTATGGAAGTCTAAGGTGTTCCAACATATTACCCCTTAATAATCCACCCTACTGTGGTTATCTAAGGTCCCTCTAAGGCTTCTAGCCTTATAAAATGTCAAAACATGCATTTCCTAACCCGAAACGCATTCTGCTCAATCTTAACATTTGACCTTTGTGCAGTAAAATGAGCATAACTTGAGTTATGGTTATCGAAACGACACAGTTCTTACCGCATTCGAAAGATAAGAGAAAGAGATACAACTTTCATGAAGACCTTAAAAGCTCATTCTCATCATAGAAGACACGGCCATGTCAAATTACATGGCTGTGTAATTTTACATGGCCCTGGCCGTGTTTTCGTGCATCAGGAAAATTTCTGGCAGAGAGTTACATGGCCTAGGTCGTGTAATCGCACACGGGCCATGTAACTGAACCAGAAACTCTGCAACTCATTTTGCAAGGTTGTGGCACTGTTCCAATGGTCAAATTCTTAGATTTTTCACACTCCAATCCAACCTCTAGGTGATTTTAAGTCCCAAACAAGTTCCCAAACGTAAAGGAGGCTTAAAAACACCAATTGATTTCACCAAAAACCGTAGTTCATGGATAATCATCCAATACAAAACCTAAAACCCTCATTTTTAACTTAAATGACATTCAAGGGTGTTTAAGTGATGAAAACTATTCTCATGCCTCTAACAAACCAAAAACATGCTATTCTCAAACTTTCTCACAAGATTCATGCATTTACTAACACAAATGTAATTTTTACACTTCAAAACCCCATATTTCCCCATCAAGTTTCCATAACCCAATGAAGAAGATGAAGTTATGAAGTAACACAAACCCCTTACCTCAAGATCAAGATGATGGAGATGAAGCAAGGTCTTCACTTGGATCATTTCCTATGATTGTTGATCATTCTCTTCCTTTTTCTTTCTTCTCCTTTCCTTCTCTTTCTCTCTTCACTTCTTTACGTTTTCTGTTCTGTTCCTACCCCTCAAATATCCCTACCATGGGATATTTCAAGAAGGGAAGTCTAATTAGACTTCTTTTAATTGGGTACCAAAACCCCGATCTGCTAAGAACACTCATATTTCACCGAATCCAGTTTCGTAACTTCTAACAAATTCAAAATAAATCCTGAGATTCATTAAAAATTATGTTTCACCAAAAATTGATATTTCCATATCAGCTAAGGGTCAAACTGGCACTAAAACACATAACTAATATGCTTAAAAATGATAATCTAATTCTAAAAATTCTCAAACTTTAACTGTAGTATAGTTCCCATATTTGTGACTTGGAAACAAACTCTCCACATTTATTTCCACTAACTAAGCAATTTAAGCCACTACCAGAGCAAATAACAACTATATTTCACACATAGTGTTACAGCAAAGTACCTAAACGTGCTCAAAAAATCACAAAACTACACAGACATGCTAAATAAGTATTAGGCTACCTCTGTAACCATATACAAGCCTAATATGTTTATCCAGGGTATTACATTCTCCCTACCTTTTTATAATTTTATCCCCAAAATTCACTCGCCATCAACACTTAGTTTCTCACAACTAAGGTTTTCAAGATCTCCAACAGACATCGCACTGATCCCTCACTAGAAGAATTCCTATTCTCCCAGTTCGCCTAGGTGGAATAATAGTTTCCTGTCAACACAAAACATTACATATTGAGTAGGCCAATCCTCAATATCACGTAACTGTGTAATAGTAACTACCAACATCCATCCTAAAGCAAGTCATGCAATCTTTTTTCCAACATCTCAAACAAGAGACAAAGAAATGCACAACACACAGAGAAATTTTTTTAGCCTAAGCATAGTCAGTCCATACTCCGGCTCAACAGGATGAACTATTCTGATACCAAAATGTAACAGCCCAATATTTACTACCAAAATATATCGTCATATAAGTGAATAACCAAATATTGACCCTGCTACTACCAAAATACATCAACATCTAACCCATATCATTCATACATGATGAGTAAATATGGAGAGCCACGATAGCAAAAGTTATATATACATCACCGCCTCAAGGCATACTGTTATACATAACTTGAAACCACTAAGAAATATAAAACAATTATATAAGCTCATTTCAAAATAGTAATTATACTATGCTAATCCTCATACATCTTCTTCTTCCCTTTCGAAGAACTCACACCTGGATTTACATGGCAACACAATTAGGGTGAGAAAACATATCTCAGTAGAAGTATTCCAATACCAGTATATATATATATACAAGCATATAATATTCATAATTATCTCATTGATACTTCAATCATAGAAGCAACAACTCCTCATTTCAACAACACGCAATCGCCCATATAATTGCAATGTATGAAAATGTCATGATGGCAACCGTCCATACAATTGTAATGTTATGCTTAATTATGACTAATGATTATGTCTATGCAATTTCCTAAGTATGGAAGTGAATAATACATGATACCACATCTAGGACCTCCAATCCCATGGTAATGTCATGAATGCATGAAACTTGAACAAAGTAATGGAAGTCCATAGTTTCATCCATAACCTTGAACAAGCACTAGAAGTCCCATCCAGCAAACATCATTATCCTGGAGGAAATCCGTCCCTCCCGAGTAGTGAAGTCCCATCAACTACACAGTTATTGATAGTGAACAAGGAAGTCCATCCTTAAGAATTTTACTATATTAGGAAGGTTACCATGTGCCTTACTTGATATAGAACACCCATTTTCACCAGGGCTCACACCTTTCAAAAAGGTAAATCATACCATTACGTATATCATCATGTCTAATTAACTTCTCATAATAAGCATTACAAACCTCAATAGGTTTTACAAACATCTCATGCAATACAATTACTAATTACTTCCCATAACTAGTTTCACAATTGATTTATATGCATTCCAAATTCATTTCACAAACAAATCATCAAATACTTTTAAAAGTACCTTATCACTCTTAAAAGCACATATACGAATAATTCCCACACTTAGGGAAACTCATTTCCTCAAATCTAACTTGATACACTATAAGTGTATATAACATGTCTAATTATCCCACATAATTAGCATCACGAATCTACATGATTCAATACATCCACTCTTCATTAAATACTCCTACTAGAGTCTTATCACTCCTTAAGAAGCATAAAATAAAATACCACACTAAAAATCTCCTTTCATTTCCCAAAATAAGGGCTCTGTTCTGTTCTGTTCTGCACTGGGCGCTCAGGCGCTCAGATTCTACGCGCTTAGGTGCACTATACATGTAACTTGAACTTTCTATGAATTGGATGCCTAAACGCCCAGCCACGCAGTGCTTAGGCGCTCTCCACATCTAACAAGTTCTTCTTGGGCACTTGGCGTTTAGACGCCAAGAAATTCAACGCTTGGGCGCTCTCAGTCCAGAACCAGTTCTGCATAAGTTTACAAAAACGATCATTGTTCCATTAGGAACAATTGATCTTACAACCACTCAAAATCACTTCCAAGTGATTTTATAACTTCCACAAGATCCATGAACATATTGTAACTCTTATACAACCTCAATTCATCACAATACAAATTATATGTATATATATAGCCATGTCTGATTACCTCCCGTAATTAGAATTTCAAGTCAACTTGACTTAATACATTCTCACATCTTCCATTACCCCTATTAGAGTTTGAACACACTCTATTAGGCATAAACAAAGGATTCTGACAATTTGGAAACTCAAAACATCAAAATAGAAATTCTGATGAAATATGCTCTAGGCATCTAGGCGCCCTATCCTTGCTTATGACATTCCACCACACTATGAAAGCCTAAGGTGTTCCAACATATTACCCCTTGATAATACACCCTACTATGGTTATCTAAGGTCTCTCTAAGGCTTCTAGCCTTATAAAATGCCAAAACATGCATTTCCTAACCCGAAACGCATTCTGCTCAATCTCAACATTTGACCTTTGTGCAGTAAAATGAGCATAACTTGAGCTATGGTTATCAAAATGATGCGATTCTTACGGCATTGCAAAGATAAGAGAAATAGATACAACTTTCATGAAGACCTCAAAAGCTCATTCTTATCACAGAAGACACAGCTATGTCAAATTACACGGCCATATAATTTTACACGGCCCTGACCATGTTTTCGTGCATCAGGAAAATTTCTGGCAGAGAGTTACATGGCCTAGGCCATGTAATCACACACGGGCCGTGTAATTGAACCAGAAACTTTGCAACTTGTTTTGCAAGGTTGTGACACTATTCCAATGGTCAAATTCTTGGATTTTTCACACTCCAATCCAACCTCTAGGTGATTTTAAGTCCCAAACAAGTTCACAAACGTAAAGGAAGCTTAAAAACACCAATTGATTTCACCAAAAATCACAGTTCATGGATAATCATCCAATACAAACCCCATTTTTAACTCAAATGACATTCAAGGGTGTTCAAGTGATGAAAACTGTTCTCATGCCTCTGGCAAACCAAAAGCATGCTATTCTCAAACTTTCTCACAAGATTCATGCATTTACTAACACAAATGCAATTTTCACACTTCAAAACCCCATATTTCCCCATTAAGTTTTCATAACCCAATGAAGAAGATGAAGTTATGAAGTAACACAAACCCCTACCTCAAGATCAAGATGATGGAGATGAAGCAAGGCCTTCACTTGGATCATTTCCTATGATTGTTGATCATTCTCTTCCTTTTTCTTTCTTCTCCTTTCCTTCTCTTTCTCTCTTCACTTCTTTATATTTTCTGTTCTGTTCCTACCCCTCAAACATCCCCATCGTGGGATATTTCAAGAAGGGAAGTCTAATTAGACTTCTCTTAATTAGGTACCAAAACCTTGATCTGCTAAGAACACTCAGATTCCACTGAATCCAATTTCGTAACTTCTAACAGATTCAAAATAAATCCTGAGATTCATTAAAAATTATGTTTCACTAAAAACTGATATTTTCATATCAGCTAGGGGTCAAACCGGCACTAAAACACACAACTAGTATACTTAAAAATGTTAATCTAACTTTGAAAATTCTCAAACTTTAACTGTAGTACAGTTCTCACATTTGTGACTTGGAAATAAACTCTCCACATTTATTTCCACTAACTAAGCAGTTTAAGCCACTACCAGAGCAAATAACAACTATATTTCACCCATAGTGTTACAGTAAAGTGCCTAAGCGTGCTCAAAAAGTCACAAAACTACTCAGACATGCTAAGTAAGTATTAAACTACTTCTGTAACCATATACAAGCCTAATATGTTTATCCAGGGTATTACAACCTACACTTTCTATCATAAAGTGTTTCATACAGTGTGATACCTATGCTAGTATGAAAACTATTGTTGAAGACAAATTCCACTAAGGGTAAGAACTTATCTCAACTCCCTTTCTGCTCTAGCACGCATGCTCTCAGCATATCCTCAAGGGTTTGAATAGTCCTTTTTGATTGACCATCCATCTGTGGATGTTATGTTGTACTTAAACTAAGTTTTGTTTAAAAAGTTTTCTGCAAAGCTCCCCAAAATCTAGGGTCTCTATTAGAAACTATACTAAGGGGTACACTGTGCATCCTAACTATATCCTTAAGGTATAACTGAGCAAGTTTATCCATGGAGTAGTTAGCTCTAATAGGTATGAAATGGGCAAATTTGGTTTGTCTATCCACTACAACCCATATTGCATCGAATCCTAACTGATTTCTAGGCAAACCTGTCACAAAATCCATTGTGATGCGATCCCACTTCCACTCAAGGACTCCCAAAGATTGAAGAGGTCTAGGGGGTTTCTGGTGTTCTATCTTGACTTTATGACAAGTTAGGCACCTAGACACAAACTCGGCTATATCCCTCTTCATACCAGACCATCAAAACAACTTCTTCAAGTCTTGATATATCTTAGTGGCTCCGGGATGGATAGTGTACTAAGTACAGTGAGTTTTTTCAAGAATCCTATCTTTGATTTCAGATTCACGAAGAATGCAAAGTCTACCTTTAAACTTGATTATTCCTTCATCTGACATATCAAACTCACCAGGATTACCTAAAAAGATATGCTCACTCACACCCTTAAGAGTCTCATCTTCCTTTTGACCTTCCAAGATCTGAGTCCTAAAGTCACTCACTATGTCTATTCGACTCACACTGAGACTATATGGTAACACAACTACTGAAAGACTCGTATCTCTAAAACTCTCAAGAAGTTCACTCTCTTGTATCATCATACAAGACACATATAGAGATTTCCTACTTATTGCATTAGCCACCACATTGGCTTTATCCAGATGGTACTTTAACTCGAAATCATAATCTTTCAAAAACTCTATCCATCTTCGTTGTCTCATGTTCAGTTCTTTCTGATCAAATAAGTATTTTAAATTCTTATAATCATTGAACACCTCAAATTGAACTCTATACAAGTAATGTCTCCAAACCTTAAGGGTGAAAACTACAGCGGTTAACTCTAGATCATGAGTAGGGTAGTTCTCCTCATGAGGTCTTAATTGCTTTGATGCATAGGCAACAACTCTCCTATGTTGCATCAAAACATAACCCAAACCCATCTTCGAAGCATCACAAAACACCTCAAAGTTTTCCAAAGGATCAGGAATTACCAAAACCGGCATAGTAGTCAACCTTACCTTAAGTCCTTGGAAACTATCCTCACAAGCTTGAGTCCATACGAAAGAACTACTTTTCCTAGTTAACCTAGTTAATGGTAGCGCTAATTGAGAAAAATCCTTTATAAACCTTCTATAATACCCTGCCAGGCCTAAGAAGTTTATGATCTCGGTCATAGTGGTGGGTCTCTCCCACTGCAACACTGCATCAACCTTACTTGGGTCCATAAAAATCCCATCTTGAGATATCATATGTCCTAAAAACTATACTTGTGAAAGTCAGAACTCACATTTAGATAGCTTAGCAAATAACTTATTCTCCTTAAAAGTCTCTAACATTATCCTTAAATGTTGTTTATGCTCCTCCATCATCTTAGAATAGATCAAAATATCATCAATAAAAGCCACAACAAATTGATCCAGGTAGGGTCTAAAGATCCGGTTCATGTAATCCATAAATACTGTCGGTGCATTTGTCAACCCAAAGGACATCACGTGGTACTCATAATGCCCATACCTAGTTCTAAAAGCTGTCTTAGGGATATCCTCTACCCTAACCCTTATCTGATGATAACCAGACCTAAGATCAATCTTTGAGAAAATCACAGCTGCTCTCAGTTGATCCATTAGATTATCTATCCTAGACAACAAATACTTATTTTTAATGGTCACCTTGTTCAGCTGTCTGTAGTCCACACAAAGCCTCATGGTATCATCCTTTTTCTTCACTAAAAGTATAGGTGCTCCCCACGGAGAAATACTCGGCCTAATGAATTGCTTGTCCAACAAATCTTCGATTTGCCTTTTGAGTTCTGATGCGGATTAAAAGTTGTAAACCCAAGTGCAGGTTGTTTCAAGTAATAAATTCTCGAGAGTCTGAGGTCGATCCATAGGGAATTGATGAAAAAAAATTCTTTGACATAGGAAAAATATTTTGTCACAATAATAAAAGTAATAAAACTTGGTCACAAATAAAAAAGATTTACTTGGGTTAGGAGATCTACTCTTGGCAAATAAAATAAGGACAAAATTAATTCTTTTTATAACTCAATTAGAATCCACACATAATAGAGGTTCCAATCGAAAAATACAACTATCAAAGTTCATTAAAAATTATATACGTAATTATATTATGATTCCTTTAATGATTTATTAACACCACCACTCATAAATGAGATCAAGCATTCATTGTGCCAAAATATTGTCTACAACAAATCAAGAACTCCACTTTACAAGGAGGGTTTCTAAATTGATTGAAAATAAAATACAATACGTATAATATCTACTTAAAAATATATCATTAAAGCACAATAAAGAAATGAATCTAACCTTATTTCATTACCAAGAGCTTCACCCTTTCACCCAAGTAAAATAAAACTTAGTTACTCATAAATAAGAAGAAAGAAAGAGAGAAGAAGAAGAAGAAGAAGAACATGACTTCAATTTAGAACAAAGGAAAATTACCACAAGAAAACCTAGTAATAAACTAGCATCATTTTGCTACCTAACACCTAACACCTTAAATGAACTGCTAATACCTCATTTTATAGAGGATTAGAGATACAAAATGATAAGGAGACTGAGTCATTAGTGAGTGGATGAGTGGAAAATGAGTGAAAAATGCCAAATGACTTTGGTGAGTGAAAAATTATGGAGATTCTTTGTCTCTAAAATAATTCAGCTCTGAAGTCATTGCATTCGTCATTTTTGAATCAAGTGGTCTTCATAACAGTTGTAGGCCTGGATCTTAGCTTTCAAATTCCACTAGAATCACCTCATGTGGCCACCTATAGCCCGAGATATATCCCAATTACTAAAGAGTGTTCAGGCCCAGTTCCAGCTCCTCTATTCTGACTTGCAAGCCCAATATGACCTCCAAGGAATCTGATCCGGGTTTTGTGTTCTTCATAAAACTTGTAGATATGGGTCTTAACTAGTACATATCAAAATTTCAGCCCAATAAAGATCTTCCATCCTAAATTATGCTCTGATTATTGCACACTATTCAAGTTCCAATCACAAAACTCATATTATGACTTCCAAGCCCAATTAGTTCCACTAGATGTCTGACTTTGATATCGATCTCTTCATAAAAGTTATAGAGATCTCTCTTATCTTTCCAACAAGGTACAATACATAATTAGTAGACATATAGAACTCAAGATACGACTAAAATACAGAAATAATGTAAGACGTAAATCATGCTAAAAAAATCAATTAAGTCCAATTTGAATCCAAACTTACAAAACATAACCAAGCTCAATCAATTAAGTACATAGAAAGTGTAAATGACTAAAATTGAGGGTTTATTAATGTATCAAATATGTGATTATCAAATTCTCTCGTATTTAACTTTTTGCACTCTTAGGCAAAACACACAATACTAAAACTAGGAAAAAAAAGCAAAATAAACTCAAAAGCTAAACACTCTAAAAGACTCAATTTCTAATAATATTTAAGAATGAAGAGCAACCAATCATTCAAGTAATCAAAACATTTATGAGGTAACGTTTCTTCACATCTCAAACCAACAAGCAAGGATATTTCAGTTGAAAAATATGAATCAAGAATGATAGATCTTCACATGATTCTCTCTCAATCCCTCAAGTGTTTAAAATATAGGTATTTCACTCAATTCAACCCATGAGAAATTGCACTACCATAAGCTTGCTTATCTTCTACTTCTTCACTACTGAAAACATATACATACACAAATCATGAGGACTTTATTCAAGGTTGTAATGAGGTCAAGGTAAAGGAGAAGGTAATATGATATGACAAGTTAAATACCGAGAGAATGTAAACTTAACTCCAATACCTCCAATGATCAAGAGCTGCCTCCTTTCATATTTTCTTCCATCAAAAAGAGCATGAGAGTTGAGTTCAATTAACAAGTATGAAAGTTCATCCTAACTCCACCTAATATGAATTCCCTTTACATATTTATTCCTTTCCTTTATTGCATTGTTGACCCTTCTTTACACAATTTTTTTGTTTTTTTTTTGTTTTTTTTAAAGATGAACATAATATATACATTTAAACAAATTTTTTTTCATCTATTCTACACACACCCCCACACTTGTTCAAGAACTCATCGAATGATAAAGCTAATGTTCTTTTATTCCCTAAGGCCAGGTAAGAACATGATTTTTCATTTAAGGCACATAATGAGTTCGAAACAAAAAATGGTTAAATAACCTCAAAGGGGTGAAGCGAGGGAAAATAGGTCATTTCTAATGCTTTACGTTAGCAGGAATCAGATAATTTATAAGAAGTCATAAGAGTGTTTGATATCATATTAGGAATCAGAGAATTTCCAAGAAGTTATAATAGTGTTTGATATCATATTGAGACAATATGCTGCTAAGCAAGACTGGCTATTTGATTAAAGTAGCTATTTCAAGAAAAATACCTCAATTATATTTATGTATGCATATGAAAATGTAGTCTAAAAAAGAATCAAAGCAAGTTCTAGAGTAACAATTCCATGAGTGAAATTCACACAAGAAAGAAGAGAATGGTACAAATGTTCAATCCATTCATCAATAGATTCAAAATCTCACAAGGCATAATTCTATTATTCTCAGTCCACCAATTCAACATCCATAACCAAGCATGTGAATTTTAAGAAAGAAGACAATTTACTCAACCATGCAAATTTTTCTAAATTTGAATTGCTACTTCCATACAAACTAGTTGTGTACCCAATTACTCTTTACTCTGTCACCAATTTTGACGCGTCTCAAGAGTAAATAATTTAATCCTTACTCTGCCATCCCTAATTACTTTTGTTATTAATAAATTACTGACAAACATGTAAATACAACAAACATATTAACAAACAAACTTCCAAATTAATTTTTTTTTTGTATTTTGACATAACTATCCTTCCCCCCAACCAGATCACAACATTGTCCTCAATGTCAAAACATAGATAGGTAAAGGATAGAAGATAGTACCTGTTGTTGCAATTACTGAAAAGAGAAATCGTACACAAATTAAAACAGAAACAAAGTACGATAAATAAAACTAAAGATAAAGAAAAGTTATAGATGAAGTTCCAGATCACACTCTTGTTCCTTACAGCCTCCCTTGTTGCTGCCTCCCTTGCTGTTGCCTTCTGACCAATCTATTTGAGATATTACTGGTTCAGGTTCATAAATAAAAGCTTGTAATTTATCAATTAATTTATCAATGGTAGAAGCAGATATAAGGGGTCATCTTGCCGAAGGTGTGATAAAGCTTTGTTCCACAGCATGGTCAACAAAAGATAACAAATTATTAAAGAAATTATTAACATTCAACAAACCTATGAGTTTATGGTGAATGTTCAGTTAGGCCCAAGAGATAATTTAAAAAACTTCTTCCAAAGTACTAAAACCACCTGGTAAAGCAATGAATGCATCAGAGTTTTCAAGCATTGTCCTTATTCATCCATGCATAGATGATACTTGAATTTCTTATTGTTGCAATTACTGAAAAGAGAAACCGTACACAAATTAAAACAAAAATAAAGTACGATAAATAAAACTAAAGATAAAGAAAAGTTATAGATGAAGTTCCAGATCACACTCTTATTCCTTGCTGCCTCCCTTGCTGTTGCCTTCTGACCAATCTATCTGAGATATTACTAGTTCAGGTTCATAAATAAAAGCTTGTAATTTATCAATTAATTCATTAACAGTAGAAGCAGATATAAGGAGTCGTCTTGCCGAAGGTGTGATAAAGCTCTGTTCCACAACATGGTCAACAAAAGATAACAAATTATTAAAGAAATTATTAACATTCATCAAACCTATGGGTCTATAGTGAATGTTCAGTTGGGCCCAAGAGATAATTTGAAAAACTTCTTTCAAAGTACCAAAACCACCTGGTAAAGCAATGAATACATCAGAGTTTTCAAGCATTGTCCTCATTCGTCCATGTATAGATGATACTTGAATTTCCTGTTGTTGTAATTACTGAAAAGAGAAACCGTACACAAATTAAAATAAAAACAAAGTACGATAAATAAAACTAAAGATAAAGAAAAGTTATAGATGAAATTCCAGATCACACTCTTGTTCCTTGCTGCCTCCCTTGTTGCTGCCTCCCTTGCTGTTGCCTTCTGACCAATCTATCTGAGATATTACTGGTTCAGGTTCATAAACAAAAGCTTGTAATTTGTCAATTAATTCATCAATAGTAGAAGCAGATATAAGGAGTCGTCTTGCCGAAGGTGTGATAAAGCTCTGTTCCACAGCATGGTCAACAAAAGATAACAAATTATTAAAGAAATTATTAACATTCAACAAACCTATGAGTTTATGGTGAATGTTCAGTTGGGCTCAAGAGATAATTTGAAAAACTTCTTCCAAAGTACCAAAACCACTTGGTAAAGCAATGAATGCATCAGAGTTTTCAAGCATTGTCCTCATTCGTCCATGCATAGATGATACTTGAATTTCTAGCCCAATTGTCTTTCCAGTGATGTTCCTTCGAGTTAAAGGTTCAGGAATGATACCTAAAACTTGACCACCTCTTATATGTGCAGAAAGTGATACAGCCCCCATTAACCCAATGCTACCTCCCCCATATACAACACGAATGTTCCTCACAGCAAGTGTTCTACCAACAATGCTTGCTGTGTTTACAAACTCTAAACCCTTCCCATAACTTATCCCACAAAATACACAGATACTGATAAATCTACGAACTGAAGAAGAAGCTCCCTCCATTTCTACACTCACACTCTCTTTGAATGATTATGAGTTGCAGGAAAGCAAAGAAAATGGAGTGTTTAAATAGGGAAGAGAATAGAAAAAGTAATAATAGCTCCTATATGGGTAGGTTGGCTGTTGTCAGAAAAGTTTGAATTTAAGAAACTTTTTTTAAAACTTTTTAATTTTTTTTGTATTTTTTAATTTTTTATATATATTTTTTAGACTTCAAAAAAATCATCAGGGTAAAGAAGTCTAGAAACTCCTGAAGGATCCCGCCCAAAGGATTGTCTGTCCAAAACTAAAATTCAACAAAATCATACAAAGATAAAATAATAATAACAATATACCTTTATGTATAGGTTTCATGGCAAATCTTTATACTGCGTGTCATGAGTGCAGTAATACCAAGATTGCTCAGCCAATCAGGGATTTCTTCTCCCTCCCGCTTATGGGATATTTTGGATTGAGCTACGACGTAGCTAATTAAAGTGCGTAAATCTGATAGCCACCACCAATGACCACATCCAGTGAGAGGTCGCTGGAGAGCCCATGTCATTAAATCATAGGATCCAGCTCAGAAGCATTGTCACGCGAGAATGCAAGCACGGGACGCTTCTATCTGTCCATCAGCAAGCAGAGCCTATGGTTGAAACCTAGAAATGTTTGCACGGCTCTCTACAGAGTATGACATATGAACCTTATTTACGGACCAGTGTGCGAAGGTCCACCCGAGTCAATGACGGGTCTAACCCTTTGGGAATTGATCTGAGGCCCTAAGGTTAGGTGCTCTCCATCCAGTTAAGGACAGAGTACACAAAAGTTTACCTTTCTTTATGTCTTTTCTTTTTTTTTCTTTTTTTTTCTTTTTAAGAAATGTACAAGATAATATATACAAGTTGTTGTGATTGTGGCTCACATCTTCCTCTGGTTTCACGTCTAGAAACGGCTTAGATGCCTTCTATGAGTTAAGGATAAGCTTCCCATCCAATTTTCTTATAAATTGGCAAACAGGATCTTTTTTAGTCAGATTCCCAAGACTGTAACGCTCTTGCTCGTCCCTGAAAAGATTCCACAAACTAAGAAGTTCACGCTGCACATATCCACAAGAATGCGTCTCAAGAGTCAATAAGATATTATCTAATGACTCCTTACTCAGTCCATTCTTAATGAAGAAAATTTTATCTTCTCTGTTTGCGAAAACCATTCCCAAAGAACGACATCGCGTATTATAATTCCATCACACATATTTGTAACAAATTTTCATTCTTTTTGCTCTTCTCCTTTTTGAATATGAACTTTTACCGAGACCCGGCATGTATGAGACAAATGAATCTGAAGATTCACTAGCTAAACGAACCTTTGCTTCGATTATCCAGCGTATATCTTCTGGGACACCCTTGTACATTAACAGTCCCAGTCTTTCATACCTAGCTTCGTAGACTTTTGTTATAGTATTTAGAGGGAGAGAAGGGAAATGCTTTCTTAGATTTGAGAGAATGACATCCATTTTAAAAGGAGAAGAAATCAGTTATTATGGAAAACTGAAAAATAAACCGACTTGAGAGTCATGGAGTACCATTATCCACTACTTAACCGGGAACACAAAGAACTGCAAAAAAAAGAAACAAAATTAAAATAAATTTTACTCATAACAAGAATTAGAAAGGGATATGGATTCTACCTCAACAACTTGATGTTCCAGAAATGGTTTGAGTCTTTGTCCATTGACCTTAAATATATTACCATTCCTAGGGTTCTCAATGTCTATGGCCCCATGAGGATACACATGTTTGACAATAAAAGGACCAGTCCACCTAGATCTCAATTTTTCAGGGAATAGGTGAAGATGAGAATTATAAAGCAAAACTTTTTGACCAATTTCAAAAGATTTTCTCAAAATTGATTTGTCATGAAAAGCTTTTGTTCTAGCTTTATAAATATTTAAGTTTTCATATGCATCATTTCTCAACTCATCAAGTTCATTCAATTGCAATTTGCGTAACTTGGAAGCATCATCAAGACTTAAGTTGAAAGCTTTCATGACCCAAAATGCTTTATGCTCCAATTCTACAGGCAAGTGACAAGGTTTTCCATAAACTAATCGATAGGGAGACATGCCTAAAGATGTTTTGAAACCAGTACGGTAAGCCCAAAGTGCATCGTTTAGTCTTAAAGACCAATCTTTACGATTTGGGTTAACCATTTTTTTCAAAATTTATTTAATCTCCCTATTTTCTAATTCAACTTGTCCACTTGTCTGAGAATGATAAGGGGTTACAATTTTGTGGGTAATGCAATATTTCTTCATTAAGGATTCAAATGGTTTATTGCAAAAATGTGTTCCCCCATCACTGATGATAGCTCGAGGGATTCCAAATCGACTCAAAATATTTTCTTTTAAAAATTTAAGAATAGTTTTGTGATCATTGTGTCGACATGGAATCGCCTCAATCCATTTTGAGACATAATCAACTGCAACCAAAATATACACAAATCCAAATGATGATGGAAATGGACCCATGAAATCAATTCCCCAACAATCAAAAATTTCAATGACAAGGATAGGGTTCAAAGGCATCATATTTCTTTTAGAAATGGACCCCAATTTTTGATAATTTTCACAACTTTTGCAAAAAGTATAACTGTCCTTGAATAAAGTGGGCCAATAAAATTCACACTGAAAGATTTTCACAGTTATTTTCTTTGAAGAAAAATGACATCCACATGCTTATGAATGACAAAATTTAATGACACTACCTACCTCATTATCGAGTACACATCTCCGAAAGATTTGATCAGGATAATATTTAAACAAATATGGGTCATCCCAATAGAAAATTTTCACCTCAATCAAAAACTTTTTTCTGTCTTGGTGCGTCCACTGAGGCGACATCTTACCTGTTACAAGAAAATTGACAATGTTAGCAAACCAAGGTATGAAATTGACAGAAAATAAAAATTCATCGGGAAAAGAATCATTAATAGGTGTGCTATCAAAAAATGAGCCTGTTGTAAGTCTGGACAAATGATCTGTAACAACATTTTCATGAATTCTTGAAGCAACAAGATCCACCGTATCAACCTAGGTTTGGCATCCTACTTAGACATTAAATATCTAACAGCAGCATGATCAGTAAAAATAACAGTGGAAGAACTAATTAAATAAGTTCAAAATTTATCCAATGCAAAAATTATGGCAAGTAGTTCTTTTTTAGTAGTGGTATAATTCATTTGTGTACTATTCAAAGTTTGACTTGCGTAATAAATTATATGAGGCTTACCTTCCTTTCTTTGACCTAAAACAGCGCCAACAGCAAAATCACTAACATCACACATCAACTCAAAAGACAAAGACCAATTAGGAGATTGCATGATAGGAGCAGAAGTCAAAAGACCGATTAATTTTTCAAAAGATTTCTGACAATCTTGGGTCCAATCAACTAGTGCATATTTTGTTAGAAGATTACATAATGGTCTAAATATGGTACTAAAGTCCTTTACGAATCTTCTATAGAATCTTGCATGTCCTAAAAAGAAATGAACTTCTCTGACTGTTTTTGGGAAAGGCAAATGAGCAATTAATTCAACTTTAGCTTTATCAACTTCAATTTCTTTTGAAGATATCACATGACCTAATACTATTCCTGAAGTGACCATGTCATGACATTTTTCCCAATTCAACACAAACCATTTTTCTTCGCATCTTTTAAGAACTTTTTCCAAATTATCAAAATAATTTTCAAAAGAATTTCTAAAAACTATCAGGTCATCCATAAAAACCTCTAAATAATGCTCAATCATGTCACTGAAAATATTTAACATGCATCTGTGAAAAGTTTTCGGAGCATTACAAAGACCAAACAACATTCTTCTATATGCAAAAATGCCAAAGGGACAAGTAAACGTGATCTTTTCTTGATCCTCTAATGCAATTGGTATTTGATTATACCCTGAATAACCATCAAGAAAACAATAATAGGGATATCCTGCTACTCTTTCTAGAATTTGATCAAGAAATGGCAAATGGAAATGATCTTTCTTAGTGGCTGTATTCAATTTTCTGAAATCAATACACATACGCCAACTAGATGAGACTCGGGTAGGTATTAATTCTCCTTTTTCATTTTCAACCACTGTTATTCCAGATTTCTTAGGCACAACTTGTGCAGGGCTTACCTACTAGCTATCAGAGATAGGATAGATAATTCCAACATCAAGTAATTTAAGAACTTCAGCTCTAACTACCTTTTTCATGTATGAATTTAATCTTCTTTGAGGTTGTTGAGATGTTTTAACATTATCCTCTAAATATATTCTATGTGTACAAATTAATGGATTAATGCCTTTAATATCCTTTAATGTTTATCCAATTGCACTTTTATGCATTTTAAGTACTTCTATCAACATACCTTCTTATTCTTTGGTCAGGGATGAGGATATTACCACTGAAAAACTTTGTTCTTCTCCCAAAAATGTGTACTTCAACCCAGCAGGTAATGGCTTTAGTTCCAGTGTGGGTACTTCTTCATGGGTATCATCATTCATGGTTTTTAGCTTTTCAAATCTCAGCTTCCATCCTTTGTATTCCATTACTTGTGTACAATCAAACAAAGAGCATATTTCAGAAACATCATCATCTAATTGTGTAGTTGAATCAAATGAATCAATTAAACAAATTTCTAATGGGTCAGAAGAACTCCTGATTTGAAGATGATCATCTATAATGGCCTCAATCCCTTCAATTTCTTTATTTCCATCATAAACTTCTTGTGGTTGCTTGCACAAGTTGAAAACATTAAGCTCCAGTGTCATATTTCCAAATGTTAACTTCATCACTCCATTTTTATAATTTATCAAAGTATTAGATGTTGCTAAAAATGGGTGACCTAAAATAACAAGAACTGACTTAGAACTATCAACCATAGGTTCAGTTTCCAAAATAATAAAATCCACAGGATATATGAATTTATCAACTTGTACTAACACATCTTCCATTATTCCTTTTGGAATTTTAATTGATTTATCGGTAAGTAGAAGAGTTACAGAAGTTGGTTTTAACTCACCAAGATTGACTTGCTGATAAACTGAATATGGAAGCAAATTAACACTAGCACTAAGATCAAGTAAAGCTCGTTCAATTTTATGTTCTCCAATAACGCATGAAACTATAGGACAACTAGGGTCTTTATATTTTAACTCATTATTATTTTGAATAATGGAGCTTACCTATTCAGTAAAAAATGCATTCTTTTTTACATTATGTTTCCTTTTAATAGTGCACAAGTTTTTCAAAAATTTGGCATAATAAGGAATCTATTTGATAGCATCTAACAGAGAAATATTGACCTTCACTTGTTTAAAGATTTCAAAAATGTCACTGTTATGGTTCACTTTACTTGAATTATTTAATGCTTGAGGATATGGGGGTGAAGGCGAGGGTTTGGTCTCCTTTTGGCTAGGTGGCTTATCAACTCCTTCCTCATCTTTGGGACTTGACTCATTATTTTTCTCACAAGATTCAGGAATTTGCTTTTCAACAACCTTTCCACACCTAAGAGCTATCACTGACTTGACTTGATCTATTTGTTGGCTTTATGAACTACCCTCATTTAGGCTATACTGACTCTTGGGATTTGGTTGAGGTTGAGAGGGAAAATTTTCTTTCTCGTGAATGACAAGTGCAGAAGAAAGTTTAACAAGAGTATCTTTTATGTCAATCATGGCTTAAGTGTTTTGGTTATTAATGGCCTCTTACTTTTTCATGAATGCATGCAATATTCCTTCAAGGTTTTTCCTATATGGTGGGACATAAGGTGCATATCTTTGAGAATTTTGTGAATCCTGTTGTGCCTGAGGAGGTGATGGTTGCATGAATTATGCCTAATATTTGGTCCTCCAACTGAAGTTTGGGTGATTTCTCCATCTCGGATTATATGTATCTGAAAAAGAAGAAGTGAATGACTTTTTAAAATTGTTCATTGCATTTACTTGCTCATGCACAACTTCTTTAAAAACAGAAATTTTTGGACATTCATTTGTTGAGTGTCCCAATTCATCATAAATGCTACAAATTTCTTCATTTTGCACAGATTTGATTTCTTTTACTTTCCCGGATTCCATGGCTTCAACATTTCTAGCTAAACTAGCAAACCTAGCATTTAGATCTTCTTCTTGACTAAGATGATATTTTCCTTTACTAGTATTTGTAAGGTTATATCTAATTGAATTTTTAGAAAGATTAGTACCATGCCAAGATTGACAATTTTCATCCAAATGGTCTAAATAGTCTAAAGCTTCTTCAAGTTTTTTATCAAGAAACTCACAATTACACATTGTTTCCACAAATTGTTTAGTTTCAGGTGTTAACCCTTCATAAAAGAAGCTTATAGTGCGCCATTTTTCAAAACCATGATGTGGGCAAGAATTCAACAAATCTTTAAAACATTCCCAACTTTGAAAATATGCTTCATTTGAGTTTTGAGAAAAATTTTAGATTTGTCTTTTCAAAGCATTGGTTTTATGTGTTGGAAAAAATTTCTTTAAAAACTCACCTTGCATTTCTTGCTATGTGCCAATTGATCTTGGTTTCAAAGCATTAAGCCAAGTTTTTGCTTTATCTTTCAAAGAAAAAGGAAATAATTTAAGCTTAACAACCTCTTCAGTGCAAGTTTGATTATTAAAAGTAGTACATACTTCCTCAAATTCCTTTAGATGTAAATATGGGCTTTCAGATTCTAAACCATGGAAATTAGGAAGTAAAGAATTCATACCTGACTTGAATCTAAAATTGTTAGCAGTGAGTGGAAGGATAAAACATGATGGACTAGAATTTCGAGATGGTTGCAAATACTCACGCATGGTTCGCAACAGTTGATTTTCATGTTCATCATGCACACTTTCATTTTTAGTCATTGTGTTTGATGTGTGTGATTGTGATTCAGACAAATCAATATGTAAAGTACTAGGATTAACTTTAACCAAACGACCAGAATTTAAATCACGATACCAATTAAGCATAAATAAGTAACTTAAAATATAAAATAAAGTGTACAAGCTAGCAGTATAAACCGTCCATTAAATATTAATAAAGATGTGGTATAAACCAGCCACCAAATATATATTAACACTTAGTAAATAAATATTAACAAAGGTGTGGTATAAACTAACCACCAAATAAGTTAATAAGTAGAAAAATTAAAAAGTTAGTATGCAGATAAATTAAAAAGTTAGATAGCTGATAAAGTAAAAAGTTAGATAGTTAGTAAGTTAGTAAGTAAGAAAATTAAAAGGTTAGTAGCTTAATAAGTTAAAAATAAAATACAGAAAGTAAAATACAGAAATTAAAGTACAAAAAATAAAGTGCAGAAAATAAATTTAAAATATAAAAACCAGAGAATCGACAAAGCCAATTTTTTGCTCTAGCGAGAGAGAAGAGAAGAAGAAAGATTATTTCATTAATGATTAAAGATTACAGAGAGATTAGGGAGAGTTTTTCCCACTAAGTTAGTACGTTAGTAAGTACAAAGAAAAAAAATTAAAAGAATAAATATATATATATCTATACACAAGATCCACAGAAAAAAATATAAATATATATATAAAAAATATTTACACCATAAATTTGTTCTTCAAATCAAGTTCCCGGCAATGACGCCAAAAATTTGATGTGGATTAAAAGTTACAAACCCAAGTGTAGGTTGTTTCAAGTAATAAATTCTTGGGAGTCCGAGGTCGATTCACAGGGAATTGATGAAGAAAAATTCTTTGACGTAAGGAAAATATTTTGTCACAACAATAAAAGTAATAAAACTTAGTCACAAATAAAAAAAGATTTACTTGGGTTAAGAGATCTACTCTTGGCAAATAAAATAAAGATAAGATTAATTCTTTTTATAACTCAATTAGAATCCACATATAATAGAGGTTCCAATCGAAAAATATAACAATCAAAGTTCATTAAAAATTATATACGTAATTATATTATGATTCCTTTAATGATTTATTAACACCACCACTCATAAATGGGATCAAGCATTCATTATGCCAAAATCTTGTCTACAACAAATCAAGAACTCTACTTTACAAGGAGGGTTTTTAAATTGATTGAAAACAAAATACAATACATATAATATCTACTTGAAAATATATTATTAAAGCACAAGAAAGAAATGAATTTAACCTTATTTCATTACCAAGAGCTTCACCCTTTCACCCAAGTAAAATAAAACTTAGTTACTCATAGACAAGAAGAAAGAAAGAGACAAGAAGAAGAAGAAGAAGAACATGACTTCAATTTAGAACAAAGGAAAATTACTACAAGAAAACCTAGTAACAAACTAGCATCATTTTGCTACCTAACACCTAACACCTTCAATGATCTTCTAAGGCTTCCTTTTATAGTGGATTAGAGATATAAAATAACAAGGGGGCTGAGTCATTAATGAGTGGATGAGTGGAAAATGAGTGAAAAATGCCAAATGACTTTGGTGAGTGAAAAATTATGGAGATTCTTTATCTCTAAAATAATTCAGCTCTGAAGTCATTACATTCGTCATTTTTGAACCAAGTGGTCTTCATAAAAGTTGTAGGTCTAGATCTTAGATTTCTAATGCCACTAGAATCACCTCATGTGGCCACCTATAGCCTGAGATATGTCCCAATTACTACAGAGTGTTCAGGCCCAGTTCCAGCTCCTCTATTCTGACTTGCAAGCCCAATATGAGCTCCAAGTAGTCCGATCCGAGTTTTGTATTCTTCATGAAAGTTGTAGATATGAGTCTTAAATAGCACATATCAACATTTCAGCTTATTACAGATCTTCCAGCCCAAATTATGCTCTGATTACTGCACACTATTCAAGTTCCAATCACAAAACTCGTATTCTGACTTCCAAGCCTAATTAGTTCTACTAGATGTCCGACTTTGATCTCGAGCTCTTCATGAAAGTTGTAGAGATCTCTCTTATCTTTCTAACAAGGTAAAATACATAATCAGTAGACATTTAGAACTCAAGATATGACCAAAATACAGAAATAATGTAAGACGTAAATCACGCTGAAAAAATCAATTAAGTCCAATTTGAGTCCAAACTTACAAAACATAACCAAGCTCAATCAATTAAGTACATAGAGAGTGTAAATGACTAAAATTGAGGGTTTATTAATGTATCAAATATGTGATTATCAAGTTCTGCTAACTCTAGCAATGCCATACGATAAGGTGCTATAGAGATAGGTCCCATCCCAAGAACTAGGTCATAGAAAACTCTATTTCTCGTTTGGGTGGCAGCTCCACTACGTCACTAGGAAAGACTTTAGGATATTCTCTCACCACAAGTATCTCACCTAGGCTTTGCTCAACCTCAGTGCTTAGTGAAAATAAGAGTACATATCCTTGAGATCCCTCCTCTAAATAGAGATTAACCTAATTCGCATTGAGATATACAGACTTAGATAGAACAACTCTGGTAGATATATCTGACAAGAAAACCAGATATTTTTCTAAATAATTCAAAATTACATGGTTGATGGACAACTAATCCATGCCAAGAATGACATCAATATCTACAAGAGGTAAACAGATAAGGTTTACACTAAAAATCCTATCTTCTACCTTTACACAACAATCAAGACACATTCTAGATGTCGTAACTGGCTTACCGGTAGGTGTAGATATAGATAAGTCATATGAAAGTTCAGATACAGCTAAATCCAGCTTATTCACATAATCATTTGAAACAAAGGAGTGGGATGCTCCCGAATCATACAACACAGTTAAAAAATGATTGTGAATAATGCATTTAACTTCAATGAGGTCGGAAGACTGAGTCACCTCTTCACCACCTAGGATATAAACTCTCCTTCTAGCTTGATATTTTTGAGAAGGTGCAATTTCTTTCTTTGATGGACACTTATTCGCAAAATGACCACTTTGTCCACACACAAAGCACACCTGGAAAGGCCGGTCTCCGTGCTATCTTCCACATTTGGAACACTTTGGTCCCAAAAACTCATTCTGAACCTGCTTACCTTTACCTTGAGTAAAGCTAGATTTAGAAGACCCCTTCTTGAACTTATCATCACCTCTTTTTCTTTTCTAAAAATCCTGTGACTTAGGCTCCAAAGAAGGATTCTTAAATTGCTTCTTAACTATTCGACACTTATTAACCAGAGTTTCAAAGTCCCGAATTTTGAATGGCCGAATGACATTCTGAATGTCTTTCCTCAATCCTTTCTCAAATTTAACACACTTCCAAGATTCATCAGGGTTAAATTTAATACAAGAAGAGAATTTACACATTTCAATGAATACTGGCCAATAGACATGTCCCCCTGTTCCAACTTTAGAAATTCCATCTCTTTGGAATTCTAAAGAGTTTGTGGAAAGAAATTTCTCAGAAATGAGCTTTTAAATATTCCCCACATCACATGAGTTCTTGATGCCTCAAGAGCCCTCTTTGTACCCACCCACCACTTCTCTGCCTCACCTTCCAGCATATAAGCAGCAAAAAGTACCTTCTGCTTATCTGAGCAAGCCATAACAGTGAAGATCTTCTCCATCTCCTTGAGCTAACCCTTAGCTTTGACCAGGCCATACTATCTGTGAAAGGAAGATGAATTTGATTTCTTGAATTCTGAGAGGTCCTGGAAAGTCTGATTTCTTTCAGTTGCCTCTTGGTATGGTTGTCCCTGGTAATATGGTGGAGGTGTAGGTGGTACTGGTTGCTGAGTTCCCAGCCTCTCAAGTACTCTAACAGTTACTGCTATCTGCTCTCTCATTGCATTGGCAGTTATAGCTGCCTGCTCTGTTTGCTGGGTTATAACATTAGCCATTGCCATCATGGCGGTTGCCATAGTAGTGCCTTTGTTCCCAGAGTTCCTGTTACTGCTTCCACGGGGTTGCCCTCGACCTCTTGCTGCCATAGTTTTCTATAAACACAGAACATCACATATTAAGGTAGCTAATATCAATATCATGTAATGTGCGCAGTAGCTAAAATAGTCAAAACAAGGCAGTTATACAATTCAACCAAATATCTCACACAAGAGATAAAAGAAATGCATAACACAAGAAGGAACTCCTAAACATGCCTAAGCATAGTCAGTCCACGCCCTGACTCAACAGAATAAACTACTCTGATACCATAATGTAACACCTTAATACAATTTATTGTAAAATAAAACAAAATATTCCAAAATAAGTTGCATTAGACATGTTACTTCTAGTAATGTGGAAAATAAAAATCTACAATAACTTATACAGTCAATATAGAGAGCCACGAATGATCAAAAAGTCATATATACAACTGTCGCTGGCTAGCATGCCAAAAAGTATACATGAATTTTTCTAAATAACCAGAAATATACCAATTGGTTCTCAAAGAAAACAAAATACTAATCTAAGCTATCTGCTTCTTCTGTTCTTTGCCTTATCCTTTTTAGGGACTTTACCTGGATTTATATGGAATACACAGGGGTGAGAAATTACAGTTTCTCAGTATAAACATACCAACACCAATAGTTAGTCATTTATAATAAATAATTCAACTGAACTCCATAAACACATTCTATATAAAAGAATATCCGAAAGTCAATAATATCAAAGAATCGCCCATACAATCCTAAGATATTATCGTATAAACAACCAAACAATTTATCGATTAAGCCATGACAATTGCCCATACAAGTGTCAACCATGCAGTGTCTTATGTTATGAAGTATGGTTATACTCAAACAAGATCCACGTGTTATGATTATGCAATGACAATGCAGATTTTTTTTTTAAAGTTAAAACACAAGCTATTTACTTATCCTTCAAGAACAGCGTTCCTTGTATCTACTAAGTAGGATAGGCGTCTAGCCCCGACCCTACTTGGTGATGTGTGGACTAGTTCCCCTTACAACAGAAAGAGTACGACACCAACCCCATACATCGGTAACCCTGACTATACATGCAAACCCGCAAGGAGAATTTAGATCCAACACGTTATTCTTAGGTCATATGGTTGTTCACCATTTAAGGTTACAATACTTAGGAAAACAAGGAAGTACTAGGTTTGAAAACAAAATATCCAAGCCACATATTAAAATACTAGCATATAGTACTCTTAACCTCACTTATCCAACAAGAAGCAAGAACCATGTAACTAGTAGTTTCATGTCTAGAACCTCACTTAATCACTTCACCAGTGATTTCCAAGACAACCTCATGTTGTGTAAGGTCTTAAATACATTCTTAAGGCATTCTAATTCAAGATTTGCCTAAGTTTTTCACTACTTTTAAACATATATGCTATGTGGTTATTCACTCCAGGAATTATCCTCTCTTGTATCTCAACACACTTAGGTAAACATATACAAGTGGTCCAAACATTTAAGAACTTCCAAGAGCCTCAAAATGACATTTTAAGAGTTTCAGGGCACAACGTCGAAACATAAGCCTGTTCACGTCGCGGCGTGTGCTAAGTGTTCAACCAAACATCGCGACACAATGTTATAGCATTGCAATATTCATAGCAGAAACCAGATTATGCAAAATTTTACAGAACCGTGGTACTGTTCTATTAGTTTTTCTCCCAAAATTCCAATACCTCAAGTTAGTTATAAAGTGATTTTAAGTTCCTAACAAGTTTACTAACATGAAAGAAACATAAAACACTAATTGATTTTATCAAAAATGGATCAAAATACTAAATCATTCATTCAAACCCCTAAAATCATCAAATGAAGCATTTTAGGTCCAAAATGAAGATTTCCATTTTCTAATCCAAACTTTTGGCATAAAAAAGTTATAAATACCATTTAAAACTTATCCAAACAAGAAAAACACTTAAAATACTTCAAGAACTCAATTTGGCATATTGGGTTACAAATAGCCTAAGTATGAAAAATGAGTAAAAATGAGAATTTAAGTCCAAAAACCCCTACCTTGAGCAGCAAAGATGATGGTGATGATGAAGATGATCACAAATCCCCAAGCTTGCCTTTCCCTTTTGATCTCCTCTTTTCCTTTTCCTCTTCTTTCTCTTGTTTTCCCTATTTTTCTTATTTCTATTTTGCTGCCTTTGCTCTTGCTTTCCCTAGCCGTGAAGAGAAAAGAATAAAGTAAGGATTAAGAGATTAAGAGCCAAATAAAAGGCTAAAGTCATGGACAACCAAGGACCAAACGTTATAACACTGATATTTTTCGATTTGCTAAAAACACTTAACTTTAGCTAAATCAAGTTTCCAAGTTCCAACAACTTTAGAATAAATACTAAGATTCATTAAAAAAAGTCATTTCACCAGTATCATAATTTTTTATATTTGTGACTAGTCAATCCGGTATTAAAACACACAACCAGCATGCCTAAAAATACTAAACGGACTCCAATTATTTTCAAATTTTAACCACATCACAGAAAACACATTTGTGACTTAGAATTAAATTATCGACACTTATTTCCATTAGCTAAACCATTTAAGCTAATATTTGGGTCATTTTAAGCTACTTTTCACCTTTCGACTTGCAGCAAAGTGCCTAAATCAACCTAGATCTTCAAAAAATTAAACATACATGTTAAACAAGTATTAAACTATCTCTGTAACTATATATAAGTCTAACATGTTGAAGATGATATTACAGATCCAGCCCTGCCCAAAAATTTACTTGGCTCGCGTGGGTCGACCTGTTATGATACCTTTAACCATAGATGAAGCCACAAATGATTTCTTTATAACCATAGGTTTATGCTAAGGGACAACCTTAAGCCCTTATTTTTAGCATTTGTTTTGTACATTCTTACTTGGTCTGGCAAAATAATCCATGGGCTTATTATCCATCCAGTCCAACCAAACAAAAACTAATCCAATCTAATCCATCCAATGGTGAAGATTAGTTTTTAGTGGACTGGATTAATCCATCAAGTTCTAGCACTCCTAATTAAATCGTACTAGGCCCAGAGCCGACACTCAATTTTTTCCCTCCCATTCTAAAACTTTCTCTCACTTCCCCTATCAATAGAAAGTCCTCATTCTCTGTTTTCACCTTCATCTTCTTCATCCTCCTCCAAAGAGGGCCATGGTGCTGATGCTAACTTCAAAGCCAATGAGTCGTGAACGGAATTTGTAGTGTAGCGAGCCTTGTAGTTGCTACACTCGGTCGAGCTAGTGTTGTGAGTCCAAGCCACCCGCAACATTTGCAGCTCACAAAGACCACCCCTTGTTCGCTCTTTTGCTACCGCAAGTGCACGGATCGCACTTGTAGTTTAGCCAGGAGTCAGATATCGTTCCCACAAGGAAACAACGTTAAATTAAGTGCTAAGTATAAACCAATAATTCAAATACTTCTATTCAAGGATATATATATTGGAGTGTTCGTGTATTTGTTAATTTTAATAACTTAAAACTATGAGAGTAATGTGAGAGTCAATAATTCAAGAATAGGGATTCCTTTTTCACTTCCTATTTTAATTGATAACAAGTAATCCTTAAGAGCAATATAAATGAAATGTCTCGGTTAGCTTGGGAATCACAATTAGTTAAAAGCCTATGTCTAGGTCAATTAACCCCGCTTCCATTACTTAGTTCACTATGTTTCCATGAGAACTAGAGTAAATCCACTTATTAAGATCTATTCCCAATTAATTACTATGCATGGTCAATAGGTATATTTCTATCCTATTAACGAATCATCACATCCAACCCAATTGAATGAAATAGAACATGCATCAATTATACACTTGATCTTAAATCCAAATTCCTATGTCTAGGTTCATTAGATTTAAACAAATCAATTGAAAGCTGATCAGACTAACAAAGCATGAAGCACTATATAACTGAACAGAGACCAAATCATATATATAACTCAAGGGATTACAAGTTTAATCAACATCCATAGGAAGATCCAAAGAAAAACCCTATAACAGCCTAGCCAGCCATGACAAATGAAAATACAACAAGATTAATCAGAGTCATGG
Organism: Ormosia semicastrata; assembly: GCA_029884595.1. Taxonomy (NCBI): domain Eukaryota; kingdom Viridiplantae; phylum Streptophyta; class Magnoliopsida; order Fabales; family Fabaceae; genus Ormosia; species Ormosia semicastrata. The sequence continues at coordinate 13,518,148 of JAQQTO010000052.1, forward strand.
AGATAGAGATAAGAGAGGAGAAGAAAAAGGAAGAACAAAGCTTAGGGAGATGGTCCTTCAAGCTTCAATCCTCCACCAAGGTGAAGAAGGACTCCAATCTTGGTTATTTCAGCTTCTCTTTTACCCAAAAATCGTAACCCTAGCAGCTGGAATCTATTTCTACGTAATCCCCTTAAGAAAAACTAATGAAACAGTATTTATAGACGAAAATAGCTTCTGCGCGCCACGGCCCTGACATTTGCGCGCCGCGGCCCTCTTCAGTTAGGTTACTGGGGCCGCGGCCCTCACTACATGGGCGCCGCGGCCCTGAAGCCTCGGGTTGAAGTACTGAATTGCTGCTGATGCACTAAGCGCCGCGGCCCTGATATGTGTGCGCCGCGGCCCTCCATACTGAAATGCTCCATAGGCTTCTCCACCCTATGCTGGGTCTTTCCTTGCATCAAATCATCTATTTTGAGCCTATCACATTTAAGATTTCACCCAGTTAAGCATATGTGCACAATCTACTCAATTCAACAACAAAATGGAAAGATTTTCTCAAAAGCAGAACGGAAAACATCAATCATGGAATTGAGTGAAAATCAAACTAAAGTCTTCCATTCATGCCTCAAAACAAGGACTAAGCAATCAAAACACACAAATATTGGAGCAGAAATAACTACATTTCAAGGAGTTATCACACCCCCACACTTAGCTTTTTGCTAGTCCTCGAGCAAAACAAATTATTACCAGCATTCATCCAGCATCCAATCATGAATTTCATTTTCACTTAACCTAATCTAGTGTTCAATGATTGTATAAGCCTCAAAGATTGCTCATGCATCATAATCAGCTTCACTCATACACATCTTTAGCATGATAACATTCAAGGTCTCTTATCCAAAAATGACATCTCCCACAAGCATGCAAGTTAATCTTTTACTTTTCAGTTCATACACATCCGGATAAGTTTATAAGCATACAGGCATATGTTTCACCAAATCCACAAGATTGCCACAAAAATCTCTCTCTACTAATGTAAATCATACACAAATGAGGATCAAAAGGGTCTTTCATAGCTTGCAATGTAAGGCCAGGAATTATGGGATGAAGAACAAAGGGGAATGGATTTAACACAAACATTGAGAATCATACTCATACGATTTCAAGACATGAGCTCAATTAAAACTATCAGGGTATTCAAAATCAGAACTCCTTAGAACCATTCAATGCTTTTTTGTAGTTAAGTTTTCTTTTTCTTTTCTTTTGTTTTGCTTGTCTCTCTTCTTCTTCTTCTTCTCTTACTTTTTTTTTTAATTTAATTTTTTTTAACTGAACACAAGCAAAGTAATGTTTTTCTTTTTGCAGATGGTTCATCCAGGTTCATTATTGAACTTTATTTATACAATACCCCTAAACCAAACTCACAACAAGAAATCATATGGTATGAACTCAACCAACAATGATGGTAAGATAATAAATGCGATGTTTTCACATGCATCAGGAATGGTTACATGGTATGGTATATGTAGGTGATAAAAGAAATAAGGCCAACATACATATATAGCTACAAAGGGGGACCTAAGGATATGATCATGTCAAGGTAAGCTTTTTAAGGCTCAAACGGTCCACACAATGCCCTTATCATTTCCTCAATCATGCATAATCTAGGATTTCGCTTCAAGAGAGTTTCAAAACAATATTACAGAAAAATGAAATCTATACAAGTACTTCCCATAAACATTTTCTAAACATGCATACAACTCATTTTCAAGCTAAGCAAGCATACAAGTGAGAAACAAAACCATGCATATGAAGAGACAAACAATGATTCTCATGCTTCAAAATCGCGCAAAGTTTCACTAAGAGAGGCAAATTGCAAACATTCATATCATCGGACAATCATTGCCATATTAGTTATTTGCGCAAAGCATTAATTTCATCAAAACAATCAACAAAATCTATGTTGTGCACAATGTATCAAAAAACACTTATCATGTGCACTTCATATATACCAACAAAAATTATCTGCACTATGATTAGCATGTTTGAACAAGCAGATATAATCAGTTATATAATTAAAATTCAAAAACAAGTTATAGACACCCCCTGACACGAGGGAAACAAAGTGTCCTCCTCAGACATGCAGTATGAACAAGGTTCAACAAAAAAATAAAAGGAAAGATGCCCCTGTGTGCATCGGATAAGATCCTCATCGAAGAAGAAGTCGTGTCCTCATCATCATCATGATCGAATCTGCGGGGACGAGATGGGCCGGCCATCGCCACGGGTGGGAATTGGGGCACAGGGTAGTAATCCATGGGGAAGCCGAACTGCTGAGCCATCCACCGCTGAGTCTGAATAATATAGGCAAGCTGGGCATCAACAGAGGCACGCCATGCAACATCAGAGGTAGGAGCGGAGCTAGACGCCTCATAAGTCTGTTACTGTCGCCGAGGTCGCGGAGGCGCATGAAAAGCTGGAGCTGGAGCGAGAGGCCGCCCAATCGCTTAATGATGGAGTCGGTGATGGGCTGTTTCACCTCAGATAACTCCTCATGAATCTCCCATGTAACATGTGCCGCCCGGCAAAGCTCCTGGATGAGGGAAGGGAAGTACAAAGTCCGGGCCTCCTCGACCGCACGCCTAATCCGGGAATGGATGACCTGAGCCACATCAATGTGGTGGCGCTCGAGGATAGCATATAGAAGAATCGCCCGATCCCTAGTAACCTGGGACATGTTCCCAGATGGAGTGAGACGGTGAGAGATAAAATGATACCACACCTTGGCCTCAGGAGTCAAGCAGCGCCTAGGAAAGAACTGAGGGCGGTGAGTATCCACTGTCAATGTCCATGGCACCGGGAGAGACTCAGGACTGCAAATACGAGCAGTGACAACTGTGAGGTCAATCCCCTCCTCCGGTTCCCATCGCATAAATTGCTCATAATCACAAATCTCAGGTGCCGGGTCCAAACCAAGAATGCGCCTGATATCATCCGGGGAGTACGAAACAGTGCGAGTGCGCACCCTCGCAGTAGTCTGGCTAGCAGAGAAGGCAGCGTTCGCCTAGAATTCGTGAACAACTGGTAGAACGGCAGCCTCCGGATGAACAGTAAACCTCTGCCAGTGATGGTGAGTGATGAGGTCCTGGATATCACGATGGATACCCAGAGTGAAATCAAAGCCGCGCTCAGGAATGACTGGTTTTTTAACCAGGACGCTATAGCGCTCAGCTGCCTCAGCTGAAATAAACCGTCGCCGATCAAACACAGGAGGCGAAGGTTCCCTTTGTGCGCGACTGGAGGAAGCTCTGCGTCTGGAAGTCATGGTGGAGCTTACAGAGTACCTAACCATGCAAAACAAAAAATGCTCAAAATTAATTAAGAGAAAAGATACAGGAAGGTAAAGCAGAGCACAAGATAACAACAGAGGAACAAGATAAGAATGAAGTTAGTAGGGCACCCAATACAACCAAAAAGGGGAAAGAACCATTTCTGGGCATTCTGAGGGAGAGGGCCGCGGCCCCCAAAGGTCACGGCCGCGGCGCGCACACCCAGAAACGCAGAAATGGCTCCCCTGTTCCATGGCTTCCCCAAATTGCGTAAATAGGAACAGATGGCAATACACACCACGCAAACAGGCTATATTATACTAGATTACATAACTATTAACTAAAATCAAGCCCCTACAACTAAGTTATACACAGAAATTGAAAAAAAATCAGAAAAAAATGGTAAAAAGGCTTAAAGCTTGTTACCTGGTGAAGATAATGAGAAAGGGAAGGCAATGGAGCCTTAAAACCACCAGGAGAGAAAGGGAAATGGGAAGGGAGAAGAGAGAAACCGAGAGAGGGAAGGGGAAAGTGACAGAAATGGGAGGGAAGGCTGTTTTAACATTCTTCGCCGCTGAGGGCCGCGGCTCCCATGGTGTCGGGCGCGCGGCACATGGCAGATGAGTGAAACGCGCGTTTCACTCTAGGGCAAATTTTTTTTTTTTAACTTGGGGGCCGCGGCGGTAATAATTAAGGGCCGCGGCCGTCATGCTGGGCCGCGGCCTTCAAGTTATCAGGGCCGCGGCCCTGATGTCCCTGGTTTTTGGCCTGAATACCCATAGGGCCGCGGCGCACCCTTGTGGGGGCCGCGGCGCATGAAGTCGGCTCGACCGGCAGACTGCAGCGGAGACCTCATTTCTGGCCAATTGGTTCCTCCTCTAGGCCTTCCACACCTCTAAAACATGTCCAAATTATTTATTACACAATGTACCACAAAAACATGCTGAAAAAGTTAATTCTACGTAATAAGCTATTTAAGTACTTAAAGGAAAAGAAACAAACCCTTGGGTTCCCTCCCAAGAAGGGCCTAATTTATAGTCCAACAGACTTTGATGAACTCAAGCTGGAGCTGATAGTATGAGGGAGGACTTCTCCTGTTAATTTCTCCTCCAAAGTAAGGTTTTAGGCGCTGACCGTTTACCTTGAAGCTTGTTGATCCATCCAACGGGGCTACTTCCACGGCTCCATGGGGAAACACATTTTTCACCACAAAGGGTCCCGACCACCTTGATTTAAGCTTTCCAGGGAAGAGTTTAAGCCTGGAATTATAAAGGAGAACTTGCTGGCCTTCGGTAAATCCTTTCTGGACTATTTTCTTGTCATGCCAAAATTTGACCTTCTCCTTGTATACTTTTGCATTCTCATAGGCTTGTAGCCTGAATTCGTCTAGCTCATTGAGTTGCAAAAGTCTATTTTCACCGGACTTGTAAATTGAAATTGAGCCGCTTTATTGCCCAATAAGCACTATGCTCAAGCTCAACCGGTAGGTGGCATGCTTTCCCAAACACCATCTTGTACGGAGACATCCCAATGGGGCCTTTATAAGCAGTCCTATAAGCCCACAGTGCGTCATCTAGCTTCCTTGACCAATCCTTTCTGGTTGGACACACTGTCTTCTCTAGGATCCGCTTTATTTCGCGGTTAGAGATTTCTGCCTGCCCATTTGTCTGTGGGTGATAGGGAGTGGCAACCCGATACTTCACACCATACTTGGCTAAGAGGGCTTCAAAGCACTTGTTACAAAAATGTGACCCCCCGTCACTGATGATGGCCCTAGGTGTTCCAAATCTGGTGAAGATTTGTTTCTTTATAAAGCCAATCACTACCTTTGAATCATTGGTAGGAAATGCGCATGCCTCCACCCATTTGGAAACGTAGTCTACAGCCACAAGTATGTACTGATTCCCAAAGGAGGGAATAAAGGGGCCCATGAAGTCAATGCCCCACACATCGAAGATCTCAACTTCCAAAATGAAGTTGAGAGGCATCTCATTTCTTTAGCGATGCTTCCAGACTCGGCACCGATCACATCGTTGAACATGTGAATTTGCATCCTTATATATCGTTGGCCAATAGAAGCCAGATTGGAGCACCTTCGCTGCTGTCTTAGCACAACTATAATGCCCACCATATGGAGAAGCATGACATTCATTTAAGATTTGCTCCACTTCCTCCATAGGTACACATCTCCTCAACATCTGGTCAGAGCACTGTTTAAACAAAAAGGGCTCATCCCAAATGTAGTGCCTGACATCAGACAAGAATTTCTTCTTCTGATGAGAGGTTAAATCAAGAGGCCACACACCACTTACAATATAATTCACCATGTCTACATACCATGGACAGGATGGAGTGGTGGCTACAAACAGCTGTTCATCTGGAAATGTTTCCCTAATTATGATCGGTTCAGCTTGAGTGTCTTCATTCTCAAGTCTAGAAAGGTGGTCTGCCACTTGATTTTCAGCACCTTTCTTATCCCTGATCTCCAGATCAAACTCTTCTAGAAGCAAAACCCATCTAATCAATCGAGGTTTTGCGTCTTTCTTACTCACTAAATACTTTATGGCAGAGTGATCTGTATACACGATTACCTTAGTACCTACCAAATAAGCTCTGAACTTGTCAAACGCAAACATAACCGCCAGCAGCTCTTTCTCTGTTGTTGTGTAGTTCAGTTGGGCATCGTTAAGTGTCTTGCTCGCGTAATATATGGAGCGAAACACTTTATCCTTCCTCTGTCCCAACACTGCACCCACAGCATAATCGCTGGCGTCGCACATAAGCTCAAACGGTAGTTGCCAATCTGGAGTAATAATTACTGGTGCTGAGACCAGTCTCTTCTTTAGCTCCTCAAACGCAACCTGACATGAATCATCAAAGGTAAACTAGATGTCTTTCTCCAGAAGGTTGCAAAGAGGCTTGGCTATCTTCGAAAAATCCTTAATGAACCTCCGATAGAAACCCGCATGGCCAAGAAAGCGCGGATTCCTTTCACTGCATTAGGCGGAGGAAGCTTATCTATTACCTCAATCTTTGCCTTATCCACCTCCATCCCTCTAATAGAAACCTTATGGCCCAGGACTATTCCTTCCTGTACCATAAAGTGACATTTTTCCCAGTTCAGGATGAGGTTGGTTTCTTCACACCTCTTCAGCACGGATGATAAAGTTTGCAAACAACTATTATAATCAGCTCCAAACACTGAAAAGTCGTCCATAAACACTTCCAAACCATGCTCTATCATGTCTGCAAAAATGGCCATCATGCATCTCTAAAAGGTTACAGGAGCGTTGCACAATCCGAACGGCATCCTACGAAACGCAAATGTACCATAGGGACAAGTAAAAGTTGTCTTCTCCTGGTCCTCAGGAGCTATGGCAATTTGGTTATATCCAGAATAACCATCCAAGAAGCAGTAATAAGCCTTTCCTGCTAGCCTATCCAACATCTGGTCTATAAACGGAAGCGGAAAATGGTCCTTTCTGGTGGCCTTGTTCAACTTGCGGTAGTCCATGCATACTCTCCAGCCTGTGACTTTACGAGAGGGAATCAACTCATTGTTTTCATTGGTGACTACCGTCATGCCACCTTTCTTGGGCACGCATTGAATCGGTGAGACCCAATTTGTCGAAATAGGATAAATTATGCCTGCATCCAGCCACTTGATCATTTCCTTCCTCACCACTTCTTTCATAATCGGATTGAGCCTCCTCTGATATTCCACAACTCTCTTTTGATTATCTTCTAACAGGATCTTGTGCATACAGATAGACGGGCTAATGCCTTGGATATCGGCAATAGTCCATCCAATAACATGTTTATACTGCCTCAGCACACGGAGAAATTTATCCGTTTCATCGTCTGAAAGGGATGATGAAATAATTACTGGGAGAGTGGAGGTTGCTCCTAGATATGCATACTGCAAATGAGTAGGCAGAGGCTTCAATTCAAGTGTCGGAGGTTCCTCAATAGAAGGCTTAGATGCCTCCATCCTTGCTTCAGACTCAAAGGGTTCGAACCTGGGAGGTTGATATTGCCTAGGGACCTGCCTCTAGGTGCTTAATAAAATCAGACACTTCATCCCTAAGCTCCTCATCATTATCAATTGGAGAAGCCAACGCAACAGCAAGGGAGTCTTCTTGGATATTGGCTTGGAATGAGTCATGAATGATATTATCCAATATCCCTAAATAAGAACACTCTTCTTGATCTTGAGGAAACTTAATTGCTTTGAATATATTAAAGGTTACCTCTTGATCTTGAACTCTCATTGTTAGTTCACCTTTCTGTACATCAATGAGTGTTCTCCCGTAGCTAAAAATGGCGCCAAGGATCAATGGAACCCTTTTATCTTCTTCCATATCCAAGATCACAAAGTCCGCGGGAATATGAATTTGTCCACTTTAATCGGGACATCATCCACAATTCCCTTTGGATACGTGTAGGAACGATCGGCTAGGCTGGAGGGTCACGATGTGGGCTTGCATTCCCCAATCCTAACCTACGGAATATGGACGGGGCATGAGATTAATGCTTGCCCCCATATCACACGCAATGCTTGGCCCAGAAATTCTCTCCTATGGCACAGAGGATAGTAAAGCTTCCGGATCTTTCGGCTTTGGGGAAGCACATTTGCAACACCATTTGCATTCCTCAGATAGTGCCACCGTTTCAAACTCACCCAGCCTACGTTTCTTTGACAAAATATCCTTCATGAATTTAACGTAGCTGGGCATCTGTTCCAAGGCTTCAGCAAAAGGGATGTTAATATGTAATTTCTTGAAAACTTCTAAGAATTTCTTAAACTGCTCATCCATCTTATGCTTGATTTGCCTACTAGGGAAAGGTAGAGGATGTATGTAAGGTTTATTCTCCACTTTCTCGCCCTCGGGCTTCCCTGGGACTATACCTTCATCCTTTTCACTTTCTTCAGCTTTCTTATCATCCACCTCTTTGTGATCTATTGTGCCTTGGTCCTCATTCTCGGCTACTTCATCATTCAACTGCCTAGTCTTTGGATTACCCTCTATGTCTTTGCCATTTCTCAGTGATATGACCTTACAGTCCTCGTTCGAGGCACCCTTTGGATTATTCACTGTGTTGCTTGGGAAGGTACCTGGGGGTCTGTTGTTGATAGCATTTGCCAACTGCCCAACTTGTGTTTCTAGTGCTCGCATAGAAGCCGTTTGGCTTTGAATAATAGAATCATTCTTTGCTAAATGAGCATCTGTCCTTGCCATGTGGAAGTCAGTCTTTGTGATGAAAGCATCATTCTTGGCCATTAGCTGCATGAACATATCTTCCAAGGCAGGCTTCTTTTCTGGCATTGGCTGTCTATGTTGAGCTGGGAACCCAGGAGGGTTATATTGACATTCATTTCCAGGAGTATTTGAGGAAGAAGAAGGTCCTTGGTTGTTTCTCCAGGAGAAATTGGGATGGTTCCTCCATCCTGGATTGTACTGATTTGCATAAGGGTTGTTCTGGGGTGGCCGATAGTTGCTTACATATTGAGCCGATTCTGAAACAAGAGTGCATCTATCGGTTGCATGATTGTCCCCGCATCGGTCACATAGAACAAAAGGACTTTGCTGTGGACTTTGATGTTGGCTTGCTCCCAAACTATCCAGTTTATTCGCAATTAAGGCCACCTGAGCAGAAAGTGAAGTGATGGCATCTACATCATGCACTCCTGCTGCTCTTCTTGGGATACTTCTTGGAGACTGCCATTGATAGCTGTTGGCGGCCAATTCCTCTAGAAGCTCATAGGCATCATCAAAAGACTTGCTCGAAAAGAAACCAGCTGCAGCATCAACTATTGGACGATGATGGTGTAACAAACCCTTGTGGAAAGAGTAAATCTGATGCCAAGGGGGTATCTCATGATGTGGGCACCTTCTCAGAAGATCTTTGTCTCTCTCCCAAGCTTCATGCAAAGATTGATTCGATTTGGGTGAACGAGGTAATATCATTCACCAATTCCACAGTCTTAGCGGGGGGAAATATTTGTTCAAGAACTTGGTACACATCTCCGCCCAAGTTGTAATGGATCCTGCGGGAAGAGAATGTAACCAACTTTTGGCTTTATCTCTTAATGAGAAAGGGAAGAGCCGTAAGCGAATGGCATCGTCAGAAACGCCATTATGCTTGAACGTGTCGCAAATCTCTAGAAAGTTTGAGAGATGCGAATTTGGGTCTTCTTTGGATAAGCTGCCAAACTGTACAGCCGTTTGAATCATTTGGATTATGGCCGGCTTGATCTCAAAAGTATTAGCCTGGATGGCAGGGCGTCTGATGCTTGATTGTAAATTATCCATTTGAGGAGTAGCAAACTCCCTCAATGGTCTGGAGCGACTATCGTCCTCCAACTGAAGTGTAGCATTATCATCTGCCATCGTACAAAGAATTACCTGAAACAATTAAATTTAGAAAAATTAAATCAATATGGACAAAAAAAACTTGAACTAGAGATACTTAAATTCGTTGTTTATATTAGCTAATCTAAATTTAAACCATTGAGTCCCCGGCAACGGCGCCAAAAACTTGTTCGCTCTTTTGCTACCGCAAGTGCACGGATCGCACGTGTAGTTTAGCCAGGAGTCAGATATCGTTCCCACGAGGAAACAACGTTAAATTAAGTGCTAAGTATAAACCAATAATTCAAATACTTCTATTCAAGGATATATATATTGGAGTGTTCATGTATTTGTTAATTTTAATAACTTAAAACTATGAGAGTAATGTGAGAGTCAATAATTCAAGAATAGGGATTCCTTTTTCACTTCCTATTTTAATTGATAACAAGTAATCCTTAAGAGCAATATAAATGAAATGTCTAGGTTAGCTTGGGAATCACAATTAGTTAAAAGCCTATGTCTAGGTCAATTAACCCCGCTTCCATTACTTAGTTCACTATGTTTCCATGAGAACTAGAGTAAATCCACTCATTAAGATCTATTCCCAATTAATTACTATGCATAGTCAATAGGTATATTTCTATCCTATTAACGAATCATCGCATCCAACCCAATTGAATGAAATAGAACATGCATCAATCATACACTTGATCTTAAATCCAAATTCCTATGTCTAGGTTCATTAGATTTAAACAAATCAATTGAAAGCTGATCAGACTAACAAAGCATGAAGCACTATATAACTGAACAGAGACCAAATCATATATATAACTCAAGGGATTACAAGTTTAATCAACATCCATAGGAAGATCCAAAGAAAAATCCTATAACAGCCTAGCCAGCCATGACAAATGAAAATACAACAACATTAATCAGAGTCATGGAGATAGAGATAAGAGAGGAGAAGAAAAAGGAAGAACAAAGCTTAGGGAGATGGTCCTTCAAGCTTCAATCCTCCACCAAAGTGAAGAAGGACTCCAATCTTGGTTATTTCAGCTTCTCTTTTACCCAAAAATCGTAACCTATTAGGGTCAAAACGTGTTGCCCATTTGCTAACCGCAAGTGCACGGGTCGCACAAGTAATACAGATACAGAGTAAGAGATCGTTCCCACGAGGATATTGTTATAAAGCTGAATACCAACCAATAGCTTAATCAGTTCTAGACAATGACATAAAAATAGGAAAATAATAATCTAAACTAATCTAACCTACATAAGCTATAAACATAAAAGCGGTTAGGTTTCAGGAAATCCTCCTTCACCCTCTACATCTATCAACAACATGCAATTCCCCTCATAAACACAAATGCATTAATTAGGTTAGCTTGAGAATCTTCATTAGTCAAAAGCCTATGTCTAGGTCAATCAACCCTGGTTTCAGTTGCCCAACTCACTAAGTTTCCTTGAGAGCTAACACAACATCCACTCATGAACGATCTATTCTCAATCACACACTATACATGGCCAATAGGTATATTTCTATCCTATTAACGAATCAGCTCATCCAAGCCAATTGAACTCGCCGAACATGTATCAACCACATCATATCCATATTAACAAATCCCTATGTCTAGTTCATTTGCCAATATTATGATCATGTAATTGAGGCCAACCAAGAACAAGCATTAAGCACAGATAATGATTGAACCGTAATCAAACATCCATACAAACTTAGAGAAAAACACATCATTAATATATATCAAAGGATCCAAAATACTCCTAAAACATAGCTTAGCTATACAAAAGATTAGGAAGAGAAGAGAGAAAGGGAAAAGAGAAAAAGAAGCTCATTAGATTTGTCTCTGAAGCTTGAATCCTCCTTCAATCCTCTGATCCTGCCTCCAATCCACCAGCAATGGAGATCTAGCCAAGCTATCTAACCTAAAACTAACCTAAACTAACTAAAACTAACTAAACCTAAAAAGAGAGAAATGGCCAAATGGCCAAAACTCAGAAAAACAGAGAGAATGGGAGAGAGATTCTGAGAAAAACGTATAAAAATCTATTTATAGACTCAGCAGCCGCCTTCACGCCGCGGCGTCCACATATGCGCGCCGCGGCGCACAATGGGTTGGTTAAGTACCGCCGCAACGTTGCCTTCCTCACGCCGCGGCGCTATTGCCCTGGGTCCAAGTATGACCAGGCTGAAATCCTCTTCACGCCGCGGCGTGCTCTGCCTTGCGCCGCGACGTTGCCTACTGAATTGGCAGATTTGGCTTCTCTTCCTCTTTAAGCTCATTTGCTCCATATTTAACCTTGTTTGGAGACCCTCCTATTATAGAGAAAACACCAAATCAATAACATATATAAATCTACTTAATTCATGACAATTAAACACCGTTTTGCATATTAACACATCAGAAAGGCTTAGAATCAGAATATGACAAACATAAGTACAAAAGCCTCCAAATATGCAATTAAACAAGGAAATAACATTCATTCTAGCACAAGGATAGGACACAAATAACTACATTCTGTGTAGCTATCACACCCCAAAACCTACATTTTGCTAGTCCTCGAGCAAAACCAAATAGAACTAAGTAAATCACTTAAACATTCAAATCAATTTTTCATTCAGCAAATATATTTCAATCTTCTTATTTTCATTCAAAAACAAATACTAGTGTGTACTGACTGCGTCAATCCTCAAAAAGTTCAAATGCCCCATAAACAGTTCCACACATATATAACCCTAAACATGCTAACAAGTCAGAAAACTCTCCATGCAATTCACATTTATCACAAACATGCAAGATAAACTTCTCCTAATCAAGTCATACATATCCAGATAAGTTTACAAACATACATGCATATGATTCACAGAATCCACAAGATTGTAAATCAACTCTCTCTCCACTAATGTAAATCACACAAGATTGAGGATCAAAAGGGACTTTATCAGCTTATAATATAAGGCCAATGGTATGGGCGAAAGAAATGAATGGGAAAGATACATACAAACATTGAGACACATAACATACTATTTCAATCAATGAGTCAAAAACTGACACTAGCAGGGTAGTCAAAAGTGAGATCATAAAACTTGCCAGAACCATTTTCGATGCTTTTTGAACTTTACTTTTCTTAAGCTTTTGCTTTTCTTTTCATTCTCATTTTTCTTTTGATTTTCTCTTTCTTTTATCTTCTATTTTTGCAAAGCAATGCTTTTTCTTTTCTTTGATTTGCATCTGGTTCCTTCAGGCTCATTTTGAATTGAATATTCATACCCCTAATCATCAGACTCATTTCAAGAAATAAAACATCATATACTCAACAAACAATAAGGGTAGGAAGAAAATGACATGTTTTCACATGCATTAGAACGGCTAACAGGTTAACGAACACAATGGTTATGAAAAACAAATAAAGCCAAACAGTGTAAGGCTTCAAAAAGGGACCTAAGGATATCATCATATCAGGGTAAGCTTTTTAAGGCTCAATCGGTCCAAACAATGCCCTAATCATCTCCTCAATCATGCACAACTTAGGATTTCGCCTCAAGAGAGTTCAAAAATAATTTCTAGGATAATCAAAACTCTACATGTACATCCATAAACATTCTCAAAACATGCACTTTTATCATTTTCAAAGTTACACTTGCATCTAAGTGAGATGTAAATCATGCATCAAAAGTAACTAAATTGTTTCACATGCATCAGATCACATAAGGTTTCACTGAAAAGGGGGCAAATAACAACCTTTCAAATCATGGACAACCAAAAACAACACCAGCATCCTTGCAAAATGTCATGCATTCAAATAGATTCAACTTTTAAGTTCAAACATACACAACATCATTTGCATAATGTGAAAATTGAAAATCAGGTCATCAGCACATCAGTGATAGTCATAACAGAATATAATCATGAAAATATGTTGACTAAAACACTGCATACTCAAAATACCAATACATGTTAACATTAAGCACAAAGGTAACAAAACATGTAAAGATATTCCCCCAAACCTAAAATGAATGTATCATTAATGAACATGGCCTATAGGGAACCTGAGACAAGTACTGAGCATTACTATATATTTAAAAACAGAAAAAATAACAAAAATAAAAGCAAAAACAGCAAAAACAGGGGATCACGCCGTGGCGCACCCATACTTAGGTCGTGGCGCCCACAAAAAGCTGCATAATTATGCAGAAAACGTCCTTTGCGCTGCGGCGGGCACTACATTGCGCCGCGGCGTGTCTACTAAAGCTGCTAAATTTAGCAGCAAACACAGTTTTGCTACTTGGATTGGTCCATATGGTTCTCTAACTGCAACAAAACTTGTTCAAAAAGCTAGATTACAAAAATGTACAACACACACCTAATAACACATATAAACAACTTACTAACCTATATACAAACCTAAAACAAACTTAAAACTTATAAACTAATCAAAAACATAAAACTAATTTAATTAACATACATAAATACTATCATACTAACAAAAACATATTAACAGAACTAACAAAACACACCATACTAATATACTAACATATTTAACCAAATAAACATATTAACATACTATGTATTTATGCACAAAGTAAAGACAGGAATGAAACATAAACAAGGGGTACCCTCCCACGAAGGGCCTGAGTTATAGTCCCAGCAGGACTTTGTCACCAAAATTGAAGTATCGCGGATGAGTAGTCTTCAAGAACTTGATCCAAGGGTATCCTTTCAGGAGTCGCGAAGTCCCTCAAGGGCCTCGTATGAATAAAATCACCCGACTTCTTATTTGAAACTAAAACAAAACATAAACAAAACATAGATTATTTACAACTTATATACAACTTGAATTAGAACTAATCAAACTCATTGTTGATATTAGCATAATAAAAACTAACCCTGGCAACCCAAAAACTTGTTAGGCGTTGACAGGACTAGAATCTAATCAAGCAAACCATTTATAACAAAATGTCCCCGGCAACGGCGCCAAAAACTTGTTAGGGTCAAAACGTGTTGCCCATTTGCTAACCGCAAGTGCACGGGTCGCACAAGTAATACAGATACAGAGTAAGAGATCGTTCCCACGAGGATATTGTTATAAATCTGAATACCAACCAATAGCTTAATCAGTTCTAGACAATGACATAAAAATAGGAAAATAATAATCTAAACTAATCTAACCTACATAAGCTATAAACATAAAAGCGGTTAGGTTTCAGAAAATCCTCCTTCACCCTCTACATCTATCAACAACATGCAATTCCCCTCATAAACACAAATGCATTGATTAGGTTAGCTTGAGAATCTTCATTAGTCAAAAGCCTATGTCTAGGTCAATCAACCCTGGTTTCAGTTGCCCAACTCACTAAGTTTCCTTGAGAGCTAACACAACATCCACTCATGAACGATCTATTCTCAATCACACACTATACATGGCCAATAGGTATATTTCCATCCTATTAACGAATCAGCTCATCCAAGCCAATTGAACTCGCCGAACATGTATCAACCACATCATATCCATATTAACAAATCCCTATGTCTAGTTCATTTGCCAATATTATGATCATGTAATTGAGGCCAACCAAGAACAAGCATTAAGCACAGATAATGATTGAACCGTAATCAAACATCCACACAAACTTAGAGAAAAACACATCATTAATATATATCAAAGGATCCAAAATACTCCTAAAACATAGCTTAGCTATACAAAAGATTAGGAAGAGAAGAGAGAAAGGGAAAAGAGAGAAAGAAGCTCATTAGATTTGTCTCTGAAGCTTGAATCCTCCTTCAATCCTCTGATCCTGCCTCCAATCCACCAAGAATGGAGATCTAGCCAAGCTATCTAACCTAAAACTAACCTAAACTAACTAAAACTAACTAAACCTAAAAAGAGAGAAATGGCCAAATGGCCAAAACTCGAAAAAACAGAGAGAATGGGAGAGAGATTCTGAGAAAAATGTATAAAAATCTATTTATAGACTCAGCAGCCGCCTTCACGCCGCGGCGTCCACATATGCGCGCCGCGGCGCACAATGGGTCGGTTAAGTATCGCCGCAATGTTGCCTTCCTCACGCCGCGGCGCTATTGCCCCGGGTCCAAGTATGACCAGGCTGAAATCCTCTTCACGCCGCGGTGTGCTCTGCCTTGCGCCGCGACGTTGCCTACTGAATTGGCAGATTTGGCTTCTCTTCCTCTTTAAGCTCATTTGCTCCATATTTAACCTTGTTTGGAGACCCTCCTATCATAGAGAAAACACCAAATCAATAACATATATAAATCTACTTAATTCATGACAATTAAACACCGTTTTGCATATTAACACATCAGAAAGGCTTAGAATCAGAATATGACAAACATAAGTACAAAAGCCTCCAAATATGCAATTAAACAAGGAAATAGCATTCATTCTAGCACAAGGATAGGACACAAATAACTACATTCTGTGTAGCTATCATAACCCTAGCAGTTGGAATCTATTTCTACGTAATCCCCTTAAGAAAAACTAATGAAACAGTATTTATAGATGAAAATAGCTTCTGCGCGCCGCGGCCCTGACATTTGCGCGCCGCGGCTCCTCTTCGATTAGGTTGCGGGGCCGCGACCCTCACTACATGGGCGCCGCGGCCCCGAAGCCTCGGGTTGAAATCTTGAATTGCTGGCTGATGCACCAAGCGCGCGGCCTACGATATGTGGCGCCGCGACCCTCCATCCTGAAATGCTCCATAGGCTTCTCCACCCTATGCTGGGTCTTTCCTTGCATCAAATCATCTATTTTGAGCCTATCACATTTAAGATTTCACCCAGTTAAGCATATGTGCACAATCTACTCAATTCAACAACAAAATGGAAAGATTTTCTCAAAAGCAGAACGGAAAACATCAATCATGGATTTGAGTGAAAATCAAACTAAAGTCTTCCATTCATGCCTCAAAACAAGGACTAAGCAATCAAAACACACAAATATTGGAGCAGAAATAACTACATTTCAAGGAGTTATCACCCCTCATTGCCACCGAAAGCTTGCTGAAGTCATCGGCCTACTCGACCCTATGCCCCAAGTCATTTCGCCCGAGTCATACATGCCTACTCTCCTCCTTGCTCAACCTCACCATCAAAGACAAAAAGGACATAACTTTAGAATTTTCCTTCATTCCTCCAAAGAACCTAAGTAATTAGTATTTGGGTTTCCAAAAAAAAAAAAAAAATCTAAAGGGTGAATACGTGTTTTATTTTTGTGTATAATTAATTTCTTTATAGCATGTTTTATTAATAAAATATAGTGGTATTAAATTAATTTCTACTTTACATTTAAGAAATAATAATTAATATTTAATAGTTGGTACCAAAAAATGCTCTCAAGGCTATATATATATATATATATATATATATATATATATATTCCATATTTTACAATTTTTAATAATTTTTTATATTATGTTTAATTATAAAATTAATATTTAAAAAATATAATGATATTAAATACTTCTTTACATTTGATAAATAATAGTTAATATCAATAATTGCATTTAAGCAAAGTTTACTAATAAATAATATAGATATAAATATAGAATATATGTATTTAATATTTTCTAGTACATAATTTTTAAAAAAATTATAACTTAGTTTAAATTATGTAATATATATTTTATAATATATAATGACATTAACTGCTTCTTTAATTTGATAAATAATAGTTAATATATAATAATTTATATCATTAACTTATTTCAAAGGCGATTTTACTAATATTTAAATAATATGTAATGATATTAATTGATTTCTTCTTTACAATAATGACATTATTAATTACATTTCAAGGTAATTTTACAAATAGTTGTAGATAATAGATGATTGCCACAACTCTATTATTAATAATATTTTAAAAACCCAACCGTAGATTAAACTGGTGACACATCTAGGTTATGATTTGATTGGTTCATCCGATTAAATTTATAGTTGAACAAGTTTTTTTTTATTTTTGTGTATAATTAATTTCTTTATAGCATACTTTATTAATAATATATAGTGGTATTAAATTAATTTCTACTTTACAGTTAAGAAATAAAATTAATATTTAATAGTTTGGTATCAATAAATGCCCTCAAGGCTATTTTATATACACACACACACACATATATATATATATAGAGAGAGAGATTGACTCACACCGGTGTAAGACTTAATATATTTACATAACTTAATAACTTCTTAAAAAATAAGATTTTTAACGATCCAACCGTTAAATTATAACTATATATCCAACACATTGATTATTTGTGTCAAATCATAAAAAAATTGAACATAGATAAGAATGTAATCAAGTGATTTTTATTTTCATATATTTCATAGTACGTTTAATCTCGACGTACGTCAATGAAATAATAAATAATTTTGGATTAATGTAAAATTTTATAGATATTATTTATATGATAGGAACTTTCAATCTAATGGTATATTTTGTGATAAAATTATTTAATAAAAGATTATTCAATGGTGTAAGAATGGTTCGATTTACCTTTGGTATATATATATACATATATATATGGGAGAGGATCCACTTACACCTAGTGTAAGTTAAAAAACTTACACTCAATCTTTTATCATTAAATTCATTTTAATCTAATGATTCTAAATCATCTAATTAAATGATGAAAGAGAATAATAAACACTCATATTAAAAAGAAGTTAGAATAAAGAAATGTGATTTTAATGAAGAAATAAATTTTAGTTATTAAGTCTATTTATTAACTTAAAAATAATATAATATTGAATATAATTTATAATATTTTTGTTTTTATTTAGTATAAAAAGTTGATAGTTAATTTTTATTAACTAAGTTTAAAATATAATAAATTAATAGATTATATAAAAACAAAAATATAATAAATATTTAATTATTTAATATAATTTATAATATTTTGTTTTTATTTAGTTATAAGTTAATAAAGTATAACTAATTTTTAAAAATTGTATTTTAAGAATCTTTGGAGTCATTACCTTTTTCTATTAATATGCCAGATAATTTTACAAGTACATGTCTAAACTCATCCATTACTTGCAGAACTCCGCTGCCACCAATAACAAATGATTTGGATGCCTCTCCTTTTTAATTTGGTCATTTTTATATTTTGCTAATAAAAAAAATATAATGGACGTAATTTGCTTTCCTTTTAGGTGTTAGTTGTAATATCCCAAAAATAAAAAAAAAAAAAAAAGGCAAAAGGAAGTTACGTTGCCTGAAAACAAAATAATAATAATAATAATAATAAATAAAATAAATAAATAGCAAAAGGGAGTTACGTAAAAAAAAGACTAGCAAAAGGGAGTTACGTTGCATGCTAACAGGAAAACAAATTATGTTCTCTTTTCATTGGTTCCTAAATCTCAAAGTCCAAATGGAACCAAACTAGGCTCAAACTTAAGTGAAAATGATAGATGATAGATGATAGATGACACAAGCTGATGAGTTCAACACCACCAAGTGTCATTACGGGGAGCTTTAAAAAAATTAAACAATAATTACAGCAGAAACATGTGTCAATAATATGGTGAAAACTAACAAAAATCTTAAGCAGATTCACGTAATCCTGGAGGAATAAAAGCTCAAGACATTAATTGCAAGATAAAATAGCAGAGAAATGTGTAACACCCAATCACCCTTTGCATCAGTTTCTTACATAAGGAAGCCCAAATTCTAGGTCTATAAATATCATTACCTTCTTCTTTCCTCAACAAGAACACATATTAATAACCCATAAACAAGTTTTTGCTTTATGTGTAACATCCCGAGACTGCCTGCAGGATCGATGAGTGTCCCCACAAACCAACACGAGTCTTTTCAGTGTACTTTGTCCTTACTCACAGGTATCCTAGAAAACTTCCCAGGAGGTCACCCATCCCACAAATGCTCCAAGTCAAGCACGCTTAACTATGGAGTACTTATGTTTTTGGCTCCCAAAAAGAAGATGCATCTTGTTGATATGGGTGGTGCTAATCAATTCCTTTAAGTTATCCTCAACTATGCAGTCTCATACCTGCACAGTCTCTGGATCCCTCTCATTCCAGTGTGTATTCAGTTCATTCATGTATCCCTCCGCCTAGAAGCCTGCCAGGAGCCACTCCTTGTTTGTGCTTCATCTTTTGCACCGACGACCACTCCCCGCCCTCGTCGGCCCCGGGTGTCACATGCCCACCAGCTTCTGCATGGTTCCTCCCCAAACCACACCGTATTGGGAGAGGTCCCGCTTTGATACCATTTGTAACTTCCCGAGACTGCCTGCAGGATCGATGAGTGTCCCCATAAACCAACACAGGTCTTTTCAGCGTGCTTTGTCCTCACTCACGCGTATTCTAGGAAACTTCCCAAGAGGTCACCCATCCCATAAGTGCTCCAAGTCAAGCACACAGAAAAGACCCGTGTTGGTTTGTGGGGACACTCATCCATCCTGCAGGCAATCTTAGGATGTTACATTCTGGACCCACCATTTCCACTTCCGGCTCTTCGTTTCCACCCACTTTTTATCCATCAAACACAAACTTGTAATAAAGGTAGGAAAACGACAAAAACACTATTCCTTACCTTTTTATTTCTATCTTCACATCTCCCAGTCCATAAATTCATGGACACATGCTTTACTGATGCAACAGTGTTTCTCTGTTGATCACTTTTTTTTTATTTAGTTGTTCCATTCATTATGTAATATTTTTTTAATGCAACTACTCTATTTTCTTACTATATCTGATTTTATATTCTGTTGTGCAAACCATTATATTTTATTTTCTTATCGCTGCAAATACTCCAATCTCATACTATTGTAACAGTGACCGCTGCAAATACTCCAATCTCATACTACTGTAATAGTGATACATCTGATATTATACTCTTCTGTTTAAACCAAATATTTGAATAAAGTTTTTCAACGAAACATGATTCTATACGTAACTCAAATTTTTATTCAATTCCATTTGGTTATTTTGTCAATAGCTATACGTAACCCAAATTTATATTCAATTCCATTTATTTAGTCAATAGCTATATGTAACTCAATTTTTATTCAATTCAATTTGGCTATTTCATCAATAGCTATGACGACACTACTACCATATCTTAATAATAAATATTTTAATACTTGTACTCATCTAGATTTTATTATAGATTATCTTATTACTCTTATTCATTTTCTTATTAATATTTTATTATATTTCTATGGTACTATTTCAATACTTGTCTTCTTATCTATATTATTCTTCAAGATATTTTTACTAAATTTAGTTTATATATATATATATATATAAAGTAAAATTCTATAGAAAAGTTTTAAAAGATATATTATCTCATGGATAAAAAAAAATCAGTATGCAAAGAGATTATTATTGTGAAAATGATGAAAGCATTAGGGGACGTCCTAATGAAGAGAAAGAGGCACATTTGATGAAAAGTATTGAAATAAGATAATAAAGAAAAGATAAAAAGAAAATTTTATGCTTCCATATGAGATTATTTAGTTATTTATTTTACTGAGTTAATTTTATTGTAAATTAAATCATTATTTTATTAGATCATTTATTTCTATCTTAATCTACTAATTTAATTTTGGACTTATAGTTATGATTTTAGAAATAAAGATTGGTAAATAATGGATGGTAAATTTATATTAAATGTTTTTACATCTTCCTATGGAGATTTTTATCTCACTCTTATTGTGGTAAATTGTTTCAGATCATGCCGACTGTGAGAGTTATCATTGATTTTCGTGTAGAACAAGTCTACATGCCTGATCTCAGAGACTATGCTTTTAATGTTACATTGGGAAATCTGTTCCTGATTGTACTACTCTTTGACGAGTAGTTTAGAAAATGAAAACAATTTTTTTTTGTAAATATGTAAATACGAAAAAATAACTGTGATGGCACCTTGAAGGCTTTAGTAATGCCTAATTTTGTTGAAATGGTGCCTAACTTAGAAAATGCGTTGTGTATGTTTTGCTAACTTTTGAAGGGTGAACCTTTTATGTAAAATGTGGTAGTTTGTTTTATAACGTCTTATTCTAATTTAGAATTTAAATAAATAAACATAAATTTAGAGTAGGACGTTATAGTATGGTATCAGAGCCGAGTTCTAGGCAACGTGGTTTGGGGAACCATTATTGATTTCTAACACAATAAGAATTGTTGCAGGAAAGGATGTCGCACATGCAGAATAACGCTAATCCTCACCCTAAGGATAGAGTAGAAAGGAAGATATATACACTCACGAAAATTGATACAGCTATGCGGGAACAAATAACCACGACCAATCAATTTTTCTAGCATATACGAGTAAATGGAGGTCCAGAACAGGGTGCTCCTGCAGCAAATCTGAATTTTCAAAGCCTATCTGAATTTCAGAAAGCCAATCCTCCAACTTTTAAAGGAGAATACAACTCAACTGCCGCATAGAATTGGCTCATGGAACTAGAGAAAATTTTTATTGTCCTAGGGAGCACTGATGCCCAAAAAGTTAATTTTGCTACACATATGTTATCTGGAGAAGCAGAGGACTGGTGGCGTGTGTTAGTCATGGAAACCATTACCCAAGAGGGGGGGTGAATTGGGTATTAAAAACTTTTCACAAAAGCTCTTGAAATAAACACAAAAAATTAAGCTATTAAATAAAAGAGAAAGAATTGCGAGATGAATAATAAAAGCTTTAAGAACAACAAATGAATAAGTGTGCAATAATATAAAATTACGTAAAATAAAGATTGCATAATAAAGAGATAAAGAGAAGAAGAGCAGACACAATATTTATCCTGGTTCGACCACCAACCACTTGTGGTCTACGCTCCGATCCCGAAACACGATTCGAGATTTTTCACTATATGTACAAGCTTCAATAGGTGCTTGCAACCGTTACATAAAGAGCACTTTTCACACACGTGGGAAACTCTATCCTTGTGCTAAAGTAGGATACCTCACCCTTATACAAACCTTGAAGGGATACTCACCCTTATACAAATCTTGAAGGATACCTCACCTCAATATAGAAGAACAGAAAATATAGATGAAGAGAAACTCTCACTCGAGTAAATAATACAATTTGAAGCTCTATGAAGCTCTCAGGATATCTCAAATTTTGGCAAAAAGAGCACAAAAATTTGGTAAAAATGTATCACAAAATAAAGCAAGAAGGAACCATTTCGGATAAATGGGTGTCTTTAAAAGATGTCCCAAAAACAGCCGTTGGGTATAAATTAATATCACATTTAAAGCTTAGAAAATAGCGTTGCGTAGAACTGGATCGTGTTTATTGAATAAACGAAGTCCTATTCGAATAAATCATCATAACACATTAGGAAGTGTTTTTAAACCTTTTATTCGAATAAACATTTGGTTATTCGAATAAATGTTTAGTTATTCGAATAAAACGTTAAAAACACGTTCAGTTATGTTTTTGGGTCATGTTATTCGAATAACCCTTTGGTTATTCGAATAAACCATTAAAAACTCAGTCTGGTATGATTTTTAAGGTGTGTTATTCGAATAACATATGCTTTATTCGAATAAAGCACTCAGATTTCGAAAACTGACTTTAAATGGTCATAACTTCTTCATTTCTTATCCGTTTTAAGCAAATGACCAGTCATTGGAAAGATCTTTGAGTCTATTTTCAAATGAAAGAAGTTTTAAAGCAAAACTCAAAGTATTTTTAAAGATATGATTAAAAGAGTGACTAAAGGTCAGTTTTACAAAACTCAAAATTTTTTTCATAAATTTCTACCACCATAAATAACTTTTCAAAACTTATTTGTTGGGTATTTTAGCATAGGAAAACCATTTGTAAAAACATATTTGAGATATCCATCTTCGTACATAAAGACACTAAGTCCTATAAGCTATACCATTTAATCTTCCTTTGGACTTGGTCTTTGACATGACTTTGATGGAAATAGGCATTCACATTCTCCTTTGTGTTGAGCTTAATTGAGATCTTTTGCTTTTTGTTGCAAGCTCACTCTTGGTACTTGGACTATCCTACAAAGTATCACTCACTTAAACAAGCATAGTTAGTCTAAAAACATAATTTAATATCTTCATATGCATGAATCATAAATATATAGCTTTAGTTAGTTTAACATGCATATAAGACATTCATAGACATATCCAAATAAGATATTTATTAAATGTTAATGGAAATATAGAATGCAACAAAGAATTATTCTTTTTGTCTTGTATTTGTCATCATCAAAACTTAACATAAAAAACCATTTGGGGCAAACTTATTTCCATAGCGTGGAGCCAGACGACTTTTGGAAACCCCAGATGCACTTGTCACTTGGGAAATTTTCTAGAATGCTTTTCTAGAAAAATATTTTCCTACCAGTATTTGAAATGAGAAAGAACTAGAATTTCTGCAATTGCGACAAAGGAACATGATGATTGGACAGTACATGGCAAAATTTGAAGAGTTGGCAAAATTCTTCTCTCATCTTCAGTTAAATAATAATGAAGAATGGAAAGCTGTGCAATTTGAATCTGGACTGAGACTAGAAATTAAGAAGGAGGTTAGTAAGCTGGAAATCAAGCAGTATTCTACACTAGTCAATAAGTGTAGAATTGTGGAAATGGATCTTTTGGAATATAAAGCTGAGCAGGAAAGACAATTCCAATTCAAGCGGAAGAGGGAAGATAATGGACAAAGAATTAGAAATAATAAATTTAGACAAAATATGAACAAAGAAAAACAAGTGTAGCCTGAAGAAAAATGCCTAAAGTGTGGGAAGACACTCGGAGATAGACCATACCTGTATGGACAACGGGTATGTTACACTTATGGGAAGCTAGGACAAATGTCAAGAATTCACAAACAAAACCTCAAGTTCTAGAAAAGGTCTTTTGCCTTAACCAATCAAGAAGTGGAACAATCTTCCGAGTTGATAATAGGTCAGTGCCTCATAAACAATACTCTTTTGACTGTATTGTATAATTCTGGAGCTACACATTCTTTTATATCCAATGATTGTGTGAAAAATCTAAATTTACCAGTGACCGAGTTACCCTATAATTTGTTAGTAACCACACCTACTGGAAGTAGAGTCCAAACTTCTTATGCATGTTTAAATTGTCCTATCTTTGTTGAAAATAAACCTTTTGTTGCAAATCTAATTTGTTTACCATTTCAAGACCTTGATATTATTTTGGGAATGAACTGGCTATCCTCCAACTATGTGATACTAAACTGTCCTGATAAATCTATCTCTTTTTCTTCACTCCCTAACCAAGAAAAATCTCAAAGTACCTTTTTATCTGCCAATCAAGTTAGCAAGAGTATAATAGAAAGAACTCAAGAATACATTCTCCTTCTCTCTTCTGAGACAAATATTGAGCTGAATTTAAATACTATTCCCGTGGTTAGAGATTACCCTGAAGTTTTCCCCTCAAATATTTCTAGCCTACCTCTAGAAAGAGAAATAGAATTTTCTATTGACTTAATGTCAGGAGTAGGTCCCATATTAATTGCATCCTATAGAATGTCCCCAGTAGAACTGAGTGAACTTAAGAAACAAATTGAAGAATTATTAAAAAAAACAATTCATAAGACCCAGCGTATCTCTTTGGGGAGCTCCTGTCTTTTTTTGTGAAAAAGAAAGACAGAAGTCTTAGATTATGCGTAGACTATAGACAATTAAATAAAGTGACTATTAAGAATAAATACTCACTCCCTAGGATAGATGATTTGCTAGACCAAGTAAGGGGAGCTTCAGTATTCTCAAAATTAGATTTAAAGTTAGGATACCATCATATTAGGATCAAAACAGAAGACATTCCTAAAACAACCTTTAGAACTAGATACAGTCATTATGAGTATCTGGTAATGCCATTTGGATTAACTAATGATCCTATTGTATTTATGGATTACATAAATAGAATATTTAGACCATATTTAAATAAATTTGTGGTGATTTTTATTGATGATATTTTGATCTATTCAAAGACAGAAGAGGAGCATGAAACCCATTTGAGAATAGTGTTAGAAATTTTGAAAGAAAAATAGTTATATGCAAAATTAGAAAAATGTGAATTTTGGATGAGAGAAATAAAATTCTTAGGACATGTGATAAATCAAGATGGAGTTACTGTAGACCCTAGTAAAGTGGAAGCAGTTATGCATTGGGAATAACTAAAGACAATAACTGAAATAAAAAGTTTCTTAGGCTTACTGGGATACTATACAAGGTTCATAAAAGGATTTTCACAAATAGCTTTGCCATTACTAGAAAAGGATCTCCTTTTGTATGGACCAAGGAATGTGAGAAAAGCTTTCAGGAATTAAAGAGAAAACTCACTACCGCTCCAATATTAGTAATTCCTAATCCTTTAGAACATTTTGTAGTTTATAATGATGCCTCTAAAAAAGGATTAGGATGTGTGTTAATGTAAGAGGGGAAGGTAGTAGCTTATGCTTCTAGACAACTAAGGTCTAATGAGGAAAATTATCCAACACATAATTTAGAATTAGCAGTAGTGGTTTTTGCTTTAAAAATTTGGAGACATTATTTATGTGGGGTAAAAATTGAGGTGTACACTGATCATAAGAGTCTAAAATATTTATTTGATCAAAAGTAATTAAATATGAGGCAAAGAAGGTGGATTGAGTTTCTTAAGGATCATGACATGGAAATTAAGTACCACCCAAGTAAAGCAAATATTATAGTTGATGCTTTGAGTGGGAAATCTCTCCATATGTCAAATATAATGATTCAAGAAATGGATTTGATAGAAAAGTTTAGGAATTTAAATATCTCAATAATTTTAGAACCAAATAAGATTTGTTTAAGTGCCTTACAAATTACTTATAATTTAAGGACAAAAATCAAGGAGGCACAGAAAGAAGATCAATTTTTGCAAGCTCTTAAGGAAAGGACACTTGAAGGAAAATATCCAAACTTCAACTTAGTGGATGATGAGATAATTATGTACAGAAATGGATTATGTGGACCTAATAACTCAGATCTAAAGAGAGAAATTCTAGAAGAAGCTCATAAGAGTAGATATACAATTCATCCAGGAATTAACAAGATGTATCAGGATCTTAAAGGTCAATTTTGGTGGCTTGGGATGAAATCTGAAATAGCTAAGTATGTGACACAATATTTAACATGTTAAAAGATTAAAATAGAACATTAGAAACCTTCAGGCTTATTACAACCCTTAGAAATCCTAGAATGGAAATGAGATAACATCTCTATGGATTTTGTTATAGGTTTACCAAGAACTAACTTGGGATATGATGCTATATGGGTGATTGTAGATAGATTAACCAAGTCAGCACATTTTCTGCCTATTAAAATTAATTATCCACTAAATAAGTTAGCTCATCTATATATTAAAGAAATTGTGAGACTTCATGGAATACCAACCACCAAAATATCAGACAGAGACTCTAGATTTACCTCTAGGTTTTGAGAATCATTACAAGCAGCCTTTGGAACAAAATTATCTTTTAGTACTTCATACCATCCCCAAACCGATGGTCAAACTGAAAGGACAATCCAAACCTTAGAGGACATGCTTAGGGCTTGTGTTTTAGATTTCAAAGGAAATTAGGACACCTATCTATCACTAATAGAATTTGCCTATAACAATAGTCATCATTCTAGTATCAGGATGGCCCCATGTGAAGCCTTATATGGAAGGAAATGTAGGTCTCCTTTATGTTGGTTTGAAACTGGAGAAAGAAATTTAATAGGACTTGATTTGGTACAACAAACCACAGAACAAATAAAATTAATCAAAGAAATAATGCTTGAAGCTCAAACTCGATAGAAGAGTTATGCAGATCAAAGAAGGAAATCATTAAAATTCCAAGAAGGAGAACACGTATCCTTTGAGTCACCCCAACAATTGGTATTGGCGGGTCTTTAAAAATAAAGAAACTAAGTCCCAGATACATTGGACCTTTCTAAATTCTTAAAAGAGTCGGTACCGTAGCCTATGAAATTTCTTTACCTTCTAATTTTTCAAACCTTCATGACGTGTTTCATGTGTCACAACTTCAAAAATATTGTCCTGATTCTTCACACATCATTGAGGCAGAATCAATACAGTTAAGAGATAATTTAACATATGAGGTACAACCTGTGTTAACAATAGACTGAATTTACAGACAATTGAGGAATAAAACCATTCCTATGGTTAAGGTATTATGGCAAGGACAAGATGTGGAAGGAGCGACATGGGAAGTTGAGGAAGACTTTAAGCAAAAATACCCTGAATTTTTTGACAGGAAATCAAAATTTTCATAAGAGGGGATGAATGTAATATCCCAAAAATAAAAAAATAAAAAAACAGCAAAAAGAAGTTATGTTACATGAAAACAAAAACAAAAAAATTAATTAATAATAATAAATAAATAAAATAAATAAATAACAAAAGAGAGTTACGTAAAAAAAAGAGAGAGAGAGACTAGCAAAAAGGAGTTACGTTGCATGCTAACAAGAAAACAAATTATGTTCTCTTTTCAATGGTTCCTAAATTTCAAAGTCCCAATGGAACCAAACTAGGCTCAAACTTAAGTGAAAAGGATAGATGATAGATGATAGATGACACAAGCTGATGAGTTCAACACCACCAAGTGTCATTATGGGGAGCTTCAAAAAAATTAAACAATAATTGCAGCAGAAACACGTGTCAATAATATGGTGAAAACTAACAAAATCTTAAACAAATTCACGTAATCCTGAAGGAATAAAAGCTCAAGACATTAATTGCAAGATAAAATAGCAGAGAAACGTGTAACACTCAATCACCCTTTGCATCAGTTTCTTACATAAGGAAGCCCAAATTCTGGGTCTATAAATATCATTACCTTTTTTTTCCTCAACAAGAACGCAACTTAATAACCCATAAACAAGTTTTTGCTTTCTGCAACCACCATTTCCACTTCTAGCTCTTCGTTTCCACCCATTTTTTTATCCATCAAACACAAACTTGTAATAGAGGTAGGAAAATGACAAAAACACCATTCCTTACCTTTTTATTTCTATCTTCATATCTCCCAGTTCATAAATTCATGGACGTATGCTCTACTGATGCAACAATGTTTCTCTACTGATCACTTTTTTATTTATTTGGTTGCTCCATCCATTATGCAGCATTTTTTTTACTGATGCAACTACTCTATTTTCTTACTATATCTGATTTTATATTCTATTGTGCAAACCATTTGTGAACACCCAATTTTGTTTGGGCCTTAAAAAAATTTAAAAAAAATAAAAAAAAATAAAAAATAATTATCCACATTCTTGACCAAATCATCTAATCATGTTTGAACTATTTATTTTCACATTTTGCTATTTTATTTTTGATAAAATAAAAAAAGAATAATAATAAAAAATTGCTATGCTCTACCCAGCTCACACTCACACACACTCCCGACACTTTCACCTGCACAGACACAATTTCACCTACTCACTTTCTCGATTTTCTTTTGACACTGCACTCACTCTCACCCCACTCCCCGACACCCTCACCCACTACACACTCACATTTTGGCATCATATTCCATGACTTTACACAGCACATATGGGGTTTTCTTCTTCCATCATCACAGCACACAGATTTTCCTAATAAATATCACATAGCAGAGAGGGGAAAAAGAAGGGGGATTTTGTCAGAAAAATTTTCAGAAGGGAGGCTGCCACCCACCACTACTCAACCAACCCATCCAAAATGTGATCACCCTTTCCAACCTTCACCCAGTTAACTCATCACCTTCATCTTCACCATCACCGAACTATCAACCCATGCCCTCCATCATCCACCACAAACCACCCTCATTCATAGCCACCCCCTCCATCAATTCAACTTCCACCAAAACCTTAACCAAACCGTGAACTAGCCATCCACACAACCTTCATCTTCCTCATCCTTCATCTTCCAAACCTCCCAACTATGAGCCTCGTCGCCACCACCATCAACACAGTCACCATCTTCCACTCAATCAGCATCTTCAACAATCCATTCCACCTTCACCCATTACCCCTCAATCCTGACCAACTCAATAACCATCACTCTTCACCATTACCATGTTCAACACTTCTGCCAGAATCTCCATAATCACTTCCATCCTTAAGCTTACAATCACCATCACCATCACCAAGCCCACATCACTATCTCCACCTAAACCATCACTACCCAACTGAAAACCGCTAGCTCACCCGCACTAGAACCATTGGAGCCGCACCCCACGGCTTAGCCATCATTCCATCCCGTAACCAACCCATCGCACTACACGATGCCTGCACCCGCGAACCACTCCTCTGAACCGGAACCACCCAGCTGTGCTTAATCGACTCGAGTTTGCACTACTAGGATTTGCCATCACAAAAATCGACGCTTAGATCTGCCATCGCGAAAACCCAGCCGCCTTCCGCCCATCGCGAATCAGACCTCAAACTGCGTAGATCCAAGCTCGCCAAAACCAGTGATCCAGATCGCGATACCGTTACGTCACCTGAATTCGACCAACCGCATTAGCCGTTCACCACCGTTCTAAGCCTTTGTAACGCCCCTTTTGTTCTCTGTTCTGTGTTTTTGTTTGAGAGACTAAATGTCTCTTCATTTTTTTTATTGACTTATAGTTTTAAAAAAAATCTAAAAAAGCTAAAATAATTCTGAAAGCCTTCCTCTTTTGTTGTTGTTGTTTTGGGGTGGGGGTTAGCTTTCTTTCTTTTGGGCTTTTTAGTTGGGTTGGATAGAATTGTTTAGTCTTTTTTTATTATTAGAGATTTTATAATTCTTTGAGTTGGACATAGTTTTTTTTAGAAACAAAAACATACATATATTTTAAAATAAAAAATAGAAAAATAAAAAATGTTAATAACAAAAAAAATCATCTTAAGTTTGCTTTGTTGGCTTTAAATGAGTTTTTGCTTCGCTATTGTGTTTAATTTCGTTACCAACATTATATTTTATTAATTGTTGATTTTTATAATCTTTTTAGATAAAAAATTGAGTTGTCACAGCTTGTTAATCTTATAATTTTTATAATCATCTAAGTTGTGACAGCTTGATGATTCAAATTATTTGTTTAAAAATAATAAAAAAATAAATGATAAAAACAAATATTTAAATCTTTTGAAAAGAATAAAATGGAATTAACTGAGTTGTGACAACTTGTTAACTCTATAAGTTTTATAATCATCTGAGTTGCGACAACTTGATGATTCAATTTTAAATTAAAAACAACCAGCTCACAAATATTTTAAAGAGAATTACGTGACTTTGAGTTCCTCATTGCACTTAAGGATACGTAAGAGCAGAATTTCTATTCTGTCAAGCCAAAATTAAATTTTCGCAATTCAGTCATTTTTTTCTTTTTCTTTTTTTAAAAGAAAAAATAATAAAAAATTAAAATAAAAAATAAAAAATAGTTACTTTGCCTTTTTAAAAAAGAGGAGTAAAATAAATATATGTTGAGATTATCAAGAATTTGCACAATTGACTTAAGGTAGCGTCTCATGGCGGATGTATTAAGGGTGCTGTGGGATTAAGTTTCCACCATTCCCTATGTATAACTGACTCCCGAATCCAATCTGGTTTCAAAGACTATTTTCAAAGAAAGGTTTTCCAATTTTTCCTAATTCAAATAAAATTGATGGCGGCTCCACTTTCCATTCTCTAAAATCTCGTGAGTTGCTATTTCGCCACAATCCCAGTCGCGACAGATGGCGACTCCACTGGGGATGTTTAGAGAGTCAAGCCTGTTGTTGTTAGTTGTGCAAATTATTAATAATCTCTATTTATTTATTTTACTCCTTCTTTTTGTCTTCGTTTTCTTATTTGTTTATAGATTTTATCTAGTATCTTTTATGTAAATATCTGATAGCATTATCTTGTGTATATTTTGACTTGTATATATTTTGTACTTAATTGTTGAAACCCTAGGATAGATGATTTTTGGTTATTGTGTGTGTGTATATATATATATATATATTGCAGGTTGGGGGTTTGTCTTTTACTTCTTTGTACAAGTTTCTATGCTCCTTACACCAACTGCACCTACACGTTTATCACATACATTCGAGTGGGGCCTTATACCCGAGTTTGAGTGAAGCTTAAGTCAGGTAGAGGTTGTGTAGTGGTAGCCATTTTGGATGTACATCTTGTTTAGTTATCGCAAAAATCTCATTTAGAGTGTGTCTTTTTCATGAATGTCCCACACCTAATAGTTTACCCATTATTTGTGGTTAACATTCTGAAATGAGACTTAGCTCTAGAAGCCTTTAGAATAGAAGAGCCATCCAATGAAAGTTCTCATGAATTAGAAGGACCAATAAATCATTTGGATAGAAATCTCCAAGTTTAAGGCAATTCCATTAGGACACAAAGGGAGTATACTTCTTCTTTGTTTCTTCCTCATGCCATTTATTCTTGTATTTTAAAAAAAAATTAAAAAAATATACATCATCTTACACTTTCATTCCTAGCAAAAAAAAAAAATTTCTTTTTACCTACCTATTCATCATGTCTTTCATTTTTACATAAAAAAAAAATATATACATTGTAACACCCTAGTACGAATTACTATAAAATCGATGGAATATTTCATAATAAAATGTATTAAACATGTCACTAAATTACGTTCATAAATAAACCCATAACGCAGCCATTATAAAGAGCCACAATTAATCAAAAAGTCATATGTACCACTGTCATTGGCTAACATGCCATAAAGTATACATAAGCTTTTCAAAATAACCAGAAATATATATAAATACACAACTAGTTCACTAAGAAACAAAACACTAGTCTAAGTCTTCTGCTTCTTCATTTTTTTATCCTTACCCTTTTTAAGGGCTTCACCTGGAATTACATGGAACACAACGGGGGTGAGAAATCACAATTTTTCAGTATAAGTGTACAAAAACCAGCAGTTAATCATTTACAACAAATAAATCAACTGAACGCATACAATTAAAGCCTGCAATAGAAAAATTGAACTCATACTCAAGTTCATTCACAAGGCAAGTTATAATTCTATCTCACGCTAATATCGAATAATCAATGATATCAAACAACCGCCCATACAATCGTAAGATATCATCAACAGGCAACCATCAAACAAATAAGGCAACTGCCCATACGGCGGCCATAAGTGCAATGCTTTATGATATGATGTATGGTTATGCTCAAACAAAGTCCACGTATTATGGATATGTAATGCCAATGCAGGACTTAAAGTTTGAAAACACAAAATATTTATTTATTTCCCTAGGAACCACGTTCCTTGTATATACTACGTAGGATAGGCATAAAAACCCATACACTACTTGGTGATGTGTGGACTTGTTCTCCTCACAAAGGTAAGAGTACTACTACCAACCCCATACACCAGTAACCCTGACCATACTAGCAAACATGCAAGGAGAATTCGAATTCAACACCTCATTCTCAGGTCATATGGCTGTGCACACCATCTAAGGTCATAATACATAGAAAAATAAAATAAATATCAAGTTTGAAATTGAATATCCAAGCCACAAATTCAAATACTAGCATATCATAATCTTGACCCCACTTATCCAATAAAGTAGCAAGAATTATGTTACTAGATTTCCCATACCAAGATCCTCACATCATCACTTCACAAGTGATTTCCAAGACAACCTCATGTTGTGCAAGGTCTTAGATATATAAATATTCAATTAATAGCATATCATAATCTTGACCCCACTTATCCAATAAAGTAGCAAGAAATTATGTTACTAGATTTCCCATACCAAGATCCTCACATCATCACTTCACAAGTGATTTCCAAGACAACCTCATGTTGTGCAAGGTCTTAGATATATACTTATAAGGCCTTCAAACTCAAGGTTTTGCCTAAAGTCTTCTCACTTTCAAACAAATATGTCAAATGGTTATTCTTTCCAAGAATTACCCCCATTTGTGTCCCTTCACACGTAGGAAAGCATATATAAGTGATCCCATCACTTAAGACATCCCAAAATATCAAAAATGATACTTTTGGTGTTTCAGAACTCAGCGCCTCGGCCCCCAAACTCATGCGCCGCGGCCCTCTGCTTCCTGGATTTTCTATTGGTGCTGTCATCGAATGAGCGCCTCGACCCCTATTACCGAGCGCCTCGGCCCGCGTTGAGCGCCGCGGCCCCCGTTACCGAGCGCCTAGGCCCCCGTGACAGAACCCAGATTCTGCAGAATTTTGCAGAATGGTTACTATTCCAATGGCTAAAAACTCGATTTTTGGCCAATCCAAACTAGTTTATAGGTATTCTAAGGTCCCAAACAAGTTTACAAACATGAGGGAAACATAAAATACCAATTAATTTCATTCAAAATGGATCAAAACACAAATCACTCATCCAAACTCCTAAAATCACCTCTTTGAGTAATTTAGGTCCAAAATGAGTATTTTCAGTTTCTAATCCCAAATCTTAGCATGAACAAGTCCTAAACATCATTTAAAGCTCATTCAAGCAAGAAAAACACTTAAAATACATCCAGAACTCAATTTGACATATTGGGTTTCAAATAACCTATGTATGAAAAATGAGTAGAAAGATGGAAATTAAGTCCAAAAACCCCTACCTTGGCAACTAGATGATCAATCCTCAAGCTCCATGCTTTGATCTTGATTTTCCTTTCCTGCCTTTCCTTCTTCCTCTTCCTTTCTTCCCTTTCTCTCTCCTCTCTTCCTTCATTTTTTTTTTCTTTTCTTTATTTTGCAAGATTCGCTATACGTGAGAGAGAAATGAGAGAATGACCATCATGTCCCTTAAGATATTTTACTAGAACTTCCTTATCTGCTAAGAATACCCGAATTATGCTAATTCAAGTTTTTCAGCTTCTAACAATTTTAGAATAAATACTACGATTCATTGAAAAATCTGTTTCACCAAAAACTGATATTTCTATATCAGCTAGGGATCAATCCGGCACTAACACACACTACTAGTATGCTAAAAAAAAGCTAAACTAACTCCAAAAATTCTCAAACTTTAACTGTAGTACAGTTTTCATATTTGTGACTTGGTAACAAACTCTCCACAGTTATTTCCACTAAATAAGCAGTTTAAGCCACTTTTAGAGCAAATAACAGCTATATTTCTCACTTAGCGTTACAGCAAAGTGCCTAAACGTGCTCAGATTGTCACAAAAATAAACAAGCATGTTAAGCAAGTATTAAATTACCTCTATAACTATTTACAAACATAACATATTAAAGAGGATGTTACATTTCTCCCCCCTTTTAAAATTTTGTCCCCAAAATTGCTCACCTCATATAAACAACTGTGGGTAATCTTGCTGCATAAGGGATTCCAACTCCCAAGTTGCCTCTTCGAAGCTAACACCATCCCAAAGAACCTTCACCAAAGGAATCTGCTTACCTCTAAGCTCTTTGACCCCTCTGTCCACGATTCTCATTGGCCGCATAGCATAAGACAAATCCTCCCTTAACTGCACAGATTCTTTTATCAGTATAGCTCTTCTGCCTACTTTGAGCCCTAACCAATTTATCCCGAATCATTTTGATTTGATTGGTGGTCTGCTGTACCAACTCAGGTCCTAGAATGGTTTTCTCTCCAACCTCATACCAGCATAAAGGTGACCTACACTTTTTACCATAAAGTGCTTCATACGGTGCTATACCTATGCTAGCATGAAAACTATTGTTGTAGGCAAATTCCACTAAGGGTAAAAACTTATCCCAACTCCCTTTCTGCTCTAGCACGCATGCTCTCAGCATATCCTCAAGGGTTTGAATAGTTCTTTCTGACTGACTGTCAGTCTGTGGATGGTATGCTGTACTTAAACTAAGTTTTGTTCCGAAAGCTTTCTGCAAGGCTCCCCAAAATCTAGATGTAAATCTAGGGTCTCTATCAGAAACTATACTAAGGGGTACACCGTGCATCCTAACTATCTCCTTAAGGTAAAACTGAGCAAGTTTATCCATGGAATAGTTAGCTCTAACAGGTATGAAATGGGCAGATTTAGTTAATCTATCCACTACAACCCATATTGTATCGAATCCTAACTGAGTTCTAGGCAAACCCATCACAAAATCCATTGTGATGCGATCCCACTTCCACTCAGGGACTCCAAAGATTGAAGAGGTCTAGGGAGTTTCTGGTGTTCTATCTTGACTTTCTGATAAGTTAGACACCTAGCCACAAACTCGGCTATATCCCTTTTCATACCAGACCACCAAAACAACTTCCTCAAGTCTTGGTACATCTTAGTGGTCCCGGGGTGGATAGTGTATTGACTACTATGAGCTTCTTTAAGGATCCTTTCTTTGATCTCATATTCATGAGGAATGCAAAGTTTACCTCTAAACTTGATCATCCCGCCATCCGACATATCAAATTCACCAGGATTACCTAAAAAGATCTGCTCACTTACATCACTAAGAGTCTCGTCCTCCTTTTGAGCTTCCAAGATCTGAGTCCTAAAATCACTCACTATGGCCACTCGAATCATACTGAGACTATGTGGTAACACAGCTACCGAAAGACTCATATCTCTAAAACTCCCAAGAAGTTCACTCTCTTGGATCATCATACGGGACACATGTAGGGATTTCCTACTCAGTGCATCAGCCACCACATTGGCTTTACCCGGATGGTACTTTAACTCAAAACCGTAGTCTTTCAAAAACTCCATCCATCTTCGTTGTCTCATGTTCAGCTTCTTCTGATCAAATAAGTATTTCAAACTCTTATGAGCACTGAACACCTCAAATTGAACTCCATACAAGTAATGTCTCCAAACCTTAAGGGTGAAAACTACAGCGGCTAACTCCAGGTCGTGAGTAGGGTAATTCTCCTCATGAGGTCTCAATTGCCTTAATGCATAGGCAACAACTCTCCTATGTTGTATCAAAACATAACCCAAACCCATCTTTGAAGCATCACAAAACACCTCAAAGTTTTCCAAATGATCAGGAATTACCAAAACCGGTGTAGTAGTCAACCTTATTTTAAGTTCTTGGAAACTATCCTCGCAAGCTTGAGTCCATACAAAAGAACTACCTTTCCTAGTTAATCTAGTTAATGGTAGCGCTAGTTGAGAAAAACCCTTTATAACCTTCTATAGTACCCTACTAGGCCTAAGAAGCTTCTAATCTCGGTCACAGTGGTGGGTCTCTCCCACTACAACACTGCATCAACTTTGCTTGGATCCATAGAAATCCCATCTTGAAATATCACATATCCTAAAAACTGCACTTATGAAAGCCAGAACTCACATTTAGATAGTTTAGCAAACAACTTATTTTCCTTAAGAGTCTCTAACACTACCTTCAAATGTTGTTCATGCTCCTCCATCGTCTTAGAATAGATCAAAATATCATCAATAAAAACCACAACAAATTGATCCAGGTAGGGTCTAAAAATCCGGTTCATGTAATCCATAAACACATTGCCGGTGCATTTGTCAACCCAAAGGACATCACGAGGTACTCATAATGCCCATACCTAGTTCTAAAAGCTGCCTTAGGGATATCCTCTTTCTTAACCCTTATCTGATGATAACCAGACCTGAGATCAATCTTTGAGAAAATCGCAGCTCCTCTCAGTTGATCCATTAGATCGTCTATCCTAGGCAACGGATACTTATTTTTAATGGTCACCTTGTTCAGTTGTCTGAAGTCTACACAGAGCCTCATGGTACCATACTTTTTCTTTACTAAAAGCACAGGTGCTCCCCACGGAGAAATACTCGGCCTTATGAATTGCTTATCCAACAATTCTTCGATTTTCTTTTTGAGTTCTGCTAACTCTAGCGGCGTTATACGATAAGGTGCTATAGAAATAAGTCCCACCCCAGGAACTAGGTCTATAGAAAACTCTATCTCTCGTTTGGGTGGCAACTCCATTATGTCACCAGGAAAGACTTCAGGATATTCCCTCACCACAAGTATCTCACCTAGGCCTTGCTCAACCTCAATGTTTAGTGAAAACAAGAGTACATATCCTTGAGATCCCTCCTCTAAACAGATATTAACCTAATTCGCATTGAGATATACAGACTTAGTTGGAACGACTCTAGTAGGTATATCTGACAAAAAAACTAGGGATTTTTCTGAACAATTCAAAACTACATGGTTGGCGGACAACCAATCCATGCCAAGAATGACATCAATATCTACAAGAGGCAAACAGATAAGATTTACACTAAAAATCCTTTCTTCTACCTCTACACAACAATCAAGACACACTCTAGATGTCGTAACTGGCTTACCAGTAGGTGTAGATACAGATAAGTCATATGA
This sequence comes from Ormosia semicastrata, assembly GCA_029884595.1. NCBI lineage: Eukaryota > Viridiplantae > Streptophyta > Magnoliopsida > Fabales > Fabaceae > Ormosia > Ormosia semicastrata. The sequence continues at coordinate 13,556,099 of JAQQTO010000052.1, forward strand.
AAGTTCAGATACAGGTAAATCCTGCTCATTCACACAATCATTCGAAACAAAGGAGTAGGATGCTCTTGAATCATACAACACAGTTAAAAAACGATCGTGAATAATGCATTTACCTTCAATGAGGTCAGAAGACTGAGTCACCCTTCACCACCTAGGGAATATACTCTCCCTTTAGCTTATGGTTTTTGAATAGGCGCAGTTTCCTTCTTTAACGGACACTTATTCGCAAAATGACCACTTTGTCCACACACAAAGCACACTGGGTAGGGACGGTCTCCATGCTATCTCCCACATTTGGAACACTTTGGTCCCAAAAACTCCTTCTGAACCTGCTTACCCTTACCTTGAGTAAAGCTAGATTTAGAAGATCCCTTCTTGAACTTATCATCACCTCTCTTTCTCTTCTGAAAATCCTGTGACTTAGGCTCCAAAGAAGGATTCTTAAATTGCTTCTCAACTATTCAGCACTTATTAACCAGAGTTTCAAAGTCTCGAATTTCAAATGGTCGAACGACATTCTGAATGTTTTTCCTCAATCCTTCCTCAAATTTAACACACTTCCAAGATTTATCAGGGTTAAATCTGATACAAGAAGAAAACTTAGACATTTCAATGAATTTGATCACATACTGACCAATAGACATGTCCCCTTGTTCCAGCTTAAGAAATTCCATCTCTTTGGCGTTCTGAAGAGTCTGTGGAAAGAGCTTTCATAGAAATGAGCTTCTAAAGAACCCCCACATCACATAAGTTCTTGATGCCTCAAAAGCCCTCTTTGTATCCACCCACCACTCCTCTGCCTCACCAGCACATAAGCAGCAAAAAGCACCTTCTGCTCATCTGAGCAAGCCATAACAGTGAAAATCTTCTCCATCTCTTTAAGCCAACCCTCAGCTTTAATCGGGTCATACTCTCCGTTAAAGGAAGACGGATTTGATTTCCTGAATTTCGAGAGATCCTGGAAAGTCTGATTTCTTCCAACCGCCTCTTGGTAATATGGTGGAGGTGGAGGGGGTACTGGTTGCTATGTTACCAACCTCTCAAGTACTCTAGCAGTTACTGCTGCCTGCTATGTTTGTTGGGTCATAGCATTAGCCATTGCCATCATGGCGGCTGCCATATCAGTGCCTTCATTCCCAGAGTTCTTGTTACTACTTCCACGGGGTCGCCCTCTTGCTGCCATAGTTTCCTGTAAACACAGAACATCACATATTGAGGTAGCTAATCCCAATATCATGTAATGTGCCACAGTAACTAAAATAGTCAAAGCAAGGCAGTTATATACATCCTCCAAATTTCTCACACAAGAGATAAAAGAAATGTACAATAGACAAAAAGGAACTCCTAAATATGGCTAAGCATAGTCAGTCCACACCCCGGCTTATCAAGATAAACTGCTCTGATACCAAAATGTAACACCCTAGTACGAATTACTATAAAATCGATGGAATATTTCATAATAAAACGTATTAAACATGTCACTAAATTATGTTCATAAATAAACCCATAACGCAGCTATTATAAAGAGCCACAATTAATCAAAAAGTCATATGTACCACTGTCATTGGCTAACATGCCATAAAGTATACATAAGCTTTTCAAAATAACCAGAAATATATATAAATACACAACTAGTTCACTAAGAAACAAAACACTAGTCTAAGTCTTCTGCTTCTTCATTTTTTTATCCTTACCCTTTTTAAGGGCTTCACCTGGAATTACATGGAACACAACGGGGTGAGAAATCACAATTTTTCAGTATAAGCATACCAAAACCAGCAGTTAATCATTTACAACAAATAAATCAACTGAACGCATACAATTAAAGCCTGTAATAGAAAAATTGAACTCATACTCAAGTTCATTCACAAGGCAAGTTATAATTCTATCTCATGCTAATATCGAATAATCAATGATATCAAACAACTGCCCATACAATCATAAGATATCATCAACAGGCAACCATCAAACAAATAAGGCAACTGCCCATACAGCGGCCATAAATGCAATGCTTTATGATATGATGTATGGTTATGCTCAAACAAAGTCCACGTATTATGGATATGCAATGCCAATGCAGGACTTAAAGTTTGAAAACACAAAATATTTATTTATTTCCCTAGGAACCACGTTCCTTGTATATACTACGTAGGATAGGCATAAAAACCCATACACTACTTAGTGATGTGTGGACTTGTTCCCCTCACAAAGGTAAGAGTACTACTACCAACCCCATACACCAGTAACCCTGACCATACTAGCAAACATGCAAGGAGAATTCGGATCCAACACCTTATTCTCAGGTCATATGGTTGTGCACACCATCTAAGGTCACAACACATAGGAAAATAAAATAAATATCAAGTTTGAAATTGAATATCCAAGCCACAAATTCAAATACTAGCATATCATAATCTTGACCCCACTTATCCAATAAAGTAGCAAGAATTATGTTACTAGATTTCCCATACCAAGATCCTCACATCATCACTTCACAAGTGATTTCCAAGACAACCTCATGTTGTGCAAGGTCTTAGATATATACTTATAAGGCCTTCAAACTCAAGGTTTTGCCTAAAGTCTTCTCACTTTCAAACAAATATGTCAAATGGTTATTCTTTCCAAGAATTACCCCCATTTGTGTCCCTTCACACGTAGGAAAGCATATATAAGTGATCCCATCACTTAAGACATCCCAAAATATCAAAAATGATACTTTTAGTGTTCCGGAACTCAGCGCCTCGGCCCGCGTTGAGAGAGGGAAATGAGAGAATGACCATCATGTCCCTTAAGATATTTTACTGGAACTTTCTTATCTGCTAAGAATACCCGAATTATGCTAATTCAAGTTTTTCAGCTTCTAACAACTTTAGAATAAATACTACGATTCATTGAAAAATCTGTTTCACCAAAAACTGATATTTCTATATCAGCTAGGGATCAATCCGGCACTAACACACACTACTGAGAATGCTAAAAAAAAGCTAAACTAACTCCAAAAATTCTCAACTTTAACTGTAGTACAGTTTTCACATTTGTGACTTGGAAACAAACTCTCCACAGTTATTTCCACTAAATAAGCAGTTTAAGCCACTTTCAGAGCAAATAACAGCTATATTTCTCACTTAGCGTTACAGCAAAGTGCCTAAACGTGCTCAGATTGTCACAAAAATAAATAAGTATGTTAAGCAAGTATTAAACTACCTCTATAACTATTTACAAACATAACATATTAAAGAGGATGTTACATACATCATCTCATATTTTCATAACATTCCTAGCATTCAAAATAAAAAATAAAAAATGAAAAGAAATACATCATTTTGTACTTTCATGACATTTATAACATTTTTAAAAAAAGGATTTAAAAAAAACAAAAACATACATCATCCTACATTTTCATTCCTAAGAAAAAAAACTTATTTTCCTCATATCATTCACTCTTGTATTTTTTTATAAAAAAAAATAAAAAAAGGAAAAAAATGCATCATCTTGCATTTTTATTCTTAGCATTCTTTTCATTTTTTTTTCTTAAAAAAATCTTCTTTATGTCATTCATTCTTGTTTTTAAAATAAAAATAAAAAAATAAAAAAAAAATCTTGCATTCTCATAGCATTCATAGCATTTTTAGAAAAAAAAAAATATCTTGCATTTTTATAGCATTGTTAGCATTAAAAAAATTAATTTACATTTACATAGCATTTTTAGAAAAAAAAAAAATACATCATCTTGCATTTTCATAGCATTCTTAGTATTAAAAAAAAAACATCTTGCATTTTCATAACATTCCTAGCATCCAAAAAAGAAAAAAAGGAAAAAGATATATCATTTTGCATTTTCATGACATTCATAACATTTAAAAAAAAAGAAAAAAGAATATCATTTTGCATTTTAATAGCATCCCTAGCATTAAAAAAAAGAAAAAATCTTGCATTTTCATGACATAGCAAAAAAAAAAGGAAGAAAAATGAAAAAAAAAGTGTTTTAAAAGTTCATTCAGTTCATGCATTTCATCTCATTCTTTGTTAAATGTTATTTTGTTTTAATAAATCAAACTAGTTTGAACCATTGTGCGGCCTAGGGAAGAAGAGATCAGTCAAATCCAAATTCACAATTCTAGATCTCAGACTTGAATGGCAGCTAGCAATGCTGAAGCTGGGAAGAATCTGGGTTAAGAAATAGATGAAATAAAGGGAACGTTGCATGAAATGAATGATGAACAGGCAAGTATGGGAAAAAGGCTGAACCGGCTAAGGATGAATTTCAGGTTGAATGAATCAAATGGGTTTCAGGAAAACTCATGGATGATGACAATTCCATAATCCATCAGGCTGTGTCAGGTGATGCTACACATGCTCATACTTATCTAGAATGAGAACAAATGCTTATAAGGAAACCCTAGAAAGTTCAACTAAACGATGATCCTCCAACACTGGGAAATTTTGAGCAGTTTATTTTCTGATTTGTTTGACAAATAAAATCATTTGGGGTTTTTGAACTCATGTTAACTTTCTTGAAGCATTAATGTAATAGATTTGTATGGATTTCAACGTACCTTGTTTCCTTTTCCTATGTTCTTAGCATTCATGTTCTTGTCATGTCTTTCTTGTCATTCTTCTATTTCCTTTACTTGCTTTCCTTTGGTTCAGATCCCATAGGACTCTCATTCTAGAAAATATTTGGTGGTCTTGAATCCCATATGTGTAGGTGAAATTTGCAAAAACAAGAAAAAAAATAAACAAAATAAAAAAAAAGAAAAATAAATGAGAGCAAAGAAGTAATCACTTGGTGTTCATTATCATTTTATCTCTAAGTTAAAATTTTTGAAAATGAGCAATCAAGATTTGAAATGAAAATTGGTCATCTTTCTCTATCCTTCACAAGAATTCATGTTTTCATTATCTCTCATTGTCCCTTTTTGATCTTGAAAATTTCTTTAATAAACCTTGGACAAGGATCACCCATTCACTAGGGGATAACACAAAGCAAAGGTTGATTGTCATGGTGACTATTTTGAACCATAATGGAAAAAGAGAAAAAGATGAAAAGGTGAAAGAGGCAAGAAGTAAAATAAAAACAAATGATGAAAAAAATAATAAAAATAAAAAATAGAAAAGAGAGAAGAAAGAAAAATGAAAATGAAATGAATCATGACAAAGGGGAATGAAAAAAAATGAAATGAAATAGGGAAGAAATGTAGAATAATAAGAGAAAAGTGTGAAAGTTTAACTTTGAACAAGGATCATTGGTCTCATTCAACCGTTAAACACTTGTTTGAGCCTTATATCTTTCCTTTTATAACCCTTAACCTTGGCCACGTCACAAGCCTCAAAAAGTTCATTCCGATCAATGAAGGATTGTTGGCAATTTTCATTAACTTTAATTTTGAGACAAATGTTATGTTCATCTAAGTATTTAGTTCATTGTTCCTTAGAAAAAAAAAAGAAGAAAAAGAAAAAGAAAAAAGAGACTTGCACCAGGGCAAGTTTCTATCCTGTTCAAGTTGGTCCTACAATGGAGCATTTTTTTCCTAGTTCAATTTAACCTACACTGGGGCAAATCTCTTGGTCACTAGGGCGAATTCTTACCCTGTTCAATCTAGTCCTAGACTGGGGCAAATTTCTCTTTAGTTTAATTTGACTTTACACTAGGACAAGTTTCTACTCTGCTCGATTTGACTCTAAACTGGGGCATTTTTTTTTATTTTTTTGGTTCTATTTGACCTACATTAGGGTAGATTCGTGACTTAAACTGGGGTAATTTTGTTCACAATGACATACCCTGAGTCAGATTCATTTGATACCTTACACGAGTACAAATTTTTATAGGTACCTGACAAAACAATGGTCATGATGTCCAGTTGTTGAGTAAAGATCAATCACGTCCGTACTAAAAAAAAACCTTTGGATTTCTTGTTATTCAACTTCTTGTGTCTTTATTTTTTGTAAATGTTCTTTGTGTAGTCATACTTCCAAAATAAAAAAGGTCACTCAGTTAGTAAATTCCTTTTCTGTTGTACTTTTAAATCCATGAGTGTCTGTTACGTAATGCTTTACGTAAGGTGAACATGAGTACAACACTATGATTTGACCATCTAATGGTAATCCCTTGATGAACAATTCAAATTAAAGAGAACTTAGAAATCCCAATTAATGGAAGATGAGGTACCCAAGTAAAGAGAGAGAGAGAGAGAGAGAGAGAGAGAGAAAGAGAGAGAGAGAGAAAGCTCGTTAGGTTGAAAACTGATAACACTGTATTTTATACATTTTATAATCCTCTCACTAGGCTTTTTAAGGTTCAATTAGGCTTAACTAAGTTGATTTTGACACATTTTATGATTTTGAGCCAAATTGGATAATTAAATAAATTATTGCATAAATTAACTGTAATTATCTCTTTGGCAATGTTTAGTAAACTGGCTATAATTTGAGTTACAAATATCTGATTAATGTGATTTTGGTCTTGTAGGAAATCTAAGACAATTCCCTACAACTTTCATGTTGAACACTTTTCCAAAATCGGACGCCTTAGAGTTGATATTGAGCTTTGAAGTCAGAATAGAGGAGCTGAAAGGGTCTAAAATACTTTGTAAGTAATTGAACCATATCTTGAGTTCTAGGCATGATTATGAACTGAAACCAAAGCCACTTTAAAGCAAATATTCAGGCCTACAACTTTCATGAAGACCACTTTCTCAAAAATGTAAAAATGACTGGACACATGGCTGTGTATTTACTCAATTATTATTTAAAAAAAAGAAAAAAAAAAGAAAAATTAAAGAAACGTCATCCGTGACGTTTTGCTCTTAATCATTCAGGTTACTGTGCATTGCACAGTAACCATTTCTTTGCCTATAAAAGGCAACGTACATTCCAGCGAGATTCACAATTTGGAATTGGAGAAATAGAATTCTACATTCAGAATTCGGACAGAGACGAGCGCTTGGGGGAGGGGAAATTCTGAAGAATTTCCTCCTCCCTCCAATTTCTTTTCTCTCTCTTTTTCTTTTTTTCTCTTTTCTAGTTTATGTGTAAATAAGTTCCAGTCTACTTGGGTCAAAGTGTGAAGCTCTTGGTAATAAAATAAGGTTAGATTTATTCCTTTCTTGTGCTTTAATGATTTATCTTTCTAGTATTCTTTATACGTATTATATTTTGATTCGATAATTTAAAATCCCTAGTGATGACAGACGGGAATACTCCATCCTTGTAAATAGGAGTTCTTGATTTATTGTAGACAAAATATTGGCACAGTGAATGCTTTAACCCATTTACAAGTGGTGGTGGTTGTGTTAATAAATGATTAAAGGAATCATAATATAATTACGTATATTATTTTAATGGACTTTTAACGTTGTATTTTTCGATTGGAACCTCTATGATGCGAGGATTCTAATTGAGTTATAAAAGGAATTAATCTTGCTTTTACTTTATTTACCAAGAGTGGATCATTTTACCCAAGTAAATAATTTTTATTGTAGTAATAAAATATTTACCTTACCATAATTAATCTTCATCAATTCCTGTGGATCGACCTCGGACTCACTCGAGAAATTTATTACTTGAGACAACCTGCACTTGGGTTTGTAAATGCAACAACTAAAAAGTGTGCATCAAAAACCCGAAAGGGCGGCCTAAGCAAAAGTTAGAGCAAAAGAAAAAAAAGTGGAAAAGAGCCCGTTAGTCTAAAAACCTGAAAGGGCGGTCTAAGCAAAAGTTAGGGCAAATAAATAGGCAAAATCTCAAAAAAAGTTGGCATGAAACGCCTTGAGGGGTGCACCAAACTGGGGCAATTTTGAATTGCATTTGATATCAGCTACACAGGAGCAACTTTGTGTGCATTCAATTGGCCATACTGGGGCAAAATTTTTGAAGGACTAAGGAGAAGATGTGTTGAAGGAAGTAGCAACAGAGACAATGATTAAGTTATTAAGTAGTTGCAGTGAATCAACTAGATAAGGGATAACGTTAAATACTAGGATAAAATTTTCTCTCAAGGACTCAGTCAAACAAAGGTTCATGACAAGAGATGATCATCTCATTTCTCAAAAGGAGAGTTGAGAGTGGAAAACAAGTAAAGAAGAAGAAAAAAAGAAAGAAAGGATGAGTAAGAAGGATCGAGGTTATCAAGTCCAATGAGCAAAAGCATCTAAACAAGGGTTTGATTGGTTAAAGCTTTCCAAAGTCGTCCTTATTTCAAAGGATTTTTGACAAAATTTAAAAAAAAAGAAGGAAGAAAATAAAAAGAGAGAAAAAAAGAAAAAAAAGAAGAAAAAAAAGAGGAAAAAAAAGAGGAAAAGCAAAAGCAAAAGAAAAAAAAGGAAAAAAAGCAAACAAAGATCAAACAAAAACAAAAACAATGTTTTCAAAAGAAAAATGTGTTTTCTAATTTTGAGCGCATCGGCTCCTATCGTATTACTTTTGAGCGCATCAGCTCCTTGCATTGTCTTTTGAAATTCTGGGATTCAGTTGCCCATTGTCATTTAAATTTCGAGACTCAGTTGCCCATTGTCATTTAAATTCAGGGACTCAGTTGCCCATTGTCATTTAAATTCTGGGACTCAGTTGCCCATTGTCAATTAAATTCTGGGACTCAGTTGCCCATTGTCATTTACATTCAAGGACTCAGTTGCCCATTGTCATTTAAATTCAGGGACTTAGGTGCCCATTGCCATTTAAATTTGGGCCTAGCCTACTGCCATTTAAATTTGGGCCTTGCCCACTGCCATTTAAATTTTAGGACGCAGTTGCCCATTGTCTTTTAAACTTTTGAGCGCATCGGCTCCTGTCATTTACTTTTCAGTGCATCGGTTCTTGTCATTTACTTTTGAGCGCATCAGCTCCTGTCTTTACTTTTGAGCGCATCGGCTCTTGTTTCCTGTCTTTTACATTTGAGCGCATCGACTCATGTTTCTTATTTTTTTCTGAGCGCATCGGCTCCATGCATTCCATGAATTTTAAATTTTTGTCAATTCTTTTGAGCGCATTAGCTCTATGTATTTTAATTTCTATCAATTCTTTTGAGCGCATCGACTCCACACATTTTAATTTTTGTCAATTCTTTTGAGCGCATCGGCTCCATGCATTCCATGCATTTTAAATTTTTGTTAATTCTTTTGAGCGCATCGGCTCTATGCATTTTAATTTCTGTCAATTCTTTTGAGAGCATCGGCTCCATGCATTCCATGCATTTTAAATTTTTGTCAATTCTTTTGAGCGCATCGGCTCCATGCATTCCATGCATTTTAAATTTTTGTTAATTCTTTTGAGTGCATCGACTCCATGCATTTTAATTTTTGTCAATTCTTTTGAGCACATCGGCTCGATGCATTTTAAATTTTTGTCAATTCTTTTGAGAGCATCGGCTCCTGTCTTTTACTTTTGAGCGCATTGACTCTATGTATTTTAATTTCTATCAATTCTTTTGAGCACATCGGCTCCTGTCTTTTACTTTTGAGCGCATTGGCTCCACGTATTCCATGCATTTTAAGTTTCTGTCAATTCTTTTAAGCGCATTAGCTCCATGCATTCCATGCATTTTAAATTTTTGTCAATTCTTTTGATCGCATCGGCTTTATGCATTTTAATTTCTGTCAATTCTTTTGAGCGCATCGGCTCCATGCATTTCACGCATTCTAATTTTTGTCAATTTTGAGCACATCGGCTCCATGCATTCCATTCATTTTAATTTCTATCAATTCTTTTGAGCACATCTGCTCCATGTATTTTAATTTCTGTTAATTCTTCTGAGCACATCGGCTTCATGCATTCCATGCATTTTAAATTTTTGTCAATTCTTTTGAGAGCATCGGCTCTATGCATTTTAATTTCTGTCAATTCTTTTGAGCGCACCGGCTCCATGCATTCTATGCATTTTTAATTTCTGTCAATTCTTTTGAGCGCGTAAGCTTCATGCATTTTAATTTCTATCAATTTTGTTGAGCGCATCGACTCCATGCATTTTAAATTCTGTTGAGCGCATTGGCTCCATGCATCGTCTCCATGCATTTTAATTTGCTGTCATTTACTCTTAAGCGCATTGGCTCCATGCATTCTAAACTCTTGTCATTCCTTTTGAGTGCTTTAGCTCTCTGCATTTTTTTTGTTCTCGCATTTGTTTTGCATCTTATGCATTGCCGATAAAATTCGAGTTCATGTCTTTACTCGTCTTTTACAATGATAAATGAAAAACTATTATTCTTTTTATCTAGTAAAAAACAAGTAAAAAAGAGCAACTGTGAACACCCAATTTTGTCAGGGCCTTAAAAAATAAAAAATAAAAAAAAAAATTTTAAAAAATAAAAAATAAAAAAAAAAATAATTATCCACATTCTTGACCAAATCATCTAATCATGTTTGAACTATTTATTTTCACATTTTGCTATTTTATTTTTTATAAAATAAAAAAAATAAAAAAGAATAATAATAAAAAATTTTGCTATGCTCTGCCCAGCTCACACTCACACACACTCCCAACACTTTCACAAAAAGCACAATTTCACCCACTCACTTTCTCCATTTTCTTTTGACACTGCACTCACTCTCACCCACTCCCGACACCCTCACCCACTACACACTCACATTTTGGCATCATATTCCATGACTTTACACAGCACATAAAGGGTTTTCTTCTTCCATCATCATAGCACACAAATTTTCCTAATAAATATCACATAGCAGAGGGGGGAAATGGGGGATTTTGTCAGAAAAATTTTCAGAAAGGAGGCTGCCACCCACCACCACTCAACCAACCCATCCAAACCATGATCACCCTTTCCAACCTTCACCCAGTTAACTCATCACCTTCATCTTCACCATCACCAAACTATCAACCCATACCCTCCATCATCCACCACAAAACCACCCTCATTCACGGCCACCCCCTCCATCAATTCAACTTCCACCAAAACCTCAACCAAACCGTGAACTAGCCACCCACACAACCTTCATCTTCCTCATCCTTCATCTTCCAAACCTCCCAACCGGCGTGAGCCTCCCTCGCCACCACCATCAACACAATAACCATCTTCCACTCAAACTCCTATCTTCAACAATCCATTCCACCTTCACCCATTACCCCTCAATCCCGACCAACTCAACAACCATCACTCCTCACCATTACCACGTTCAACACTTCTGCCATAATCTCCATAATCACGTCCATCCTTAAGCTTACAAGCACCATCACCATCACCAAGCCCACATCACCATCTCCACCTAAACCATCACTACCCAACTGAAAACTGCCGGCTCACCCGCACCAGAACCATTGGAGCCGTACCCCCACGGCTTAGCTATCATTCCATCCCGTAACCAACCCATCGCACCGCACGATGCCGTCACCCGCGAACCACTCCTCTGAACCGAAACCACCCAGCTGTGCCTAACTAACTTGGATTTGCATTGCTCGGATCTACCATTGCGAAAATCGACGCTTAGATCTGCCATCGTGAAAACACAGCCACTCTCCGCGCCTCTGTATGGCCGTAGCTCCGCTAGAATCAGACCGCAAACTGCACAGATCAAAGCTCGCCAAAACCAGTGATCTAGATCGCGATACCGTTACATCGCCTGAACTCGACCGACCGCATCAGCCGTTCACCACCGTTCCAAGCATTTGTAATGCCCCTTTTGTTCTCTGTTCTGTGTTTTTGTTTGAGAGACTAAATGTCTCTTCATTTTTTTTATTGACTTATAGTTTTTAAAAAAATCTAAAAAAGCTAAAATAATTCTGAAAACCTTCCTATTTTGTTGCTGTTGTTTGGGGTGGGGTTAGCTTTCTTTCTTTTGGGCTTTTTAGTTGGGTTGGATAGCATTGTTTAGTCTTTTTTATTATTAGAGATTTTATAATTCTTTGAGTTGGACATAGTTTTTTTTTAGAAATAAAAACATACATATATTTTAAAATAAAAAATAGAAAAATAAAAATGATAGTAACAAAAAAATCATCTTAAGTTTGCTTTGTTGGCTTTTAGTGAGTTTTTGCTTCTGCTATTGTGTTTAATCTCGTTACCAACATTATATTTTATTAATTGTTGATTTTTATAATCTTTTTAGATAAAAACTTTAAAATAGTTGAACTAGTTTTAGAAAAATAAAATGAGATTAACTGAGTTGTGACAACTTGTTAATCCTATAATTTTTATAATCATTTAAGTTGTGACAGCTTGATGATTCAAATTATTTGTTTAAAAATAATAATAAAAAATAAATGATAAAAACAAATATTTAAATCTTTTGAAAAGAATAAAATGAGATTAACTGAGTTGTGATAACTTGTTAACTCTATAAGTTTTATAATCATCTGAGTTGTGACAATTTGATGATTCAATTTTAAATTAAAAACAACCAGCTCACAAATATTTTAAAGAGAACTACGCGACTTTGAAGTTCCTCATTGCACCTGAGGATACATAGGAGCAGAATATCTATTCTATCAAGCAAAATTAAATTTTCACAATTTGGTTGTTTTCTTTTTCTTTTTCTTTTTTTAAAGAAAAATAATAATAATAATTAAAATAAAAAATAAAAAAATAGTTACTTTGCCTTTTTAAAAAAGAGGAGTAAAATAAATATATGTTGAGATTATCAAGAATTTGCACAATTGACTTAAGGTACCGTCTTATGGCAGGTGTATTAGGGGTGCTGTGGGATTAAGTTTCCACCCTTTCCTATGCATAACCGACTCCCGAATCTAATTTAGTTTCAAAGACTATTTTCAAAGAAAGGTTTTTCAATTTTTCCTAATTCAAATAAAATTGATGGCGACTTCATTTTACATTTTCTAAAATCTCGTGAGTTGCTATTTCGTCGCGATCCCGGTCGTGACACCATTATATTTTATTTTCTTACTGCTGCAAATACTCCAATCTCATACTATTGTAACAGTGACCGCTGCAAACACTCCAATCTCATATTGCTGTAATAGTGATATATCTGATATTACACTCTTCTGCTTAAACCAAATATTTGAATAAAGCTTTTCAACGAAACATGATTCTATACGTAACTCAAATTTTTATTCAATTCCATTTGGTTATGTAGTCAATAGCTATACATAACCCAAATTTTTATTCAATTCCATTTATTTAGTCAATAGCTATACGTAACTCAATTTTTATTCAATTTAATTTGGCTATTTCATCAATAGTTACGACGGCACTACTACCATATCTTAATAATAAATATTTTAATACTTGTACTTATCTAGATTATATTATTACTATTTTTTATTCATTTTCTTATTAATATTTTATTATATTTCTATGGTACTATTTCAGTACTTGTCTTTTTATCTATATTATTCTTCAAGATATTTTTACTAAATTTAGTTTATATATATATATATATATATATCAAAAGTAAAATTCTATAGAAAAGTTTTAAAAGATATATTATCTCATGGATAATAAAAAAGATCAATATGCAAAGAGATTATTATTGTGATCATGATGAAAGCATTAGGGGATGCCCTAATAAAGAGAAAGAGACAAATTTCATGAAAAGTATTGAAATGAGATAATAATAAAAAGATAAAAAAGAAAATTTTATGCTTCCATATGAGATTATTCAATTATTTATTTGATTGAGTTAATTTTATCATAAATTAAATCATTATTTTATTAGGTCATTTATTTCTATCTTAATCTACTAATTTAATTTTGGACTTACAGTTATGATTTTGGAAATAAAGATTAGTAAAAAATGGATGGTAAAGTTATATTACATGTTTTTGCATCTTCCTATTGAGATTTTTATCTCACTCTTATTGTGGTAAATTGTTTCAAATCATGCCGACTGTGAGAGTTATCATTGATTTTCGTGTAGAACAAGTCTACATGCCTGATCTCGGAGACTATGCTTTTAATGTTACATTGGGAAATCTGTTCCTGATTGTACTACTCTTTGACGAGTAGTTTAGAAAATGAAAACACTTTTTTTTTGTAAATATGTAAATACGAAAAAGTAACTGTGATGGCACCTTGAAGGCTTTAGTAATGCCTAATTTTGTTGAAATGGTGCCTAACTTAGAAAATGCGTTGTGTATGTTTTGCTAACTTTTGAAGGGTGAACCTTTTATGTAAAATATCAAATGAACTAATGTAAAATGTGGTAGTTTGTTTTATAACGTCTTATTCTAATTTAGAATTTAAATAAATAAACATAAATTTAGAGTAGGACGTTACATTAGTGAAAGATCTGAGTCGAACATAACATTTAGTAAAATAGTTAATTCTTTGCCATTTGTTCATGATCGAGGAAAAAAAAAGCATCGGGTTGTTTTCGAATCCCAGAATGCTCTCTTGGTACATTAGTTTGAATCCTTTTATTTACTAAAATTCTTCATTTTTTAATTTGTTAAAATAAATACACTTTTAAATAATATGTTCTACTTTCAGTTCTAACTGAAAGACTTGGGTTGTGCATATCGCCATTAAAAATATTTGATAATTCGTCATACATCCCTTCATGATCAACCAAGAAAAAGATCATCAGGCTCTTCTCAAACTTTTAAATGGTCTCCAGGTAATCATAAATAGTACATTATCTGTCCTATTTAACCTAATCCTTTCAAATCATTTTGATAATTTCCATTTAAACATATCGTATGCAGTGTTTACTAAATATTTTTATTTAGTATAAAAAGTTGATAGTTATTTTTTATTAATTTTAAAATATAATAAATTAATACATTATATAAAAATAAAAATATTATAAATTATATTCAATATTATATCATTTTTTAAGTTAATAAATAGACTTAATAACTAAAATTTATTTCTTCATTAAAGTTACATTTCATTATTCTCTCTCCTTTTTAATGTGAGTGTTCATTATTCTCTCTCATCATTTAATTAGATGATTTAGAACCATTAGATTAAAATGAATTTAATGATAAGAGATTAGGTATAAGTCTTTTTACTACACTAGGTGTAAGTGGATCTCATTCATATATATATATATTGCATTTTTTAATAATGTTTTATATTATATTTAATTATAAAATAAATATTTTAAAAAATATAATGATATTAAATACTTCTTTACATTTGATAAATAAAAGTTAATATTGAATAATTAATATCAATAATTGCATTTAAGGAAAGTTTACTAGTAAAAATATTGATATAAATATAGAATATATATATATATATATATATATATATATATATTTAATAGTTCCTATTATATAATTTATTAAAAAATTTCTAAATTAGTTCAAATTATATAATCAATATTTAAAAATATATAATGACATTAACTGCTTCTTTAATTTGATAAATAATAGTTAATATATAATAATTAATATCATTAACTTATTTCAAAGGCGATTTTAATAATATTTAAATAGTATGTAATGGTATTAATTGATTTCTTCTTCACATTAATTATATTATTAATTACATTTCAAGGCAAATTTACATACAGATATAGATAATAGATGATTGCCACAACTCTATTATTAATAATAATTTAAAAACTTAATCAGAGATTAAAGAAGTGACACCTCTAAGTCATGGCTCAATTGGTTTAATTGATTAAATTTGTTGTTGACTTGTGAATATGGTTGAACCTGATGGTGTTCAAATCGAAAATATAGCCAACTTATGGTCTGACTAGATCAACTAACCAGTTCAATTCGATTTTCAAAACATCAATTTTTACACTATAATTATTTACTTATTTGTAACCAAAATTTAAAAATATACACATAAATTTGTAAAACTTCATCGTGCATAATTTAACAAGATCATAAACGATAATCGATTGACAGTCCTCCTTAACAATTCATAATTAATTGGAGATTTATAATTTCTCCACAAATAATTAAGTAATTATTTATTTCAGTCAACATTCAATTAATTACATTCCTTATATCCGTTAGTAATAACTAATTTATTATTTCTCTTTTTTTGTTTGGTACCTTTCTTGCTCCTTTGACTATGATCTTTAAACTAATTTTAAAATATATTAGCTTTTTGTAAATATTGATAGTTGCAACTGATAAGCCAAACAAAGTTTCCTTTAGCGCTTATTTGACATGTCGTATTAGGCCTAATAGAATAAGTTAATATAATATATTATAACCTTATTAGTTGTTTAGTGTAACTAATGTATTGTATAAGCTTATCCATCAAATCCCTCTTATATATTAAAAAAATAGATAACTTAATCATTTTTTGAGATGAGAGATAAGGTTTGATTAAGTATTGACGTATAAGCTCTTGTAAAAAATTTCCTACCCTAACACCCCGATACTCCTAACCTTTTCATATAAGACCTTATATTATCATATATGCTATCAGGCCTTACATTATCAAGTCAAATACTATCAAACGTACTTATCCTATCATATGTACCAAACATGTCCTAATTATTGGTATTGCAGTCAGGTGGTGTCTGTACCAACTTGCATGTACATCGACTAATCTATATCTCTAGTTCGGTCAAAGACAGACCATCCACACCAGAACTTAAAGAATTACAAGAATATTTCTTACAGTCTGAATACACAAATCATGTACATGGAAGGCAGCAATTCAGCTTGAATACAAAAAAGGAAGGGTAGTCACTACACCTTAATATGTTGCCATAAAATGGTGAGAGAACTTGGCTATAAATTAAGCCATGCATCTAATGGTTGATCACAACTTCATACTCACAAAAAGACACATACATATTCAAAGTAAGATGCAAGAGAAGAAAATTGTTGCTCTTTTCGTGTCCATGATGGCTTTAGGCCTGTTGGTAACAACATTCAGTGCAAGCCAAATTGAGGACATAACATGCTCTGAGGCTATACCATATTTGTTCCCATGCCTACCATATTTGGTAGGTTTTGGCACTGGACAACCATCTGTTGCCTGTTGCACAGGAGCAACTACAATTTTTCAAAGGGCCAACACAACTCAAGTTCGCAGGGATCTATGCCAGTGTTTCAAAAATGCCGCTACCCAATTTGGTGCTAATGCTGAGAAAGTCAAACAACTTCCTCAACTCTGCAATTTTAGTCTTCCATTTCCTCTTGACCCTCAACTGGATTGCAACTCGTAAATCTCTCTCTCTCTCTCTCTCTCGCACCCCTATACATTAAATTTTAATTATATTATTATTCTTAACTTTGCGTCCATTATGTGCAGGATTCCATGATACTTCTTGAAGGGTGGATCCCAAAAAAGCCTGGACAACTATTAATAATATAGTACAAATAAGTATATGTGATGCAATTTTTTTTATAAGAATTGTTTCAAGCCTTGTACGTCTTCACAAATTAAGAGAGCGAATAAAGAGTTATCTATTTTCTGTTTCAAACTCGACTATCAACTAATATGCTATTTGTGGCATAAAAGTGAACAAAAAAAATGGTGAACAAAGCTTGACTCCGATGTTTGTAAATTCATAGAATAAATTTAACCAACCCAACCAACAAAATGTGATTCTAATATGTATATAGCTTTCTAATGTTTTTTTGGCACTCATATTTAACGAACCCAATCATTGAGTCGTGTGATATTATTGTGACGATCTTGCATACCCAGTAATAAATAAATCGGAAAATCATTTAAGTCTAATACAATAATCGACATATACTTATATTTTAAGAACATATACATTAAAATAAAGGGTTGCGATGAAATATCAAGAAATTTATAAATTCTTGCACTCAACATTGACTGATGATTTTATTTGAATATGATAGTTTATGAACACTTATTTTTCTAGATGAGTTAATTTTACATGGAAAGAATTTTATTTGTTTGAAAATTTTAATTCACTTCCAATTATACATAAAGGCTACTTTTGATTAATCTTTTACAATATGACTCCTTTGTCTATCTCTATTATACAATTTCACCGGTGATATGTGTGGGATTGTAATATTTATTGTGAAAACTCATGCTCTTGGTCATCCATCAAACTTTATTGGTTGCATTTTGAGAAATTAATTCCACTACTAGTAAGCATTCCTGTTGCCGTAGTAGTAACTACCTTGCAAGTGCATTCTAACTCGATGTTGATGATAATGAAATTGCATGTATCTTTTGATCTGTTAGCAAGATCATGATAATATATTAATTTGACAGCACACATGTAAACTTATTAATGTCCATAATATGTGACTCTAATCAAAACAATTTATACAACTTTGATTAATCTCAATGTCTCTTCGAACTTCTTTTGTTCAATTTTACAAAATATATTGCCTTTGGATTTCAATAAACTTAATTTTTAGCTAGAAATATCACTGAAACGAGTCTTCACATAATTCCCGTATAAGTGTTTAAATGGCACTCAAATTCGCTACTTTTTAAGTTGAACTAGGCAGTGACAATAAAATTACCTCGATGATCGAAACTATTGCATACGGTATTTGTTGGTTCTATGAATTCTATTAAAAAATATATATATACAACGTCTCCAAAATATTTTTAAGTCAATCTTGATCATTCATCAATCAAAATTAAGTTTATCATATGAGCATCGTCATCACATTGGATTGCACAGAAATATTAGAATCCTAACATCTTTTCTTTTACAATTTTTTTTAAAAAAATAAGCTTAGGCTTCTCGAACATTTAAATTTTGTGTTTGTGAGTTCTAAGGTAATTCTAGAAATCCCTTTCAAAAATATGAATGTTCACCAAAGCAATTTTCCCATTTAGCTTGCCATCTTCCTAAAATTCTTTTCTACAAAAAAGATGAGTAGCCATGCTCAGTTTCACTTAATTATACAAAATATATAATCAACCAAATGAATCATATTATAACAATTGACTAGGATGGCCAATACAAATAAAGGCTATGAATATAATCAAATAAAGCCAAACCACAAAAAGTGGTGCCGATTAAAATGAGTGTAATTTGCAATAACATATAACAAGAATGATGGTTTCCCTTTACACTTTTGCTTCCATCTCTTTACTAGCACAACAAATGTCACATCCTGTCCGTAAGCTTTAGAATCATTTTAATATCTAACTTCATTTCTTTTGATTTGGTTGAGATACAAAACTTTAGTCGAAATTGTCTTAGTGCTAATTGTAGCCAAAGTAGCCAAGGTTGAACAACTTGTATTCTTAAAGTGAAAAGCCTCAGTTTCAAAGATTTAATTGTTGCTTCCAGAGAGGAAGTGTTAGGTTCTGCGACTATTTAAGGACATGCGACTTTGGCTCACCTAGCCAGACAATAACTAGAATAATATATATTTATACTTGCTAAATGAACTTAGGATTTTCATTGATGAAATAGTTATCAACATTGGTAGCCATCAACACGAGTGTCAGAGAGAATGAATCCTGCCCAAACAAATGTGAAGGAGATGGAGTGAGAATCTTCAACCTGCGCTTTGTTTTCAAATGTGAAGAAGCAAGATTAATGGTCTTTGATCCAAATATTTTTTCTATTCTGTTTTGAAGATTTATACGTAATTTCGTATACTAAGAACAAACAACTGTATTTGAAAATTATAAAGAGAAAAGTCAGATGGCATAAGAACAAAAACATTGCATGTTAACTTGTCCGTTAATTGAGTTAAGATAAGACTAATTGATGAAAACACTTGAGAAAATTTAAAAGGAATAGGTCTTGAATTGACTTGTACAAGTTAAAATTTACTATGAATTTCTTTAATCAAAATATGAAAATAAAATTTATCTATTTCTGAGTAAATTTTTTTTAAAATAATTATAAAATATTTGTAGAATTTGTATCACCGCCATGAGATCAACATGATTCTGTCTGAAATTCAAAACAACAGTGTCTGTTCACACTCATAATTGCCTATTTATAATCTTTAGTAACTATTTCGGATTAGAAATATTAAATTTCTCATAGTTTAAAATAATTTCGCATTCAAGAAACACTTTAATCATAAATTTCTTATTTATCAATTAATAAGAATCAAATTTTCAATTATATTTTTGTTTAGCACCTTTGTTAATAGTCCTTTGACTATATGACCAATAAATCAATTTAAAAATATATTAGCTTTTTAGTGCAAAGTAAAAACTGAGAAGTCAATTTTATAAAGTGTGATTGACCAGCTTAATTAACAAACTTTCCATACAAGACATTTTATTAAAACAATGTAAAAACTAAACCATCTTGCACAAATTAATAGCCTTATTATATTCTTGCATACTAAATGCATTTACTCAGCCTAAATCCAAAAAAGAAGAACAATCTCAACAAATTATTAAGTTTTCATAAGATATTAAGAGTACTTGAGATAAATCTTTATTTTTAACTAGTTATCTTACCTTGTGTTACATAGAGGTTATCTTATATTCTATATTTATAATTTGTGTTTATAAGAAAATAATCACTTTTATTTAATAATATTTTTTCTATCAATTCTTTCAACATATTCAATTAATAATATTAATAATTTTTGTTATTCAATGTTTTATATTTATAATTTATATTAAAAAAAGGTTGGTATATTTAATAATTATTTTGAAAGAGTTAAGATCATAAAATATATCTTTTAATAAATAATTTCAAATATAGACAAATAGAATGCTGAAACTTAATTTCAATTTTCCAATGTGTTATTACTTTGATTTCATAATTTTTTCTTTATCATGCTTTCATCTTATGCATTCAATTATGTTTTTAATTGCTTCTTGTAACAATTTTATACAAATAACAATAATATAATATAGAATATATGAATATATGTTAAAAAAATAATATATAAACACGAAAATGCTATCACTAACTCCCCATTTAATTTATTAGAAATTACTTCTCAAAGAAATTTTACTAATAGACTAATTATGTTACCCGTGCGTTAGACGGGTTGTTTTTAAATTTGATATTTAATATTATGAGTTTTTATTTGATGGACAAATATTTAGTACAATTGATTTCTTTTGCTTCCAGAAAAGTTAATAATTTAAATATTTCAAATAGAAAATTTGGATATAATTTTTTTTTACAAAATAAATTAGTCCAAACATAATTGTAATATTTTAAAGTGTAATATAAATAATCATATTAAAAATTTAATAATTATATAACTTGAATTTACCAATGTGTGTTAGTCCGAGCGGAAGGAGTTCGGGTTCTTTAAGCATGTGTTCCTTAGTTCAATATCAGAATTCATGTATATACAAATAACACTATTAAAAAAGGTTTTTGGTTAGACGTCTGAACGTACTCCGGCAGATTAGTCCCTCTCCTATTAGGTTAGAGGATACTCTAAAAAACTAAAAACATATAACTTGATTTTGTTTTGTTTATATTTGGCAACATTTGGGTACTCTTCTAATTCAAGTTTATATGTATAATTTAATGCTTTCATGTAACTTGAGTATAGTGTGAAAAAAGCTCTTCTTAATTTATTTTGACTTGTTAATTAACTTTTTTAAAAGACAAGAAAAATCTATACTTCCTCTATTTTAAAATATTTGATATTTTAGAGAATAAATTTTGTTTCATTTCATTTATCATTTAACAAAATTAAGAAGGTATTAA
Organism: Ormosia semicastrata; assembly: GCA_029884595.1. Lineage (NCBI taxonomy): Eukaryota > Viridiplantae > Streptophyta > Magnoliopsida > Fabales > Fabaceae > Ormosia > Ormosia semicastrata. The sequence continues at coordinate 13,577,579 of JAQQTO010000052.1, forward strand.
TTATTTTCTTTCCTAACTTTATCCGTGTCTTCGGATATTTTCATTAAGTGAAATAAGAGAGAGAATTTATGGAGTAAGATAATAATTTAATCAAATATATTTATATTCTATAAAATTGAGATAAAGTAATAACTTTCTTAATCATTATGTAGAAACCTTAAACAACAAATTAAAATATTTAGAAGCTAAGGACGTATTATTTTTTCTTTTTATTTTATAATTTTATTTATAACTTTTAACTCGATATTACTTATATTTTGATCTCTTCAATTTTGAAATTGTATATGTGTAAAAAATTCCCAGTAAAAAGATCAAATCTATATAAAATTAATAATTAATAAATACCAAGATTATCAATTACATTTCAAGGCATTTTTTCGTATAGATATAGATATAATATAAATACAAGAATGTATGCTTGAGCCCTATAATCATAGGTAGGGGTATCAAAATGGATTGAACTCGAGGGCTCGATTCAAATAACCCGATAAATTGTACGAATTGAGTTGATAAAATTAAAATCAGAATGCGTGTTGACCCCATTGGGCTGACTCGATTTTAGTTCATCTAGACGCGGACCGGTCCACTATAGGTCGGGCCAACCCATTATCCCATTATTTAATTATTTAATTAATAATTTTAATTTTATATAAAGGATTTTTTCCTTATTTTTTCTAAAGTAAATTAATATTTATGTCACAAAAAGAACTTTATTGGATATTTGTTGGTACGTAAAGTATGCAAAAGAAAAATTTAGCGATGAAACATAAAGATAACATTTTTTAAGTGTTAAAATTATAAGAGAATTTTATTTTAAAAAAAATGGAAGATAATTCAAGATAACGGATTGACGTAACCTAACTTGAGACCCACATAGGGCAGAGTTGGGTTAGCAAATTGCTAGCTTACAACAACTTTAGTTAGACTCAGCCCTACTCGAAAATTTACTTGGCTCGCATGGGCCGACCTGTTATGATGCCTCTAATTATAGATGGGACCATAGAAGATATCTATATAACCATAAATTTACACTAAGAGTTAACCTTAAGCCCTTATTTTTAACATTTGTTTTGGACAATCTTACTTGGTCTAGCAAAATAATTCACGGGCCCATTATCCAACCAGTCCAACCAAACAAAAAACCAATCCAATCTAATCCATCCAATGGTGAAGATTGGTTTTTAGTGGATTGGATTAATCCATCAAGTTCCAGCACTCCTAGTTAAATCGTACCAGGCCCAAAGTTGACACTCAATTTTTTTTCCTTCCACTCTAAAACATTCTCTCACTACCCCTATCAATGGAAAGTCCTCATTCTCTATCTTCACCTTCATCTTCTTCATCCTCCTCCAAAGAGGTCATGGTGCTGACACTAACTTCAAAGCCAATGAGTCGTGAACGCCGTTTGCAGTGTAGCGAGCCCTGTAGCTGCTACACTCAATCAAGCTAGTGTTGTGAGTCCAAGCCACCTGCAACATTTACATCTCACAAAGACCACCCACCGTTGCCACCAATAACTTGTCGAAGTTGTCGGCCTACTCGTCCCTATGCCCCAAGTCATTTCGCCCGAGTCACACATGCCTTCTCTCCTCCTTGCTCAATCTCACCATCAAAGACTAAAATGACATAACTTTAGAACTTTCCTTCATTCATCCAAAGAACCTAAGGCTGTGTTTAGGAGTAAGGGTTAGAAGGAAAAGGGAAGGAAGGGAGGGGTTTGGAGTTGAGAAACCCTTCTTTGGGAGTTTTGGAAATAAGAGGGAAGGGAAAGGGACATTATAGGATGCCCTCCAAAGCCCCCCATTTCAGTTCCCCCAAATTGGGAGGGTTTTGGTCCAAAATTACCCTTTCATCCCTTGAAGCCTCATCTCCCTGCAGCCTTGTCTCCCTATGCTCAAAGGCTTGTCTCCCTATGCTCAAAGCCTCGTCTCTGTGCTCGTCTCTGCGCTCGAAGCCTCATCTCGCTGCACTCATCTATCTGGGCTCGTCCTTATGCTCGTCTCTGCGCTCTCCAGTCTCCACCATCACTGCGTCTCTCTAGTCTCCACCATCTATGCGATCTCCATTCTCCACTGTCTCTACGCTCATCCGTCTGGGCTCGTCGTCTCGTATCGTCCCTACCTTTCATTAACAGTAAGCTCTCTGCCTCTCTTCTCTGATTCTTTTGTTAGAATATTTGGGTTCTTCAACCTTCCTTGATTCAAAATCAACTGATATCTTTCTTCCATTTAAGCATACATAGCCAGTTCTAGGTGCATAATAATGACTTCTTGAGCTCAATGATTGTGAGATGTTGTGTATCTGTCTCTGTGAAAACCAATTGTCCATTTTTTTATTTTCATCAGTTGGCTTTAATGAGGCATTATTTTTATGAGCGCCAATTAGCTAGCTCTCTTATGCAAGCTATCACAGTCTATTGAAACCTTCATTTGTGATTTTTTGTTGGTTGGATTACTTCTAAATTTTAGTGCTTGTCTACTATTGAAATTTTGTGGTTGGTTTCCTACTATAAAATAGTGTTTACAGCACCCATGTTACACACCAAACCTGCGTGTTGCTATATTTTTTTACTTCACTGGTTTTTTGGTCTATTTTCCTTTAAATTGCTTGTTGTATCTCCTCTTATTCTTCTCATTGTTTGTAATAAATTGCCATGAATCCTGGTTTGTATTAAACAAGGCTAACTAATTGTTCATATAAATATTATTATCTTTATAGATGGATGATCAAGGACAACAGAGAAATCTTGCATTGTTAGTATAGAGAGAAAGATGTCGATTGGCTATTGTTCATGCCATATGCCTTGTAGTTTATTATTACATAATTAGAATTCGTTCTCGGAGTAGGATAATTGACCGTACTTTGACCTTAGAGAATGAGAGGGCACGAGAAAAGATAATGATGTGAATTGCTAGTTGTGAAGGTCATAAGGTAATAAGAATGGGGCCTAAAGCCTTTTTGGACTTGTGTGCTATGTTAGAATGAGAGGGTGGTCTCCAACCAACACAACGGGTAACTATAGAGGAACAAGTTGCCAAAACACTCTACATTCTAACACATAATATTAGAAACCGAGAGGTTCAATTTTGGTTTCGACGCTCTGGTGAGACTACTAGTCGTCATTTTCATCGTGTGCTTTGATCAATAGTGGAGTTAGAAGAGAAATATCTCAAACAACCGGATGGCTTACAAATTCCTATAGAAATTCTAGGAAGCAACCAGTTTAACCCATTTTTTAAGGTAAAATTTGTTTTTATATTGAAATTTAGAAACATGTATAATTAAAAATATATTGATGACAAAATGTCAATGATAGGATTGTGTCAGGGCAATTGATTGTACACATGTTCGTGTGAAAGTCCCATCGATTAAAGCTTCAAAATATCATGGTCGGAAAGATTTTCCAACACAATGTGTTAGTTGCGTGCTCATTTGACTTAAGATTTACTTACGTTTTATCTGGATGGGAGGGCATTGCATCCTATTCACGGATATTAAAAGATGCATTACGTAGAACAGATTATCTTAGAATCCCTAGAGGTAATTAATAGAAAATTTCCCCCCTTTTTCCTCTTGTTTCATTTAGTTACATCTTAGCATTGATTTTTTTAATAGGTAAATATTATGTCCTTGATGACGGATTCATGTTGAGAAAGGGACTGATCACACCTTATAGAACAACACGCTATCATTTGAAAGAATTTTCATCAAGAAATTCGCCTCGAACACCTCAAGAATTATTTAATCATCATCATTCATTATTGTGTAATGCTGTTGAAAGGGCTTTTGGGGTTTTGAAAAAAAGGTTTCCTATCATTGCAAGTGACACTGAACCAACATATGGAATCAAGACTCAAAATATGATTATCATAGCATGTTGCATTTTGCATAATTATTTGATGATAATAGATCCTGATGAAGAGCTAGTTACTGAGGTGGATGAAGAAATTGCCAATCAAAACGTACCTCAACAACATCGGCATGCTCCAATAGATGTTGATGAGGATGAAGAACATACCCGTTTAGGAGACGATTTAAGAAATTCTATAGCTGATGCTATGTGGAGAGATTATACATCTTGATTTGTTTCATTCTTATGTTTAGATTGAACATGTATCTTATGACTTAATGAATATTGTGATGTTAATTGATAAAAAAAAATTCATATATTAAATTATTTTTCTTTATATTGAAATTGAATTAAGATACTCTGCTTAGGGAATCATGTCTGAGACTAAAAGAGAGACATGGACAGAAGATATGGATAACGTTCTTATTGATGCTTTTTTGCATCAACAATACGAGGGAAATAAAGTGAATGAGACCTTTACTTCAAAAGCTTATGAAGCCATAACTAAAGAGTTGCAAAACAAATTTGAAAGAGCTTTTGACAATGAAAAGGTGAAGGGTCGTTGGAAGTTATTAAAGAGACACTTTTCTAAATGCTATGATTTGTTCAAAAATGGCTTGAGTGGATTTGCTTGGGACCCAATCACAAAGTGTTGGTGTGCTGAACCTGAAGTTTGGCAAAAGCTAATTGAGGTATGTTTTCTCTTAATAATTTTTCTTGATTTTATCTCTCTCATGTCTTCCCTTAATAATTTTTTTACCATATTCAACAATGTTTATATGACAAGCTAAGCCTGAAGCTAAAGAGTGGATGACAAAGCTTATTTCAAATTATGACAAGATAATGATCTTATGTGGAGAGGATAGAGCTACTGGACAACATGCTGAGACTGTAAAAGACATTAGAAACAAAAGGCCACTTATTGGAGAATCTGAGTCTATTGAAACAAATGAGGTGACCTTCGAGAGTGTTCAAGAGGTTGGCATTGATAATGAAGCCATATCTCCTGAGGGAAAAGGAACTCGCAGTCAAGAGGGCAAATCTAAAAGGTCTAGAAAGACAAAGCATGAAGATGAAATTGAAGGGATAAAGGTGGCACTTCAAGATATTGCCAGAGCTCTTAGAGAGGGTAATGCAACTCTTAGCGAAAGTACTGTTGTTTATGAGAGAGTTCAGCAGAAACTTCCAATTCCTGAATCTGAAATTTTGAAGCTTCTGGAGGATTTGAAGATTGAGAGGCACTTGTGCACCCGTGCATACCTTTATCTTCTTGATAATCCTGAGAGGATTAGAGGAGTGATTGGTTGTCCTTTGGACAAACACAAAGAGTTGCTACTTGAGATGGTGCTTGGTCTTGTTGGTCCATCTGGTTTGTCGAGGTAATTGTTCTAACTTTCTTATGTTGTGTCATTCGTTCATCTTCATGTGAACTTGTCTTTTCTGATATTAATTGTACTTTAATATGAAACTTGATGATCAAAATGATATTGTAATACTAAATATTCATTATGCTTTTTTTCATTATTATCTTTTTGGGTTCACCTTTACTATTCTATTGTTAGATTATGTCTGTGCTTTATTGTTATTGCTTTATTTCCTGTTTTCAGGAGCCATTGCAACATAGTTGTTGATAATTGTATGTAAAATGTCATAGCATAAGCATGATTTTCTTTTCAAATGAATTGTAATTAATTATAATATATAATGGTCTCAAAATTACTTTGTCAACATTTTCATGTTGTAGGTATTGAACAAAATCTAGTGTGGTTCTTCACAAAAAAAAGAAAAGAAAAAAAATCTGATGGCAGTTATTCAGTGCTCATCAAGTTTAAACTTAGGATAATTTTGATGCTTTTTGATAATGTATATGTATGCTATTATAGACGACTCATTTCTTAATGTATGATTTTATGTTTTGGTGTATATTTCCTATTATTATTAAAGACCCAATTATCCAATGAATGGTCATTTGCTTAAAATGGATAAGAAACTAAGAAGTTATGACAGTCGGAGGCTATTTCTTGTAAGGCCTAACCGATTAGAAAGTTTGCCTAACCGGCTATTTTACAAGATAGAGGCATTGCCTCTTCATTCATAAAGGCCCTAACCGATTAGAGCTCATTGCCTAACCGGTTAGTAGTGTTTTAAATGGCATGTGAACAATTTTTTTTAAAGGAGCCTAACCGATTAGGGCTAATTGCCTAACCGGTTAGCATGTGTTGTAAATGAAACATAAGCTGGACATTTAAATGGCCTAACCGATTAGGGTAACTCCCTAACCGGTTAGTATGATTTTAAAAATCATGTGGAAAGGCTTTTAAAGAGGCCTAACCGATTAGGCTCATTGCCTAACCATAGTATGTTTTTTTCAATGAATATTTTTAGAGAGAAAATATGCTTTTTAAAAAAATTTCTCTCTAGAAAAAAACTTTTTCAACTTTTAGAATGAGAAATAATTCTAGAGAATTTTTTTATAGAGAGAAAAAATATTTAGAAGTAAGTTTTTACAGAGAGAAAAATTGTAGTGAGAGAAATTTTAGACAGATTTTTTTAGTTTTTCACATTAATATTTTTTATAAAACATTAATTATGTTAATTTTTTTAATAAAGGGTAAAATGGTAAAAAGTATATCTTAAACTAGGGGTGTAAGTGGGTGGTTTAATTCGGTTCCTAAGGAAAAATAAATCAGAATCAATCAAAATCAATTGGTTTAGTTTGGTTTGGTTTTTGTGTTTTTTGGTAGCCAAATCCGAACCAAACCAAACCGAACATTTACGAATTGGTTTGGTTTGGGTGATCAAGTTGGCCATTTTTTTAACACAAAAATCAGCTAAATAATTAGCTTTCCATAGTAAAAAAAATACATAATAAACCTATGAAAAATTTTTTAGAAATAGAATCAAAGTTATTGATTTGAACACTAATAATTATTTCGTGTTTTAAAATTAATGTGTATTAAAAGGTTCATAAAGAGGGAATAAAGAAACATATTGATATTTGTATTAATAAATTATATTTGAATAAGTTAAAAAATTCTTCAAGACAGATTTAACTTGACAAGTTGTATACTACTACTATTCAATTAAAGAGGAAGTTGTGAGGCTACTAACCTAGAGGTATATATGTAACCAATTGAACCCCTAAGGACATGAGTGAAGCTAATGGAGACTTGATTAGTTGAACTTTGAATCAGCAACCTAGCGAATCCAAAGTCTCCAACCTTTGCAGTCATATTTTTATCCAAGAGAATGTTGCTGGGCTTCAAATCACAATGCACAATAGGAACTTTACTATCATTGTGCAGGTAATCCAATGCACAAACAGCATCAATATCTATATTTAGTTTATCCATAAGGTTCAATTCATTTTCATTTGCATGCTTTCTTTTCCCCTTAATCCAATCTTCTAAGCTCTCATTACTTAAGTACTCATAAACTAAAGTCAGAAATTCATTATTTTTAAAGTCAATACCAGAGCATTTAAAGTCAATTCATCGTTTCCAATCTTCCAAGTCTGTTGCTGTTAGCCTGTTAGCTTCACTTTTCTGTTTTTTATGTATAGTAGTAAGCAAATTGGCAAACATAGTATCAATGTTACCACTATGACTATGATGATGTAATGTGTGATATGCCTTCTTCCATTACCATGAGACTCACATGCAAAATACAAGTAAAATTTTTTATTGCCTTCTAAATGAACAACAGAGAGATTTTAGAAAACTCCACCACTAAAAATAGTTCCTTCTAAATCATTATAAGAGAGGTTCAAAAGCTAAAGGACATGTAGATTTTGAAGTTCAATAGGAATGAATCCAGAGATTTGGTTGGAGGAAATATCCAAAGTTTCCAAGCCTCTTACCTTTCTAAGAGTTTTTGGAATAGTACCTGATAGCATATTCTTGGCCAAAAACCAATTTTCCAAACTCAGACAATTGCTGAATGAGTTGAGGATGTAACTAAATAATTGTTAATTTTTTAATTTTCAATATATACTATGCCTCATATTGACTAGAGTTAATTTTATAATCTAACCAACTTATTTAAGAAACTGATGATGAAATAAGTTAAAAAATTAGTAATTATGCAGATCATGACTAATTATTATTAATAGAATTAAAATACTAGTGTCTCTTTCAAATAGGACTAAATCTCTAATTGTAAGAAATAAATAAATAAGTTTGTTAATAAAAATCCACTAATATCATGAAGTGCTATGAAACCAAAACATGAGTTCATAATGCTTACCTAAATTTTCTGCAGCCCTAGGATCTCCAAGATTTTTATCAAGGTGAACTATCATTGCCTGCAAAGGAAAGAAAGGTTAAGCGGGGTAGGAGATATATCATCTCTCACCAAAGTGATAGAAAGGAATCAATTTTTAGGTGGATAAAAAAGAAATGTTAATTCAAGAAAAAAAGAAAAATGGAAAACATCAGCATAAATGTCGTCTTCCACTCTTTTTAAATGTCAGATCCAAAAGTAAGCAGAAGAGAACCATTGTTTCCCCTTTGTAGTCGGTGAGCTGTGATGCCGGTGAGCAGAATCGAACGTTTTGACAGAGGAGTTTTCTAGCTTTCTGCGTTAGATGAATGATGCGGCCCAAGTTGTGGCAGAGCATATCTGGCCTAAGCTGTGGCAGAGCAGAACCTCCAGTGAGCTGCGGTGCTAGTGAACAGAACTGAACGTTTTGAGAGTAGTTTTCTGGCCTTCTGCGTTGGATGAAGATGACGTTTTAAGGGTTGAGAATTAGGAAAATATTACAAAAAGTCAAAAAAAAAGTAGTAGCCAAAAAATATTATAGCATAAATTAAAAATAATAATAATAAAATATATAAATATATGGTTTAGTTTGGTTTGATTTGGTTCGATTTTGAAATTTCAAATTCGAGAACCGAACTAATTAAGGTTTAATTGGTTTGGATTTTACACCCCTATCTTAAACCCTCAATTTCCTTCCCTTCGTATATTTCACACTTCCAAATAAGGGGAAGGGTAAACCTCTCATTTTCCTTCTCTTCCTTCTCCTTTAAACCCTTCCCTTTCCTTTTCCTCTAAACTCTCAAACACAACCTAAATTTGGGTTTCCCAAAAAAAAAAAATCTAATGGGTGAATACGTGTTTTACTTTGGTGTATAATTAATTTCTTTATAGCATGTTTTATTAATAAATATATAGTGGTATTAAATTAATTTCTACTTTACATTTAAGAAATAATAATTAATAATTAATAGTTAGTATCAATAAATGTTCTCAAGGCTATTATATATATATATATATATATATATATATATATATATATATATATATATATATATATATATATATATACACCATATTTTGCAATTTTTTAATAATGTTTTATATTATGTTTATTTATAAAATAAATATTAAAAAATATACTGACATTAAATACTTCTTTACATTTGATAAATAATAGTTAATATCAATAATTGCATTTAAGGAAAGTTTACTAATAAATAATATAGATATAAATATAGAATATATATATATATATAATATTTTATAGTACATAATTTATTAAAAAAAATTCTAACTTAGTTTAAATTATATAATCAATATTTAATAATATATAATGACATTAACTGTTTCTCTAATTTGATAAATAATAGTTAATATATAATAATTAATATCATTAACTTATTTCAAAGGCGATTTTACTAATATTTAAATAATATGTAATGATATTAATTGATTTCTTCTGTATAATAATGATATTATTAATTACATTTCAAGGCAAATTTACAAATAGATATAGATAATAGATGATTGCCACAACTCTATTATTAATAATATTTTAAAAAACCAACTGTAGATTAAACTAGTGACACATCTAAGTTATAGTTCGATTGATTCATCCGATTAAATTTGTAGTTCAACAAGTTTTCTATTTTTGTGTATAATTAATTTCTTTATAGCATGCTTTGTTAATAATATATAGTGGTATTAAATTAATTTCTACAGTTAAGAAATTACAGTTAAGAAATAATAATTAATATTTATATATATATATATATATATATATTCATATTTTGCATTTTTTTTTAATAATGATTTATATTATATTTAATTATAAAATTAATATTTAGAAAAATATATAATGATATTTAACACTTCTTTACATTTAAAAAATAATAGTTAATATTGAATAATTAATATCAATAATTGCATTTAAGGAAAATTTACTAATAAATAATATTGATATTAATATAGAATATATATATATATATATATAATAGTTTCTATTATATAATTTATTAAAAAATTCTAAATTTGTTTAAATTATATAATCAACATATAAAAATATATAGTGACATTAACTGCTTCTTTAATTTGATAAATAATAGTTAATGTATAATAATTAATATCATTAACTTATTTCAAAGGCGACTTTAATAATATTTAAATAGTATGTAATGGTAGTAATTGATTTCTTCTTCACATTAATGATATTATTAATTACATTTCAAGGCAAATTTACATATAGATATAGATAATAGATGATTGCAACAACTCTATTATTAATAATATTTTTAAAACTTAACTAGAGATTAAACAAGTGACACATCTAGGTTAGGACTCAATTGATTTATTGAATTAAATTTGTAGTTGACTTGTGAATGTGGTTGAACTAGATGATGTTCAAATCGAAAATATAGCCAGCTTACGGTCCAATATCAACTGACTGGTTCAATTTGATTTTCAAAACATCAATTTTTACACTATAATTATTTACTTATTTGTAAGCAAAATTTAAAAATTTACACATAAATTTGTAAAACTTCATCGTGCATAATTTAACAAGATCATAAATGATAATCAAATTAAGGATAGAGCGATTGACAGTCCTCCTTAACAATTCATAATTAATTAGAAATTTATAATTTCTCCACAAATAATTAAGTAATTATTTATTTCAGTCAACATTCAATTAATTATATTCCTTAAATCCGTTAGTAATAACTAATTTATTATTTATCTTTTTTTGTTTGGTACCTTTCTCACTCCTTTGCCTATGATCTTTAAATTAATTTTAAAATATATTAGCCTTTTGTAAATATTGATAGTTGCATCTGATAAGCCAAACAAAGTTTCCTTTATAACTTATTTAACATGTCGTATTAGACCTAATAAAATAAATTAATATAATACATTATGATATTATCAGTCGTTTGGTATAACTAATGTATTGTATAAATTTATCCATCAAATCTCTCTTATATATTAAAAAACCAGATAACTTAATCATGTATTGGGGGTGAGATTAGGCTTGATTAAGTATTGACATATAAGTTCTTGTAAAAAAATTTCTACCCTAACACCCTGATACTCCTAACCTTTTTGTATCAGACCTTATACTATCATATCTGCTATCAGGTCTTACACTATCAGGTCAAATACTATCAAACTTTATCCTATCATACGTACCAAACAGGCCCGAATTATTGGTATTGAAGTCAGGTGGTGTCTGGACCAACTTGCATGTATATCAACTAATCCATATCTCTAGTTCGGTCAAAGACAAGCCATCTACGCTAGAACTAAAGGATTTATAAGAATATTCTTTATAGTCTGAATACACAAATCATGTACATAGAAGGCAACAATTCAGCTTGAATACAAAAAAGGAAGGGTAGTCACTGCACATTAATATGTTACCATAAAATGGTGAGAGAACTTGGCTATAAATTAAGCCATGCATCTAATGGTTGATCACAACTTCATACTCACAACAAAGACACATACATATTCAAAGTAAGATGCAAGAGAAGAAAATTGTTGCTCTTTTCGTGTCCATGATGGCTTTAGGCCTGTTAGTAACAACATTCAGTGCAAGCCAAATTGAGGACATAACATGCTCTGAGGCTATACCATATTTGTTTCCATGCCTACCATATTTGGTAGGTTTTGGCACTGGACAACCATCTGTTGCCTGTTGCACAGGAGCAACTACAATTTTTCAAAGGGCCAACACAACGCAAGTTCGCAGGGATCTATGCCAGTGTTTCAAAAATGCCGCTACCCAATTTGGTGCTAATGCTGAGAAAGTCAAACAACTTCCTCAACTCTGCAATTTTAGTCTTCCATTTCCTCTTGACCCTCAACTGGATTGCAACTCGTAAATCTCTCTCTCTCTCTCGCACACCTATACATTAAATTTTAATTATATTATTATTCTTAACTTTGCGTTCATTATGTGCAGGATTCCATGATGCTTCTTGAAGGGTGGATCCCAAAAAAGCCTGGACAACTATTAATAATATAGTACACATAAGTATATGTGATGCAAATTTTTTATAAGGACTGTTTCAAGCCTTGTACGTCTTCACAAATTAATTTATAAGATAGCGAATAAAGAGTTATCTATTTTCAGTTTCAAACTCGACTATATATCAACTAATATGCTATTTGTGGCATAAAAGTGAACAAAAAAAAATGGTGAACAAAGCTTGACTCCGATGTTTGTAAATTCATAGAATAAATTTAACCAACCCAACCAACAAAATGTGATTCTAATATGTATATAGCTTTCTAATGTTTTTTTGGCACTCATATTTAACGAACCCAATCATTGAGTCGTGTGATATTATTGTGACGATCTTGCATACCCAGTAATAAATAACGGTCGCGCTATATGTCCACCAAATATACATCCAACTTTTATCCACCGTATCTTCCGTATGTATATTTGTCTCTTTCCATTTTCTGCTTATCTGTATTTTGTTTTCCCTCCTTTCTTCCCTCTATTTCTCATTTCTTTCTTTCTTTCATCTCTGTTACATCTCCCTCTCCTCTGATATTGTCTCACTCACTAGGGCACCCACCCATAGTATTTTAATTCTTGTTCTCGTGTCCTCATTCTCTTTCCCCCATTTTCAGGCATCACTCACTCTCTTCCGTCACTCTGACTTTCACACGCACACGTGGGTTCGAGTTTTGTGGATTTTCTACAATTTCGGTAAGTATCCTCTACTTTTCTCCCCATAATATTTCATCTTTTCTGAGATGGACACTTGCAATTTCTGTGAAATGTTGCGTATTATGCTCTCTGTTTGGTGAGTTGTATTTTTTGTTGGGTACAAATCCATGAAATCTATTTTTGTTGGCTGTGTGTTGATTAGATAGGTAAATAGGAGAATGCTTGTTGGTTCATTCGTTGGTTTATTTGGTATATTTTGTTTCTGTTAGGAGGATTTAAAATGGTTCATATAGCAGAAATAGTTGGTCCATTGACATGGTTTGTGGTGAATCTAAAATTAACTGGTTAATATGTTTGGAATAAGTGGTTAATCTTCACACGTTTCTGGTGAATCCAACAATGACTTTCCAACAGTGGGGGTAATTACTTACAAATGAACTACTAGTGGAGTGGAGTTGGGATGGGTTATGGGCTGGTTCATATAGCAGAAATAGTTAGTCCATTGACATGGTTTGTGGTTTGTGGTTTGTGGTTTGTGGTGAATCTAAAATTAACTGGTTAATATGTTTAGAATAAGTGGTTAATCTTCACACGTTTCTGGTGAGTCCAACAATGACTTTCTAACAGTGGGGGTAATTACTTACAAATGAACTACTAGTGGAGTGGAGTTGGGATGGGTTATGGACTGGTTCATATAGCAGAAATAGTTGGTCCATTGAGCATCCTTAATTTCTTACCTAAGCGTTGCTATAGAGGTAAAACATATCCTGTTTTAGAAGAGAAAGAGTAATGGCATGTTTTGAATCTTTGTTTTTATACACTTTAAAATTGCCACTTAGCCATTTGAGACTTATTTGAGCACACGTGAAAGAAGATTAACATGACTACCATTGTGCGATTTTGTTAACTAGATGATTTCAGGCTATCTTTTTAAGCTTTATTTCATCTCACAAAAGGTTAAGTGTGGCCTTTATAGAAGAGACCCATTCGAATGGGTCTCTATCCTCATTATCTATTGTCATTTGTATGTTTACTTTTCACTGCCATTTCTTAACTTTCATAATAAAATCTAGATGTTGGTGAAATACAAAATATGCTTGTAACATGACAGTAGATACTTGATAACTTACAGGTGTGTGTAGCAACCCAAAACTGAAGTTGATGGAGGGTTCAAATAATCTCAATATAGTCGAGGCTGTTGATAATGTAGAAGAAGCATGTGAAAGTGACTTCATTATGAGTGATGCGTTGGATGGCGAGTTTGAAAGTTATGAACCAAAACGAGGGATGTTGTTTGCATCAGAAGATGATGTTAAGGAATTTTATAGGAAATATGCTTACCAAAAGGGGTTTGGTATTGTAAATAGAACTTCAAAAAAAGGAGATGATGGTAAGGTAAATTACATTATGCTAGCTTGTTCAAGACAGGGGAAAACATGTGTCAACAATACCAAATACTTTGAAGACACTTCCAACTAGACGGACAAATTGTGAAGCAAAAATTGAGTCAAGAAGATGGGAGATGGACGATGGTTTATCAAAATGACTATACTTGAACACTCTCATGAACTTAGCCCAACAAAGGCGAGAATGTTGAGAGTTAACAAGAATCTTAGCATGCACGTGAAGAGAACAATCCAAGTGAATGATGATGTAGGGGTGAGAATACATAAGAGAGTTCGGTCTCTTGCTTATGAGGTGGGAGGTTACGAGAACTTATCATTTAATGAGCAAGATGCTAGAAATTATGTCAACAAGGAAAGACGTGCAATTGGCAAGGAAGGTGATGGGAAGGCTTTGAAGAATTATTTTACCGAGAATGCAAGAGGAGAATAGTAGTTTTTTCTACGATATAGACGTTGATGATGATTTTCATGTGCAAAATGTATTTTGGGCGATGCTAGAAGTAGAGCCACCTATGAGTCATTTGGAGATGTTGTGACTTTTGACACAACATATTTGACAAATAAATATGATATGCCATTTCTTCGCTTTTGTCGGTGTGAATCATCACGGCCAATCGTTTTGCTTGGATGTGGTCTAATTTCAACTGAAGACACGGAGTCATTTGTGTGGCTATTTAAATCATGGCTTCGTTGCATGTCAGGTAAGGCACCTGATGGTATTGTCACGGACCAGTGCAGGGCCATGCAAAATGCTATTGAGATAGTCTTTCCAACTACTCGACATAGGTGGTGTCTATGGCATATAATGAAAAAAATTCCTGAGAAGCTGAAAGGTTGCATTGAATATAACAATATAAAGAATGCAATTAAAGTAGCTGTTTACGATACCCTAACAGTGGAAGATTTTGAAGAAAAATGGTCTGCATTCATCAAAGAATTTGAGCTAGAAGATAACAATTGGTTGAGTGGTTTGTACATGGAGAGGCATAGATGGGTGCCAATTTTCTTGAAGAAGTATTTTTGGGCAAGGATGTCAACAACACAACGCAGTGAGAGCATACATGCTTTCTTTGACGGATATATCAACTCAAAAACAAGCCTCCAACAATTTGTGAAGCAGTATGATAATGCTCTAAGAAGCAAGCCAGAAAAGGAATTTGAGGCAGATTTCAAGTCAATGGACTCCACCATTCAATGTGGGTCAAACTCACCTATTGAAAGACAGTTTCAATTCGAGTATACCCATGCAAAGTTCGTTGAGGTCAAGTGAATTCGGAGGAAGAATGGACTTTTGCGTCCATTAAGTGTGTGGAGGGAATGGTTTGTACTTACCATGTGAGGTGGATATGGTAGTTGGAGGGATAGCAAAGAATGCTATTTTTGAGGTGGTATTTTATCGTGACAATCACGATGTTAGTTGCAATTGCTTGTTGTTTGAGTTTAGGGAATTATGTGTAGACATTCACTTTGTGTTCTTGGTAATGAGATGGTTCAAGAAGTGTCGTCAAAGTATATTCTACGTAGATGGAGCAAAAACATTAGATGGAGACATGCATACATAAAGCGATTACGATGTGACCTTGTTGAAGCCACAAATGCAAAGGTTTGATAAATTATGCAAACATTTCTATGAGGTGGCTGAAGTTGCTGCAGAGTTTGAGGATCTCACAGAAGATCTCCACCAGGGATTATGTGAATATAAAAGCAAGATGCAATTGATGGCTGCATCTAAGCAAGCTATTAGAACAACATGCAATGGTGATGACCGTCAAAGGAAGTTAACTGCGGGCATTGAAACTGCTAACACTGGCATTCGTAGTCCATTACATGTACCTCATAAAGGACGGCCACCAAGCAATAGAAAAATGTCGAAAGTTGATCGAGTATTTTCTAATTTGAGAAAAAGGAAGCACCAGCGTCGTCAAACTTTGACAATTGATGTATGCATATATGATTTTGCTAATTATAATTGTATGGGATGTTTTGGTTGTGTATATGTTTTATTTAGACTGATTAGCGTCCCATTTTATTTGTGCATTAAGTTATTTTATTATGAACATGTAGGAGTGCAATGTTGGAAGCTTGAGTCAGATGGATGGAAAGAAGTTGCGCATAGAGTCATCTATAGAAGTGAACAGCTGTGGAGAATGCCGTGATGATTGTACTGTGGTGTGTCTATACACCAAAACTATTTGTCATGTGTAATCATTGTTGAAATGTTTGTTAAGTTTTAAGCTACTTACATTTGAATTGTCATCTGTTTTAATGAAAGGATGTTTGGTATATTGTTGCTTAATTGTCATATGTGTGACGGTAGCTATTGGGTTTCGCAACTATCACACAACTCATCGGTTTGGTTTTTTATCATTATTAGAAGGAATTGATCATGATGTCAGTCAAAGGCCACAAGCATGTCCAACATATCTTGAACAAGTTCATTGTAATTATTGAAATTGACATTTTTATATGTTTTTTTCCAGGGTTGTCATTGTCAAATGTCATACACCAATTTTACGGTTAGTGGTAATGCGAGCCAATTTGAAGGTACTGGTGGGAATCGGTGACATAGTACAAGTCAGATTTGTATAAATTATATCGGGTAACTTCATGTATATGCTTCAAATTAGCACTAATCTCATACTTGTTATTTTGCGGAGTTGATTTCCTTTTTGTATATAGGATAATTTACATGGTCAAAGTGTTACGACAAATACCTAGGAGCAAATTGGTGAATCTCATGCTCACCTTGTGATGCATATATGATTTTGCCTACGGTAATTTTTTGTGGCAATCATGAAAATAGATCTTAGTGGATCATCGGAACCCACTTAGATAGTTTTTTTGTTCTTTTAAGTGGATTGTTTCGTGCTATAGTTATTTATGATTCACATGTAATGTGTATAGAATACATGTAATTACACGTAGAGGGGAGGATGTATATATTTTCTTAGGGTGAATGGTAGGAATGTATCATTGCAATGCCACCATATTAGTGATGTACTAAATGGCTCTTTTGTAATTCAGGTGTATTTTTTGTGTATTTTTACTTGTAACTTTAAGAATAATTGAAGTTAAAAGAAATATAAAATCTACCCCCACCATTAGGAACTGAATTTTTGGATTATCCAAATGGTGAGGGGAATTTTTGGACATATGTAATGTTGTTTTTACCATGTTGCGGGTAGATTTGCGAGAAAACCATGGAAAAATGGGTGAAACTCATGTATTTGGCGAGTTCAAATATAATTGGTTAATAAACTACGCATAAGTGGTTAATATGAACAAATTTCCAACTGAAGGTGGAAAGCGGTTAGACACGAATCATTGGTGGAGTGGACTAGTGTAATGTTGTTTTTGCCATGTTGGAGGTAGATTTGCAGAAAACCATTGAAAAATGGGTGAAATTCATGTATTTGGTGAGTTCAAAAATAAGTGGTTAATACACTATGAATAAGTGGTTAATAAGAACAAGTATCTGGTTAATATGAACAAATTTCCAACTAAAGGTGGGAAAGCGGTTAGACACGAATCACTAGTGTGCGGTGGACTAGTGTAATGTTGTTTTTGCCATGTTGGAGTTAGATTTAGAAAACCATTGAAAAAAGGGTGAATCTCATGTATTTGGTGAGTTAAAAAATAAGTGGTTAATACAATATGAATAAGTGGTTAATATGAACGAGTTTATGGTTAATCATTGGATTAGTTCCCAATAATGGGGGTAGACTATTTAGGAATGAAGTACTAGCAGAAGTTTACACTTGTAATGTTATTTTGAACACATTGGGTGTATATTATCAAAAAATCATGGACAAAGCACAAATCTCAAAGGCATCTATCCAATTATCATCAAAGCGCTATCTATACAAAAAGTGGCTTATATAAGATACAATTCCAAATCAGTGGATAAGTGTACATAGGGCAAGCTAAATAGTGTAGAATAAAATTTACAAATCAAGACAACAACTCCATGGCATTTGCAGCTCTCAAAACTTCTTCTCTGCACTCGTTCTTTGGATGCAAGACCCACCACATAATAAGTCACGTCGCATTTGTGTGACTTCTCCATACACCAAGTATAGTACGAATAAATAAAAATTCTAACATAATGTAATTATTGAATCAAAAAACAAAATAATTAATTTGCTCACCACTTCCCATTCGGGCATAGTCTTGTCCCCAAACATCTTGTGTCCATCCCACGACTCCATGTACTTGATAACGTAAATGCCACAATCATCCCTATTTCAATGACATACAAGCACAAGGAATAAATTAAACATATATGCCTCAACATAACAATTAATATTTGTTGAGAAATGCAACCGTACTCACGAGTTGCATTGTCGGGCAAGTCAACCTCCACTAGGTCTAAATGATTATCATTCGTCAGGTTGGACTAAGTATCCGCAACAATTCTTCAAATCGGCGCTTCTACAAATTCAAAGTACAATTCAAAGTCAAATCATACAGACAACTAATACACTATCAATACAATGACATTAGAGGAGTGTGATACCGTCGAACGTCCAAGCCTAGCTTTTTCAGTGTCAATATGATTGCCCATTGAATCCAACACATACAACTTTTTAAATTTCGGATGCAACACATAACACCACCAATGGCCGTCAAACACGATTTGGAGCGAATATCTACATGAAAAAATGCGTACAAGTTCATTAAATGTGTTCCTTGTAATATGCTTACATAAAGTATTTCTATTCCTCAAATGGCTTTTTATGTTACATAGTTATTTGATAATGTAGACATATGATAGTGATGTGCATTATAGTTGGAACATAAAGTCTTACGTGGTATTAAGAAAATAAAACACTAGACACAATGATACTAGATAAATGATGGGAGATGTTGCCCAATAAAGTGTATGCGACCAAACACATGTAATTTTTGACACATAATGATTAAAAGTTACCAAGTTGCACTTGAGTGATGTCATATCCCACTTCGGCGTGAGGCATGAAGTCGTTGATACTTCGCCAGGGCACTGTGGCGAACGATTTGAAACGCTCCAGTCCACTTTTCACCAAATCCTAAATTTTTTAAATAACCAACAATAAGTTAAGGTTGACATTGTCAATATGCATATAGTGCTAAGTTAATTGAGCATGTTGTTGTTACCATGAACGTGGGACAAAACATGTGACGAGTCCTTGTTTGTGATCGATCAATTTCATCTCCCACAAAAACACTTGTAGCCAACATAATAACATGAAAGAGTGAATTAAAAAAGGTCCTTATATGTGAACCGACACAATTAAGTACGTGTGATATATATAATCTTAATTATGAGTTGAATGTCATTCGATCTTACCATATTGCTGACCCACCCCCTTGGTTTCATGCAAGAGGCGTCTGCAATGGTAAGGAACTGATCGTATAGTTTGACCACCGCCCTACACCACAACCCAAAACAAAATGTTTAAATACAATCACAAAACAAATTGCCTGATGCTAAAATTACATAAGATGCAAATGACAAATGTTAGACCAAGTAAAATCAGTCTTAAATGTATCAAGCATGTCATGATGGTAATTCAAAAACTTACGTGGAATTGTGGTCCTCTTTTTTAAGCACTCTGGTGCACTAAGTAAAAAGTTGGGTATGCAGATTCGTTTTCTTCTGCTTATTCTTCTGCAGTTTAGTGTAAGGAGTTCGGGTGCTTTTCCCAAGCACACGGTTCCTGGGCTGAGCCTTAACCCGAGTGCAAATGTTGGAGTCGGGGTTCTTTTTGATTGGGTTCATGTGTGTACCAGAGTAGCCAACAGGTGCTCCTGGAGGGATGGCATGTGCAGGCGGATGTCGATCACTCGGCTTACCACCTTCACCGAATCGTAGAAAGGAGTGCTCGCTACATCCAATGATTGAGTACCTTGGTCGGGTTCGGATTCCACGCCTATAAGACAACGTGAAGGTGGAGGCACTGATTGATGTAATAATTGTTGTTTCACTTGTGCTCATTTCCGTTTCAACAGAAATCCGTTTCTTCACCTGCACATTATCAGCAACCACCTGAGAAACGTCCTCCATATCAAATAGCCTCGGCCGCCGATGCCCAACACTTAACAACTGCACAGGTGCTATTGCTTCCCTAACTATGTCAATCTGGTTCTCTTCGCTCGATGCAACCAAATCTTCAGTTACCTACATGTCAGTAACCACCAGATACGTAGTTAAGTAGTATGGTGAAAATGGACTACTATGGTTAAATAACATAAATTTTTGAAATACAAAATCATTTTGATACAAATGTCACAGCAATACAAACATTGTTTAAAAGTTGCAGGCTACCTTGTTTTTTTCGAACGTTGTTCGCACTTTCTCCTCCCTCGCCCTAAACACGCGCCAGTTCAAGAAACGTGGGAAGCATTGAGCACTTATCACAGTTGATGTGGGGCACAACGACAGTGTTCAAAAGCCCAAACCTTGAAGAAAATCAGATGTACGGTATCAGAATGATGCAACAGGAAAATAACAAAAACAAAACTACCACATTGCATGAAACAATTATAACAACCAGGAAATAATAAAACATGTACCTGAAGAAGTGCAACACATCCCGTTAAATGGACTTGGCAGATATTTTTACCCTCGTGCACTGCACGTGCTACTCGTGTCAAGTCATCCACCAAAAAATCGTACACTGCCAACCCCCAGCTATACTTATCAAGGGAGTCCAAATCATCTAACAGGTGTGCGAAGACGGAATGCACGTTGACACCTGTAACGGAAAAGTAGAACTCTGCGAAAGCAAGTAGGATGTAAAGTCGACAAAAATTATCGACTTCATTGGCCCCTACATGGTGATACAACTCAGCCCAAATTGTGCCAATGGTTATATCGCCCCCCTTAAATAAGGACAAAGTTCGGCCCACTCCATCGTCACGTGGGGTTGTTCTTTCCCCAGCAATCCGCAATCCAAGTGTCAAGCACACGTCTAACGGACTGAAAGGGATAACCCTACCTCTGATTCGAAATCCCCCATCTCTTTCAATCCATCTAGACGCTAACTCCCACAACAAGACACAATTGATTTCTAAATTTTTAGGCATACATAGTAGTGATTTGAATGGGGTAGACTCGACGCGGGACTTCTGCACATCCGTCAAAGTGCTATTCGCGTCAAGCAACAACCGTGGTGTGCAAACATGCCTCACTCGCACCTTCTGCATTATGAGAACATATTAGTCAACATATGCGCATAGCCAAACACGTATAACAGATTTAACCAAGTTGGTTACATGATTGATCTGGACAAATCACGCCTCCGTGTTGCCGTGAGTTTGTCCATGTAAGTATTCGCATATACTGAAGACAAAGAATGAATTTTCACCGATTCAAAGACGATTAAAAGCACAAATGAATAATCAATCGTATTGGTCACAACTCATAGACATGCACCAACTTCATCATTTTGAACCAATTGTGTCATTTAAAATTCCTTAAGCCTAAGGAACAACAAATTAAAAACTTATATAAATCATTTAAATGCGGAACACACTATTTGCATCGATATAGGAAATTATAGATGAGGAAGATGAGAAGTTACAAAGTCTCAAGCGAGGAATGGGAGATGTCATACATTTACTGTTGTTACAAACCTTGAAAGAATTAAATGAATACAATTCAAGCGGTGGGTATATTGTTAATGAGCTATGGAACTTCAAGGAAAAAAGGAAAGTTACACTGAAAGAGGTTATCAGTTATATTGTGGATCATATCTCTTTTTCATTCAACCAAATACACACTACTACCATAGTATATCAACACCGAGTCTAACAAAAAAAACCACATACATCATTATCTCTATGTTCAATTCACTCCATTCAAATAGGCATTTTCTCAAATCGATTATAAGCACACACACTTATTTGCATTTCACAAGTCTCAAATTTAAGAACAACAGTGGTTATTACAAACTAACACCAAGCTAGATTTCTACAATAATATCATAATTCTTTAGTAGTTTCTAGTCTAATTGATCCAGTTCTAACAGTTTCCGCCCACCATTTAGAAATTTTTTTGGATTAACTGAGAAACTTGTTCATATTAACCACTTATTCATAATGTATTAACCACCTAATTTTGAACTCAACAAATCCATGAGATACACCACTTTTTGTATGGTTTTCTACTAATGCTCACATATTGTTAAAAACAACATTACAGTGATTCGTTTCTAACTAGTTTTCTCCTACCATTTGGAATTTTTTTTAGATTAACCAGAAACTTGTTCATATTAACCAGTTATTCATAGTGTATTAAACACTTAATTTTGAACTCACCAAATTCATGAGATTCACCACTTTTTCCATGATTTTTCTACCAATCTACTCCCAACTTGGTAAAAACAATGTTCCAAATGTCCACTCTACTACTGATTCTTTTCTAACTAGTTTCCCCCCACTATTTGAAAATTTTTTTGGATTCACCAGAAACTTGTTCATATTAACCAGTTATTCATAGTGTATTAACCACTTAATTTTGAACTCACCCAATCCATGAGATTCACCCATTTTTTCATAGTTTTCTGCCAATCTACTCCTACTTAGTAAAAACAATATTTCACACGTCCACTCCACTATTAATTGGTTTGTAACTAGATTCCCCTCCACTCTTTGGAACTTTTTTTTGGATTAACCAGAAACATGTTCATATTAACCCCTTATTTGTAGTGTATTAACCACTTATGGACAAGATTATTTCTCAAAGCACATTCTCGAGTTAATCAATAATAATAATCAAACAAATAAATCCCCCAACATTCCTTTATGTAATTAATCACAAACCAAAAAAATTCCCCAACTCCTCATCCATTTATTATCAATTTCAAAGCTAATAAGCATACTATCTACCATTAATCACACATCAAATTCCAACCCATGAAATAAAAAAGGTCACAACATTAATATATAAAAAATACCGCTAAAGGTTATGCCAAACAATACATTAGAAACACATTTTTAAATCTGCATACTTGAAAAGAGCCTAATAAAAAAACTGCTACTTTATCTTCTGAGAAAACAAACAAAAGGAAAAGGAAGAATGTCTACTATCTATAAGTTCCATCAGTTGAGCCAAATTTTCTTTATGCATATTAGTTGAACAAGGAACATAATAGCAAATGCACTGTTAGATTCCCTGTAAACATGACAAAAATCAACCTTCCAATGGCAAATGCGGAAACAAAAGAATGACTAAGCAATATAGCACATTGGGAATCAAGGTTCACTTTCCTTCCAACGTTGTTTCACTACAAACCATGCTTAACCACGCTTGGCTCAATCCATATCCACCACAAACACAGACTAGCATACTTTAGAATAAAAAATGATACAAAAAATCCAATGACACAGGAGACTAAAATACTAAAATCCAATGATACCAAGGGTCACAACATTAATATATCATCACATTCAAAAATATTATGTAAAATAGAGAGAATAAGAGAAGGTACCGGTAAAGGCTCAGACGGTAGAGCACGGTGGTTCTGGATACTAGCTCACGGTGGTTGAAGTTGTCTGGTGCTGGTTCGGTAGACTTCTCTGTTTTGCGGCAGAACTGGATGGTGGTGGGAGTTTATGGGAGACGGAGGCCAAGCATGAAGGAAATGGGAGAAACCGAGAGTCAGATGAGGGAGATGAGGGACGAAGTGGATGGTGGTGGGAGTTTGGGGAGACCGAGACCAGAGAGTGTGGGGAATGAGAGAAACCGAAAGTGTGAGAAGGAAGTAGAATTTTTTTAAAATTTCAGAAAGAAGGAAAGAAATGAGGAGCACGGAGAAAGGGAGAAAGAGAGGGAAGAAGAAGGAAAAAGTGAGGTATACGGCCACGTGGTATACGGTGGATATACGTTGGACATATTTCGTTGGACGTAAACCATTTTCCAATAAATAAATAGGAAAATCATTTAAGTCTAATACAATAATCGACATATACTTATATTTTAATAACATATACATTAAAATAAAGGGTTGCGATGAAATATCAAGAAATTTATAAATTCTTGCACTCAACATTGACCGATGATTTTACTTGAATATGATAGTTTATGAAACACTTATTTTTCTAGATGAGTTAATTTTACAAGGAAAGAATTTTATTTGTTTGGAAATTTTAATTCACTTCCAATTATACATAAAGGTCACTTTTGATTAATCTTTTACAATGTGACTCCTTTGTCTATTTTTATTGTAACATCTATGATGATGATGATGATGATGATGATACATAAATATATCTAAAAAACAATATATATATATATATATATATATATATATATATATATATATATATATATAAAATAAAAATGAAGTAACGAAACTTCAGTAAAAATAAAGAAAAAAAACAAGAGACGAGAAACGAAATGACGTGAGGAGATTGAATAAGATATAGATAATGATTCTCTGCATATAATTAATGCGTGAGCACAATTAAAGAGGATGATGACATAAGATAAATATATGATTGAAATAAAAAAATCAAATGGAGAGAACAATACGTCAAGGAGACAGGAGAGTCACCAAATCTAATAAATAATGAAGATAGCAGGAGATTTTCCAAATGTAATAAATAATGAAGATATTTTCAGTGATTGATCACATGTAACGAAAAATCTATAAATACCCCCCTTCATCAGAAAAAATGCAGCTCTAAACACTCTGATTTTTTTTAACACTCACTTTTGCAACCAGAAACTTTTCTCACTCATTTCGTTCAATCTTCAAAGGTAGTGGGATGAAAAACTCTTCCCTCAATGCTCCTCTTGCTTTAATCTTTGATTCTATGCAGCTTTATAAGTATTTTTTTAATATTTTCTTGATTGCAACTCATCGGTGGTCAAAATTTTTAGATCTGATTCTAATTTTGTGATGGAGTTCTTATTTTTTACACTTACTCATTGGTGTTTAATAGTAATATATTTTATTCATTTAATAATTCTTTTATTAGACTTCTTAAGATTCAATTAAATTTAATTAAGTTAGTTTTATCACATTTTATGATTTTAGGCTTAATTGGATCATTGAAGGAATTATTGTATGAATTAGCCTTAATTTATCTATTTGACAGTGTTCAGTAAATTAGTTATAATCTGAGTTACAAATATTTGATTGATGTGATTCTATTCTTGTAGGAAAGTTAAGACAATTCTGTACAAGTTTTGTGAAGATCTCAAGAGATGAATCACGTGTTTGGATAATTTAAATTGAAGTTGAAGCAAGAGCCAGAATACTGATACTGACAACTTGACCTCTGCGCACTCATCAATCTATTTCTTGAGTTATAAGAGTTCAATTGATACTAAACTAAACCCAAATAAAAGTTAAGACCAAAATCTACAACTTTCATGAGAACACAAGAGTTGAATCGGATGTCTAGTGGGTCAGATTGAGTTTGGAAGTTAGAACACATGTGCTGTAGTTGGAACCCAAATACTATGTAAAGATTGGTTCATATCTTGGGCTGTAAGAGTCAGATTGGGCTGAAACAGGTGGCATTAGAAGGATGAGACAAAACCCTTCAACTTTCATGAAGACCGCTTATACAATAGGTGATGTTATAATAGAGTTATAGTCATGTGAAGACAGCTGAATTAGTTGAGTGAGGAGACAAGCATGGCAATAATTTTTCACTCATCCACCCACTCATTAAACAACTCACTTGTCATTTTATACCCTTCATACTCTATAAAAGTCACCATTAGATACTCAGTAGAATCATCTTGGTGAAGAGATGAAGATCATATTGTTGTATTATTTGTTTCTTTTGTTCTAAATAGAAATTGTGTTCATCTTCTTCTTTCTTTCTTTATTCTTGTTCATGAGTAACTAATTTTCATTTTACTTAAGTGAAAGAGTGAAGATTTGGTAATGAAATAAAGTTAGATTAATCTCTTTCTTGTGTTTGAATGATATATTTATCAAATGATCATTATATGTGTTGTATTTTGTTTCCAATAAATTTAGTAAACCTCCTTGTAAAGTAGAGATCTTGATTTGTCGTAGACAATAGATTGACACAATGAATGCTTGAACCCATTTATAAGTGTTGGCGTTATTAACCCTCCTTGTAAAGTGAAGATATTGATTTGTTGTAGACAAGAGACTAACATAATAAATGTTTGAACCCATTTACAAGTGTTGACGTTAGTGGATAATTAAAGGAACCATAATATAACTACATATATAACTTTAAAAGAACTTTGAATGTTGTATTCTCCGATTAGAACTTCTGTTATGTGTGGATTCCAATTGAATTATAAAAAGAAATAATTTTGTCCTTAATTTATATACCAAGAGTGGATGTCATAACCCAAACAAATCCTTTTCATTAATTTGTGAATAAGTTTTATCACCTTTATTATTGTGACAAATCATTTCCTTACCTCAGAATTTTTCTTCATCAATTCTCTGTAGATCAACCTCGGACTTCCGAGACTTTATTACTTGAGACAACCTGCACTTGAGTTTGTAACAATACAATTCATATCAGTGTTCTTACAAGTCTTCTATGACTTTGAGATAGTGCCAACACTTTCTGTAGGGGTTTTAAATGGGGTTGAAATTCTTTGTGATGGTGTTCTTTGGGACTTTGATTATTTTGTTAATTGTTAATGATAAACCTGCAAAAACTCATATTTTTAATGCTCAAAATCTTGGGTTTTTATCCTCTTTTAATCTTTTTGATTTAGTTTTGTTCACAAGTCTTATTATGTTTTTATTATTTAATTGTGTTCTTATTATGTATTTTTATGTATTTTTGTTAAGTAATTATACATGGAAATGATTGGATGCTTGAATAAGGAAGAAAAAGGAAGAAATTTCATCCAGTGTCTAGCGCCTCAGCGCTGGACACTCACTGCTTGAGCACGCGACACGGGCTGGAGAATTTGTGCTTAAGTGAGCCAGCGCCTGAGTGCTGGACAGTCACCGCTTAAGCACTGATTGCGAATACCACACCATGATTTTAAGTGAGCTAGCGCTTAAGCGCTGGAAACCGAGCGCTTGAGCGCTAAACGCGTAAACAACAGCATGAATTCCTTATAAATAAGAAAGTTACACCAAATACAACATACTTTTTACACACTCTTACACATTTCGACAGAACGCAACAGCCGTCAAGAGACACAAACTTTAATGTGGTGTGGGCACAATTAGGCTTGAAGATTAGGGATTTTCTTCAACCTTTTCACCTATCTACAATGGAGTTTGTCATATTCTTCTCTTTGTGTTCTTCTTTTTTCATGTGTAACTAATTTTTCCCTGTTTGGGTGATGATGAATCTTGAACTTTGATGATGTAAGTTCTTTTATAAGTTTAATTTATGTTTCTATTTCATGATTTACGTGTTTATCTCTATTCTTAATATTTTTCTAAACCTGATCAATTTGGGAATGATCTTTTAGGTTGATGTATGATTTGAAAAAATTTGCATGAACCTAGAACTTGTGATAAACACCATAATTTCTACAATCGCTAGGAATAGACGTTGTGGGTTATATGGTCTTTCTTTTAATTCCCTTATTCTTGATAATGTCTTTCTATTTGGGGTTAGACTAAGGGATTAGTTAATTCCAAACAGTGTAAGAGGATTAATATACCAATGGATTGAGTATTAATTAATTTTGAGAATTGACCATATATCATTGAAATAGAACATAGTTAAACCAATATTTGAATATGGATTTAAAGAGTTCAAGTAAAGTTTGAACTCTAATGCTTTAATACCATTATTTTTTATCCTTTTGATTTATTATTTTGCTTACTTATATTTCTTTTTAATTGAATTTATAATAAATTTCTTTCTTCGTTAGCTTAAATAGTGTCACTTTCAAGCGAATTTAGTAATTAATAACTTAATCCTCATGGGATGATACTCTTACTCACTTTTTCTTACTTTTGCGATTTGGTGAACTTGTCGATTTTCACAACAAGTTTTTGGCGCCGTTGTCGGAGATTAGTATTATTAATATTAAATAGTAGTTAAAAAGACACTAATTTAAGCATTTATTTTTCTTTGTTTAATTTTATTTTTCTTTTGTTTATTTTTAATTTTAATTTTAATTTTCTTTAAATTTTCTTTTTAATTTGTTTCTTTGTTTATTTTTATTAGCAATTTATTTTTATTTTTATTTTTAATTTTTATTTTTAATTTCTTTACTTTACTTCACTCTGATTTGCTTGTTTGTTTGTTTGTTTGTTTATGCAAGGTTCTGTGGAGTCAAAAGAATTATTCTTTAATTTAGAAATAACAAGAACAGAAAGAGCAAACAGGAAAGTAGCTAAAGAAAGAAAAAGAATTGAAGAAGAGAAAATGGCTGAAGCTAATGCACAAAGAAGATGCACTTTAGCTGACTATGCAACTCCATCTGCTAAGAATGTTTCAACCTGTGCATCCTGCTATTCAGGCTAATAATTTTGAGATTAAACCAACTCTTCTACAGCTGGTGCAACAGAATCAGTTTTGGGAAGGTCAAGCAGAAGATCCAAATTTACACATTGCTAACTTCTTGTAGCTCTGTGATATTATCAAATATAATGGAGCTAGTGATGATGCCATTAGATTAAGACTTTTTTCATTTTCTTTGAGAGATAAAGCCAAGAGCTGGCTATAAGCCCAGCCTCAAGGAAGCATCTCCACTTAGGATGATCTGGTTAGTAAGTTTTTCACTCGATATTTTCCTTCGTCAATGTTTGTGAAGATAAGGAGTGAGATTGCTTGCTTTACTCAAAATCAAGGAGAATCTCTCTATGAAGCATGGGAAAGATTTAAGGAGTTGCTTAGAAGATGTCCTCATCATATTTTCAAAGTTTGGCATCAGGTGCAGATCTTCTATAATGGTTTAAATCATTCCACAAGACTTATGGTGGATGCATCTGCAGGCGGATCTTTGAACACTAAGACTCCTGAAGTAGCGCAAGAATTGTTTAAGACTATGGCCACCAATGAATATCAGTTGCCTAGTGGAAGAGCAATAGTCAAACAGAGAGTTATGGAACTTGGTACTTTTGATGCCTTACTTGCTCAGAATAAAAGTATTACGCAGCAGTTAGCCAACCTCACCAAGCAAGTTGGGAATTTGCAGCTAAATTCAGTGAACCACCAAGTGTTAATTTGTGACTTCTGTGGAGGCAATCATGCTAATGGTGGATGTGAGACAAGCAACTCTAGTTTTATTTCTCTAGAGCAGGTCAATTATATGGGAAATTCTTCAAGACCCCAAGGTAATCCTTATTCTAATACATATAATTCAGGTTGAAGGAATCATCTCAATTTCTCTTGGAAGAATCAAGTGATACCACTGAATGCTCAACCCGAGCATAAGTCTTCTCTTGAGAGTACATTTGAAAAGTTTATACAGCAAACTTCTACTTTTATGCATCAAACCTCCACTTTTATAGAGGAAACAAGGGCTAAAGGAGCAATATCATGCAATTACATTGAGAAGTATCAGAAGCTGAAAAAACTGATGTTCTTGTTGTGGATGTCTCAACTCCAGAGTGTTGTAATGAAGAAGCTAAAGATGAGCAACCAAAGTGGCGGAGGAAGAAGAAGGAACGTGAGCAGAAGATGGTAATTGACCCTTCATTGTATGCTAGACTCCCGTTTCCTCGAAGGTTAAAGAAGGAGAATCAAAAGAGGCAATTCTCAAAGTTCTTAGATGTCTTCAAAAAGCTGCAGATTAATATTTCTTTTGCTGAAACACTTGAGCAGATGCCCTCTTATGCAAAGTTCATGAAGGATTTGCTCTTAAAGAAGAGGAAACTCAAGGAAGATGAGACTGTGGCACTTACTGAGGAGTGCAATGCTATAATTAAGAGGAAATTACTACCTAAATTGAAAGATCTAGGTAGTTTCACCATTCCTTGCACTTTTGGCAAGCTTACTATTGAGAATGTTCTATGTGACTTAGGGGCTAGCATCAACTTAATGTCATTGTCAATTCTCCGCAAGCTTGGGATTAATAAAGTGAAGCCAACTACAATGTCTTTTTAATTAGCTGATCAATCAATCAAACATTCATATGGTATAGTTAAAGATTTGTTAGTAAAGATGTACAAATTTATTTTTCCAGCTGATTTTGTGATTCTAGATATGGATGAGGATGTTGATATTCCTCTGATTCTTGGAAGACCGTTCTTAGTTACTTCAGGAGCATTGATTGATATACCAAGATGTGAGCTTATTTTGAGGGTGGATGGAGATCAGGTGACCATCAACGTTTTTGATAAATCTGCATTGATATTAGATCTCTATGCTCCTGTTAAATGTATTCAAGATAAGCCTCTACAAGATCTGGCTAGTAAGAGCCCTTCTTCAATAATTAATGCTAACTCTCTCACTTCCAAGATTGTTGAGGAAAAGGAGAAAGGTCCTCCTCTCTTTAAGATTGTTGGAATAGGAAAAGATCCTCCTGTTTCCCTTGATTCATTATAGATAGGTCCTCCCATTTCTCATAATTCATTGCACAAAAGGCTAACATCTTCTGATAAACTGAAACCTGATCTGTCATCTATTAAAAAATTGAGACCTCCATGGCCTGATGAAATTCCACAAGCTAAGGTGTATTCAGAACAATCAGGTTCAAGTCAAGTTAAAAATGTCATTGGAGAGGATTCCAAGGCTAGTGACAGAGTATGGAGGCAAAAATCTGACAAAAGAAAGGCGTCGTCTTACTTCTCTTGCTTCAAACCACCATAATAATAACAGGCAACGTCGAGCTAATGACGTTAAACAAGCGCTTTTTGGGAGGCAACCTAAAGTTTCTTTCTTTTTCTTTACTCTTTTATTTTTGTTATTATTTTGTTATTTGTTATTTTATTGATTATCATTTTTTTGTTTTTGTTTTGAAGGTAATGTTGAGTCAGCTTAGGTGTCTCCCTGAGTTCGGAGCCTTTGTAGGGGGATGTATATAGTTGTCAGCCACCAAAAAGAGTTTTTCTTTTCCTTTCTTGCATTTATTTCATTTAGTTATTAGTGTTTATTGATTATATTTTGCCATCATCACCCATTTTGTATTTTGAGTCATTAGCTGTGCATGCTGGTGTGTTGATTTGAATATCCAATGATTGTTTGAATTATTGATTAATCTATTTTCTTGGGATAACCGTGAGAATTCAAGAGTTGTGTTTATCTCTATTATTTCAATTGTGTATGGATGTATTTCTCATCTTTATGTTTGATAGACTTTAGATTATGCATGTATGTTAGGCTTAAAGAAAGTTTATGAGAATGCATGTGTGTAAATGATTTGCATCTAGAAGATTGTTTGATTCTCTCTTGAGATGAAATCCTAGGCAGTGCATGATTAAGGAAATGATAAGGGTCTTCTTTAGATCGTTTGAGCCTTTCAAGCTAACTTGTATACACAGTATATCCCTAGGTCTCTTTTGCAGCCTTTCTATTGTTTGGCCTTTATTTTTTCTTTACCCATATTTTCCTTTTCCCATACCCACATATAAAAAAAAAATCCTCTCTTTCATAACCTTTGTTGAGTGCATATCTTGTATTATTTTATTATTCAAGCTTTCATTATTTTTGTGCATGAAATTTTGTGGAGCTGAAATAAAGAAATAAAAATTTAAAAAAAAAAGAAAAGAAAGACACCCATTGTGTTGCAAAGAAATAAGTTTGGGGGTGGAGGTGTTGGAAAAGGAAAGAAGAAAAAGAAAAGAATGAAAAAAAAAAGAAAAAATGAATGTTGTGTTGATTCTTATGCTTTGTTTTGAACTTGTTTAATATTTTGAGGCTTGAATTGTGAAATTTGAATGATTTTGCAACTCAACTTTTGTTTTCATTATCTTACCCTTTTTTTTTAACCCATACCCTTGGTTTTACATTACAATCTTTGTAAAGTCCTTTTTTATCATTGGTTATGTGTTGTTTACATTAGTGGAGAGAGAGATGAAAAATAATACTATGGATGTGAGTTTGATGTGCATTTGTAATTTTATAAGCCTATCTGGGTTTGTACTCTATGAAGAGATTGAGTCTTTCATTTATGTTTTTGGGAAGTTATTTTTGCATGAGGGTTGCCTGTGAGAGACGATGTGATAATTGAATTGTTCATGTGTGACACTTTGAAATTAGATTGTGAAGCAATTTCTGAGGATATGAATGATTTTTAATATCCGGTGTTGCCATTTTTTGGTTGTGTGTTGAGTTGTTATTTGTTTAGTCTTTTGTTTTGTTTATTTGTTTTTCTTTTTACTTGAGGACAAGTAAAAGTTTAAGTTTGGGGGAGTGATAAACCTGCAAAAACTCATATTTTACGGTTCAAAATCTTGGGTTTTTATCCTCTTTTAATTTTTTTTATTTATTTTTGTTCTCAAGTCTTGTTATGTTTTCATTATTTTAATGGTGTTCTTATTATGTAATTTTATGTGTTTTTGTTAGGTAATTATACATGGAAAGGATTGGATGCTTGAACAAGGAAGAAAAAGGAAGAATTTTCATCCAGCGTCTAGCGCCTCAGCGCTGGACACTCACCACTTGAGCGCGCTAGAGAATTTCTACTTAAGTGATCCAGCGCCTGAGGGCTGGACAGTCAGCGCTTGAGTGCTGGTTGCGAATACTACACCGTGATTTTAAGTGAGCTAGAGCCTGAGCACTGGAAACTAAGCGCTTGAGCGCTGAATGCGTAAACAACAGCGTGAATTTCTTATAAATAAGAAAGTTACGCCAAATACAACACACTTTTTACACACTCTTACACACTTGGACAGAACACAACAGCCGTCAAGATGCACAAACCCTAATATGGTGTGGGCGCAATTAGGCTTGAAGATTGAGGATTTTCTTTAACCTTTCCACCTTTGTACAATTGAGTTTGTCATATTCTTCTCTTTGTATTCTTCTTTTTCATGTGTAACTAATTTTTCCTTGTTAGGGTGATGATGGATCTTGAACTTTGATGATGTAACTTCTTTTATGAGTTTAATTTATGTTTGTATTTCATGATTTACGTGTTTATTTCTATTCTTAATGTTTTTCTAAACCTAATCAATTTGGAAATGATCTTTTAGGTTGATGTATGATTTGGAAAAATTTACATAAACCTAAAACTTATGATAAACACCATAATTTCTGCAATCGCTAGGAATAGACGTTGTGGGTTATGTGGTCTTTCTTTTAATTCCTTTGTTCTTGATAATGTCTTTCTATTTGTGATTAGACTAAGAGATTAGTTAATTTCAAACAGTGTAAGAGGATTAATATACCAAGAGATTGAGTATTAATTAATTTTGAGAATTAACCATAAATTATTGAAATAAAATATAGTTAAACCAATATTTGAATGTGCATTTAAAGAGTTCAAGTGAAGTCTGAACTCTAACGCTTTAATACCATTGTTTTTCACCTTTTTTATTTATTATTTTGCTTACTTATATTTCTTTTTAATTGAATTTATAATAACTTTCTTTCTTCGTTAGCTTAAATAGTATCACTTTCAAGCGAATTTAATAAATAATAACTTAATCCTTATGAAACAATACTTTTACTCATTTTTTATTACTTTTGTGATTTAATGCACTTGTCGATTTTCACAACATTGAACTTACCTTCTGCTCTACACCACCGGAAATTTACTATTATAATTCTGCCTTTATTTTTCTATTCTTGTTATTTTGTTTGACACTATTATTTTCTACTCTTATTGCTGCTGTACTATTTTTTCTGTTTAATATTATTATTCTACTTTTACTTCTTTGTTCTCGTTATTCTTTACTCTTATGCTTTTATGCTTTAGAGCAAACGTGGAAAGACTTGCGGATTTCCTCTGCTACTATTCTGTTCTTGTTATTATTCAAAATAATAAAATTGCTATCATTCTACTTTTACTTCTCTATTCTTCATAAGCTCTGTTGCTATTATGCTTTCACTTTTACTTTTACGTGCCATTCGTCTTTGGTGCCAGGGGTTACACTATGCACATAATAATAATATATCTGTCAGAGTAATTCCCTCAATATTAGAGATAAAGTATGATTGTGAAATTTTTTTTACAAACTTTGTTTTTTTTACGGCAACATGTTAAAGTTTTTATTAGATAAAATGCAGGAAATATAAGAAAGTATATCTCTAAGATACTAAGATCAAATGTGCAAGTTTATAGCCCCGAGGAGAAATTTTTAAGGGATGTCCTGAGTAAATATGAGCTCATACAATGTGATGTGCACATGAATAATCAAGAGAAAGAGTAATTTGGGATTAAAATCCTAAAATAATGGTACAAGAATTAAAAGTGGATGAGATAATTTCAAGAATAACGCTCAATTCCTTTTAAATTTATGATTATTTAATTACTGATTTTTTTACTTAATTTCTTTGATACAAACTGTTTTAGAAAGACTTATGAATTTTAGATTATTCCTTGATGGAAAATTGAGAAAATGGAAGTAATAAAACTATTTTCCGTACAAGTGACAGTTAGAATATCATTAGTTAAAAAAATGTG
The DNA here is from genome assembly GCA_029884595.1 of Ormosia semicastrata. Taxonomy (NCBI): domain Eukaryota; kingdom Viridiplantae; phylum Streptophyta; class Magnoliopsida; order Fabales; family Fabaceae; genus Ormosia; species Ormosia semicastrata. Next base: position 13,612,246 of record JAQQTO010000052.1, read on the forward strand.
ACTGTTTTTCCTACTTCTACTGAGATTTATCTCACTTATTTGGCGTGATATTTTAGACAATGTCAATTCTGAGGTTCATAGTCAACTTTCGAGTTGAACAAGTACAGAGACCGGAATTGGGAGATTATGTTTTCTCTTTCACACTGGGAGAAGTTTGCTTAATTATACTGATATTTGATTAGTAATCTTGTGAATACGTAGAAGAGTAGCACTTCATGGCACTTTAAGTCTTTTTTTAACACCATATTTAGGCCTAGATGAGCTTAAATTTTTTATGACTATAGGTGCTATCTAGTTTTAGAAGTGCTACTTAAAATTATGTGATATCTCTATTAACTATCAACTTTTGAGGGGTCTACCCCTTTTGGATGTAAAATGTTACTAATGACTGTGTTATGTATAATAAAATACCTTCAACTGTTTTGACACATACTAAAGTAATATTTAAATTTATAAATTTAAAATAGCACGTTACATTTATTATGCAATTTCACTGGTGATATGTGTGGGATTGTAATATTTATTGTGAAAACTCGTGCTCTTGGTCATCCATCAAACTTAAGTGGTTGCATTTTGAGAAATTAATTCCACTACTAGTAAGCGTTCCTGTTGCCGATGTAGTAACCACCTTGCAAGTGCATTCTAACTCGATGTCGATGATAATAAAATTGCATGTATCCTTTGATCTGTTAGCAAGATCATGATAATATATTAATTTGACAGCTCACATATAAACTTATTAATGCCCATAACATGTGACTCTAATCAAAACAATTTATACAACTTTGATTAATCTCAATGTCTCTTCGAACTTCTTTTGTTCAATTTTACAAAATATATTGCCTTTGGATTTCAATAAACTTAATTTTTAGTTAGAAATATAACTGAAATGAGTCTTCACATAATTCCCATATAAGTGTTTAAATGGCACTCAAATTCGCTACTTTTAAAGTTGGACTAGGCAGTGACAATAAAATTACTTCGATGATCGAAACTATTGTATACAATATTTGTTGGTTCTATGAATTCTATAAAAAAAAATACAACGTCTCCAAAATATTTTTAAGTCAATCTTGATCATTCATCAATCAAAAATTAAGTTTATCGTATGAGCATCGTCAATCACATTGGATTGCACAGAAATATTAGAATCCTAACATCTTTTCTTTTACATTTAAAAAAAAAAAAAAAGCTTAGGCTTCTCGAACATTGAAATTATGTGTTTGTGAGTTCTAAGGTAATTCTAGAAATCCCTTTCAAAAATATGAATGTTCGCCAAAGCAATTTTCCCATTTAGCTTGCCATCTTCCTAAAATTCTTTTCTACAAAAAAGATGAGTAGCCAATGTCAGTTTCACTTAATTATACAAAATATATATTCAACCAAATGAATCATATTATAACAATTGACTAGGATGGCCAATACAAATAAAGGCTACGAATATAATCAAATAAAACCAAACCACAAAAAGTGGTGCCAATTAAAACGAGCGTAATTTGCAATAGCATATAACAAGAATGATGGTTTCCCTTTACACTTTTGCTTCCATCTCTTTACTAGCACAACAAATGTCACATCCTGTCCGTAAGCTTTAGAATCATTTTAATGTTTAACTTCATTTCTTTTGATTTGGTTGACATTCAAAACTTTAGTCCAAATTGTCTTAGTGCTAAGGTATCATATGGGCACTCCTTAATTGTAGCCAAAGTAGCCAAGGTTGAACAACTTGTATTCTTAAAGTGAAAACCTCAGTTTTATAGATTTAGTTGTTGCTTCCAGACAGGAAGTGTTAGGTTCTGCGACTATTTAAGGACATGTGACTTTGGCTCACCTAGCCAGACAATAACTAGAATAAAATATATTTATACTCGCTAAATGAACTTAGGATTTTCATAGATGAAATAGTTATTAACATTGGTAGCCATCAACACGAGTGTCAGAAAGAATGAATCCTGCCCAAACAATTGTGAAGGAGATGGAGTGGGAATCTTCAACCTAAGCTTTGTTTTCAAATGTGAAGAAGCAAGGTTAATGTTCTTTGATCCAAATATTTTTTCTATTCTGTTTTGAGGATTTATACGTAATTTCGTATACTAAGAACAAACCTACTGTATTTGAAAATTATAAAGTGAAAAATCGGTTGGCATAAGAACAAAAACATTGCATGTTAACTTGTCCGTTAATTGAGTAAAGATAAGACTAACTGATGAAAACACTTGAGAAAATTTAAAAGGAATAGGTCTTCAATTGACTTGTACAAGTTAACATTTTACTATGAATTTCTTTAATCAAAATATGAAAATAAAATTTATCTATTTATGTGTAATTTTTTTTAAATAATTATAAAATATTTTTAGAATTTGTATCACCACCATGAGATCAACATGATTCTGTCTGAAATCCAAAACAACAGTGTGTCTGTTCACACTCATAATTGCCTATTTATGATCTTTAGTAACTATTTCCGATTAGAAATATTTAATTTCTCATAGTTTAAAATAATTTCGGATTCAAGAAACACTTTAATAATAAACATTCTTATTTATCAATTTGAAAGAATCAAATTTTAAATTATAGTTTTGTTTAGTACCTTTGTTAGTCCTTTGACTATGACCAATAAATCAATTTAAAAAGATATTAGCTTTTTAGTGCAAAGTAAAATCTAAGAAGTCAATTTTATGAAGTGTGATTGACCAGCTTAATTAACAAACTTTCCATACAAGACATTTTATTAAAACAATGTAAAAACTAAACCATCTTGCACAAATTAATAGCATTATTCTTGCATACTACATGCATTTACTCAGTCTAAACACAAAAAAGAACAATCTCAACAAATTAATAAGTTTTCATAAGATATTAAGAGTACTTGAGATAAATCTTTATTTTTAACTAGTTATCTTACCCTGTGTTACATAGAGGTTATTTTATATTCTATATTTATAATTTGTGTTTTTAAGAAAATAATCACTTTTAATTAATAATATTTTTTCTATCAATTCTTTCAACATATTCAATTAATAATATTAATAATTTTTTATTATTCAATGTTTTATATTTATAATTTATATTAAAAAAGGTTGTTATATTTAATAATTATTTTGAATGAGTTAAGGTTGTAACATCTCTAAAAAAATAAAAATTTAAATAACTAACTAGTTATTTGAATAAGGCTTCTATTATTCGAATAATCAAGTTGTTGTAGTGAATTATTCGAATAACTAATAGGTTATTCAAATAAAGGCTTCTGTTGATCAAAAAATAAAGGAAGAAATAAGTCAGCTTATTCGAATAGAATTTCTCCTATTCGAATAAATAGGCTACTGAGTGCATATATACGCTGTGAAAAAATGAGTTATTCGAATAAGCAAATCGTTATTCAAATAAATAACTAGATAAATATCATAGTTAGTTTGTGTTAGCACATGAGTTATTCAAATAAGACTATGGTTATTCGAATAAAGTGATCAATATCAGAATAAATGGAAGACACGTTCCACTGTAACAAAGAAAGAAAGCTTAATTTTTATTTAGTTCCTTCAACTGGGTTTCCTTTATTTGGTCTAGAATTTCCATGGTTCTAGTGGAACCAAACGGATGAATGGTTCTAGTGGAACAAAATGAATGAGGTAGGTTATCACTAATAGATGTCAAAGAAGAAGACTTGGGAGACTTGGAATTTTGGAGAAACAATGAATTACAAAGAACAAGTGTCACGTAAGTGATGAAAATGAAGGGTGAAAAGATCAAGCTAAACACGTTGGAAAATTCTAAGAAGAAACAAGTGTTCAAAATGTTAATTATGAGTGAAGTAAGCTTATGATGACAATTGTCAAAAAATGAATGAAAATTGGAAAAAAAAACCTCAAGGCTTCTTGAAGAAGCCATTGGGAAGAAATATCTCAAGGCTTCTTGAAGAAGCCATTGAGACTTCCTGAAGAAGCCATTGGAAGAAAAATCTCAAGACTTCTTGAAGAAGTCATTGTAAGTTAAGCAAGGTGAGATAAGCATGCTGACAAGTGTCAAGCAACGGACTTAAGACTAACAAAAATCTTGAAACTTATTGAATTAGCCACACCACGAAGAAGCAATGATTGCAAGAAACACATAAATAAATGAAATAGGAAGCAAAAGATAGTGATTTACGGCCAACAAGAAACAAGTGTCCAAGCACTTATTGAAGCTGAAATATGCATATGAAGTCAGCAAGTATAGGTGGCAAGAGGAGAGACTCTTAGAAGACTTGGACTTTGAAATAATAATTACAAGAGACATATGTCAAGCCAGAAGCAATAACAATGATTAGTAGCAGTATGTGGATTTGAAGTAATGGAACAAATGGCAAGCAAGCACATATGATATATCACGGTTGAGACAAGTGTCCAACAATTTAATAAAGGATGACATAGGCTTATGAAATCAGCATGGACATGTGTTAAGGAATGAATGGAAGAACAACAAGGCTTGATTCATAAGTCTCTCCATGAAATGATTATAGGAAACAAGTGTTAAAAGATGAATGAAACAAAAGAAGAATTAAGGCCAAGCTAGTGTCCCAACAATGATTGAAGGTGACATAAGCTTAGTGAAGTCATCAAGACAAGTGTCACCATGGGAATTTTTGAATCATGATTAGTAATGATTACAAAGAGAGATTTTATCTCACCCTCCCTATGTGAGAAGCTCTATAAATAGCTTACTCTCTTCCCCAATCTCACCAGAACACACCTACCAAAACTCACAAGCAATCAAGCTTTGTTTCTTGCAAACTCACATCTTATAACTTCAACCATTTTTCCCACCAATCTTAATTCTGTAAAATAGGTAGGAAATGACAAAAATACCATTCTTTACTCTTTATTTCTATCATCCACACCTCCTAGTCCACTTCCTTAAATCTATTTTCATGAACTTTGTATTTTGGTTTATGCAACAGTGACATTCTGATTTTTGCAGGAGTGATTTTCGATAGTTTTATTTGAATAAGCTTGTGTCTATTCAAATAAAACATGCTAAAAATGTTTCAAAAAGTTGTATTTTCAATTGATTTATTCGAATAATTCATCCTTTATTTGAATAAAGCATTGCAAACTAAGATTTTTAAGAAGCATTGTTCGAATAAGCTTAGAATTTTTTCAAAACACTAAATGTTGCAGTGTTATTCGAATAAACCAAATAGTTATTTGAATAACAGACACTAGAATGCCAAAAATTGAGATTTTAAACATAAATGATTCTTTTATCATTTTAAACTCTTTTCATATATGATATTTTTATTAATTGAGTTATTTACTATTCATTCAGCTGGATTATGACTGATTTAATGGAAAGATTTTATGTGAGATGTTTTATGATGAATATTTCTTTTCTATGGAAAAGTTTTTTTTAGAGCAATGTTATTCTATGGATAAAAATGAATCAATGTGCAAAACAGAATTATTGCGATCGTGATAAAAGGATTCAGGGACGCCTTAATCATTTTTAATGATTGTGGTTATGATGAGAGGATTAGGGGACACATTAATCAAATTATTGTGGTCATGATGAGAGCATTAAAGGATGCCCTAATGAAGAGAAAAGAGGAACATTTGATTACGAGTATTGAAATGAGATGATAAAGAGATAATGAAGAGAAGATTTTGAGTAATGACGTGAAAAGAATATTCAGTTACTTATTTTATGAAGTTATGAATTACTTACTCTTTCATTATTGAGTTATTTTATCCTAAATTAAATATTCATTCTTATTATGTTAATTATCTTTTTTTTAAATTATTTTACTGATTTATTGGTTGGACTCTCAGTTATGGTTTTAGAAATAGAGAATGGTAAAGATTGAGTGATAAATGTATACTTATTTTTGCATCTTCCTACTGAGATTGTATCTCACTCCTTTATGGTGTTATATTTTAGATGAAGCTGTTTGAAAGAATTATCTAATAGTATTTATGTAAAACAAGTTTATAGATTGAGAGCTTCGAGATTTATTTAAATTTTGTAAATAGTAGCACCTTAAGAAGGCATATGTAAGTCTCAATCTTAAAAAAAATAGGTGCCTAAGTTAGAAGTATTTGTATGTTTTAACTAAGGGTGTAACCCTCCAAACTATGTAATTTTACTGTTTATACAAGCTAATGATAATGTTAGAAGTTATTAGTAACGTGTTACTCTATTAGAGTTAAATATTATAATGTTATAATAAGAAAAATAATAAAAATTAGAGTAAGATGTTACAAAGATCATAAAATATATCTTTTAATAAAGAATTTCAAATATAGACAAATAGAATGCTGAAACTTAATTTCAATTTTCCAATGTGTTACAACTTTGATTTAATAATTTTTTCTTTATCATGCTTTCATCTTATGCATTTAATTATATTTTTAATTGTTTCTTGTAACAATTTTATACAAATAACAATAATATAATATTGAATATATGAATAAATGTTAAAATAATAATAATAAATATAAACACGAAAATGCTATCACTAACTCCCCATTTAATTTATTAGAAATTACTTCTCAAATTTTTTTTACTAATAGACTAATTATGTTACCCGTGCCTTGGACGGGTTGTTTTTAAATTTGATATTTAATATTATGAGTTTTTATTTGATGGACAAAAATTTAGTACTTGAATTGATTTCTTTTGCTTCCAGAAAAGCTAATAATTAAAATATTTCAAATAGAAAATTTGGATATAATTTTTTCTTGTACAAACTAAATTAGTCCAAACATAATTGTAATTTTTTGAAGTGTAATATAAATATTCATATTAAAATATTAATAATTATATAACTTGAATTTACCAACGTGTTCTGGTCTGAGTGAAAAGAATTCAAGTCCCTTAGGCATGTGATCCTTAGTTCGATATCAAGATTCATGTGTATGAAAATAATATTGTTAGAATGAGTTTTCAGTTAGGCGTCTAAAAGTATTCTGGGAGATTAGTTTCTTTCCTTTCGGATTGGAAGATAATATGAAAAACTAAAAAAATATAACTTGATTTTGTTTTGTTTATATTTGGCAACATTTGGGCACTCTTCTAATTCAAGTTTGTATGTATAATTTAATGCTTTCAATGTAACTTGAGTATAGTGTGAAAAAAACTCTTTTTAATTTCTTTTGACTTGTTAATTAACTTTTTTAAAAGACAAGAAAAATCTATACTTCCTCTATTTTAAAATATTTGATATTTTAGAGAATAAATTTTATTTCATTTCATTTATCATTTTAAAAAATCAACAAGATATTAATTATTTTCCTTTCTAACTTTATTTGTGTTTTCAGATATCTCCACTAAGTGGAATAAGAGAAAGAATTAATAGAGTAAGATAATAATTTAATCAAATATAGTTATATTCTATAAAATTGAGATAAAGTAATAACTTTTTTAATCATTATGTAGAAACCTTAAACAACAAATATTTTGAAGCTAAGGACGTATTTTTTTTCTTTTTATTTTATAATTTTATTTATAACTTTCTAACTTGATATTACTTATATTTTGATCTCTTCAATTTTGAAAATGTATATGAATAAAAAATTCCCAGTAAAAAGATCAAATGTATATAAAATTAATAATTAATAAATACTAAGATTATTAATTACATTTCAAGGCAATTATTCGTATAAATATAGATATAATATAAATACAAGAATGTATGGTTGAGCCCTATTACCATAGGTAGGAGTGTCAAAATAGACTGAACTCGAGGGCTCAACTCAAATAACCCGATAAATTGTATGAATTGAGTTGATAAAATTAAAATCAAAATGTGTGTTGACTCCATTGGGCCTACTCGATTTTGGCTCGTCCAGACGTGAGCTGGCCCACTATAGGCCGAGCTAACCCACTGTGTAATATCCTTAAAAATATATGAGATACTTAATATGATGCAACAACTTTTAAAATTTAAATAAAAAATTATTTTATTCGAATAATCAAAAAATTATTCGAATAAAGTGTCTAAAAGAATAAAACAATAAGAGAAAGCTGATCATTTTATTCAAATAATATTCATGTTATTTGAATAAAGAAACTTATATCAGAAAAATAGGAGACACAACACCTTGCAACAAAAAAATGAAAACTTTAATTTTCATTTAATTTCTTTTCTAAAGATTGATCAAACTAACTAGTTCTAATGCAACTAGATGATAAAAACAAATGACAAAAGGTCAAGTTGAGCACAACTTAAAACTTGGATAAGACAAGTTTTTAAGCATTTAATAAAGATGAGCTCAGCATATGACAAATGTCATTACGGGAAAAATATACAATTATAGTAATGATTAATAATACCAGATGGCAAGCCATGAACGTTCTAATCTTGGAAAATTCTGGAACTAATGGTGATAAGGCATAGTTTAAAGGGAAACAAGTCTCCAAGAAGAAGTTTACATGTGATAAACTTTATAAAATCTGGTTACGGGAATGATTATGGGAAGAGATAAATTCTGGAGAATGAATCCCGTTTAGACAGTTGCACAACCCCAACATCATCCTCACATCATTTTTCTTACGTAACGCAGCTTGCTTAAGCTCTATAAATACCTTTTCAGCTCCACCACCTCGTCACAACATATCCAACCAAGCCACAAAAAATAGCCCCTGTTCTCTGCTATCTTCAAATTTCACCATCCTCAACCACACTATCACCAAGCCAAAATCTGAAAACTAGGTAGAAATGGCAAAAATGCCACTCTTTCTTCTTTATTTCTGCTACCTATATCTTTTAGTTCAATCATTTTCCTTCCATCTTTACTTTGTTTTTGCTAGAAAGAAAGAATGACAAGAAAAGGTTTTCTGGTTTCTGTAATATGGTCTTAGACTAAATCTTATTTCAATATACTTCGATTGATATGTCTTTGATTTCGACTATATTATTCAAATAGATCTGTTTTCATTCTAATAAACCTTGTTTCAATATACTTCGGCTGATATGTTTTCGATTTCGACTATATTATTCGAATGTATCTGTTTTTATTCTAAGAAACTTTGTTTCAATATACTTCGAATGATATGTTTTCGATTTCGACTATATTATTCTAATATATCTGATTTTATTCTAATAAACCTTGTTTCAATATACTTCAATTGATATGTTTTTTATTTCGACTATATGATTTGAACAGATCTGGTCTTATTCGAACAATCATTGTTACTTTTATTCGAACAAACCCTGCATTTTCTCAAATAAATATTGACAGAATATTATTCAAAATTGTTATTTTATATATGATATTTTTATTATATGAGTTATTTACTATTCTTTTTTATTGCTGAATTAATTACTTCTATTTGCATAATCTATGTTTATGTTAAAAAGTTTCAAAGTAAATTGTTTTTATATGAACTAAATATTGTCATCCCATAGATAAAAATGAACCAATGTACAAAAGATAATTATTGCGGCCGTGATGAGAGAATTGAGGGACGCCTCAATTAAAAATTATTATTGTGATCATGATGAGAGGATCAATGAATGCCTTGGTCAAATTATTGTGATCATGATGAAAGGATCAATGGACACCTTAATCAAATTATTGTGATCATGATGAGAATATTGTGAGACACCCTAATGAAGAGAAAGATATACATTTGATTCAGAGTATTAAAATGAGATTATTAAGAGATGATAAAAGAAGATGTTGAGTAATTATAACAAGAGAATACACAGTTACTTATTTTGTGAAGTTTAAATTACTTATTCTTTCATTATTGAATTACTTTATTCTAAATTACTTACTCATTTGTTTATATGATGTTATTTATTTTTTAATTTATTTTATTGATTCACCAATTGGACTTTCAGATATAGTTTTAGAAATAAAGAATAGTAAAAAATATATGGTAAATGTATACCTATTTTTGCACTATCCTACTGAGATTTTTATCTCTCTTTTTTAGTGTAATGTTTCAGATAATGCCAATCGTTAGAGTATTAGTAGATTTTCGTATTGAACAAATTTATAGGCTAGAGCTCGGGGATTATGTGTTTTCAGTCACTTATGGAAATCAATTTATCATAATTTTACTTTTTGATGAGAAGTTATAAACAATAATAATGCTTGTAAATACGTATATAGAGGCATAGTGGCACCATAAGAAGGTTTTGTAAACCTCACTTTTTTGGAAATAGGTGTCTGACTTAGTAATGTGTGTATGTTTAAACTAACTTGTAAACTATGTAAAAATATTGTACATATAATCTAACGATGATCACCTCTGTAGTACTTTTGCGATATCTGGTTATCAATTGGTTTTAGTATACAAATGAAAAATAATCAACATGGGAAATAAAAGTAGGATGTTACAGACAACATTAGTGAGCTTTTTCAAAAAATTAAATTTTGCTGATAAAGTTTCAAACACTCATCCAAATCAAAAGAACTCAGTTGAAATCTGATGATTTTTCTAATTGAAATACAAAGTAGAGAAAAATAAATTATTTTTTTATAAAACCATTAAGAGATCAAAATCGAAAAGAAAGATAACAAAATCTTTAAGAAATCAAAATCGAAATGAAAGATAAAAAATACCATTAAGAAATCAAAAATCGAAGAACAGATATCAAAATTGAAAATGAGTTTACAGCAATCAAAATTTCGATAAAACCATAGAGATTGAAAATGAAATTGAAAAGAAACAGAATTAAAGTCAAGGTACAGAGATCGAAATCTAGATTGAAAAACTAATATCAAAGTCAAAAATAGAAAATCACATAACAGAAATCAAAATGGAAAGACAAAGATCAAAATCAAAGTCGAAACAAAAGAAACAATAGTATTAGGAGTCAAAATAGATTATCAAATGTAATTGAAATCAAAAACAAGATTGAAATAGAAATTAAAATAGGAGAAATAATAGTGAGTACTTAACAGTCAAAATAGATTATCAAATGTAATCGAAATCAAAAGGCAAAAGATTGAAATTGAAATCGAAACAAAAGAAACAATAATGAGTACTTAATAGGGTTAAACATAACCGAAATCGAAAGGTAAAGATCAAAATAAAAAATAGAAGAGTAAAACAATCAAAATACAGATGTTGAAATATGAAATCAAAATCGAAATACATGAGTTCGAATTTAAAACAAGAAATCCTACAATAACTTAAAAGATCAGAAATTTGTAGAAAATCATTGAGGTAAATCAAAGATGAAACCAGAATTAAGATTAGTAGAATAAAAGAAGAAAAAGAATGAGTTTTCACCCTTTCTACATCTCTGTAGAAATGTAACTCAAGTGAAAATGGGGAAAGTTGGTTTCTAATAGAGTTTTGAGAATTCTTAATTGAGTGTCAAAAAATACGATTGTAGGAACACTTTTGTGTTTTCTATTATTTGAGTGGGTGTTGTTGATGAGAAAGAGGAGTGAGGTATATTTATCGGTCGCGCTATTTGTCCAACCAAAAGACTCCAACTTTTGTCCACCGTATGTCACGTGTCATCATTTGAAATTTGAAATATGAAACTGTTCACGTTAAGAATAAGTGGTTAATACGTTATGAATAAGTGGTTAATCAGTATAAGTTTCTGGTTAATACATTCGAAATAAGTAAGTGGTTAATACGTTAAGAATAAGTGGTTAATCAGTATAAATTTCTGGTTAATACCTTCGAAATAAGTGGTTAATCTATATCAGTTTCTGGTGAATCTGAGAAAGAGTTCCTAATAATGAATAAGTGGTTAATACGTTAGGAATAAGTGGTTAATCAGTATATGTTTCTGGTAAATCCAAGAAAGAGTTCTCAATAATGAGTAAATGGTTAATACGTTAAGAATAAGTGGTTAATCAATATTAGTTTCTGGTGAATCCAAGAAGTAGGAAATGAGAAGCGAGAAATTAAATAGTTAATACGTTAAGAATAAGTGGTTAATCAGTATCAGTTTCTAGTGAATCCCAAAAGCGGGAAATGAAAAGCGAGAAATTAAATGGTTAATACGTTAGGAATAAGTGGTTAATCAGTATCAGTTTCTGGTGAATCCAAGAAGCGAGAAATGAAAAGCTTGAAATGAAAATATTGACATACGAAAAAGTCAACAAACATACGTATGGAAGTATAGGATGGAGGAAAGTTGGAGTATTTTAATTGGAAAACGTTTTCCTATATTTATAGAGCAAAAAGTCCCTCTGCCTTATGTTAGGGAGAGTGATGTTGGGTGATTTGGTGTCACAAGGGGAAACATCCTCCTAAAAATCTCTTATTATAATCATGCATTTCGAGAGTCTTTTTCCCGAAGCACTTTAACGTGCTTATACAGAGAAGTGGCTTATTCAATAAGCCATAAGATTTTTGTTGATTCTCAAACCATTTGTTGACACTTGTTCTCCATATGTACATCGTGCTTAACTCACCAAGCTGATTTTTATCTTTGTAATCATGACTTTGGAGATAGCATCTCCTTAATATATCATGTAGGTATTTTATGTACTTTTAATTATTATTATTATTATTATTATTATTATTATTATTATTATTATTATTATTATTATTATTTTGAGGGATGTTACACTAAGGACATATTATTTTTTCTTTTTATTTTATAATTTTATTTATAACTTTCTAACTCAATATTACTTATATTTTGATCTCTTCAATTTTGAACAATGTATGTGTATAAAAAATTCCCAGTAAAAAGATCAAATGTATATAAAATTAATAATTAATAATTACTAAGATTATTAATTACATTTCAAGGAAAATTTTCGTATAGATAGAAATATAATATAAAAACAAGAATGTATGCTTAAGCCTTATAACCATAGGTAGGGGTGTCAAAATGGACTGAACTCGAAGGCTCGACTCAAATAATCCGATAAATTGTGTGAACTGAGTTGATAAAATTAAAATCAAAATGTGTGTTGACCCCATTGGGCCTACTTGATTTTGGCTTGTCCAGACGCGGGCCAACCCACTATAGGTCGGGCCAACCCACAGGCCCGTTATTTAATCAATTAATTAATCATTTAAATTTTATATAAAGGATTTTTTCTTTACTTTTTTTAATATAAATTATATTTGTGTCACAAAAAGAACTTTATTTCATATTTGTTAAAATTTAAAGTATGCAAAAGAAAGATTTAGTTATGAAACATAACCATAACATTTTTTAAGTCTTAAAATTATAAGAGAATTTTCTATTTTAAAAAAGAAAATAATTCGAGCTAACAGACTAACCTAACTTGACATGCGACCCACTTAGGGTAGGGTTAGGTTAGAAAATTGCTAGCTCACGGCAACTATGGTCCGACCCAACCCTCCCCAAAAATTTACTTGGCTTGCGTGGGCCAGCCTGTTATATATCTCTAACCATAGATAGAGCTACAGTTGATTTCTTTATAACCATAGATTTATACTAAACGTCAACCTCAAGTCGTTATTTTTAACATTTGTTTTGGACATTCTTACTTGGTCTGGTAAAATAATCCATGGCCCATTATCCATCAAGTCCAACCAAACAAAAAACCAAGCCAATCTAATACATCCAATGGTGAAGATTGGTTTTTGGTGGACTGGTTTAATCCATCAAGTTCCAGCACTCCTAAATCGTACCAGGCCCAAAGTCGGTACTCAATTTTTTTTTTCTCTCACTCTAAAACTTTCTCTCACTACCCCTATCAATAGAAAGTCCTCGTTCTCTGTCTTCACCTTCATCTTCTTCCTCCTCCTCCGAAGAGGGCCACGATGCTGACGCTAACTTCAAAGCCAACGAGTCATGAACACCATTGGCAGTGTAGCGAGCCCTATAGTTGCACCACTCGGTCAAGCTAGTGTTGTGAGTCCAAGCCACCTGCAACATTTGTGGCTCACAAAGACCTACCACCGCTGCCACTAACAGCTTGCTAAAGTCGTTGAGCAACTCGTCTCCATGCCCCATGTCATTTCGCCCAAGTCACACATGCCTGCTTTCCTCCTTGCTCAACCTCACCATCAAAGACTAAAAGGACATAACTTTAAAACTTTCCTTCATTCCTCCAAAGAACCTAAGTAATTAGTATTGGGTTTCCAACAAAAAAAAAAATCTAAAGAGTGAATGAGTTTTTTTATTTTTGTGTATAATTATTTTCTTTATAGCATGCTTTGTTGATAATATATAGTGATATCAAATTAATTTCTACTTTACACTTAAGAAATACTAATTAATATTTAATAGTTGGTATCAATAAATGCTCTCAAGGCTATATATATATATATATATATATATATATATATATATATATATATATATATATATATATATTAATTGATATTTTTTTCATACTTTTTTGTTTCTCAAAGTATCTTTACTCGATAAGTCGGTAAACTAATCTCTCAAATATCTTGTCAAGTACTTAAGTGATGATCATTCCCAAAGATGTTATTTCTATATACATGAGTTCTAAGATCGAACCCAAGATCATATGTTTAAAAGATCCAAACTCTTTTTACTTGGATCAACATACATTGATATTTTCTTTACATATGATAAATAATAGTTAATATTTAATAATTAATATCATTAATTTCCTTCAAGGCAATTTTACTAATCTATACATACATAATATTTATTGTCATTAATTTATTTCTTCTTTGCATTTGATAAATAATAGTTAATGTTTGATTATTGGAATCATTGATGCTCTCAAGGAAATCTTACTAATACTAATACAAATATATATAGATAGATTTTTCTTATTTTAGAATTTTATTAATAATTTATAACTCAATTTTGATTATATAATCAATATTTAATAATATATAGTAACATTAATTGTTTCTTTATATTTGATAAATAATAATTAATATTTAATAATTAATATCACGAGTTCATATAACCCACTGATGGTTGGAGATATTATGTAAATACATGTATCTATATATTAATGTATAGAGGCTAAAAGAGTAATATAATTATGTTTAAATTCATGCACAGTATTTCTATAGGGAAAATTAATGGGAATGACCACTAATGATACAAAATTAACGAAAATGACCAATTAACCATTCAGACTAGTTAATTAGTCATTTTGAATGTCATTGATATATGTTATAGGAATGATTATTGATCCTTCACATTTAATTTTGTATTGTTAATCGCCATTCCCGTTAATTTTACCATTTCTATATTCATATAATATACATATATTCATGAGTGGATAATGATTTGAATATATATATATATATATATATATATATATATATATATATATTCTTTTGTAAATACATGTATCTAGAGATAGACTCAATGAGTAAGTCATTCATGTATAAATTCCTGCACAAGATTTCTATATTCATACAATCCATTAATGGGTGCAAATTTGGTGTAAATATACAATTTTGTGCAAATATATGTATCTATTAATGAGCAGAAATTCAAAGTGCAAGTAAATTATGTATGAATTTATGCATGAGATTTTTGTATTCATATAATCTATTAATGAGTGAAGATTTTGTGTAAAAATATGATTTTTTTTGTTAAATACATGTATATATTATTAAGCAGAGAGTTAAGAGTAAGTCAATCATGTATGAGTTCATGCATAAGATTTCATACATTATTCTAATCTTAATGCGTAGAGATTTAAAGGGTAGTGAGGATTTGCTTGATGTGATTAAACAAATAAGTATTCTAATCTTAATGCGTACAATTCTGACTTCTTATTTGATAAACAAATATTTAATATATGATTGAATTAATTTCTTTTGCTCCCAAAAAAGCTAATAATATTTAAAATATTTTAAAAAGGGCGTTTGGATATAAATCTTTTAGTACAAAATAAATTTGTCCAAACATAATTATACTCTTTTAAAGTGTAATATAAGTAAAGTATTCATTTTCAAAATTTAATAATTATATAACTTAATTTTGTTTTGTTTATTTTTGACAATATTTGGGTACTCTTCTAATTAAAGTTTTTATGTATAATTTAATGTTAGCATGTAATTTGAGTAAATAGAGCAAAAAATGTTCATCATAATTTATTTTGACTTGTTAATTAACTATTTTAAAAGACATGAAAAATCCATACTTCCTCTGTTTTAAAATATTTGTTGTTTTAGAAAAAAAATTATTTCATTTTATATGTCACTTTAGAAAATCAAGAAAACATTAATTTTTTCTTTAACTTTATTCTTTTTTTTTGGTATTTCCATTAAATAGAATAAGAGAGAACATTAATAGAGTAAAAGAGTAATTTAATCAAATATAGTTATATTTTCCAAAAATTGAAACTATGTAATAACTTTTTTAATCATTGTGTAAAAACTTTAAACAACAGATATTTTAAAACCAAGGAAGTATTATTTTTACTTTATAATTTTATATATAACTTTCTAACTTGATATTAGTTATATTTTGATATCTTAGATTTTAAACAAAGTATATGTATATAAAATTCCCGGTAAAAAAACTATATGTCTATAAAATTCATAATTAATAATGTCATTAATTCTTGTCAATTATTTTACATTTGATTTAATAATTAATAAGATTATTAATTACATTTCAAGGTAATTCTATACATGCATATAGATATAGATAGATAATAGATGGTTGCCACAACTTTATTATTATCAATGTTTTAAAAATTGAACCATAGATTAAACTGGTGAGACTTCCAAGTCATTGTTTGATTTGTTCAGCAGATTAAACTTATGATTGACTTGTGATTTTAAACATGGTTGAATCAAATGATGTTCGAATTAGAGACATAACCAATTTACCGTCTGATTGTTTCAACTAGCCGATTCGATCTAATTTTTAAAACATCAATTATTACATCATAAATATTTACTTATTTGTAACAAAATTTAGAAAAAAAAACACATAAATTTGTAAAACTTCACCATGCATAATTTAACATGATCATGAAGGATAATATAAATATTTACTTATTTGTAACAAGAGTTAGAAAAAAAACACATAAATTTGTAAAACTTCACCTTTCATAATTTAACATGATCATGATCAAATTAAGGATAAAGCAATTGACAATCCTCCTTAATAATTCATAATTAATTGGAAATTTTTTATTTTTCCTCAAATAAGTAATTATTTATTTCAATCAACATTCAATTAATTTCATTCCTTATATCCATTAGTAATAAACGATTTTTTACTTGTCTTTTTCTTTTGGGTACCTTTCTGCTCCTTTAGCTATTATCTTTGAACTAATTTTAAAATATATTAGCATTTTGTAAATATTGAAAGTTGTAACTGATAATTCAACCTAATAAAAGGTCAGTGAAAATTTTAACGAAGTTTTTTTTATTGTGGTCAGGTGGTGTCCAAGCAAGCTTGCACGTACGTCGACTAATTCACATTTTCAATCTAACTGAAGGCAAATTATTTATGTCAGAAGTAAGGAATTTTCAAAGATATTCCTTATAACTTGAATTAAAAAAAGGAAGGGTAGTCACTGCACATTAATATGTTACAGTAAAATGGTGAGAGAAGTTGGCTATAAATTAAGCCATGTATCTAATGGCTGACCACAACTTCATACTCACAACAAAGACATGCACATACATATTCAAAGTAAGATGCAGGAGAAGAAAATAGTGGCTCTTTTTCATGTCCGTGATGACTTTAGGCCTATTGGTAACGACATTCAGTGCAAGCCAAATTGAGGACATAGCATGCTCTGAAGCTATACCATATTTGATTCCCTGCCAACCATATTTGGTCAGTTCTGGCCCTAGAGAACCATCTGTTGCTTGTTGCACTGGAGCAACTACAGTGTTTCAAAGGGCCAACACAACTCAAGTTCGCAAGGATATATGCAATTGTTTAAAAAATGTCGCTGCCCAAATTGGTACTATTGATCCTGAGAGAGCCAAACAACTTCCTCAACTCTGCAAAATTAGTCTTTCATTTCCTATTGACCCTAAAGTGGATTGCAGCACGTAAATCTCTCTCTCTCTCTCTATGTCTCCCACTCTCGCACACCTACACATTAAATTTTAATTATATTAATATTCTTAACTTTGCATCCATTATGTGCAGGATTCCATGATGCTTCTAGAACGGGGGATCACAAAAAATCCTGAACAACTATTAATAATATAGTTCAAATAAGTATACACGATGCAAAATTTTGTATAACTGCTTCAAACTCTGTATGTCTTCACAAATTGAGATATGGAACAAAGAGTTATCTATTTTCAGTTTCATACTCTACTAACATCTAACTGTTTCTGTCATAAAAGCAAACAAAAAAAAAAAATGTAAACAAAGCCTGACTCCAATGTATGTAAATTCAAAGAATGTAAATTTAACCAACCCAACCAACAAAATGTGATTCCAATATGTATATAGCTTTCTATTTTTTTTTTTTTTGGAACTTATATTTCATGAGCCCAATCATTGAGTCATGTGATATTATTGTGACAATCTTGCATACCCAGTCATAAATAAATCAGAAAATCATTTAAGTCTAATACAATAATTGACATATACTTATATTTTAAGAACATACACGTTAAAATAAAGGGTTGCAATAAAATATGAATAAATTTTAAATTCTTGCACTCAACATTAACCAATGATTTTATTTGAATATGATAGTTTATGAACACTTATTTTTCAAGATGAGTCAATTTTTTAAAGAAAGAATATTTTACTTGTTTGGAAATTTTAATTTACTTCCAAATATACATAAATGCCAGTTTTGAATCTTTTACTAAGTGATTCCTTTGTCTATCTATATTGAGCCATTTCAATGGTAATATGTGTAGGATTGTAATATTTATAGTGAAAATTCGTGCTCTTGGTCATCAATCAAAGTTTAGTGGTTTCATTTTGAGAAATTAATTTCACTACTAGTAAGCATTCCTATTGCCGTAGCAGTAACCACCTTGCAAGTGCATTCTAACTCGATGATAATGAAATTGCATGTGTTCCTTTGATCTGTTAGCAATATCATGTATGATAGTATATTAATTTGACAGCACACATGCAAACTTATTAATGCCTATAATAAGTGACACTAATCAATATAATTTATACAACCTTGATTAATTTCAATGCCTCTTTGAACTTCTTTTGTTCAATTTTACAAAATATATTGCCTTTGGATTTTAACAAACTTTTTAGCTAGAAATATCACTAGAATGTGTCTTCATCGAATCCCATAAATGTGTTTAGTATTCACTACTTTTTAAGTTGAAATGGGCAGTGACAATAAAATTATCTCGATGATTGCAACATCTTTCTATAAAATAAATTGATTAAAATATATATATATATATATATATATATATATATATATATATATATATATATATATATATAATACTAATAATAATAACAAACAATATAAATAAATTTAGAATTGGAATAAATTTGTGAATATAATGTAAAGATCAAATAAATTAGAAAATAAATATATGCAGATTTTTAAAAAAGATAAATTAAGAAAATAATTAAAATTAAGTGTGTAGAAATTTTCAGAATTTTGAAATAAAAAATTAAAAGAGTACACTTAGGAAACTCCTAAGTGATAAGAAAACTTGTATAAAAATTTATATTAAAATGACCTATTTTATGGATAAAGTTTAATCACGTATTTGATGATAACTATAATATTTTGGGGAAATAATTAAAGAAATTATCTAAACAGTACCGACGAGTATTGGTCCGAGTGGAAGTGGTTTGAATCTCTTAAGCATGTGGTCTTGAGTTCGATCTTAAGATTTATATATATGAAAATAACACCATTGAAATAGGTCTCTACTTAGGCGCCTAACCCCTAAGACATTAGTAGTTAGCATATTAGACAATTAATTGGAAGCCAACTAAATTGATCAGCACGTTGAATGCCTATAAATAGCCACTTGCCTTCTTTCTTTTTTCTTCATCCTTTCAACTAAACCCATCCGATACTGAAACATTGAATCAATCAAAAACTCCAACCTCAACCTTCTTTTTTCTCAACCAAAGTCTATCAAAGGTAGAAAAGAAATCAGCCCCTTCTTATTTTCGTTTTCCTATCATACTTTCTACGTGACTATGGACTAACCTTCTTCCTCCATATTTAAGGTTTTCATTTTATTTTTTTGTGAGCTTAAAGCTCTAATTTTTCTGGACTAGTGGAGATATTCTTAAGAGTCTCACATTGTCTGCTTCAATCTTTTAAGTGTGATTTATATATTTGTTGAGTCACTTCACTTAACGCTAATTGATTTTAGGTTAGTTTTCAAATTCAAGTTGGTTTCTTCTATACCCACTTGAATTTGAGGGGGGATGTTAGCTGTTAATTATAATTGAGAAATCACGATTGATTTTAGGGATGATTGTGATTGATTTAGTACATAATTATATTTTATTATTTTTCTTTTCTGTACAACAACCTTCTTCTATAAATAGAGGCTAATCTTCCTGTATATATTCATTCAGAAATATACACAAATTCAATATTTGTCTCCCTATTTCTGTTTCTATCATAGTATCAAAGTCATAGTATCCACATTGAGGAGAATTTCTAACTTGGTATTAGAGTCAAGATCTCATCTTTATCGCCTACTTCGCTAGGCTTCTCCGGCCTACTTCACTAAACTCGTCTGTTCCGTCCAGGCATCTGTGGAAGGGAGTGTTAAGAGTCTCACATCGCATGCCTCAATCTTTCGGGTGCAGTTTATATATCTGTTAGGTCAATCCACTTAACGTCGATTGGTTTTAGGTTGGAATCTTACAGATCTCTTATGAATCTCTCCATGGGAGAATTGAATATTGATTGTTCTTAAGTTTTGGACCATGGATGAAGATTCTGACTATGATAGAACCTTAAGAGATATGATTTTTGCTATATTCAGAGATCAAGCTTTGAGTATTTTTTTTAATCTCCTTCTCTACTACTCACGGTTTTGGGTTATAGAGGGTGCACATGGGGTTATCTTGTTATTCTCTTCATTTTTCCTCTCTGTTGTTGTTGAGACCGTGATCGCGATGAAAAATAGCAACTTGTAGGATTTTAAGAAATGGAAATGGAGTCGCCACCAATTTTATTTAAATTAGGAAAAATTAAAAAATATTTATTAAAAAATAGTCTTTGAAATTAGATTAGATTCGGGAGTCAGTTATGTATAAGGAATGGTGGAAACTTAATCCCACAACACCCCTAACACAACTGTCTTAAGACGGTACCTTAAGTCAATTGTATAAAATTTAATAATCTCAAAATATATTTATTTTAATCCTCTTAAAAACATTTTATATATTTTTTTAATAAAAAAATATAAAAACCAAATTGTGAAATTTTGATTTTTGGCTTGACAGAACAGAGATTCTACTTTTATATATCCCCAGGTGCAATGAGAAACTCAAAGTAACGTAATTCTCTAGAAAACAAGTGTGGGTTAATTAATTTTAATTAAAAAAAGTAATTTAATTTTTAATTTTTGAAAATATGAATTAACAAGTCGCAACTCAATTAACATATTAAGGTTTGAATGAGTGGAGTTCGGTGTCACGCTAAAGACGTCACCAGGTAAATCATCAAGTTGACATAACTCAAATAATTCTACTTTATTTTTTTCTAAAAAATGGGTTCAATTATTTTATTATTTGTATTTTTCATTTTTATCAATTTTTTTATTTTCGTTTTTCATCATTTTTTTATTTTTTTTAACTTTCTTAAAAAAAACAAAAAAAAAACTTCAGCCAGCTAACTAAAAGAAATTTAACCTACTAAACCCATTTTTCCACTAACCTAAACAAACAAACCAACAACAGAAAAAGGAGAGACTTTTAGTCTCTGGAACACGAAGCAGAGGAAAATAAAAGGGAGGTGCCAACCACTCAGCGCAGGGATGAAGGCATGGAGGACGGTGGCAGCTTCGGTTGTGTACGTGGAATGAAAATGTGAGTGTATGGGAGTGAAAATGTAAGCTACGTGAGTGGGTGTGTGTGTATAGCAGTGCAGGTGGGAAAGTGAAAAAAGTGTGTGGGGAGCAAATCAACATTGTCCCCTTGTAGTGTGTTCATGTGTTCTGCAGTGCATGGCCAAAAATAGGAAAAAAAACAAAGGCTAAGAGAAAGAAAAGCTGATTTTCACTCAAAAAGGAAAACAACCAAGCATCAAGTTTTTACGTTACTTTTTTTGTTTTGTTTTTTGTTTTGTTTTGTTTTTTTGTTTTGTTTTTGTTTTGTTTTTTGTTTTTTTAGGCTAAGGAGGGCTTATGTGTTTGGGTTAAGAAAAAAAAAAAGGACCAACAATGTGGAGTTGAATTATGTAAATTTTTATTTATTTCTTTCTTTTTTTAATATTTTTTTTAGAGGCCGGTCAAAATTTAATGTTCACAGTTGCCCACATTTATGAGGCAGGGATTTGGCTTTATTCTTCTACTTCCTTCCTTTGTATTGTCGTGGTTTATTGTAGTTATTCGCTTGTTCTCTGTAATCTATGGTTATGAGGGGCACATGGGTGTATAAGGGGCTCTACTCAAAGTGAGTAGTTTGGGCTACTGTACATATTTCTTTCATTCCACTGTTCTTTCTATTTGATTATTAATTTACTAGAATTTTAATGAATTTAAAATGAATCTATGAATTGTGGAAAAACCAAGAACTAATGAGTAAATTTTCTATTGAGAAATTTATTCTCACACTTTTTCCACAGTATTTCAAATAGTAAAGATGCAGATGTTCTGCATGGTCATAGAAATTTTTTTTAGTATATCTATATTCCTGAGCTTGAGGGTTATGTGAGAATGATCATTTGGATGAACACCTATATAGAGGATGTTGAATTTTAATTCAAATATATATATGTTATGTGGATTAGTATTATTCAATAATTAAAATAATGTTTAAATCATTAATATATATTAATTATGGAATTATGTTTTATAATATAGTACTTGGTCAATTTATGAATATTGTAATTGGGCTTTTGTTATGAGTAGTCCGTGATGGGTTTGAACTGTTCATTTAGTAGCTCGTTGAGCAGTTCCTACTCTCATATGGTAAGTTAAAAACTGCTTTCCCATTAGATAGTTTTTAGTATGCATAGAAAATCTACTAGGATTGAGGGCAGTTTCTCTTACACACGTGAATTCTTCTTGATCCTTTTACTGAACGACAATGAATTGTGGAATCATGTCAGGTACACATCATTGATCTATTTCTTGAATACAATATGTTTAATATGCTATAATCTTGTATCTATAATTGATCTAGATTTATAGAATTGATGAAATAAATCCTTCAATTGATATCAGAGCTTGATTAGATACAGATTATGACTACTATATTTTCTTTTCCATAATTAAATCATAAATTCTTATACTCTGATGTATGAACCTTAATTGTGTAATTTGGGATTTTAATTATGTCTACGATTTCACTTTATGCCTTGAAAGCAGTGTTTTGTTTATAATTTTTTTTTCCCTTGAAAGCATTGTACTCGGTTCGGTTGCACTGTTTTGTAAAAATGATTCTTGTCTCATCATGGATAAAGAATTTTGAACTCTTTTTGTTGGGTTGAAACCGAACCTGCTTAATCTGGATTGCTGGACTTTGGATGTTTTTCTTTTCTTTTCTTTTGCTGTGATAAAGCTTTAGTTTTTATTCAAAGTGAAACAATAAAATTTTTTTTTGATAGAGCAACACTACAACGGAGGTGTAGTTGGACGTGAGAACGTGTTTCAATACTTGGTTTTGAACGTGGCTTTATTGGTTTTGCAAGCTAAAGAACGTAGCACTATGCTTTATTGACTTATTGCCAGGTGTTTTTCTGTCTTATATGTTAAGTTTGTGATTTTCATTTCTTTTGTCAAAACTGCTTGAACACTAATATGTGCGAATGTAATAATGTGTTCACTAAAGATAATGTGAAATTTTATTTTCACTAATGTTTATGAAGTATCTATATCTTAGAATTAAATGTATAATATATTTGTTAATCATCAAAGTGATCAAATATTTAAGTTAATTTAATTCTAAATTGTTAATAATTTGTATAACTGTGAACTCACATGTTGTGGGTACAATTGTACAAATTTTGTGAGTTGAATGATTAAATTTTTTTTGTCATAATTTTTATTGCATTACTAGTAATTACACTCTATCGGTGTGTTGTTATTAATGTAATTTGTTATTATACAATGTGCTATTAGATTTATGCTTATGTCAATTATTTTTTGAGTACCCTATCGGTATTAGAAATTTTAGTGATATAAGATTTGTGCATTGTATTATTATATTTCTTATTTATTATGGTTCGGGACCCTTAGGTGGGATCATGATAAGTAAGAAATTTTCTAAAAGACTTGTTTGATTTAGCATACGGAACCATCTAATTCTCTTATTGTATGATAACATTGTGCATATTAAATGTTTCCTTTTGTTGTTTTCATACCAGCCTCTTTGCCTATGCAATTGACTTCTATCAAAACTTTGAATGGGACTAATTTTGAGGATTGGAAAGAATTTCTGGATCTTTATTTGGCTATCACTAATATGAACTTGGCTTTAAGAGAAGAAGAGTCTGCTGCTCTTACTACTGAGTCCACTGCTGCTGAAAAGGCTTCTCGTGAAAAATGGGAGCACTCAAACAGGGTGTGCCTTAAGGTGATGAAATATACTATGGAGAAGTCAATTAGACAGAGCATTCCAGACAGCGAGAATGCTAGGGAATTTCTGAAATCTGTTAGTGAGAAATTCACGACTTTTGATAAAGCTCAGAAGGGTCAATATCTTTCTTTGATTGAGAAGACTAAATATGATGGTATTAGTGGAGTTCGTGAGCACATCATGAAGTTAGTGCACTATTTTAATAAACTAAAATCTCTCAAGGTTGATCTTGGTGAGAGTTATCTGATCTGGCAAGTTCTGGATTCACTCTCTTCCCAATTTGATGTTCTGAAGACCTCTTATAACACTCAGAAAAACGAGTGGACTGTTGATGAAATGATTAATATTGTCTCTCAAGAAGAGGATTTTATAAGGAATTGGAAATCACATAATGTTCAGTTTGTTGCTTCTACTTCTGGTACTAAAAATGAAAAAAAAAGGTTACAAATGCAAGTTTCAACATGCTAAGAAGAAAAGGAGTAAAATATCTCAACACCTAGAACCTAAGAAGAATTTCTTCAAGCCTAACAAGAATTTCTTCAAGGAAAACTGCAAGTATTGCAAGAAGTATGGTCATAAAGTGGATGATTGTTATATTCTCAAGAAGAAACTTGAAAAGCAAGGTACACTCCTAGGTTTAACTTGTTTTGAATCAAATGTGATTGATGCTACTCCCAATACTTGGTGGTTAATTTGACTTAGGTGCATCTATTCACGTTGTGAATTCTTTACAGGGGTTCACAAGCTTGAGAAGCCAAGTAATGTTGAATCCAAGATCATTGTGGGAGATGGAGCTAGAGTATTAGTGGAAGAAATAGGAGTAGTTACCTTGTATTTACCTTCTGGACATACTTTATTGTTGAAAGATGCTATTTATGTACCTTCCATGAGAATGAATTTAATTTCAGTTTCAGCTTTGGATAGATATGGCTACTCTTTTGAATTTGGTAATGAAAAAGTTGTTGTTTGTTTCAATCTATTGCCATTGGTTTCGGAGTTTTGTGTGATGGGCTATATATGCTGAATTTGAATGATATGTCTATTAACTCTATTGTTGGAAGTAAGCGTAGCAGGACTGATGAGAGTTCTTCTATGCTATGGCATAGACGTTTGGGGCATATCTCTAGGCCCCGGATTGAAAGACTGATTAGGGAAGGTGTTCTTCATAACCTTGACTTCTCTGATTTCGACACTTGCGTAGATTGTGTTAAAGGCAAGTTCACTGCCAAAACTAGGAATAAATGAGCAAACAGGTGTGATGATGTGCTACAGTTGATTCACACAGATATGTGTGGACCCATTACACCCACTGCTATGGGTGGATATAGGTATTTTATTATCTTCATAGATGATTTCTTCAGATTCAGTTGGATAAATCTTCTTCAAGAAAAATCTGGTTCTTTGGATGCCTTCAGATCCTTCAAGGCTGCTGTTGAATTGAAGACAAGCAAGAAGATCAAATATGTGAGGTCTGACAGAAGAGGTAAGTATTATGGCAGATATGATGAAACTGGAAGAAATCCAAGACCATTCGCTAGATTTCTCAATGAATGTGGAATTGAAGCTCAATATACTATGCCTGGTACTCCTGAGCAGAATGGAGTTGCAGAGAGACGTAACCGCACACTTATGGATATGGTGAGATGCATGTTGAGTCATTCGTCATTGCCAGAATTTCTTTGGGGAGATGCTTTGAAGTCTGCTGTGTACATTCTTAATCAAGTACCCAACAAGTTGTACCAAAAACTCCCTATGAGCTGATGACTGGAAGGAAGCCGAGTTTGAAACACTTTCATGTGTGGGGTTGTAAGGCAGAAGTTAGACCTTATAATCCTCAGCAGAAGAAGCTTGATCTTAAGACTGTTAGTGGCTTCTTCATTAGCTACTGCGTGGGCTCCAGAGGTTGTAGATTCTATTATCATTCTCACTCCATGCAAGTCATCGAGTCTGACTGAGCAATATCCTTTGAGGATGATTTGGATAGTGGGAGCCATACATCACAACCAGTCGCTCTTAAAGAAGATCGGACCGTAGTTCCTATACCGGTTGTTTCACTTTCTGCAGATATCATGGTTCCAGTAAATCATAATGATGATCAGGCTCTTCGAGGAGAAGATGATGTAGTGGCACCACCAGCTAATGAACAGGAACCAGATGACATTGCTGAAGTAGTCTCATTAAGACGATCTCAGAGAGTACGCAGGCATTCTATACAAGATGACTATGTAGTGTATCTTCAGGAGCACGAGTTTGATCTCCATGATGACGACGATCTTATAACTTTTAAGGAGGCAATCTCTAGCTCTTATGCTTCTAATTGGCTAAATGCTATGCATGATGAATTGTCTTCTATATCTCATAATACTGTTTGGGATCTCGTGGAGTTGCCAGTTGGTTGCAAACCCGTTAGGTGCAAATGGGTTTTCAAAACTAAGCATAGTCCAGATGGTAGAGTTGAGAGGTACAAAGCTAGACTAGTAGCAAAAGGCTATAGTCAAAGAGAAGGCATTGATTATAAGGAGATTTTCTCACCGGTCTCTACAAAAGATGCATTTCGAGTTGTTATGGTTTTGGTAGCTCGCTTTGATTTAGAACTTCACCAGATGGACGTGAAGACAACTTTTTTGAATGGAGATCTAGCCGAGGATGTTTATATGGTTCAGCTTCATGGTTTTGTTGAAACAGGTAAGGAGCATTTGGTTTGTAGACTTAAAAAGTCCATTTATGGACTGAAACAGACAATGGTATTTGAAATTTGATTAGGTTGTCACTTCTTTTGGCTTTAAAGAAAATACCTCAGATCAGTGCATTTATTTGAAGACTAGTGGGAGCAATTTTATAATTCTTATTCTATATGTCAACGATATTCTTCTTGCTAGCAGCTGCGTTAAACTTTTGAGTGAAACAAAGCGATGTTTAACTTTGATATGAAGGAGTGATTCGGTTGTTTTAGGCAGCAACCGTGATAGGTCACATGACATTCTTGGATTGTCTCAGAGAGGATATATTGAAAAGATCCTCAAGCGATTTAACATGCATTCTTGCTCCTCATGTGCTGCACCTGTTCAAAAAGATGATAAACTCTCTAAATCCCAATGTCCTCAAAATGATATAGAGATAGTTGAAATGGAAAAGGTCCGCTCAAGTTTGTACTAATCCCGATATTGCTTTTGCTGTTAATGCTTTAGGGAGATACTTAAGCAACCCAGGTTTGGGTCATTGGAAAGCCGTGAAAAAGGTCATGAGATATTTACAAGAAACCAAGGATTATTTGTTGACTTATAAGAATCTGATCAACTTCAGGTCATTGGTTATTATGATTCTGATTTCGCAGGTTGTCCTGACGACCGAAAGTCTACTTCCGGCTCTACTTTTATGATGGAGGGAGGAGCTATCTCTTGGAAGAGTGTCAAACAAACTCGTATAGCTACTTCTACCATGGAGGCAGAGTATGTCGCTTGCTATGAGGCTACTTGTCAAGCATGTGGCTAAAAAACTTAATCTCTGGCTTTCATATTGTTGAAAGTATATCTAGGCTACTTGTGATATATTACGACAATACTGCTACTGTGCATTTCTCTCAAAACAACAGAAGCTCCTCTCGCTCAAAGCATTTTGATATTAAATATCTTTTTGTTAGGAGAAAATTCTAGAGTTTCAGACTCAAATTGAGCATCTTGCTACGGAGAACATGTTAGCAGATCCACTAATTAAAGGCTTAACCGTTGGAGTTTTTCAGAATCATGTAGCTCATATGGGTTTAGTTAAGTCTTTTGATGTTTTGGGTTAGTGGGAGTCTGAAATTTTATATTTACTTATTGTCATTCTTATGAGATATGTATGAGATGACGTCACTTTTATTATCATATCTCTTATAGCATTTTCAGATGCTTGGACCATTCTTAGATTACATATTTCTCTTAATTAATTATGTTTTTCCATATTCATTATTCTTTATATGAAATATGAGCGTTTAACATGTATGATCTACTTCCCTATCGGATACTATTTCTGCAAAGTTAAGCTTATATTTCTTAGACTGTTGGTTGACATATGCTTTGACCATAGTTGGTATTCTAGTCTTAATGATTCTTGTATTTTAATGATTGACTAATGCTATCTAAGTGGGAGAATTGTTGAATTTTAATTCAAATATATATATGTTATGTGGATTAGAATTATTCAATAATTAAAATAATGTTTAAATCATTAATATATATTAATTATGAAATTATGTTTTATAATATAGCACTTGGTTAATTTATAAATATTGTAATTGGACTTTTGTTGTGAGTAGCCCATGATGAGTTTAGGTTGTTCATTTAGTAGCCCGTTGAGAAGTCCCTACTCTCATCTAGTAAGTTATAAACTGCTTTTCCATAAGGTAGTTTTTAGTACGCACAAAAAATCTATCAAGATTGAGGGCAATTTCTCTCACACACATGAATTCTTCTTGATCCTTTCACTGAACGACAATGGATTGTGGAATCATATCAGGTACACATTATTGATCTATTTCTTAAACACAATATGTTTAATATGCTATAATCTTATATCTATAATTGATCTAGATTTATAGAATTGGTAAAATAATCCTTCAGAGGAAGCTATGCAGGAGAGTAGCTAGACTAGTAGTAGTTGTAACACCCATGATGTACTAACATGTTTATTTTGTAGCACCTTAAGAGACTAGCATGAGTCCTACCTTTTGAGTAGCATGTAAATTTAGTACTACTAGGTGTTGTTGACTTTGGGAATGGGTGCTATTACATTATATGTTGATAAAACTAAATGGAAAAATAGTATGTAGTCCTCTTAAACTTTAACTTTTTTTTATAAATTATTACCATGAATTTTAATTTTTTTAATTAGTCTCTAAACTTTAATTAATGTTTTAATAGGTCTTTTTGTTTAATTTGTATCTGTTAATTCATTAATGATGATATTGTATAACAACATCTTAACATTTTCAAGACTGTTTATAAATTAAATTTTAATAAATAAATTAATAAAAAATTCTTAGTTAATGTTAATACAAATAAAATGATATTATGCAATATTATCGTTAATGAATTAATAGATCTAAATTAAACATAAAGATTTCTTGTGACATTAATTAAAGTTTAAGAACTAATTGAGAAGATTTTAAAGTTCGTAATAGTAATTTACAAAATGATCAAAATTTAGGGAGTCTCTCTATACTCTTTTCCCAAACTAAATTAAATGCAGTGACTAATAGGTATAATTGGGACATGATATAAGTGGTTATGTATATTAATATGAAAGTATGTCCATTTTATACTTCTTGTGTTTAGTTAGTTAATTATATAATGTACATAAATCTTCATATCAAATCACCTAAGAGTAGCATCACGATGAAATGAACCTTATAATATGTGTATACATTAAAATTAGCCATAGTGAGCGTGCTTGTTGTCACGTTAATATTCCAAGTGCTTTCATATTAAAAGAACCTAAATTAACTACATGGTTTGTTGAGAGCCTAAGAAAAAAATAATAATCAAATGATACTTAATGATTTATCTATTTATTGGGCAGAGGAAAATATGCTTCAACAGCGTAATCATGGGATGACAAATTGTGAGGAATTCTCACTTCTCTTCTAGTTAGAATTTGTATGATAGTTAAATAAATTGATATCTTCAAATAAAAATATATAAAATAAATCTTAACGTGTATAGATAGGACGTTATAATGATCAAAACTATTGTATACAATATTTGTTAATTCTATGAGTTCTATTAAAAAAAAATCTCCAAAATATTTTTCAGTAGTCAATACTGATCATTCATCAATTGAAAATAAGTTTATCATAGGAGCATTATCTTCACATTGGATTGCAAAGAAATATTAGAATCCTAAAATCTTTTATTTTACATTTTTTTTTGAAAAAAAGCTTAGGCTTCTCGAACATTTAAATTCCGTAGGTGAGTTCTAAGGTAATTCCAACAATCCCTTTAAAAATATGAATGTTCAACAAAGCAATTTTCCCTTTTAGCTTGCCATCTTCCTATAATTTTTTTTCTACAAAGCTGAGTAACCATGCTTAGTTTCACTAAATACAAAATATATAATCAAGCAAATAAATCATATTATATTATACCCACACTTGACTAAAAAGGCCAATACAAATAAAGGTTTTGAATATAATGAAAAAAAACCAAACCACAGAAAGTGGTGCTAATTAGAATGAGTGTAATTTGTAATAACAGATAACAAGAATGATGGTTTCCCTTCACATTTTTGCTTCCATCTCGTTACTAGCACAACAAATGTTATATCATGTCCGTGAGCTTTAGAATCATTTTAATTTCTAACTTCATTTCTCTTGATTTTGGTTGAGACACAAAACTTAAGTCCAAATTGTCTTAGTGCTAAGGAAAGGTATCATATGAGCTCTCCCTAATTGTAGCCAAAGTACCCAAGGATGAACAACTGAATTAGTTGTTGCTTCTAGAGAGAAAGTTTTAGTTCTACGATTGTTTAAGGGTACAGGTGACATTGGCTCACCTAGCCAGACAAAAGCTAGAATAATATTTTTGCTTGCTAAATGATTACGATCTTCATAGATGAAATAGTTATTAACATTGGTAGCCATCAACACGAGTGTTAGAAAGAATGAGCCCTGTCCAAACAAATGTGAAGGAGATGGAGTGGGAATCGACTACCTTCACTTTGTTTTCAAATGTGAGAGGCAAGGTTAATTTTCTTTCATCTGAATATTTTTCTAATTCCGTTTTGAAGAGTTCATACGTAATTTTGTATACTAAGAACAAACCTACTGTATTTTAAAATTTATCAAAAGAAAACGCAGATGACATAAGAACAAAAACATTGCACGTCAGCTGTCCGTTAATTAAGTTAAGACTAATTGATTGAAACCCTTGACAAAAATTAAAAGGAATAGGTCTTGAAATGACTTGTACAAGTACAAGTTAACATTTACTATGAATTTCTTTAATCAAAATATGAAAATAAAAGTTATTTATTTATGTGTAAATCTTTTAAAAGATAATTATACAATATCTATTGAATTTGTATCACCGCCCAATGATCAACATTATTATTAATGAAATTCAAAACAGCAGTGCGTCTATTCACACTCATTATTGCCTGTTTGTAATCCATACTAACTATTTCTGATTAGAAATATTTAATTTCTCAAAGTTTAAATAATTTCGGATTCCAATAAGGAGAAAACTTAGGTAAAGTTCTTTAGGTACTTGTGATGCTTATTTCCAATAGAAATATGACATGTGTTTTATTTTTTAGTTACTTAATTATTATTTTCAAAATTTTCATTAATGAGTTATAGAAAAATATACACATGTCATGTTTTTATTGGAGACAAGCACCACAAGCACATAAGGAACTTTATGTAAGTTTTGTCCTTCCAGTAATACTTTAATCATAAACATTCTTATTTATTAATTACTAAGAACCAAATTTTAAATTATCTTTCAGTTTAGTACCTTTGTTAGTCCTTTGAGTATGACCAATTAATCAATTTGAAAATATATTAGTTTTTTAGTGCAAAGTAAG
Organism: Ormosia semicastrata; assembly: GCA_029884595.1. Lineage (NCBI taxonomy): Eukaryota > Viridiplantae > Streptophyta > Magnoliopsida > Fabales > Fabaceae > Ormosia > Ormosia semicastrata. The sequence goes on from JAQQTO010000052.1 coordinate 13,644,371, forward strand.
AACTGAGAAGTTAATTTTATAAAGTGTGATTTACCAATATAACAATCTTTCCATACAAGACATTTTATTAAAACAATGTAAAAACCAAACAATCTTGCACAAATTAACCGCATTACCCTTGCATACTAAATGCAGCTATTTACTCGAAACACTGAAAAGAAGAATAATCTCAACAAATTAATATGTTTTCGTCAATTGAGATAAAGTTTTATTTTTAACTAGCTATCTTACCCTGTGTTGCACAAAGGTTATTTTATAATTTGTATTTATGATTTGTGTTTTTAAAAAATAACTTTATTTTGATTATATGATGTCACTTTTATTTAATAATATTTTTTATTATTTCTTTCAACATATTCATTTGATAATATTAACAAATTTTTACTATTCAATTGTTTATAGTTATAATTTATATTTAAAAAAAGGTTGTTTAGTTTAATAATTATTTTGAATGTCTTAAGCTCATAAAATATACTTTTTTTTCAAATTTAGACAAATAGAATGCTGAAACGTAATTTCAATTTTGTTATGTGTTATCACTTTAATTTAATAATTTTTTCTTAATCATGCTTTCAACTGACCTGGCTAAAAGAGTAGGAAATGCTTTTCGTGCCCTTTTCGAAACATTGAAAGGATTAAAAAAAAGACTGAAAGAAAGAGCAAAAAGAATAATTTTTAGTTTATAAACCAAAAGTTATATGAACATATGGCACAGAGTTTTGTTTTCTCTGCAAGCTCTGATAAGGGAACGAGCTCAGACCGGGAACCACCTGAAGGAGGCGGAGGAGATAAGGATGATAAGGAAAGGAAGTCAAAAATTTCCTTTAAAGATATGGTTATGGGAAATAAGGAAGTTGCAGCCTCTAGACCTAAGATAAACTTGATTAAGGAAAATCTTGCAAGAATAGAGTATGAGGATGGGAACCCATTGAAACCAATGGTACACATCACCGACTCAGTTTTTGAAGGATTACGTGCACCCTGGCAGGATGCTCTCGTGATCAAATTACTAGGCAAAAGTATTGGTTACAATACAATGAAAGAGAGACTTACAAGACTATGGAAGTTAGTTGCTAGTTTGAAATCATGGATATAGGGAATGATTTTTATATAGTGAAGTTTAATATCAAGGTTGATAGATTGAAAGTCATGGAGGAGGGCCCTTGGATGATCTTCGACCACTATCTTACGGTGCAATGTTGGTCATCGGAGTTTGTCTCTCCTACGGCTAAAATAGATAGAACAATGGTTTGGATTCGTTTTCCTGGGCTTAACCTATTTTACTATGATGAGAGCATTCTCATGGCGCTGGCCTCAGCTATGGGAAACCCTATCAAGGTTGATAGAAACACTTTGGATGTGCAGAGAGGCCGTTTTGTAAGAGCTTGCATGGAAGTTGATCTCAACAAACCGATTGTGGTTAAAGTTTGGCTATATGGTCACTGGTATCGTGTAGAGTATGAAGGGTTGCATCAAATTTGTACAAACTGTGGCTGCTATGGGCACCTTGCAAGGGACTACAAGAAAAAGGTTGCTTAGGCTAGTATCATTGCTAATGAAAATACCACCTTAACTGCAGCCCCAGCGATGGCGGTGACCGCCGGGGAGGCCACTTCAATTCAAAATGACGTTGATAATACCAAGGAGCAACACCAGCCGCAATCTACAGGGATCATTGATGAGATGGTTAATGCAGGGATTCAGGATCAATTGTATGGCGATTGGCTAATAGTGAAAAGGAAAAAGATAAATTCTCGCACATCCAATAATGTCAAAGATCCTAATGCCGTTAAAGGAAATACAGTTACAACCAATAAAGGAAAGAAGGAAAAATCCCATGCAGTTGGGGATATGTCCAAAACTCTTGGGAAATCTAATATTCACATCAACGTTTCTGGTGGTGTGCCCATGGCTTCCAAAGTCTCAACGCCAGGTACTTCTAAAGCCAAATACAAGAGGCCAAGGAAGGATTCAGATATCCCAGTTTAGCAATTATTGAAGAAGGCTCCAGATAATAATAGTGCTCCAATGGACGTAACAAACATTGCAACAAAGACCACTACTATGCAGAGGGAGACTAAGGAACCTATCGTTTATGACCTTGGTAAGGGAGCCAAGTCTACTGTCAAAATGAAAGCGATTTCTGACACTCACTTTGCTTTACTTTCAGATGATCAGGACGATGTTCAAGCCAGTATGGAGACTATTCAAGAGAAGTCTAACTTTTCTCAGTTAGGTGTATGCCAAGATATGGTGCCTGAGACTCAAATTAGTTCAGAGCCAATGGCATCGTAAGTCCTTGAACCCCTGTTTCTCCCCCCTTTTTATGGATTTGTTTAGAGATATCTCAATTATTTCTTAGAATATTCGTGGAGCCTTGGGTCATAATGTCAGGCGCCATGTTCGTGATATTATCATATTACACCATCCTTCTATTTTTCTGGTCTATGAGACTCATGGTGATTTTGCAAAGGTTGAGAAATTATGGTCCTCCTTGGGTTATAATTTGATTTTTATCCAAGGAGATCGGGGTCATTCAGGTGGCATTTGGGTTCTTTCTTGTAGAAATGATCTGACATTTTCTTTGGTTAATAGTATGCATCAGGCAAGTATTTTCTTTATTCAAAAGAACAATGCAACTTGGTTCTGTTCAACTGTTTATGCCTCTCCCATGTATTTTGTTCGATGTAATTTATGGGACCACCTTATTTCGCTCAGAGGTTCTATCGCAAGCCCCTGGCTCTTGCTTGGGGATTTTAATGAGGTCAAGTGTTCTTTGGAGGTGTCTAGTGGTTCTTTTAGCATGGCTCGGGCCAACATGCTCTCCAACATGATGATTGGTTGTGATATTATGGATCCAGACACTGTCAGAGGTTTATTTACTTGGAGGCAAAATACTCAATATGGTGGTCATGTAAGGAAGAAGCTTTATAGGTGTATGACTGATGTTGATTGGAGGTTTTCTTTTCCTCATGCTCTAGTGGAGGTCCTGCCATCTCATGACTCAGATCACAATCCTCTTTTGCTGAGTTGTATGAAATCTCAGAGCAAAAGAGCTAAATTCTTCCACTTTCAAGCTGTCTGGATATCTCACCCCGATTATGAGCCTCTTGTTGAGCAAACTTGGAAAAACTCTGATGGTAATGCAGTGATAAAGCTTGGAGGAATTCAAAGGAAATCTATTATCTTTAATAGGGAAGTCTTTGGGAGCATTTTTAAAAACAAGAAGATCCTTGAGGCCCGTATTAGAGGGGTTCATAGACAGCTAGATATATGCCCTTATTCTGATCTTATCAGGCTTGATAATGAACTTCAATGTGAATATAACAGAATTCTGGCTCAAGAGGAGATGATTTGGTATCAGAAATCAAGGGAAAATGGGTTAAATTTGGTAATAGAGACACCAAATTTTTCCACACTCAAATCATGATTAGAAGAAGAAGAAATAAGGTGACTGGTCTTTTCATTGATGACAAATGGTGCACTGATGAAGATACTCTTAAGAAGGAAGGTCAATCCTTTTTCAGGAACTTGTTTCAAGCCAATGATCCCTGCCACCCGAATAGCTTATAACTTGATGCCATAACTCAGATTAGTAATGATTTACAGTAAGATTTACTTAAGCCAGTATCTATGGAAGAAGTTAAGGAAGCCTTGTTCTTAATGAATTCTTATAAAGCCCCTGGGCCAGATGGATTCCAACCTATTTTCTTCAAGACTTACTAGCATATTGTTGCTCAGGAAGTTTGGGAGTTAGTTTCCCATGCCTTTATTTATGGGACTATAGACCCTAGACTTGTTGAAACTTTGATTGTGCCAATCCCTAAAGTTGTTGATCCTGCAAACTTGAAAGACTTTAGACTCATTAGTCTTTGCAACATTTTACTTAAGATCATTTCAAAAGTCTTGGTCAGGAGAATAAGGCCTCATTTGGACACTTTCATTGGTTCCCTTCAAAGTAGCTTTATTCCTAATCGGGGAATTGCAGATAATGCAATTATTGCTCAGGAAATTATTCATCACATGCACAATAAAAAAGGGAATAAAGGTTATCTTCTCTTCAAAATTGATTTTGAGAATGCTTATGATAGAGTTGATTGGAATTTCCTTAGACTCACTCTTACTGAATTTGGTTTTCCTCATCCTATTATTAGTCTGATCATAATTTGTATCACTTCCTCCTCTCTATCCTTAAAATGGAATAATGAGAAACTTGACAGCTTCACTCCTATAAGAGGCTTGCAGCAGCGTGATACAATGTCTCTATACATTTTTGTTTTGTGTATGGAAAAGTTAGCTTTACTCATTCAAGAGAAGGCCCAAGCTAAGAAATGGTTGCTAGTCAAAATTTCAAAAGAGGGCCCTATAATATCTCATTTGTTCTTTGTTGATGACTACCTGCTGTTTACTCAAGCAAAAACTTCTCAGGCAAAATTAGTTAAAGAAGTTCTTCAGACTTTCTACTAAGCCTCGGGTTTGAAGATCAACATTCAGAAATCTACATTTATTCCTTCTGCTAATGTGCACCATGCAAAAGTTTCCAAGTTTACTTCCATTGTAGATTTTCAGCATACCTATCAGTTAGGCAAGTACTTTGGTTTTCCAATGCTTACTAGAAGAATCAAGAAAACTGAATTTGCTTATATCATTGATAAGATAAATGGTCGCATAGCTGGATGGAAACAGAATCTTCTTAGCAGGGCTGGCCGAGTCACCTTAGCTAGATCAGTTATCACTTCTATGTCAATCTACTCTATGTAGAATCTATGGCTTCCCGCAGGAGTATGTGATTGTATTGATGCTAGTGTCAAGAAATTTATTTAGGGTAGTAAAACATGCCACTGGTGAATTGGGGGACTGTGGTCCATCCTAGGATGAGAGGGGGACTTGGTATTTATAATACAAGGAAGTCCAACATTACTTTATTAGGCAAACATGTTTGGGATCTAATGCATAATAAGAACAAGGTATGGGTGGAGCTGCTATCTATAAAGTATTTAAATGGCTCTCATATTCTACATGCTAAATCAATCATGGGTGCATCTTACATTTGGAGGTCTATAATTAAGGCCCTCAACTGTATCAAATCAGGGTGTAAATTCAGAATTGGCAAAGGAGAGGTTTCAATATGGTATGACAGATGGTTGGATGTAGATTTCCTTTGTAATCTTGTGCCATTTGTCAATATTCAAGATACTCAAATACAGGTGAAAGACTTATACTATAATGGAGAATGACATTTTGAAAGGCTCGCCACTCATATTCCTCCTGATAATCAGCTTCACATTAAGAGTATTTTTGTTGATGGCTTTTCTGATGATGTGGTTATTTGAGGAAACTCTACATCAGGTTCTTATTCTGCAAAATGGGGATATCAATGGCTTGAGAATTCATTAACTTATCAAGCTACTACTTCTGGTAATTGGTCCTGGCTTTGGAAACTCAAAATGCTAGAGAATATCAAACACTTCCTTTGGCTAGTTTTACATAAGTGTTTACTAACCAACTCCTTTAGAGTTGCTAGACACATCTCATCCGATACCTCCTGCCATAGGTGTGGATCTGCTCAAGAAACATTCATTCATACTTTACGTGACTGTCCTATATCTAAAAGAATTTAGGAGACCTTACAAGTTTTTCAGTCTCAGGAATTTTATACAGCTAGCCTGCAGAATTGGTTCAGAATTCATGCCCTTGCTGCCAATGGTTTACTCATTATGGTGACATGTTAGTCTATTTGGAAAGCTAGGAATGCAGAGGTTTTTTCTGATACTCGATGGTAGGATTGGTTTCAAATCAATTACATTCACTTTACAACAAATTTGATTATCTCCTCTTTTAGCCACACTGACAGAAGGTGCACTCATAGGGAGGTTGCTTGGATTCCTCCAACAAGTAACTTCATCAAAATTAATGTTGATGGCAGCTCCTGTGGCAATTCGGGCAGGGCAGGGTTTGGAGGTTGCTTGAGAAACGCCTCTGGAGAGTGGATTTTTGGATTTTCAGGCTCTTGTGGTCATACAACAAACTTAAATGCAAAACTGTTAGCCATCTACCATGGTTTAAGGATAGCTTGGCAAGCAAGGCATCCAGCAGTTATCTTAGAATCCAACTCTAAAACAGCTTTAGAAATGATTACAGGAGGATTTAATCAATTTCATCCTTATGCTCCCTTGGTGAATCACATTCGTAGTATCAAACTCGGACTTGGACTGTTATCTTTCAACACACATTGCGTGAAGGGAATGAATGTGCTGATTGTTTGGCTAAACATGGAGCATCCTCGAATCAAGTGTTTTTAACTTGGCAGCAATGTCCTTCTCAGCTCAGCAGTATTATTCTTGTTGATGCTTTAGGTGTTACCGGGCTTAGAAAGTAGTTGCTGGTGTTTGTTGCCTTTTCTTTCCTCCTGATAAAAAAAAATCATGTTTCAACTTATGCATTTAATTATATTATTAATAATTGTTTCTCACAACAATTTTATACTAATTACAACAATATAATATTGAATATATGAATATATGTTACAAAAAATAATATATAAATACAAAAATGCTATCACTAATATATGATATCTGCAATGATGAGTTTTTGTTTGATGTAATAATATTAAATACTTGATTGAATTAATTTCTGTTGCTTCCAGAAAAGCTAATAATTAAAATATTTCAAACAGAACGTTTCGATATAAATCTTTTAGTACAAAATTAGTCCAAACATAATTATAATATTTTAAAGTTTAATATAAATATTCATATTCATATTCAAAATTTAATAATTTTATAACTTGATATTCTTTTGCTTATTTTTGGAAATATTTGGGTACTCTTCTAATTCAAGTTTGTATGTATAATTTAATGCTTGCATGTAGCCTAAGTATATAGAGCAAAAAATGTTCATTTTAACTTATTTCGACTTGCTAATTAACTATTTTTAAAGAAATGAAAAATTCATACTTCCTCTGTTTCAAAATATATGTTGTTTTAGAGAATGAATTATATTTCATTTTATTTGTCACTTTAAAAAATCAAGAAGGTATTAATTATTTTTTTCTCAAGTTATGCCTTATAACATCACCATGAAAAGTTTTTCAATATTTTTCTATAAGAGTAAATAAAAAGAAAAAATCTTTTAATGATTTAAAAAATTGATAAATAAAAACAATACTAAATCATGATTGTAATATATAAACAAAATAAACAACTCATTACATAAACTTCCCTTGAAGCCTCGTCTACTCACTCTCAATTGTTGTTCATGTGAATCATTAACCACAAATCTTGAAAATTTGGTTCCTTTTTTATTTCAAGATCTCTCTAAAAATAATGTCACATTACATAATATTAATAAATTATTACTTTAATTACCAATTCAAACAAAAATATATTCATACATATTAAATTGTACCGCATCAAAGCAAATAGCTTGAAATTTTTTTCTTCGACATCTATGATTGATGACTTATTATGCTTTATTCTTTTTGTTCCTCTCACTAATGGCCTGCAAATAATAAATATATAAATTAACTAGTCATTTTTTTTCCATGTCATAGCTCATTTATCTATATCTAGAATAAGTTTGTTAACATACCTTATATTCAACGCTTCATAAATAATTTATCAAAAATTCCCAATCATATTCACTTACATCCTTAGGTGTATGCTCTAAAACTTCATCATTTTTTTTAAACCCTTCAAATTAAGTATGAAGTCTTTGTCTATAACTTCGATACTGTCGATTTGCTTGCTCGAAGATAATATCTCTATTGTGTTTTGTATTATCAATATCAAAATATCATAGTTATCCTCATCCATGTCATCCTCATCCCCATCACCAAGTGGCTCATCCTCATGACCGTTGCCTGTAGCTTGTGATCCACAAGTAGATGCATTCAAGCGCTGTAGGATTGTGTTGATTAAGTCTCCTTGTTCCATCACTTGCATATTGAGACTTGCAACCAAACTCCTCATGACTTCCATCTCTGATTGTGAACAACCTTCAATAGATATAGAGGAAGATGATGCATGACAAGCAATATCATTTCCCAAGCCATAGATGTGTTTCTTCTTGCTAATGCCTCCAACAATATTCAAGTAGATGTTGTTGTCAGAGTGAATATCATTAGTCTCCTACCTTGATGGCCGTTGTGAGTCCCTTTCACTAACACATTTTTGGTATTCTCCTGACAAATGCAATTGTTAATAAATATTTATGCTTGCAAATTGACTTAGCCATATATTAAAATTTAATGGTTACACTTATACAGCATTTATACTTACAACAATATTTTTCGCTTTGGTGGAGATCCACTTCCCTTTGAGTATGTGAAGCCATGTGAATAGCTCCCAATTCCGTGGTTCTTCTTCAATTGTTGTTTCTAAAAATATGTAAGGAGAAATAATATTCTGTAAAGACAAGCCTAATTAGCTGGAATCACAAAATTCATAGAAGTTACTAATTTCTTCTTATGAGCTATTGTAAGAATTGAGCCTCTAGTGTGTTTTGACAATGTCACCTCAAATCTTCTATTATGAGTGCTCCTTCTCTTCTTCTCCAACCATTTAGGATCTTCTCGCCATTGCTTCTCTAACTTTTCTCGTACATAAGTTGGAATCCAATTGCCTTCATCCTGATTGTGACGAACCTTGCACATTGCATTCTTAAGTAGTTCAGATCCCTTATTATCGAAGGACTTTTTGATATGTTTATTGATGAACCTTCAAATTTTCATGTTTTTATGGTTCAAATTTTAGATTTTCATCCTCTTTTAATCCCTTCGATTGAGTTTTGTTCTCAAGTTCTAGTATGGTTTTAGCATTTTAAATTATGTTCTTATTACATGTTTTATGTGTTTTTGTTAGGGAATTACTCATGAAAGAAGACTGGACACTTGCACGATGAAGAAAAATTGAAAATTTACATTCTGGTGGTCCAGTGCTTAGGCGCTAGAAAGCCAGCGCCAGGCAGAACATGGAAAATCCTTATGGGCGACTAGCGCTCAAGCACTAGTAAGGCAGCGCCTAGGCATGAGTCACATATCAGGAAAATTCAGAAAAGACATTCAGCACTCAAGCGCTGAGAAACTAGTGCCCAGGCACTGGTTGCATAGGCTGGCACATTATTTTAATTTTAAATACAAAAGTTACATCAAATTGAACACACTCTTCAGCAGCCGTCAAAGATGGAAGCAACGACACAAACCCTAAAGTGGTGTGTTAGGCTTGAAGATTAGAGATTTTCTTCATCATTTCCACTTGTCTTCTATGAAGTTTGTCAAATTCTTCTCTCTATTTTATTCTTTATCCATGTGTAACTAATTTCTCCTTTGTTAGGGGGATGGTGGATCTTGAACTTTGATAATGTAACTTTATTTATGGGTTTAATCTATGTTTTTATTTCATGATTTATGTGTTTATCTCTTCTCTTAATGCTTTTCTAAACCTAATTAATTTGGGAATGATTTTTGGGTTAATGTATGATTTGAAAAAATTTGCATGAGCTTAGAACTGGTGATAAACAGCATAATTTTCACAATCGCTAGGAATAAATATTGTGGGTTGTGTGGTCTTTCTTTTAATTCCATCATTTTTTATAAAGCTTTCTCTATTTGAGGTTATACTAAGGGAGATTAATATACCAAGGGATTAAATATTGATTAATTTTGGGAATAGACCATGAGTCATTAAAATAGAACATAGTTAAACTAATATTTGAATGTGTATTTAAAGAGAGTTCAAGTGAAGTCGGGACCCTAACGCTTTAATACCATTGTTTTCCACCTCTTTGATCTATTATTTTGTTTACTTACTTTATTTCTTTTAATAATCTCTGCTTTGAATTATTTTTTAATTATATTTGCAACAACTCTCTTTTTCGTTAGCTTAGAAAGTGTCAATTTTAGCGAACTTAATAGTTTGTAACTTAATCCTCATGAGACGATATTCTTACTCACTTTTTATTACTTTTGTGATTTGGTACACTTGTCAAAAATCACAACAAGCTTTTGGCGCTGTTGCCGAGGATTATAGTTTATTAATATAAAATAATAGTTTGAAAAGACACTAATTTAAGCATTTATTTCTCATTTTATTTTATTTTATTTTATTTTGTCTTTTTTAAATTGTTTCCTTTTAATTCACTCTTATTTGCTTTGTTTATGCGAGGTAGTCTGAGTTCTGAAGAATTATTTTTTGATCCAGACATTGACAAAACAGTAAGAGCACTCAGGAAAGTGGCCAAGGAAAGAAAAAGGATTGAAGAAAATATGGTTGAAAACTCTCAAGCTACTCAAAGACATACTCTAGCAGACTATGCAACTCCATTTGCTGAAAGGGTTACAACGAGTATAGTGTGGCCCAACATTCAATCAAACAACTTCGAGATTAAACCAGCTTTGCTACAGCTAGTGCAACAGGATTAGTTTGGGGTCAATCAGTCTGAAGACCCCAACTTGCACATCTTTAATTTCTTGCAGCTCTGTGACACTATTAAATATAATGGCATAACTGAAGATGCCATTAGATTACGATTTTTCCCATTTTTCCTAATAGACAAAGTTAAGAGTTGGTTACACGCCCAGCCACAAGGGAGCATCACTACTTGGGAGGATCTAGTTAGCAAATTCTTGACTCGATACTTCCCTCTATCGATGTTTATGAAGATGAGGATCAAATAGCTTGTTTTACTCAGAATCATGGGGAGTCGCTATATGAATCTTAGGAGAGATTCAATGAGCTGTTAAGAAAATATCCTCACCACACATTTGAGGTTTGGCAGTAGGTTCAGATCTTCTATAATGGTTTAAATCATCCTACTAGGGTTGTGGTAGATGCATCTGCAAATGGATCTCTAAATAGTAAAACTCCCGAAAAAGCTCAAGCATTATTTGAGACCATGACCACCAATGAATATCAGATGCCTACTGCAAGGTTTGTGGCTAAACCAGGAGTGATGGAGCTTAGCACATTTGATGCTTTGCTCGCACAAAATAAAAATGTTTCGCAACAAATCGCTAACCTGACTAAGCAACTTAGTAACATATAAGTAAACTCTGTAAACCACTAAGTTTTAATTTGCGATTTCTGTAGTGGCAATAATGATAATGGTGAGTGTGATGCAAGCAACGCAGGTGTCATTCCTCAAAAGCAGGTTAATTACAAGGGTAATCCTACAAGGTCTCAAGGTAACCCCTATTCAAATACATATAATCTAGGGTGGAGGAATTATCCAAAGTTTTCATGGAACAATCAGAATATGTTGAGGCCACCACCATCTCCACAACCTCAACAAGATAAGATATCCAATCTTGAAAGTATTGTTGAGAAACTTGCTCTTAGTACTAATAATTTCATGCAAGAATCGAGGGCTAATTTCAAGAATCAAGAGGTAGTAATCTAAAGTCTAGAAAATCAAGTGGGACCGATATCTGTGTTTGGATGCATACCTTTGAAGACTTGTTTTGATGATAACAAACACGAAGTATAAATGAAGATGATAAATAAACCAAGTCCAAGTTTATATTTGATTAGCATTAGGACTTAGGATCTATTGTACGGAGCTCACATTGATATCTCTTTGTTTTTGAAAGAGAATATAAAACTTGGTTTTGAACTTAGTGTCTTTGAAAACATCTTTTTCAAACCCTTTTTGAACTGAGTTATTCGAATAGAGCTTAGCCTATTCGAATAAACATCCCCTCGTGGTTTGTTTTCTAAAAGGTGTTATTCGAATAACTACCCTGTTATTCGAATAACTAAGGTTTTCCAGAACACTATTTTTAAGTAGCTATTCGAATAAACTATCCTTTATTCGAATAATTGAGGTTTTTCAGAACCGTGTTTTAAGTGAGTTATTCGAATAACTCATACGTTATTCGAATAAATCTTTCTGTCTGAACTGCTTTTAAACTATGTTATTCGAATAGATAAGCTATTATTCGAATAACCTCTTATTTTTTTAGAACTCTGGTTTTAACAGAGTTATTCGAATAACATATTGGTTATTCGAATAACCCATTTCAAATGAGTTTTTAAATTGGTTTTAGGAACAGTATTATTCGAATAACCTGTTTAGTTATTCGAATAAACACGTTTGAATACGCAGTCTGATATGGAAACTTTCATACGCTTTGAATTCGGTTAATTTGTTTTAAATGCTATTAATTATACCTAAACGGCTGTCTCCGTGTTTTTCCCTATAAATAGCAAGCTTGGGTCACGAATTTCTTTGCCCATTACTCTGAATTATTTTCTGAAAGCTCTAATCTGTGAAAACTATTTTCTACGCTCTTTTTGCTTAAAAACTTTGAGATATTTCTGTGAGAGCTCCATTAGCACTTCAATTTGTATTACTTACTCTGAGTGAGAGTTTCTCTTCATCTATATTCTGATATTCTGTATCGAGGGTGAGGTATCCCTCAAGGTTTGTATAAGGGTGAGGTATCCCTGCAGGCTGAGACTTTAGCACAAGGGTAGAGTGTCCCTGTGTGTGAAAAGTGCTCTATTTTGTAACGGTAGTAAGCACCTATTGAAGCTTGTATAGTTAGTGAAAAATCTCGGCTTTCGAGGACTGGACGTAGACCACAAGTAGGTTAGTGGTCGAACTAGGATAAATACTGTGCCTGCTTTTCTGTTTCCTAATCTCTTTATTTTATGCAATTTAATTTACTGCACATTTATTTTTCATTGCTCTTTATTGTCTCTTCTCTTCTTCTCGTTCCTTCTGTACATTTATTTATTAAGCTTTTAATATTTGTCTTATTTAAAAAGAGATTTTGCGAAAAACTTTTATACTCAATTCACCCCCCTCTTGAGTACTGGAAGCCACTTGGTAACAAGTGGTATCAGACTAGACTCTTGTATAAAAAGCTTAGCAGCTTCAAGAGAACATGGCTTCTTCAAATAGTTTTTCAGAAGGATCCTCCATAAACCGACCACCTTTTTTCAATGGGGATGGTTACGCATATTGGAAGGAAAGAATGAAAATCTTCATCAAAGCTATTGATCTAGATATTTGGGATGCTGTCGAAAATGGCGCTTTTATAACCACACATGAGGTCGATGGCATAAGGACCAAAACACCACAAAATAAATGGTCTGATGAAGACAAAAGAAAAGTTCAATTTAATTTAAAAGCCAAAAATATTATCACTACTGCTTTGGGATATGATGAGTTTTTTAGAATTTCAAATTGTAAAACTGCTAAAGAAATGTGGGACACTTTGCAAGTTACCCATGAGGGTACTAGTGAAGTTAAGAGGTCGAGAATCAATTCTCTAACTCGTGAATATGAACTATTCAGAATGAACCAAGGAGAAAGCATTCAGGAAATGCAAAAGAGGTTCACCCACATAGTTAATCATCTTGCATCTTTAGGCAAAAGTTTTTCTAACGAAGATTTGATTAACAAAGTTTTGAGATGTCTTAGCAGGATTTGGCAACCCAAAGTGACAGCAATATCAGAATCAAGGGATTTGTCCACAATGACTTTAGCTACCCTCTTTGGAAAACTTCATGAGCACGAATTGGAACTAAGCAGATTAAGCCAAAGCGAAGAGAACGATAAAAAGAAAAAGGGAATAGCGCTCAAAGCCACTTCATCAACATTCGACAATGATGATGAAGAAAATGAAGAAAGTTCAGAGAACATCGAAGTAAGTGAAGAAAAACTAAGTTTGCTAGTTAAAAGGTTTGGTAAATTTTTCAGAAAAAATGGAACGCAAAGAAGACCTCCCTTCCCTCCTAAAAAGACACACTTCAAAGGCGAAGGAGCTTCATCGACTCCAACCTGCTATGAATGTGGCAAACCTGGTCACATGAAAATGGAGTGCTCAGTTTATCAAAAGAAGAAGGAGAAATTTGAAAAGAAGCCCTTCAAGGAAAGAAAAGGAAGAAAAGCCTACATAGCATGGGATGAAAACGACATAGACTCAACTGACAGCTCAGATAGCGAAGAAGCTCAACTGTGTCTCATGGCAAAAGGAGATGAAGAAGAAAGCGAAAACGAGGTAAGTTCTAATACTACTTTATTACCTTCTTACGATGAGTTACAAGGTGCTTTTGAAGAATTACATGAAGAATCGTTAAAATTGACAAAAATTATTTCTTCTTCTAAGAAAATAATTTCTTCTCTAGAAAATCAAATTCTTGTTTTAAATAAAGAAATAGAAGAATTGAAAATTGAAAATGAAACTCTAGGAATCATTGATGCATGCACAAATCATCCTCCACATGCTTCTACTTCTTCATCTTATTTTTCATGTCATACACTTGAAAAAGAAATTGAAGACTTAAAGAACACTCTTTCTAAATTCACCTTTGGAATGGATAACTTAAATATTTTTTTAGGAAGACAAAGAGTGGTTTTTCAAAAAGCCGGGATAGGTTATAACCTGAAAAATCAACAAAAACTCTATAAATTTTTTTTTGTACATTCTAGTGTTTCAAGTAGTCCTTTTATTAAATGTTTTTATTGTGGAAGAAAAGGACATAGTGCTTCAACATGTAATGCAAGGAAAAACATAAATACAAAAGTTGGAACAAAAATGGTTTGGGTTCCCAAGGGTACTATACCCAAAACTGACACACAAGGACCCAAGAAAGTTTAGATACCAAAAGTTAAAAACTAAACTTGTGTTGTAGGTGTGCTTGAAAGCTAGGAGATCAAATTGGTATCTTGATAGCGGCTGTTCCAAGCACATGACCGGGGACGACTCAAAATTCACCATGCTTATTCCAAAGAATCATGGACACGTCACTTATGGTGATAACAATAAAGGAAAAATCCTTGGAATCGGCAAAGTCGGTAAGAACCCTAACTCCTCTATTGAAAATGTGCTGCTTGTTGAAGGTTTGAAACATAACTTGCTTAGTATTAGCCAATTATGTGATAAAGGAAATAAAGTTATATTTGATTTAAACTGTTGCATAATTGAAGATAAAAATGACAAGCATGTTAAATTCATTGGCCATAGAGTAAACAACATCTATATGATTAGTCTTGATGATATATCTTCAAATGATGTGAAATGCCTTTTAAGTAAGAATGATGATTCATGGCTATGGCATAGGAGAATTGCACACATTCACATGGACCACTTAAAGAAGTTGGTCTCTAAAGAGCTAGTAATTGGACTACCCAAGCTTAATTTTATAAAAAATAAGTTATGTGATGCATGACAAAAGGGTAAACAAATAAAGGTCTCTTTTAAAGCAAAAAATATAGTTTCAACTACTAGACCTTTACAACTTTTGCACATGGATCTGTTTGGACCTTCTAGAACTATGAGCTTTGGTGGGAATTACTATGCTTTAGTGATTGTGGATGATTTTTCTAGGTTTACATGGACTTTATTTCTTGCAAATAAAAATGATGCATTTCTAGCTTTTAAAAGACTTGCCAATGTTATTCAAAATGAAAAAGGTTTTCAAATCTCTTCTATAAGAAGTGATCACGGTGGCGAATTTGGAAACATTGTTTTTGAAAATTACTGTGATGAACATGGCATTAATCATAATTTCTCTGTCCCTAGAACTCCGCAACAAAACGGAGTTGTAGAAAGGAAAAACCGTTCTTTAGAAGAAATGGCGAGAACTATGCTTAATGAGGCTAATCTTTCTAAATACTTTTGGGCGGATGCTGTAAGTACAGCTTGTTATGTAATGAACCGGACTCTTATAAGGCTTATTTTAAAGAAAACCCCATATGAATTGTATAAGGGAAGAAAGCCAAATGTCTCACACTTTCATGTTTTTGGTTATAAATGTTTTGTTTTAAACAATGGAAAAGATAATTTAGGCAAGTTTGATGCTAAGTCTGATGAAGGTATATTTCTTGGCTATTCAAATCATAGTAAAGCTTTTCGTATATATAATAAGAGAACTATGACTATTGAAGAATCTATACATGTTGCATTTGATGAAACTGACCCAAGTGGATCGAGAAAGGATCTTGTTGTTGATGATGTTGCAGAAATCTTGGCAGAAACATATTTGGACAGTAAAGAAAAGGAAATCAAGGAGAAAGAGGATGAACAAAGACAAGAAGATTCACAAGCTTTGGAACTTCCCAAAGAATGGCGAACCTCAAAATATCACTCTCTTGATCAGATCATCGGTGATGTATCTAAAGGTGTAAGTACTCGTAACTCCCTTAGAAATACTTGTAATCATGTAGCTTTTGTTTCTCAAATTGAACCTAAGGATTTAATTGAAGCTTTTGATGATGAACATTGGATTTTAGCTATGCATGAGGAATTAAATCAGTTTGAAAGGAATCAAGTTTGGGAATTAGTTGCTAGACCTAATAATCACCCCATAATTAGAACTAAATGGGTTTTTAGAAACAAACTTGATAAAAATGGGTTAATAACTAGAAACAAAGCTAGATTGGTTGCTAAAGGGTATAATCAAGAAGAAGGAATAGATTATGAAGAAACCTATGCACCTGTAGCTAGATTAAAAGCTATTAGAATGTTACTTGCTTATGCTTGCATCATGGATTTCAAATTATATCATATGGATGTCAAAAGTGCTTTTCTAAATGGTTTTATTCAAGAGGAGGTATACGTTGAACAACCTCCGGGTTTTGAAAAATCATGAACTGCCCAACCATGTTTTTAAACTTAAAAAGGCTTTATATGGTTTAAAGGAAGCTCCTAGAGCTTGGTATGAAAGGTTGAGTAAGTTTCTTTTGGAAAATGGTTTTTCAAGAGGAAAAGTTGATACTACTCTTTTTATTAAAAATAAAAAGCATGACATTCTTCTTGTGCAAGTATATGTGGATGATATTATCTTCGGTGCTACTAATGAATCCCTTTGCAAAGAATTTGCTAAGTCAATATAGAATGAATTTGAAATGTCAATGATGGGAGAATTAAATTTCTTCCTCGTACTTCAAATCAAACAAACGAACGAAGGGACTTTCATAAGTCAAACAAAATACTGCAAGGAATTGCTCAAGAGATTCGAAATGGAAAACGCTAAACACATGGCCACTCCGATGGGCACGTCTTGCTACTTGGACAAAGATGAAGGAGGTAAATCAGTAGAAATAACGAAATATAGAGGTATGATTGGATCTCTCCTTTATCTTACTGCTAGTAGGCTAGATATTATGTTTAGTGTATGCATGTGTGCTAGATATCAGGCAAACCCTAAGGAATCTCACTTAAGTGCTGTTAAACGAATAATGAAATACCTAGTAGGCACTTCACAAATGGGCTTGTGGTACCCTAAGGGTGCCTCTTGTAGCCTAATAGGCTATTCGACTCGATTTTCTTTGGGTACAAATTGGATGAGAAAAAGTACTAGTGGGATATGCCACTTGCTTGGTAGTTCTTTAGTTCTTGGCATAGTAAGAAACAAAATAGTGTGGCTTTGTCTACCACGAGGTGAATATGTTGAAATGGGAGTTGTTGCGCTCAGATCCTTTGGATGAAGCAACAACTCTTAGACTATGGTCTTCAGCTTGATCACATCCCGATAAGATGTGATAACACTAGTGCAATAAACATCTCTAAGAATCCCATACTGCATTTTAGAACAAAGCATATAGAGATAAAACATCACTTTATCAGAGATCATGTACAAAAAGGGGATTGCATTCTTGAGTTTATTGAAACATCTAAGCAACTTGCAAATATCTTTTCTAAACCCTTAGCAAAAGAAGCATTCTTTTATATTCGAGGAGAATTAGGCATAATTGATCAATCCAATATTTAAATTGCGTGTTTATTGCTGAATATTATCATGATTATATGCTTTCAATCTCATAAACGTATGTCTTTTCTATGCTTCTGTGTTAGTTTTATTCGAATAAGTATGCCTTTATTCAAATAAACTCTTTTACTGCTTGTTAAAATGTGTGTTGAACATCAGCCTTATTTGAATAGAATTCAGTTTATTCGAATAAACTGATTCTTCTGATAAAACCTGTGTGTTTCTCATCTCTGCTTATTCGAATAACACCCTCCCTATTCGAATAACCAGAAGCCTTCGTTTATCAATGTTTCTTTCTACCCTCTGCTTATTCAAATAAGTCCTTCTTTATTCGAATAACCAGAATCCCTCTTTTATCAGGTTCTGGTCTTGGTCTCTGTCTATTCGAATAGACCCCAGGTTATTCGAATAACTTGAACCTGTCTCTATCAGTGTTGACTGATTGGCCTCAGTCTATTCGAATAACTTACATAGTTATTCGAATAAACCCTGTCAGCTGGCCAAAACGCTTGGCTTTCCCAGATGTTCTATTCGAATAGATCCCCTTCTATTCGAATAAACCCTAGCCGTTTCACCTGTTCAGGTCCCTGTGCGCCTGTCTGTTCAGCTTTCCAGCATGGTTTATTCGAATAAACCCACTTTTATTCGAATAAACACGGGTGTCCTTTAAATAAACCCTGCGCGCCCAAAGGTCTTCACCCTCTTCCCTCTTCTCTGTTCTTCAAGCTTCCTTGCTTTTGCCTCTTAGACCTTTTTCACCTTCCATCTTCTCTGCTCTTCACGTCTCCTTAGCTCCTGCCATCTTGCTTAACCCTGTGTTTTCACTCTCTCTCACCTATCCTCCATGGCCTCCTCCTCCAGCAAGCGTCCTCGCACGAAGAATGCTCCAGGCACCAACCCTCTTGATCTGAGAAGGCTCTCCTCCAATGAAGAGCATCGTGCACGCTTCATCTCGCACTTCTGGGAGCGCAACTTGGTTCAACCCAAGTACCTGGACCTTTCCTTCTTCCAGCAACATCGTGGCTTTGACTTCCTGACGCTGCTTCAAAACCAAGGAGTCCTTCAGCTTTGCTCTCATCAGGCCACCATCTATCCAGCTCTGGTGAAGATGTTCTTCTGCAATCTGGCTTTCGATGGTCAGAATCTCCTCTCCGAGGTATGTGATCAGAACGTTGTAATCACACCGCTAGACTGGTTGACTTTGTTCGGGCTGCAGTTCTCTGGCGCCCTTGTTGAAGATGACGACACTCCATTTCTCGAAGAGTTCAACAAGCTTCAGGCGGTTGAAGACTTGCTGAAGCCCGGTCTAGCCCTGCCTGACAAGGGTCTCAAGGGTGGAATGCTGAAGAGCCAAGACAGGCTTCTGCATTACGCCTATGCTCACATCCTGGCTCCTTGTGGTGGAAACTATGCCTATCTTAGCGAAGAAGATGTCTTCATGCTGTGGTTCCTGAAGAATGGCCATCAGATCAATTGGCCTGTGTTCATCATAAGGCACATGATGAGGGCTAAGGGCAAGGAGAAATCTGACTTACCTTATGGCATTCTTGTCACTACCTTGCTGAGCAAGTATCCTCAGGTCCTGGAGACTGAGCGGGCCATTGCTCTAACTCACCACAACGTCTTTGGAGCTCACACCTTACGGAAGATGAAGATGATCCAAACCGATGAAGGCTGGGTGTACCCAGATGAGGTCGCTGAGGATGAGCTTGACCCTGCTGTTGCCCCTGCTGCTCCTGCTGTTGCACCTGCTGCTGCTCCTGCTCTGGTCACCCTAGAACAGATCATGGCCACCTTGCAAGATAACCGAGCTTACATGGAACATACCTTCTCTATTCTGTTTAATAGAATAGAAGGCGTTGAACGTGAGGTTGCTGCTCTTCGATCTGCTTCACCTGCTCCTGCACCAGCTTCTTCACCACCACCTCCGGATGCTTACTTCTAGGAACTTTAGTTCTTAGGCTGTCTGTTTTTAGCTTCATGTTATTTATTTTCTGGCTTATGTAATTGACTCTCTTTGTTGTTAATGCATAAATAAAATTTTTGGTTGATCTATTGCTATGAGTACATTTCCTTTTATGCATTCTTATATATGTTTATGAGACTTACCCCTCCTTTTTGCTCATGACAAAAAGGGGGAGAAATATTTGATCATTTGACTTTAATTGAGAAAAGACAGGTAAATGTAAAATGAGATTGGATTCAAATTGAAAGGGGGAGCTACGCACATATATGATATATATTACCTCTTTTAATTAAAGAGGGGGAGTAAGCTTTTATACCTTTTGTGAATTCCAATTATATGCACTAACGCTTTTCTCATTGCTAGTCTCATTGATAGTTTGTCATCATCAAAAAGGGGGAGAATGTGTTTGGATGCATACCTTTGAAGACTTGTTTTGATGAGAACAAACGCGAAGTATAAATGAAGATGATAAATAGACCAAGTCCAAGTTTATATTTGATTAGCATTAGGACTTAGGATCTATTGTACGGAGCTCACATTGATATCTCTTTGTTTTTGAAAGAGAATATAAAACTTGGTTTTGAACTTAGTGTCTTTGAAAACATCTTTTTCAAACCCTTTTTGAACTGAGTTATTCGAATAGAGCTTAGCCTATTCGAATAAACATCCCCTCGTGGTTTGTTTTCTAAAAGGTGTTATTCGAATAACTACCCTGTTATTCGAATAACTAAGGTTTTCCAGAACACTGTTTTTAAGTAGCTATTCGAATAAACTATCCTTTATTCGAATAATTGAGGTTTTTCAGAACCGTGTTTTAAGTGAGTTATTCGAATAACTCATACGTTATTCGAATAAATCTTTATGTCCGAACTGCTTTTAAACTATGTTATTCGAATAGATAAGCTATTATTCGAATAACCTCTTATTTTTTTAGAACTCTGGTTTTAATAGAGTTATTCGAATAACATATTGGTTATTCGAATAACCCATTTCAAATGAGTTTTTAAATTGGTTTTAGGAACAGTATTATTCGAATCACCTGTTTAGTTATTCGAATAAACACGTTTGAATACGCAGTCTGATATGGAAACTTTCATACGCTTTGAATTCGGTTAATTTGTTTTAAATGCTATTAATTATACCTAAACGGCTGTCTCCGTGTTTTTTCCTATAAATAGCAAGCTTGGGTCACGAATTTCTTTGCCCATTACTCTGAATTATTTTCTGAAAGCTCTAATCTGTGAAAACTATTTTCTACGCTCTTTTTGCTTAAAAACTTTGAGATATTTCTGGAAAGCTCCATTAGCACTTCAATTTGTATTATTTACTCTGAGTGAGAGTTTCTTTTCATCTATATTTTGATATTCTGTATCGAGGGTGAGGTATCCCTCAAGGTTTGTATAAGGGTGAGGTATCCCTGCAGGCTGAGACTTTAGCACAAGGGTAGAGTGTCCCTGTGTGTGAAAAGTGCTCTATTTTGTAACAGTAGCAAGCACCTATTGAAGCTTGTATAGTTAGTGAAAAATCTCGGCTTTCGAGGACTAGACGTAGACCACAAGTGGGTTAGTGGTCGAACTAGGATAAATACTGTGCCTGCTTTTTTGTTTCCTAATCTCTTTATTTTATGCAATTTAATTTACTGCACATTTATTTTTCGTTGCTCTTTATTGTCTCTTCTCTTCTTCTCGTTCCTTCTGTGCATTTATTTATTAAGCTTTTAATATTTGTCTTATTTAAAAAGAGATTTTGCGAAAAAGTTTTATACTCAATTCACCCCCCTCTTGAGTACTAGAAGCCACTTGGTAACAATATCTAGACAGCTTACAGAGAGACCTCCAAGCAGTCTACCAAGTGATATTGTAGTCAATCTAAAGGAGCACTATAATGCAATCACACTGAGAAGTGGCAAAACTTTGGAAGGACCAGTGAAAGAAGTATCTAGTTCCTCAGAAAAAGAGAAAAATCAAAATGATATTCTTAGTGAGGATGTTTCAATTAAAGATGCACTTGAAACAGAGATCTCTATTGAAATCAAAGTGAAAGGAGAAAGAAGAAAGAAGAAAGATTTAGTTTTGGATAAACCTTTTGACCATTCACTGTACGCTAGGCTTCCATTCCCTCAGAGGTTGAAGAAAGACACTCAGGAGAAGCAAGAAAGACAATTCTCAAAGTTCCTGGATGTTTTTAAGAAGTTACAAATAAACATTTCTTTTGTTGAGGCGCTTAAGCAGATGTCATCATATGCTAAGTTCATGAAGGACTTGCTCTCAAAAAAGAGGAAACTCAAGGAAGATAAGATTGTAGCACTTACTAAAGAATGCAACTCTATTATTCAGAGGAAGTTGTCACCTAAATTGAAAGATCCAAGTAGTTTCACCATTCCTTACACTATTGGAGAGCTGAATATTAGGAAATCTTTATGTGATCTTGGGGCAAGTATTAATCTGATGTCAAAATCTATGATGCACAAGCTGGGAATTGAGAAAGTGAAGTCAACAATGATCTCCCTTCAACTATCACATTGATCTATTTTTCATTTATTGTTTTGCTTTTAATTTAGTTGATTTAATTATGTGTTTTGTCCTTTTTGTATGTGAAGCTCTTTCTTTCTCAAAATTAATTATTTTGGTGAGTTTTTCTATTAAAAAAATATATAAGTGAGCTAGCGCCCAGTGCTGGAAAGCCACCGCCCAAGCGTGCAGATGGTAGAGAGTGCTTTTCACCAGTGTACCTAGCACTCAAGCGCTATAAAGCTAGCGCTCAGGTGTGTGACTGGCAGAGAGCTATTTAAACATTGGAGGTTCAACGCTTGAGCGCTGAATGCTCTCCTTCATGATTCTCTCTGTTGTTCTCTCTTCCAAATCCTCACACACACACTTCCTAAGGCATTCTAAGCTAATTTCTTCTCCATCCACCATTTTTCTTCCTTCATCCACAATTAGCACGCATTCAAGGGGGTAATTTCTCACCATTTTTGCACTCTCACGTGCATCTCAGTCGTGTAGTTCAGACATTTTCTCACGAACCTCCTCCATTTTCTCACCTTTTTGGTTCAATTCTTCATTGTGTGAGGTACATTCATCTATCTTAAATCTCAATTTCGTGTTATATGTTGTTAATTTCATGGATTATGCATATTGGGGTTTTTAGGGTTTTTGAATTGGGATTTTTTGGGAAAATGTGAAATTGGAAAAAATTGGTTGAAATTGATGATGCCCATTGATATATTTAGTGAATAATTGTTGATTGAAGGTATTTGGTAGATAAAAATTGTTGATTTAATTGATGGTGCATTTGAATTGTTGTTGTGCATAATGTTGATGAATATTGTAGACTGTCGTGAATACCTATTGTGCACAGTATTTAGTGAATAAATGTAGTGTGCATTTGTAATTTTTGGTATTGACTATTGATGAATATTGATGAACAGTCGATTGAGGTATTGACTGTTTGTGATGTAGCAATTTTTTGTATTTAATGCACTTGCACATTTACAATGTTCACCATGCCCACCATGTGCTTGATTAAATGCTCTTTATACTTGACTTGCTTGATTTCATTCATGAGTAATGTCATTTTGATGACTTATGCATGTTACTGTTGTTCTTGAGAATGGTTGAAGAGTTGAATTTTTTTAGTTTACATGTCAAATTTTGGGTTGTGATGTTTCTCTTCTTTGCAATTTTGACATGTGCACTAGGAATAAGATGTTGTGATTAAGAATGCCATTAAACATGGTTTGACTGATTTGGAAACTTGAGATTTTGTTATTTTGCTTATAGAAATATGGGTCATTAGTTTTGTGCTTTTATTTTACAAGATATTCACAAAAACTTTTTGTGATTTTCGGCAAGTACACCGAATTGCAAAAGTAATAAAAAGTGAGTAAGAGTATCATCCCACGAGGATTAAGTTACAAACTATTAAGTTCACTAAAATTGACACTATATAAGCTAATGAAAAAGAGAGTTGTGGCAAATATAATTAAAAAGAAAACTCAAAGCAGAGATTATGATAATCACATATTTTATACATTAATAAACTTTCATTTTTAGTCATTTACACTCTCCATGTACTTAATTGATTGAGTTTGGTTATGTTTTGTAAGTTTAGACTCAAATTGGACTTAATTAATTTTTTCAGTATGATTTACGTCTTACACTATTTCTGTATTTTGGTCATATCTTGAGTTCTAAATGTCTAAGAATTATGTATTTTACCTTGATAGAAATATAAGATATATATCTACAACTTTCATGAGAGCTCTAGGTCAAAGTCGGACATCTAGTGGAACTAATTAGACTTGGAAGTCAGAATACGAGTTTTGTGATTGGAACCTGAATAGTGTGCAGTAATCAAAGTATAACTCAGGCTGTAAGATCTGAATTGGGCTAAAAATTTGGCATCTGCAAGTTAAGACCCATATCTACAACTTTCATGAGAACACAAGACTCAATTCGGACTCTTTGGAGATCATAGTGGGCTTAGAAGTCAGAACAGAGGAGCTGTAACTGGGCCTGAATACTATGCATTAATTGGGCTATATCTTGGGCTGTAGATGGCTTTTTGAGGTTATTCTAGCGGCATTTGAAAGCTAAGACAAAAGCCTACAACTTTTATGAAGACCACATTTCAATATTTTGACACATTCAATAACTTCAGAACTAAATGATTTCAGAGACAAAGAATCTCCATAATTTTTCACTCATCAAAAGTCATTTGGCATTTTTCACTTATTTTTCACTCATCCACTCACTCATGAATCAGTCCCTTTATCATTTTGTATCCCTAATCCTCTATAAAAGGGAGTCTTAGCTGATCATTTAGAGAATCTTGGTCTTAGAGATCAAAATCATGCTATTGTGTTATTTATCTTGTTATAGTTTTCTTTTGTTCTAAATTGAAGTTATGTTCTTCTTCTTCTTCTTCTTCTCTCTTCCTTTCTTCTTATCTATGAGTAACTAAGTTTTATTTTACTTAGGTGAAAGGGTGAAGTTTTTGGTAATAAGTTAAGGTTATATTAATTTCTTTCTGATGCTTAAATGATATATTTTCAAGTAGTCATTATACGTGTTGTATTTTGTTTTCAATCAATTTAGAAACTCTCTTTGTAAAGTGGAGATCTTAATTCATTGTAGACAAGAGGTTGGCACAATGAATGCTTAAGCCCATTTATAAGTGGTGGTGTTAATAGATGATTAAATGAATCATAATATAATTATGTATCTAATTTTTAATGAACTTTGAATGTTGTATTTTCTGATTGGAACTTCCATTATGTGTGGATTCTAATTGAATTATAAAAAAAATTAATCTTGTCCTTAATTTATTTACCAAGAGTGGATCTCCTAACCCAAGTAAGTTTTTTTTTTTATTTGTGACCAAGTCTTATCACTTTTATTATTGTGACAAAATATTTATTTTACTTCAAATAATTTTTCTTCATCAATTCTTTGTGAATTGACCTTGGACTCCTGAGAATTTATTACTTGAAACAACTTGCACTTGAGTTTATAACTTTTAATCTGCATCAAGTTTTTTGCGCCGTTACCGGGGGACTTGATTTGAAGAAGAAATTTATTGTGTAAATATTTTGTATATATATATATATTTACTCTTTTAATTTTTTTTTGTACTTACTAACATACTAACTTAGTGGGAGAAACTCTCACTTATCTTTCTGTAATCTTTAATCATTAATGAAATAATCTTTCTTCTTCTCTTCTCTCTCGCCTGAGCAAAAAATTGATTTGTCGATTCTCTAGTTTTCATATTTTAAATTTAATTTTTGCACTTTATTTTCTATAATTTACATTCTGTATTTTATTTTCTGTATTTTATTTCTAACTTTCTAACCTACTAACCTTTTAATTTTCTTGCTTACTAACTTACTAACTATCTAACTCTCTTACTAACTTTCTAACTTTTTAATTTACCTTCTTCTAATATTTTAATTTACTTGCTTACTAACTTTTTCATTTATCAACTTATTAACTTATTTGGTGATTGATTTATACCATACCCTTATTAATATTTATTTAGTGGTTGATTTATGCCACACCCTTATTAATATTTATTTGGTAGCTGATTTATACCATATCCTTGTTAATATTTAATGGCGGAGTTTATCGCTTACTTATTCATATATATATATATATATATATATATATATATATATATATATATATATATATATATATATATATTAACCATGGCAGTTTATCGCCTACTTTTTAATATTTTTTATGGAAAGTTGAGCTCAGTATATATTTTAATTTTATTTTTTTTATTTCTTCTTCTCTTTTGTCATGTGTAGTTAAATTTGTGTGTTTCTAGGTGAAGACGTAACTTGATTCAATCAACATATATTAAGATTGAAATTTTAATTAATTTATTTTATTATTCAATTTGAATGCTTATTATAATTCTTAATACTTTTATGATTTGACCACTCACAAATTGATCTAGTGAGGTGTATGTAGAATCAGAAGGTTTGCATATGACTTAGACCATAAATAATAAGTGTCATTGTTGATGACAATTTTGGCAAGTACACCGAATCGCTACAAGTAATATAATGATGAGAAAAAGAATATTGTCTCCATAGGGATTGTAATCGTTTTATCAACACAAAAGAAAATGTTGTTTCTACTTAAACTGAAATATGATTTGGTAACTTTGAATTGAATTGATGTTTAGCAAGTGTAAAAAAAATGTATTAAAAA
Source organism: Ormosia semicastrata (assembly GCA_029884595.1). Lineage (NCBI taxonomy): Eukaryota > Viridiplantae > Streptophyta > Magnoliopsida > Fabales > Fabaceae > Ormosia > Ormosia semicastrata. Next base: position 13,670,779 of record JAQQTO010000052.1, read on the forward strand.
CAGGACAATTGATATATGAAAGACTATTTTTTTAATTTTTAATGAGAAGAAAATTTATCGAGAAAAGCAGCTAGGGTCTGAATCCCATTATTTACCCTCTTATGCTACTAGTTTACTCTCAATACAAGTAATAATCATGCATTTGAAGTTCCAATCAATAAATTAGACTTAGATCAATCCATTGATTCAAAGCCCCTTTAACCCAAAATACAACTCTCAATTCCTTAGGTAATTGTCAATTCAAATTAAGCATTAATAATAATAATAATTTCGTGGAATACATAATTACAATGATATATTCCTATATTCAATCATAATCATGCTAACCCAACTCAGTTCCAACATTATAACCAATTTTCCAATTAGAAGAAATACCCAAATTCAAACCAATAGTGATCAAGTATTGATTAGCATTAAGCAAAGAGTAGAGTGCTCAAATACACAAAATTAACTTGTAAAGAAATAGTAAAACAGATTACATAAGAGTATCTACAATGTTCATTTGACCCTAACTCAAAAAGATCTAGCTACTCATAATAAAAAAGAAAGAGATGAGAAAAATCAAACTAATGGAGGAAGAAGAAGCCATTGATCTTTCAAAATCTTGTTCCCATGCTTGAATAATCAATGGAGGTGGAAGAAGATGAAACCCTAGCAGAGCTCTAGTCAAAACCCAATATTAGATTTCAGAAAGAAAAAAAAATGAGAGACCCCTTTATCCAACATTTCGTCAAACTTTTAACATTGGATGGATAACGGCCATCGCCTCGTGATGGCCCGCGTATGAAACGAAGCCTACTGCAGCTTCAAAAATCCTTTCATTCATCTTCTCGCCTTGCAATGGCATGCATGGAAGCTTCGCCTTGCGACACTTTAATCTCACCAGGAGACAGACTAAATGAGCAACTTTTTCTCTTTCTTCTGAGTTAAATCCAAACTTGTTTCAACAAAAATTTAAATCTCATTAACCAGTGAACACAAAAACCTATAATACTCAAAAACAATGAAAATTTATCTAAATTCTACCTAAATTCTTTAATTCTAAAACTAATTTGATACCAACAACTTGTTGTGCTAGAGATTCAACAAAACCCCAAACTTAGAGTTTTGCTTGTCCTTAAGCAAACAACCAAATTCAAACAAGGGTCGAAGAATAAAACTAAATTTTGATTCATTTTTCAAACAACCCATTCAAACTCAGTCACAATATTGAACAATCCACAAAAATTTCCATAATCATTGCACAATCAATTTACCTACTCTTTTGTATTTGTGTTTCCCAATCATCACAGCTTTAAGTAACCAGAATCATTGATCCACTAAGAGCAACATATCCATCCTCACTAGTTCTCTCCAGAATAGGTGTTTCACTCAACTCAAATGTCTAGAGGTGTTATTTACACTCAATTCACATCACAAGTAGCACTCTACCATTGTCGCGATTGGGATCGCGGCGAAAAATAGCAGACTCGAAAGATTTAAAAAAATGAAAAATGGAGTCGCCACCAATTTTATTTAAATTAGGAAAAATTAGAAAACCTTCTTTTGAAAATAGCCTTTGATCCCGTTCTAAAATGGTACCTTAAGTTAATTGTGCAAATTCTTAATAATCCTTAGAAATATTTGTTTTACCCCTTTTGCAAAACATTAGAATTTTTTAATTTTAATTTTTTTAAAGGAAATAAAGAAAAGAAACCACCAAATTGTGAAAATTTAATTTTTGGCTGGACAGAATAGAGATTTTGCTCTTACGTATCTTCGGGTGCAATGAGGAACTCAAAGTCACGTAGTTCTCTAAAAAATAATTGTAGATTGATTGATTTTAATTAACAAAAAGATTTTTAAAAAGAGATTTTATTTGAAAACAAATTTATTCTTGCACGGGATTCAAGTTAGCGCAAGGCTGCTCAATAAACCCTTATGATCCAAATGACATTGAAGATGACATCCGCTATTCAATCAACATCATTGGTCATTGCATTGATTAAAATATTTTTTTATATTTTTTCATTTTTTAAAGGAAAGTACAAAGACAAACAAGTAAACATAAACAACGTATTGTCATACTATGAGTTAGGTAGATACAATAAAAACAAAATAAAAACCAAATTATACACCCACTAAAACACCCACTAAATTTGTATTTTTATCTTTTAGCATTTTTTATTTTTTATTTTTTAAAAATTTTTATTTTAAATTTTCATTTTATTTACTTTTTATTGAAACAGCCACTAAAACACCTAATAAATTTGTATTTTTTATCTTTTAGCATTTTTTATTTTTTTTTTTTTTTTTTATTTACTTTTTTATTGAAATAGCCACTAAAACACCCAATTAATGTGTAAAAAGTTAAAAATTAATCTAAATAAAATTAAAAAGAAATAAAGTAAATGAAAAAAAAAGAAATAAAAAATAAGCAGAAAACAAAACAGAGAAACAAATAGTGTGGCATTGTCTAAATAAGGGTGCCTCATGTAGTCTTATTGGGTATTCGATTCTGATTTTCTTTGGATGCAAAATGGATCGAAAAGAGCAAAGTGGGACATGCCACTTGCTAGGAAGCTCACTAGTTTTTGGCACAAAGAAGAAACAAAATAATCCCAATTTGAATTTGAATATGTTGTACGGGATTGATTTTCAAGTCCTTTGGATGAAACAAAGAACTCTTGGACTATGGTCTTGAGCTTGATCACATTCCCATAAAATGTGATAATACTAGTGCAATTAACTTGTCAAAAATCCCATTTTGCATTCTAGAACTAAGCATATTGAAATAAGACATCATTTCATTAGAGATCATGTTCAAAGAGGTGATTGCATACTTGAATTTGTTGAAACAACTAAGCAATTAGTGATATTTTCACTAAACCCCTTGCAAAAAAGCATTTTTCTACATTAAAAACGAACTGGGTATATTGGACCATTCATGCATAAATTAAATATTTTGCATAATCCTAAAACAAAAGCCTAAGCTTGCTTTTTTCGCATAATTATGCCACATTCTTTGCACAATCTCGAATTTTCATTATATATATTTGAATCCCATACTTTTTCGGAGGTTTCCCTAAATTATTTTGAGGTGCTCCTCATGTCCAACTTTGACAAGAAAATCAACAAACTCAAAAGTCACCAAAAAGGGTGAAATTCTTGGTAAACATGATAATTTTGATCAATTATATGAGTTGAATCATAATGTGATTAATCTATATGCTTGGATGATGATTTGAATTGATTTGAGTTGCTTTAAAACTGTTTTGGATGGATTAAAATTGATTATATGCTGTTTGGAACGCGCAAAATCTGAGTTAAAAGTCTTGTAATCGATTACAATGCCTTTGTAATTCGATTACTGTGTTCTCACGCATGTAATCGATTACACACATTTTGTAATCGATTACAACCAAATCAGTAATCGATTACATCATCTATGTAATATTCAGAAAGCATGTAATCGATTACACTAAAAATGTAATCGATTACATTTTTAGTGTAATCGATTACACACTCAAATTACACAGGTTTTTTTTCCCGACGCGCGTAGTGGTCATTTTTTTGGCCCATTTTCATCTTCCTCGTTTTTCTTTCGCACCCACGCACCTGATCTCAAAACCTCTCATTTCTCACTCAAATTTCCATCAAAACTCATCATTTCGCCTCTCTCAATCTCTAAACCCCTCCACATAACCCACCGATCAAATCCCCTCAAATCCCTCATCCAAATCTCCCCATCTTCTCTCACGAACACCCTTCTCCATTTTTTCGACCTAATTTTTCTCTCTCTCTCCTCACTCATCCCCAACTTTACCACTCAACCCGTGCTTCTCTCTCTCATCAATGGTGAATCCTCCCATCGCTCGAAGCGCCCAAGAACAGGGGCTGCTTGTTGGAAGTTCCTCCTGGTGGCTCTACACGCAATATCTCCGGGTTGGACCTCACGAGACACTTCTCCACCGTGAAGAAAGCCGAGTTGTTCCGGGAAGAACTTCCACTTCGCAAAATCATCTCTCCTGTGTATCTACCCATCACCTTAGAGTGAACCCTTAGTGAGCTTTAGGACAATAGAAAACTTAGGCTTGCTTTGGGATTCCTAAGTATAGAGAAGGCCATCTACCCTAACCTTGTCCGAGTGTTTTATGCTAACTCGAAGGTTGAAGATAATTGCATCATCTCCGAGGTGAAAAAGCAACAAATCAGTTAACCATGGCAGAGTGGTATAGGCTCACCAAGCTCACTCCCGATGGAGCTGGGCCCGTGGGAATGCCAAAGTACGGGGGCATGAGTTTGAGCACAAGGTCGCTCTTCTCTCCTTGATTAGGCCCGGCTACCACCTCCCCAAAGTGATCCTAGACGCGAGAATAATGGCCACCGGCCTCACTATGGAAAACGGGGTCCTCCACTACCTCTTGGTTCGTGGATTGATTCCAGAGGAGGAATTACTCCCAAGTCCTCAAGGACGATGTAGTGGCATTATGGGCAATGACCACGGGGCACCCAATAAAGCGGGGATACTACATTCTACAAAGATATGCTAGACATCAAGAAAAAGAAGAACTCGCTCTCCCTTCGCCATGTTAGTCACCACAATCCTTGAGTATTGTCGCATTCGACGACCGAAGAGTCCAAGGACACCAGCTCCAAGGGACCCCAATCAATTGGGCTGCATACTCGAGGAAGCTTCGGCTCTACAAGATGGAGGATAGGTGGCATTACATTACTCATGGCACATTTGGCCATATCCATCACGATCCACGGACGGTGATGATGATGGGGGCTCAAGATCCGCCTCGCTCCCGCTCCAGCTTCTCTTGATCTTCTGCCCAAGAGATGCGCAACCCGAGCGCCAACGTCAACACGCGCATGGATCATATAGAGCAAAAGATCGACCATCTTGAGCCGAGGATGGACTACTCGGACAGGGAGCTTGCCTCCATTCGATCCCTCTTACGTGGACCTCCCGTTCCCGAGAGTCCTCCGCCGCACCCCCACATCCTCGCCCCTCCGGATCCCATATCCTTCATTTGGTCCATCCGGAATTCCCGCGATGATGAGGAGCTTCGGATTCGACGACGATCTTATGCCCGGCGATGATGACATTGATCTAGGAGACTCTGTGCGGAACCGAGGGTGATGTCTTTTGTGCCGAGGACACTGATAGTGATCCTGGCCTTATGCCTTGATTTGTTTTTCCACCTTGTACTTATTTTTGTTTCTTAACTCTGATTATATAAAATTGGTATACCTTTATGGTTATCTTTTGATTATTGCCTACTGGTTGTGACATGTTTCTTTGTACATGCTGATTATTAATACATAAACATGTTTTCACTTTGAATGGTTGGCTGTTGGAATATTGCTTGGACTGATCTTTGTGGCTTTTCTGTTATGGCAAACAATTGGGAATCATGAACTATAACTGTCATGCTTTTTTAAATGCTTATGTCTTTTTGATAATGCCAACGGGGGAGAAAATAAGGAAAAATGAAATGTACTTAAAGGTTGCATGAGTACGGGGGAGTTATTGAACTTTTAAGTTATTAAACTTTTCATATGCAAAATCTAACTCAATATCATGCATAATCTCCGGGGACAGCATTGTAACTAAATGACTATGATATACAAATGCAAAAACTCTTTTCTTTTTCCTATGATCAGTTTGTCATCATCAAAAAGGGGGAGAATGTGAATGCTTATGTCTCTAAGGCATGTCGAAAGGTTTTTGATGATAACAAAAGCAAAAGAGAAGATCAAGCACAAAAGGAAAAATCAAGATCAAAGAAAGAAGAGAAGGTTTAATTAGTTATTTAGACTTAGGACATTAATGTTAAATGCTCTCAAGATTTCTCAAATGGTTTTTCAATATATATGATTTCAAAATAAATGGGAAATTTCAAAGATAAACATGGCTTTCAATAAAACCCGAGTTTCAACTTTAAATCTAACACTCTTAAAAGGATTTATGTTTAAACAAGTACCTTGAGGTGTTGGAAATGACTTACAAGAGTTATTGGACTTGAAAAATGTGTTCAAAGAGCAAATGTAATCGATTACACAATGTTTGTAATCGATTACACATCAACAGAAAGATGTAATCGATTACATGAACAATGTAATCGATTACAAGAAAGTCGAGGCCATGTAATCGATTACACGGTATATGTAATCGATTACATAAAGCCCAGAAAGGCAAAGAACATGTTCGACAAGAAATGTAATCGATTACACAATATATGTAATCGATTACACAAAACCCGTAAACTCAAAGAACACGTTCGACGAGCCATGTAATCGATTACAAGGATATTGTAATCGATTACACAAAGAAGTCGAAGTCATGTAATCGATTACATGAGCATTGTAATCAATTACAAGCAAAGTCGAAGTTATGTAATCGATTACCTCAAGAATGTAATCGATTACACGAGAGCCCGAAAGTTCGTAAAACGTTGGAACAATAATGTAATCGACACGAGATATGTAATCGATTACACGCATCCGATAACGTCCAACGGCTATATTAAATGCATTAAATGCATGCCCAACTACCTCCAACGGCTCTATTAATTGAGAAACTTATAAATACCCAAGTTGGGTCTTTGTTTACGGTTGACCTTGAACCAAAAACTGATCATTATACTTCAAAACGTGAATCAATTCTTAAAATCATTTCTTGCTCGTTTTCTGACTAAAAACGTGAAAAATCTTTGAGAGCAATATTAGAGCTTCAATTTGTAAACACTTGCTCTAGAGAGAGCTTCTTCTATTTCAATCTTATACTTTCTGATTAGTGAGGGTGAGGTATCCCTCAAGTATTGTAAGGGTGAGGTATCCCTTGAAAATAGAGGCTCAAGCTTTTGGGTGAGGTATCCCATCTTGTTGAGTGCTCAAGGTTGTAGTGGTTTTTCAAGCACCCATTGAAGCTTGAAGATATAGTGGAAAATCTCAAGGTGTTGCTTGGGACTGGACGTAGATCACAAGTGGAGTAGTGATTGAACCAGGATAAACGACTGTGTTTGTTTCTCTAAACTCTCCTCTGTTTATCTTTGTGCATTGTTTCATTATTCTATTTGGATATTATCTCCTTGACTATTACGTTCATTAGTAAAAGTGCTTAACTCATCTATTTAATTATTTCTGATCATTCAATAGCTTCAACGAAAATTGATTGTCAAACGATTTGCGAAAGATTTGTGAACTTATTTTTAACTACTCAATTCACCCCCCCTCTTGAGTATTGAGGCCACTTGGTAACAGGGAGGTGGTGAGGTGGTGTTTGTGATGGTTTTAATGAGGATGGTGAAGGTTATGGAGATAAGGAGACTACAAGTAGGTTATAGTGAAAGTCGTGATGTAATGGAGGTCCTTCGGTGAAGAAGATAGATAAAAGTTGCTGAGTTGTTGAGGTTGCTATGGTGTGGACGTTGGCGTGCAAAGTGGTGAGGTGGTGTTTGTGATGGTTTGAAATCAAGATGGTGAAGGGGCTGTGTGGTGAAGAGAGTAAATGCGCTTGTTGTTGGTTTCTCCTTTTTTTCTTTGGTCAACTTGTGCAGTAGCATATAGCCGAGCCTTGGTCATTGTTCCCTTTCCTGTTTGATGAATCCTTCTTTTTTTTTTTTTACTTTGTGCCCTCATCCCCTCCCCCTTTGCTCTATTCAAAATTTCTTCGAGCCTTGGGTTGTGGAAGATAAGAATGTGTGGTCTTTCTTTCTACTCCATTTTTGGCTTCCAAAACTGCTTCCCCTTTTTTGTCCCGTTGCAGCCTTCCATTTTCTGTGTTTTGTCCCTACTTTGCTAATGTTGAGCAACACGCAGGAGGTTGCCCCATTCATGCTTTATTTTGAAACTCTTTAACATCTGGCTTTTCCTTTCCTTTTGCAATCACCAAAAAGGCACGCATTTGGCTTTTCCCTTCTTGCACGTCCCAGACTACATTCTCTTCTCTCTTTTTTTTTTTTGCTTTTTTGTTTTTTGACTAAGGTGGACTTATGTATTTGGGCTAACAAAAAAGATCAAGAATTAAAATGTAAAGAGTCGATGCACTCAAAAGTACTGACAGGAATTAAAATACATGGAGTCAATGCGCTCAAAAATTAATTAAAATGCATGGAGCTGATGCGTATAAAATGCATGGAGCTAATGCGCTCAACAGAATTAAAATGCAGAGAGCTGATGCGCTCAACAGAAATAAAATGCAAGGAGCCGATGCACTCAATAGAAATTAAAATGCAAGGAGCCGATGCGTTCAACAAAAATTAAAATACATGGAGCCGATGCGCTCAACAAGAATTAAAATGCAATGAGCTGATACGTTCAACAGAAATTAAAATGCATGGAGTCGATGCGCTCAACAGAAAATTAAAATGCATGGAGCCGATGCGCTCAACAGAATTAAAATGCAAATAGCCGATGCGCTCAACAGAAATTAAAATGCATGGAGCTGATGCGCTCAATAAGAATTAAAATGCAAGGAGCCGATGCGCTCAATAGAAATAAAATGCAAGGAGCCAATATGCTCAATAGAAATTAAAATACATGGAGCCGATGCGCTCAACAAGAATTAAAATGCAAGGAGCCGATGCACTCAACAAAAATGAAAATGCATAAAGTTGATACGCTCAATAAGAATTAAAATGCAATGAGCCGATATGCTCAAAAGAATTGACAGAAACTAAAATGTATTGAGTCGATGTGCTCAAAAGAAAAAAACAGGAGCCGATGCGCTCAAAAGTAAAAGACAATGGGCAACTGAGGCCTGAAATTTAAATGACAATAGGCAACTGAGTCCCTGAATTTAAATGACAATGAGTAACTGAGTCCTAAAATTTAAATGACAATGGGCAACTGAGTCCCGAAATTTAAATGCCTCCCGAAATTTAAATGGCAATGCAAGGAGTCGATGCGCTCAAAATTAGAAAACAAATTTTTCTTTGAAAACATTTTTTTATTTTTTTTGTTTTTTTTTGTTTGCTTTTTTTTTCTTTTTTTTCTCTTTTTTTTGAATTTTATTAAAAGTCCTTTGAATTCACGATGACTTTTGGAAAGCTTTGACTAATCAAATTCTTTGTTCGCGTGTCTTTTTTCCTTAGACCCTTCGGTTCTTTCCTTCTTCTTTTCCTTTCTTTCTTTTTTTTTTTTTTTTTTGCTTCTTGCTCTCAGCTCTCCTTTTGAGAAATGAGATGAACCCTTGCTTAGCTGATTCCTTGAGAGAAAATTTTGCCCCAGTATTTAACTTTGTCTCTCATCTAATTGATTCCCTACAACTACTTGATAACTCAATCACTGTCTCTGTTGCTACTTCCTTCAACACATCTCTCTTTAATCCTTCAAAAATTTTGACCCAGTATGACTAACTGAATGCAAACGAAATTGCCCCTGTGTAGTTGATCAAATGCAATTCAAAATTGCCCTAGTTTGGTGCGCCCTTCAAGGCATTTCAGGCTAACTGTCTTTGAGATTTTACTTATTTATTTGCCCCAACTTTTGCTTAGACCGCCCTTTCGGGTTTTCAGACTAATGGACTCTTTTTCCCTTTTTTTTTCTTTTGCTTAGGTCGCCCTTTCGGGTTTTTAACCTAACGAGCTTTTTCTCTCCCTTTTTTCTGCTCGGGTACCTTCTCTTCCATCAATTGGGAATTCCAAGTTCTCTTCAATCTGAATTGTTCATCAGGAGATTACCATCAGATGGTCAAATCATAGTGTTGTACTCATGTTCACCTTACCTGAAACATTACGTAACAGATACTCATGAATTCAAAAAGTACAATAGAGAAGAAGCGAATAACTTCCAGATTGTTCTTGGAAGTTTGACTATAGAAAGGTATTATTTACAAAGGATAAAGACACAAGAAGTAGAATAGTAAGAAAGCCAAAAGTTTTTTTTTGTTTTTTTTCTTCAGTATGGACGTGATTGATCTTTACTCGACAACTGGACATCATGACCATTGTTTTGTCAGGTATCTACAAAAATCTGCCCTCGTGTAAGGTATCAAATGAATTTGACTTAGGGTATTTCATTTATGAACAAAATTGCCCCAATGTAGGCCCTTTAACAACAAAAATTTGCCCTAATTTAGAGTCAAATCTAGCAGAGAATAAACTTGTCTTAGTGTAAGGCCAAATTGAACCAAAGAGAAATTTGTCCCAGTCTAGGACTGAATTGAACAGGGCAGGAATTCACCCTAGCGACCAAAAGATTTGCCCCAGTGTAGGTTAAATTAAACAAGGAAAAAAATGCCTCAGTGTAGGACCAGCTTGAACAAGGTAGAAACTTGCCCTGGTGTAATTTTTTCTTCTTTCTTTTCTTTTTTTTCCTTTTTTTTTAAGGAACAATGAACTAGATACTTAGATAAGCATAACATTTATCTCAAAATTAAAGTTAATGAAAATGACAACAATCATTCATTGATCGGAATGGACCTTTTGAAGCTTGTGATGGCCTCAAGTATATCAGTGTGTTGTAGCTGAGAGCACAATGCCGCTGCCTAGCTAAGTGATGTCATGGCGTCATGTCTTGACTTGAGCGTTTTGCTTCTTTACCTCAATCCAAATTCAATGATGTTTTCAATTCTCTTCTCTTATGCCTTTTTGAGGTTCAAAACTTGATCACAAAGTTGGAAATCAACATTAGAGTGTGTAAACTAGAGAATGGATTAATAAATTTTTTTATCAATTTACTCATATTTTTAACCCAAAAAACAAACTACAAAAATATTCTAAACTCAATCTAAAACCTACATGGTTAGATGTATAATATGGACTAATAATGTTAATTCATGTAATAAATTGGGATAAATAACTCCGTTTTAATGAATTATCACACTCCCAAACCTAAACTTTTGCTAGTTCTCAAACAAAACAAAGCTTCAGAGGCAAGGATACCACATAAAGTACCAAGAGTGTATACACTTATCCACCGAATCAAACAAGCTTGGAGCTCAATAATATCGTAGTCCAAGAATCATCCATATCCTCAAAGAATCAATCATGACTTCAATTAAAGTTAAATATCATACATATCCCCTTTTCATGCTTTCACTTCAAACATCCAACATGTATGCATGTTATTCCAACTACATATATGCAGAATTTATTCCTAATCATGACATATATCTTCAAATGAGCTCATAAGTATGCGAATGCAAATCCACTTATGCATCTCAAGCCTGCTATCTTCCCTTTCTCCACTAAATCTTATAAACACTCCCCCAAAGATCATTAGCAATATTATTCATCACATCTAATTATTATTATTATTATTATTATTATTATTATTATTATTATTATTATTATTATTATTATTATTATTATTATTATTATTATTATTATTTTATTTACCTCTTTTTTCTTTTCTTTCTTGATGAAAGCATGGCTTTGTAATGGCTCGAATTGTGATCGTGTATTTAATCCACACATCACGTTCTGGTTAAGATTTTAGAATTATAGCCATGCGCCTAATTCACATATCACAATTCTACACACCTTACTAGACCATTAATCATTTTTTATTCATAATTTTTTTTAGATGAATGTTACAACTAAAACATTTCTCTAAGGAATTGTCAGTCAAGATATAATTTCAAGAGATATTCAAGTAACCAAGATGAAACATAATCATTCAATGCATGAGCACTTTATGATCTCTTCTAAGAATGTTCACCACTTTTATTCCAAAACCTTACATATATGCAATGAAGCTACATGCCTACGCAAATGGAAACAAAAAAGCTTCACATGCAAGTCAGGGATCATATGAAATTTCTCATTAACCAAGTCATTTCATGTTCCATGCTATTAGAGCCGTCAAAATGGGTCAAGCCCGATAAGCTGACCTGAATAGCCTAACAACATGAGCGGTTGAGCTAGCAAAATATCAGCTCAAAACTAAAAATAGTCTGAATTAGCCCAACCCGACCCGAATGGACTGGACCAATCTGACCTGATAACATTTACATAAGGGTGAGGTGGACTAACAAAATATCGACTCGAAACTCATATAATCCACGGGTCAGACTAACTCATTTTGACAGCTATACATGCTATCACTAGATGGCCATCACAAACAATTGGTTCGCCAATCTTCAATTTGTTATCAAAAGAGGATAGACGGCAAGCACTTACACATAAAAGCTTAACCAACCGACGGAATTGAAAAATAAAAGATGTAAAAAGTTAATCAACTAACAAAAATTTAACTAGAGTAAAACGATTACTAACATAATCCACCAAATATTCACAATGTAAATATCAATAGTCAACAAAATATCAAAATTAAAAAGGGAGAGGGAATGGAGTTATTGATTAAACATCCAAAATAAACTCCCGTGTTAAAAGACAAAATCAAATAAACCTCCCCGAAACCGAAGGAGAACGATGTCTCCACTGTTCAGCATTCAGCAAAAAAAAATAACAAAGCACGAGAAAAAGGTAAACACAGGATAAAAATAAAGAAAAAAAGAAAAGTGGTTCTAGCAAGGGGGTCTAAGCTAAGCAGCATCATCTGTAGCATGGTGGTCACCATCTTCCTCTTGTAAGGACTATGGACATCACATATCTTCACATTAGTATGATATTGTTCACTTTGGGTCTAAGCCTTCATGGATTTGCTCTTGGATTTTTACCCCAAAAGGCCTCATACTAATGGAGATGTATGTCCATACTTATATACACTTGATCCTCCCCACTTCTAGCCAATGTGGGACTTTGGTCGCACTCCTAACAATCCTCCCCTCGAACAAGGACCATTGAGCCTCCCCTTAAACGATCATCTATCTGTCTGCATCTACGAATTCCATCGTGAGCTAACTAGGATCCACCACCTTTGTTCGGCATTCCCAGGATTTATCCACCATGGCTAACTCCGGGGCATGGCTTTGATACGGTGTCATCAAGAGAGCCTAGCTCGCATCCAAGAGCACCTGCTCTTCTTTCATACTTGTACCGCCGTTGTCCATCCCATCTACAACGGAACACGCCGCCTAGCCTCCACATCGCTAGGAAGACTTTCGACACAAGGGACCCTTCACATGGATCCACCAACCACCGTCTATACCAAACTCATCCAAGTCGAACCATCGGCTCTGATACCACTGTTGGGAAATGCCAGCATAATTTTTTTCCTCTGTGAACTCAAAAAATAGGCACTATACGGAAGCGTAAAACAAGTGTAATAACAACACCAAAAAATTTTTAGCGTGAAAAACCTTCCCAATTTGAGCAAGGAAAAATCACGAGACCTGTAGGCCACTTAGACCTCCACTATAAAATAATGGGAATACAAAAATACAATAATATTATTTCTTCAATTTGTGGATAAAACTCTCATAAATTGGCTCACTATTTTTCTCTCTTAGAAAACACTTTCTAAGGTTCTCTCTATTTTGCTCTCACTCTCTTCCTCTTTTGATTGTGAGGATCTAATGCACTTCCTATGCTTGGTGCCTCTATTTATACACCAATCGTTGCACACAATTGTTGACAAAATTGCACACAATTGTTGAAAAAAAAAACTCCACCGAAAATAGTGGTTGGAGGTTGAAAGTTTTTCAACCATTGCATGTAATGCACCAACAATTTGGCTGGACTCCAATAATTCTCCCCCTCCTGCCAAAGGGAAATATCCTTGGATTAGTTTGGAGTTGATGCTAAGCCTGCAACTTCTTTACAGACTTCTAACTTCTCTTTAGGTAGAGCTTTTGTCATCATATCTACCCCGTTGTCTTTGGTATGTATTTTCTCAATCTGCAGTAGTTTACTTTCCAACACATCATGGATCCAATGATACCTTACATCGATGTGTTTAGACCTTGAATGAAATGTCAAGTTCCTGCTGAAATGTACTGCGCTTTGACTGTCGCAATAGAGAACATAGCTTTCTTGATTCTGGCCTAACTCTTGTAGAAACTTCTTCATCCACAAGATCTCCTTGCAACCTTCAGTGATTGCGATGAATTCAGCTTCTGTGTTGCTTAAAGCAATACACTTTTATAGTCGTGACTGCCATGAGATAGCTCCTCCTGCAAAAGTAATCAGATATCCCGATGTAGACTTTCTTGAATCCACATCTCATGCCATATCTGCATCTGAATATCCAGTGAGCATTAGATTTCCATTGCCAAAACACAAGCACCTTTTGGCAGTTCCTCTCAGATACCTTAGTATCCATTTCACAGTATTCCAATGCCCCTTTCCTGGATTCGATAGGAATCTACTCACAACTCCTACAACATAAGCAATGTCTGGTCTTGCACAGACCATAGCATACATAAGACTACCAACAGCAGAAGAATATGGCACATTGCTTATTTCTTCCTTTTCTTCTTCATTCCCTAGACATTGCGTCTTACTCAGTTTAAGATGACCAGGTAATGGAACATGCACAGTTTTGGCTTGATGCATGTTGAACTTTTCAAGAACTTTCTTGATATAGTCTTCTTATGACATCCATAGCATTCTTCTAGAACGATTTCTAATGATCTTCACTCCAAGAATCTTCTTTACTGCACCCAGATCTTTCATGGCAAATGATTTGCTCAATGCCTTCTTGAGAGCAACTATCTTTGTCTTATCTTTCCCAATAATCAGCATATCATCAACATACAACAATAGTATGATGGATTCATTATTTCCATAGTTCTTCACAAACACACAATGGTCTGCAGAGGTTTTCTTAAAATTGTGTTGGGTCATGAAGAGATCAAACTTCTTATACCATTGCCTTGGAGCTTGCTTCAGACCATAGAGGCTTTTCTTTAGATGACACACTAGGTGTTCTTTGCCTAGTTCTTCGAAATCTTCTGGTTGCTCCATATAAATTTCTTCCTTTAAGTCTCCATGTACGAATGCTATTTTAACATCAAGCAGTTCTATTTCCAAGTCTAGTTTTGCAGCTAGACCAAGGATCGCTCTAATGGATGTCATCTTCATCACTGGTGAGAAGATTTCTTCAAAATCTATGCCTTTCTTCTAGTTGCACCCCTTCACAATAATCCTTGCTTTGTACCTGGGGTTTGGGTTGTTCTCTTCAGTCTTGAGTTTGAATACCCACTTATTTTTCAATGCCTTTCGTCCATCTAGTAATCTCACCAGGTCATACGTCTGATTCTCTTTCAAGGACTATTTCTTCTTGCATGGCTTGCATCCATTTCTCTTTGTCATTCGTCTCAATGACTTCTATGAAACTTTGAGGTTCCCCTTCATTAGTGAGAGTGACATAATCATCTGAGAAATACCTTCTTGATGGTTGTCTGACTCTCGTTGATCTTCTCACTTGAGGTTCTCGTTCTACCTGATCAGTCTCCATATGTTCTCCCTGCATTGTTTAACTTTATTCTGTCTAGTCAGGTTGTTCCGTCTAATCAGGTTTCTCCATCTGATGGGGTTGTATTGTCTGATCAGGTTGCCCATTCCTTTGAAGAATCTCTCCCCCTGAATTGTGTACCACAATGGTCTTTGGTTTCTTAGATTGCTAAATATCCTGGATTGTCTGATCTTCATAGAATACCACATCTCTGCTTCGAACAATCTTCTTGTTTACAGGATCCCATAATCTGAAGCCAAGTTCATCACTTGGTGAACCAAGGTATATGCACTCCTTCATCTTTGCATCAAGCTTTGCTCTTTCATCTTTAGGAATGTGGACAAATGTCCTGCACCCAAAGACTTTCAAATGACCATAAGAAGCTTTCTTTCCAGACCATACTTCTTCTGGAATCTCTCCATTTAAAGGTCTTGAAGGAGACAAATTGATCAAATCAACTGCAGTTTTTATTACTTCACCCTAGAATGCCTTAGGGAGTTTTGCATGAGAAAACATGCTCCTGACTTTCTCTGCAATCGTTTTGTTCATTCTCTCAGCTAGTCCATTCATCTGAGATGTCTTGGGGGTACTTTCTCATGTCTTATCCCATGAGTCTTGCAATAATCCTCAAACGGACTTCTATACTCTCCGCCATTGTCAGTTCTCAAGCATTTCAGCTTTCTTCCAGATGATCATTCTACAAAAGCATGAAACTCCTTGAAAACTTGAAGAATTTGATTTTTCGTCTTTAATGAATACACCCACACTTTCTTGGAGTGATCATCAATGAAGGTAACAAAGTATTGGGCACCGCTAAGGGACTTTTCAAATGTTGAGCAAACATCTGAGTGAACAAGATCCAGAATCTGCTTTCTTCTTCTTGCATCATCTGATTTTTTGAAAGATACTCTGTGTTGTTTATCTGCTAGCCAGTCTTCACAGGATTCAAGTGGCTGCCCTTTTATGTTTGGAAGATAGTGTTTTGCTAAGATTTCCAGACCCTTCTCGCTCATGTGGCCCAATCGTTTGTGCCACAATTCCTTGCTTGCATCTTGAGGAACATTCATCTCCCCCTTGCATATCTTTCCCTGCATAATGTACAGAGAGCCTTCCTTTCTGCCGCGAGCAATAATCATGCTTCTTCGGCTAAGTTTCCATTTGTCGGCACCAAACTAGTTTATCATCCCAGCTTCGTCTAGTTTTCCTGCTGAGATAAGGTTTAGACACATCTCAGATACATGTCTTACCTCCTTCAGCACAAGCTTGGTTCCATTCTCACTTATCAAAGTTACTTCACCAATACCGATGATTTTACTTGTGACGTGGTTGCCCATTTTCACCGTACCAAAATCTCCTTTTTGGTATGATGAGAAAAAAACATTCATGAGGTGTGACGTGGAAGGATGCTCCAGAATCAATTTTCCATATGCAATCATCAGATGTAATGTTTAGATAATTTTCTTCTCCGACAAGAAATATATTCTCATCAGTCGAGGCTACTGCAGTAGTTGTTCCATCTTCCTTCTTCTTCTTTAGGTTAATCTAGTCAGGGTGGATTGTTCCAGCTTGTTGGTCTCTCTTCAAGAATCTGCACTTAGATTTTATGTGGCTTGGTTTACCACAGTAATAGCAACTTAGTCTAGTGCGAGATTTGAATCTACTTTGTGATTTTTCACGACCTCCTTTTTCACGATTCTTACTCCTTCCTCTATTGTCAACAACGTTAGCTTTAAATTGGTTGTTCAAGCCCTTTTCTCTTCGTCTTGACTCTTTATTCAGTAAATTGTCTGTAATAGAATTCATGCTAAGCTTTCCTTCTGGAGCAGAATTGCTAAGAGTGACAATTAGAGTGTCCCAACTCTCAGGCAGAGAACTGAGGAGTAGAAGAGTTTGCAACTCATCGTCTATCTTCATTTCTGTCTTCGTCAGTTGATTCACAATACCTTTAAAAGTATTCAAATATTCGATCATGTTTTGACTGTCCGAGTACTCTAACTTCACCAGTCGAACAAACTTCTGTCAATATATTTTCGGATCATAGCTACTGCTTTTTGATTCTGGAACTCCCATTCTTTGTCGGTCTTCCCCTCCGGTTTATCTTTTTGTTTGATTGGCTCATGCAAATCTCCATCATGAGTGATAGCTCCCTCCATCTTGAGTTACACAGGCCAATACCGTATATGTGAATAGTATCATACAAGTAAATAGTACTGTATACTGAAACAATAACTGTAGTATGCAAACAATGCTGATGTGGAAGATTAGACAATGCTGCAACCACAGAGTATACTAAGAATTTTCTTATGAATCTGGCACCTAGTATCTGAGAGCTCTGATACCACTGTTGGGACTATAGACATCACATATCTCCACATTAATATGATATTGTCCACTTTGGGTCTAAGCTCTCATGGATTTGCTCTTGGGTTTTTACCCCAAAAGGCCTCATACTAATGAAGATATATGTCCATACTTATATACACTTGATCCTCCCCACTTCTAGCCAATGTGAGACTTTGGTCGCACTCCCAACACTTCCAGAGGTGGCTCAATATCGCCCATGTCAACATCCGGCTGGGCATAACTAACACCAACATGATCTATAGCTAGTGTCACAGTAGTCGAAGGAAAGGTAGGCGTAGGAATATCCCCGGGACCATAACCAACTCGCGTTGCCAGCCAATGCTGGCTGCAGATAGAAAAATTATAGACATGTGTCCAAAGCAGTCAGGTGAGCAACCTGGCGACGCATGTCAGCAATGGCCTCGGACTCGGCAGTAGCAGCCGGTGGTGGAGGGGCACAATGGCGTCTCTTGGGGGAACGAGGCGGGCCAACCTCTAAGAGGTAAAGAATGTTATCGTCCAAGGTTGTCTTCCTAGGCGTGAGCTCCTCAAAGGCCGTCCAAGTGCAGTGGGCACGGGTACAAAGACTTTGAATGAGGGCCAGGAAGTACAAGCCCTTGCTGCCGTTAACACATTTGCGAATCTTGCGATACAGGTACTCGTCTAAATCAATGTGATGATGAGCCACAATTGCATACTGTAATGGCCCTCTCCTTAGTGACGTCCCCAATGTGGCCTGAAGGGAAAATGCGGATACGTAGAAAATGATGCCATGCCTTAGGAACTGGAGCAAGGAGGCGAAAAAGGAAGGAACTAGGCAGATGATCCTCCTTGCTGATGTGCTGCTCAACATATTGCTCGGGTTGTTTTTCGAACTAATTTCCGATGACATGCAACACTTTTCTGGTTATTTCATTTTACTTTTCTGGTTTAGAGTTATACTTCCCTCATTACCTCTTTGATTATGAATCTAAACCCAATACTAAAAGCATGTTTTTGACATGTAATAGGACAAGCATGTTTTTGACATGCAATAGGACAAGCATGTTAATCCCGCGTGAAGTTGTCAAAAGATAAAGTGATTGGGAAGGATAAGAGGCAGGTCTGCACACGAAAAAGGAAGTAAGAATGAAATGATACTTCAAGTTGTAAATCAATGCCAACTTTAGATTTTTAATTATATTTTGACGATGATATGCACCTCAACTTCGAACTATACCTTATCAATCACCAAGTTCCCCGTATCACTGTTCCCATAGCATACTAGTCAGACCATCAAATACTAATGAAAAACAATCCATCATTCTGAGTCATAATCCTCTAATATTCCAGTGGTGGAGTACGTGCTTAACTAAATTGTAATCATATCGTATTAAACATGGTTTTTAGACGAGGTGTAGTCGTATAGAATCCTTAGTATATGCAGTATAACTGTCATTCAAACGTATGATTAAGTACAGGAATTCTGTATCAATCATATATCATTGATACTTACAGGTTTCTAACTGCACACCAAAGGGGTGATTTTATATTCGTAACAGTACAGACCTAATGATAACCAAAAGGAGCGGGTGCCTCCCGCAGTTCTTTGCCTTGAAAGTGGATATCCTGCATGAAAGAACATAATTGTATCAAAAAACCCAGGGAACACCACTGCAAAAGCAATCTCCACATGCAGACTCATTTGATATAACAAACACGGTCAATTAATTAACCTTTGTTATAAAACAAAACATGAATCAGCCCACTTTCTTTGAACTAAGTTCTCAACACAAAACATAGCAGTACTAGAACTCAGTCAAAAGAACATATCAGAACTACAAAATACATCTTAAACATATGTTGTCTACCTACGTGGTTACAATTTATATTTCTCTAAACCCACCCCCGCTCCCCACAGTAAGTAATAACCTAGTAATTAAGTCTTAATTCTGTAGGTCCCACCAAAAAGAGATCTGCATTCTGTAGGTGAAGGAACAATGGAATGTATACTCTTAGCTGGTTTCTGTTCAACCTATTTAACTATGTCTGACAATAAATGTATGTTCTCTAGTATTCATATATTTCTGCTGCCAAAGCTGCTTGCACACTCTTCAGCCACATAACCTTCATATTGAAATTCTAGGCAGGGCCGATGAGGAAATTGGGGGAAGGCCATCTAGTTGTTTGTCACTCTGTCAGATTATTGTCCCTTGTGTATATTACCTTATATCAATCCTATCTTTCCCATAATGCACAATTTTCATGCTTTATGTTCCAAGAAAAAAATGATTCAATATCTGTAAACAACTTTGAGAGAATATGGAAATGAAAGAAGCATAAAACAAATATATCATAAAAGCAATTTCATGGGATAAGTTGGTGGACCTGAAGAAGCATTGTTTTATAAGACAAACAAAAAGAATGATTACACAAGTGATAAATGACACTCACGGAAGCAAAATGGTTCACATCCCGATGGTGAGCCTCATCAGCACGAATGACTGTTATAACATCTTTCAATTTGGCATCCTTGGGAAGCCTCCAATAGTCTATTGCAATGGCAGGAGCTGGAACATTTTCAATTGCACCACTATCAAGGTCCTTCAAATACTCAGTGTAAGAATGTATAGCCTCCTCCTCAAGATACCCAACAATTCTATGAGCCAGCTTTGGGGAGAGTACGTAAAGTACAAAGAACGCATTGAAGAAAACTCCCTGTACAGCAAGAACCAGCAGTCTTTCATACCATTTAGGCTTCACAAGTTCCACCATGGTCATTAGGTGCATTCTCTCATTCTCTGCTTCATCAAGCAATGCTTTGATCCAACCACCACTCTGCTGAAATTTGCGTAGTGACCTTAGGTGCAACAACATCCCTCCTACCATTCCAGGGACAGCTGCAACTGTTTCAAGCATCATTGCACGGCAACCATACCGTCTCTGAAAATATGATGTATGTATTATGATGAACGAAAATAGACAAAATTTCCATGAAGAATATATTGACAAAATTTTCTAATGAAGCTGCAGTAGAGTCTATATATATTAAAAAAAAAATACATATAGTATTCATGTTGCATATTTCCATGAATAGGCTGAAAACGAATATATCAGTAAACATCTTAATAAAAAAAAAAAAGTAAACATCATTTTTTTTGTACAAAAAGTAAGCATCTTTTTTTTTTGGTACAAGAAGTAAACATCTTACTTGAGAACAAATGACACAAAGTTTATTATCAAATCAAGTGAGTTGAGCAGTTCTAACCTAAACAAACCAACATGACTTAAAAACATATAATTATAGCTACCTTTTATCCAGAAAGAACTAATGTTTCCTTCTTTTTTCTTTTGTTTTGGATAACGCTATAGGAGATTTTAAAACCAAGTGAGATATTACACACCTTAAAAAACATATCTGTTGGAATTCTGAGGAGCTTCACTGTCCTGTACGCAACTTTATCCATAAAATTCTTTGGCACATGATGCTTAGTCAGATCTATTGACAAGTTTGAATGATAAGTCTCCCACGGCTACATACACAAAAGAAAATCATCCCGATGAGCATTCCAAAAAAAAATAACCATAGCCCGATTATTCAATAATCAGAAGATTTCTCAAAATAATAATAATAATAAATTTTTTAAAGAAAAAAAATTGAATCTAAATTCCTAAAAATTAGTGATTCTTTGAAGCAAATAGGCATAATCTTGTGGTAATTTGAAGATTATCTGGACTGATTATGAATTTGTGATAAACTAACCAATGCAAAGAAATTCACATAAACCTTCACACTTCACAGCTATATCAAACATTATGATAAACAAATTTGCACAATCAGAATCAGAGTCCTCACCATGAAGCAATTCCAAGGCCACTCCGTCCCGTCCTCTCTCGAAATCCTCGGCCTCGAAATCCCCCAATAACTCGATACCACCACGCCATGGTCACTCTTCCCATCCCCTGTTCCCGAATTCTCCTTCTGCTTCGCCTCAGCCTCTTCCGCAGGCGGCGGCGGCGGCACCGCCTCTGAAGCCATCATTCTCTTCCAGTAGAAGAATCCTCCGATCCCGCCGCCGGCGACCCAGCCGTGCCTCATTTCCGTGGCCACGAATGGCCTAACCGCCGCAACCGCCGGACCGTGACGGTTACAGTTGCGGCCATTGATCAGAGCTTGCAGAACCGCAGAACTCAATGCAAAGTGCTTCATCATTTCAAGAGAAGAATCACGTTTTTTACAGAAACTTCGTTTACAACTGACTTACCATGAATTCTGGAATTGCAGTTGCTGAAGAAGCAGCTTAGCAGTTACTATATACATCGAGTGTTAGAAAATATTTGTTAAAATTTTTTAGTTGTCCGTAGTTTTAGTGGTTTTAGTTTGTTTTGGTTTTACCTGTTCTGTACGAGTTAGTCTTGCATCTCCTAGTTTCAAGCATTTATCCGCTACTTTTAGCTCTAAAAATAAATAGTGTTATTTTTTTAATTTTTATATGTTTAATTTTTTTTAATTTATTCTCAAATTTATTATTTATTATGTAAAAATATTACACTTGTATATAATATGACTTGAGATCTTTCTTACGCATATAAAAGATACGATGAAGGTATAAATGTTAGATAAAAATTATTTCTCATAAATAAAGTAGTTTATTGTACAAATAGAATCAGACTTAAAAAAGGTAATAAAGTTTCACATTGTGTTTGAAATGTAAAAAATAAAAAATAATTTAATTTATAAATTTAATTTAATTAAATTTTGTATTTAAAATATTAAAAAATAAAAAATAATTTGATTTATAAATTTCATTTTTTTTTAGAAATTTTGTTAATTTTGATATAATTTATTAAAATTTGATTTGATTTAAAATAAATAAATAATTTTACTTTTAATAATTATCTCTAATTATTTATCATAAAAATTAAAATATAAAATAATAAAATTAAATCAAATTAATTATCATTTTAATAAATTTTAAATATAAAATTTGATTTTTAAATAAATTCAAATCTTTTTTAATTCTAAATATAAAATTTAATTTAAATCAAATCAAATTAATTCAAATTAAATTAAATTAAATTAAATCATTTCTCATTTTTATTTATTTCAAACACAACCATAATTCTTTACTCAGTCCTTAGTCTTTTCTACTTCCATATAAACAACAAATATGGAGGAGGAAAAAGAAAAGCCAAAGGAAAATTTAAGGTGCCATGCATGACTAGTAGGGACTCGTTAGAAGTCTTGGGAGAAATGTTTTATGTCTAACTTTTATACGCATATCATATTTAAACTCGTATGTTAATATGAGAGAAATATTAAATCATTGTGTATATTACTATAATATTTTTATAAGATATAAAATAAATTTATGAGTTAATTAAAAAAATTAAACATATAAAAGTTAGATAAATAACAAAACTGTAAGTATTGGTGACCTATTAAGAGCGTGTTTGATTCAACTTATTTATCTGAACGAATAGCTTTTTTTTTTTTAGGATTTCAGTTGTTGCTTCTCGTATGCAATGTATTTGGGATTTTTCATAAAAGTTGTTGATGTTAAATTTTTTATACGGTAACAGTTTTTGCATTTCAACTGTAATTTGAGCATTTTGCATTTTAATTGTTAGATTATTTTTAACAGTAATATGTAAAATTTTTTTAATTAAATAATTTTTTAATTAATTAAATAATTTTTTTAATTTTTTTATATTTAATTTAGTAATTTAAGATATAAAAATAATTTTTTATATCATACAAATAAAATAAATTAGTTTAAATTTATTTTTTAGTTAATATATCTAAATATAAATTTTTTTTTTATAATTAATTATAAAAAAACTTTTATAATTATTAACTATTAAAATAATTTAATTTTTATAACGTAACTTTTAATGTAGTTGGCGGTTGTGACGAAGGGAAAGGAGTGGAAGAAGATTGATGTGTAATAACGCGCGTAGTTTTGGATAAGAAACTGTTATTAAAATGAGCATCTAGATGGAGTATGGCTGTCGATGTGGGATAAGATTCAGTGCGGTGCAAGATAATAAGTTCAAATTAGCCCAATCAGCGCCCGGATGGGCTTGGGAGATATTTGACTTTGATTTGGATCTGGGTTCAGAATATATGGCTGATGGTTTGTAGGACGATTGGCAGGATCCTATGACCAAAGAAATTTTAAAGTATGCAGTGCCTAGGTACTAAAATAATTAATGACATGTATAATATTTTTTATAAATAAATAATTTTTTAATATTTTTTTATACAATACTGAAAATAAAGTTTAAATTTATGATTTCATAAAAACTATCTAAAATTCTTACTACTATTCTAATTCTAATAGCTTTTAGATATATTTTTAATATAACTCATATAAATTTACACATGTTAATTATTAATTTAAATGTCTATAAAGAGCAGCGTGTATTTAAGAATTCCTCCCCATAACAATAGGTGAATTCTAATGCATATTTCTCTACATAACTATAGTGTGAATTCTAACGCATATTATTAAAATGATGTGAAATTAATATAAATAAGTTTTAAAATAATAACTCAAAGAATTAGTATAGTGGTTAAGGATGCATTTTCCTACTTTAATTATTTGGGTTCAGATATTCAATTAACACTTAGGAGATGTGAGAATGCACACTTTAAATCATCGGAGAACAACCTTGTCCAATAACAAATAAGTCTTCAACTCAATTGGCGCTAATAATTTTGAATGTTTTTTCAAACAAGTGTTCTCGTTAGACAAATCCTAATCATAAACATTTACCAATTGCATCCAACGTTATGATTAGTGATAAAATTGTTAGAATTTTTTTATAAATTCTAGTGAGTTGTAATCAATTGTGACATTTTGTTTTGCTAAAAAAATGAGTTAATATTATGATTCATTCTATGATATTTAAGTCCACTAATAACGTGATTAATTGTTAATGGGTTATGGACATTTAATATTGAAGCGTGTGGAAGACAGTATGGGCCTAACCACTAGGTCCATAATGGGAGGTGTCTAGGGTTAATAAATAGAGTGACTAGGTCCCCTTTGCCGTCACGTCTTTAGATTGCTCTTTAGGTTTGCCTCATTGAAAACCTAGAATTTGGAGTGAGTGATCATTTTTTTTATTTCAATTCAATTGGATTTGAGTTTTTCAGAATTTGGAGTGAGTGATCATTTTTTTTATTTCAATTCAATTGGATTTGAGTTTTTCAATTCATATTTTTTCGCTAATTGTCGTATGCCTACATATCTCAATTCAATTGGATTTGGGTTATATTTGACCTATGGATTTGGGTTTTTTAATTCATATTGGTGTATGCTGATGCCTGTATATGATTTTGAAAAATAAAATAAATAGATGTTAAATTAGCTTTGTTGGGATTCGAACACAAGTGCACAAGGAATTATGCAAATGCATAACCACTAGACCAAATTGTGCTACTATGGTTTTATTGCGCTAAATGTATATATAAAGGCACGTTAACGTTTTGAATGTGCATTTTAAGCTATTCAAGATTGTTATTATTATTTATTTATTTATTTATTTTCCTTTTTTTAAGTTTATTGTTGATATATATGCTATTATTTAACATATATTTAATAATATATATATATATAATATATATTTTTTTTTTTGTTAGTACAAAACATGCTTTGGGAATGACCTGTTTGATACAAAACATGGTTACATGATTCTAAGCAAGAGAAGATGATGATTCCTGTGCAAGAGTTTTTATGGATTGCTATGAGTCGTTACCACCAAAGTGAAGCCACTTGTATCAGTTCATGGAAGTCTCTTTGTAATTTGAGGAATGCTTTTAACCATTGCATGCAGTTACCTGCCCAAAGGGGGTTGTTTAGTGTAGTGATTGAAAGTTGATTTGAGAAGGAGTTATTGGAGAATATATTGGGTTAAAGGGACTTGTCTGCCCAAATGAGACAACTTTCTAAACCTAGTGTATACTCATGGATTAACCCATCTGAGGTTTTAGACCAGGTTATGACCTTGGTTTGTGCATTCTGCCCAAAGGAGAATGTGCTATGATATTGGCCTCATTGTGATAGCTTATTTGCATTTTGAGCTATATCTTGCCTTGTAATATGTTCTAATACATTCCTGTTTTGACTTAACAGTGAACTTTTCTGTGAACAATTGTTCTGCTTCTATTGAGATCTTGAATGGATCAAATTATGGGAAATGGAAGCAAGATTTGGAATTCTCTTTAGGAATTGCTGATCTTGATTTAGCTTTGCTCGAAGACAAACCTGTGATCAATGAGAATAGCACACCTGAACAGAAAGATCTTTTGGCTAAGTAGGAGAGGTCTGATAGGTTGAGTCTGATTGCTATCAAGAGGACCGTCTCTGAACATCTTTTAAGTGGTCTTCTAGAGAAAGGGACAGCTAGGGGGTTCCTCACCGCTCTAGGAGAGAGGTACCAAGTATCTGACAACGTTGAGTACGGATGTCTACTGAAACAGTTAACGGACATGAGATATGACAACATTGAGGGCGTAAGGGAATTCATTATGAAGATGGTTCACATCTAAACCAAACTGAAAGCCCACCAAATTGACCTTAATGAAAAATTCATTGTTGAACATGCCCTAAACTGCCTACCTGCTGATTTCACACAAATTAAAATTACCCACAATACCATTAGTGAGAGATGGACTGTGAATGACCTCATTACCAAATGTGTTACTGAAGAAGAGAAACTCAAGAAAGAAAAGAGTGACATAGCCTAATTATCTGTCCATGGCAAACCCACTTCTGGTAAGAGAAATTGGAAATATACAAAGAGTGCATCTAATGCTTCTCATAGATATCGAGGTTCAGGGAAACCAGGTAAGAGTCAGCATCACAATGTAGGAGGTCCTCAATCAGCTATCTTTAAGAAGAGTATTTGGTGCTTTTGGTGTAAAGAGAAGGGGCATAAGAAATCTGATTGTAGTAAGTTCAAGGCTTGGTTAGAGAACAAGCATAAATCAGGAGATAATAACTTAGCTTTTGTCTATCTTGAGTCTAATCTAGTTGATGTTTCTATGAATTCTTGGTAGCTTGATAGTGGTTTCATAACTCATATTGTTGTGCCTTTACAGGGGTTTAGAAATCTGAGGGAGCCCAGTCCGAGGGAAAACAAGCTAAGGGTAGGAAATGATCTTGAAGTCTTTGTAGAGAAAGTGGGAGACCTCAGCCTAGTTTTAGATTCTAATTTTGAATTAATTTTGAATGATACCTTTTATGTACCCTCTTTTAGGAGAAATTTGATTTATGTTTCTTGTTTAGACAGACTTGGTTTCAATTTTATTTTTAGTGATAAGAAAATAAATATGATGTTGAACTCCCAAATTGTTAGTTATGGATCTTTAGTGGATGGTTTATATAAATTATCTTTGGCTTCTGATAATATTTCTTCATCTTTAGTTGTTGAGAATTCTATTGCTAAAAGATCTAAAGTTGAGGAAAAATCCTTTATGTTGTGGCACAAGCGCTGAGGTCATATTTCTAGGGAAAGGGTTGAAAGGTTGACAAAGACAAATATTCTACCTTCTTTGAATTTTGATGATTTGGCTACTTGTGTGGATTACATTAGGGGAAAGTTTACTAAGACAAAAAAGGTAGGTGCAGCTAGAAGTTCAGATCTCTTAGAGATCATTCATATGGACATTAGTGGGCCCCTGACTTCTATAATTTGTGGTAACAGTTTTTTCATTACATTCATTGATGATTTTTCCCGATATGACTATCTTTATTTGATTAAAGAAAAATCTGAAGCACTTGAAAAATTTAAAATTTTTAAAACTAAAATGGAAAAATAATTGGGAAAAATGATCAAGATTATAAGATCTGACCATGGTGGAGAGTATTATAGTAAATATGGTGTCGCAGGGCAACATATGGGACCATTTGCTTTATACTTGCAGGATTGTGAAATAGTTCCACAATACACCATGCGTGGGAGTCCTGAACAAAATGGTGTAGTCGAAAAGCGTAACAGGACACTTAAAGATATGATGAGAAGTATGATGAGTAGATGTAACTTACCAGAATATCTGTAGGGTGAAGCCTTGAAAACAGCCATTTATATTCTTAACAGAGTTCCCAGTAAATTCGTTCTCAAAACTTCTTTTGAACTCTGGATAGGAAGAAAACCTAGCCTGAACCATTTTCAAGTCTGGGGTTGCCCAGCTGAGGTCAAAATTTATAATCCCTTGCAGAAAAAGACAGATCCCAAGACGAGTCGTTGCTTTTTCATTGGATATCCGGATCGCGCTAAAGGATACAGGTTCTTCTATCCTGGTAAGGGGAGTAGAATTGTAGAGTCTATGAATGCTAAATTTCTGGAGCTTGATGTAGCAGATCCTATTGTTCGACCCGATGTGACTGATGTTATTTCACCTGAGACCGTTTCTTTGCCACTACCTATTCTTGTTGACAGTATTCTTCCCATTAAGACTAGGGTCCCAATTGTTCCAGTGGAGATCGAGGCTCAGACTGAGGATATAATTGGCTCTCAGGATGATGATATGCTTGATCCTCCTGCTATGGTTGAGCTTTCACAACCCATTGAGCTAGTTGTACAGATTCCCTTGAGGAGGTCAACTAGACTGAGGCGACCAGCTATAGGTGATGAGTTTATAGTCTATCTCAGTGAGGATGCATATGACATTGAGGATATTGTTGATCCGAATAGCTATCTGGAAGCTGTATCTTGTTCACAGTCCAAAATGTGGAAACGTGCAATGAATGAAGAGATGCAATCTATGTCAGTTAATGATGTATAGGAACTTGTTGAGTTGCCTGAGAATTGTAAGGCAATTGGTTGTAAATGGGTTTTCAAAACAAAGAAATATTCAAAGGGTAACATTGAGAGATTTAAGGCCAGATTAGTGGCAAAGGGTTTCACACAGAAAAAGAGCATTGACTTTACTGAGACATTTTCACCTGTATCAACAAAGGATTCCTTTAGGATCATAATGGCTCTCGTAGCTCACTTTGATTTGGAGTTGCACCAAATGGATGTGAAGACTGCTTTTCTGAATAGTGATTTGAGTGAGATAGTATACATGCAGTAACCTGAGGGTTTCCATATTGGTGGTAATAAGGAGCTGGTCTGTAAACTAAAGAGGTCAATTTATGGCTTGAAACAAGCTTCTAGGCAGTGGTACCTGAAATTTGATAAGGTGGTGACTTCTATGGGGTTTGAGGAGAATAAGGTAGATCAATGTATATATCTTAAGGTCAGTGGGAGCAAATTTATCTTTCTTGTACTATACATGGATGATATATTGTTGGCTTCTAATGACCTTGGCATGCTGCGTGAGACAAAACAGATGTTGACTAGATCTTTTGACATGAAAGACGTTAGTGAGGCTTCTTTTGTGTTAGGGATTGAGATTCACAGAGATAGATCACTCCATACACTCGGGTTATCTCAAAAGGCCTACATTGATAGAGTCTTAGAGAGATTCAATATGCGGAACTGTAAACCTGGAGATGTTCCGGTCGTCAAAGGTGACAGATTCAACAAGGATCAATGTCCTAAGAATGAGATTGAGCAAGTAGAAATGAACGATAGGCCTTTTGGTAGTGCTTTGGGCAGTCTCATGTATGCTCAGGTATGTACTAGGCCTGACATCGCTTTCATAGTTAGCATTCTTAGTAGATACCAGTCAAACCCTGGGAATGATCATTGGATAACTGCTAAGAAGGTAATGAGGTATTTACAGAGGACCAAAGAGTATATGCTTGTATATAGGAGAGTTGACAACTTGGAGATCATGGGGTACACAGATTCAGATCTTAGTAGGTGCCCTGATGATAGGAAATCAACTTCTGGGTACATCTTTATGATGGCTGGGGGTGCGATATCCTGGAAGAGCAAGAAACAAACTCTTGTTGCCTCTTCTACTATGCAAGCAGAGTTCATTGCTTGCTTTGCTGCTGCTACTCATGCCATTTGGTTAAGGAATCTTGTGATGGGACTTCGCATTGTGGACTCCATTGCTAGGCCGCTTAGAATTTTCTGTGACAACAGTGCTGTAGTGTTCTATACAAAGAACAATAAGAATTCT
Organism: Ormosia semicastrata; assembly: GCA_029884595.1. Lineage (NCBI taxonomy): Eukaryota > Viridiplantae > Streptophyta > Magnoliopsida > Fabales > Fabaceae > Ormosia > Ormosia semicastrata. The sequence continues at coordinate 13,700,477 of JAQQTO010000052.1, forward strand.
AGTGGTTCTAAGCACTTGGAGCTGAAGTACCTGACTGTTAGAGATCTTGTGAAAAATGGTTCTATAGTGGTAGAGCATATTGACACAGATTCCATGTTGGTTGATCCCTTAACCAAGGGACTCAGGCCCGTTGTTTTCAAAAGACATGTTGAGAACATGGGCATTGTGAGTTCTTTTCATGTGTTTGGTTAGTAGGAGCTTTAGTTTTATGTTATTTCCTCTTTTATGTTGTTGGATTCTTATTTTGAATTTTAGGAAATAATGTATTGATGACATTTTACATTTGATTTGATGAAATAAATGATGAGATGAATTTTATTATAATATTTTAATGTGTATATCAAATGTGAAATTGTTAAAGCTCGGTGTCGTTAGGACTAATGTGCCCGTAGTTGATACCAATTTGGAGCTGAGACATGATGGTTTGGTGATAAACCATGTAATTTCTATGGCTTCTATGCATTTGAGAGAAATTAAGGACTGACAAAGAAATTGACGGTGTGGCTATTTAATCACGTTGGCACGTCATTTTCTTGCCACAGTTCACATTCATGATTAGTCAACAGAGTCGGTGATATTTGTAACCATGGAAGGTGTTGCATCAATAAGGGATGCAATTACCGCCATGATTCGGTGTTACATGACTTTTGTTGGATGGAGTTTTAATTAGGTGTTGTATCTTGGGATCATATATGTTGTGGCCACAATGTGCTATTAGCTCGAGAGTCGTTTTCAAAATGTTTTCCATAATTGAAAATACATAATTGATTTCGCCCAAGTGAGAGAATGTTAGAATTTTCCTATAAATTCTAGTGGGCTGCAATCAATTGTGACATTTTGTTTTGCTAAAAACACGAGCTAATATTATGATCCATTCTATAATACTTAAGCCCACTAATAATGTGATTAATTGTTAATGGGCTTTGGACACTTAATATTGATGCGTATGGGAGACAGTGTGGGCCTAACCACTAGGCCCATAATGGGAGGTGCCTAGGGTTAATAAATAAAGTGGCTAGGTCCCCTTTGCCGTCACGTCTTTAGATTTCTCTCTATGTTTGCCCCATTGAAAACTTAGAATTTGGAGTGAGTGATCAGGCAAAGGAAGACTTGGCTTTTCGTTCCAAGGATACGTGCAGCACAGAAGCAATTTCTGGTTCATCAAATCATGTCTTCAACAAGTAAGTTATTAAATCAGTATTCTAATTTCATATAAAGTGTGTCTTTCTTGGTATGTTATCCTACAAAAATAACTTATCTTCATATAAATTCTTTTTACCAAATATATACAAAACCTGTTAGGATGCCATTAAGGTTAACGTTGATGGGAGTTGCATGGGAACACCTAGACATGTTGGATTTGGAAACATCTTGCGTAACTCTCATGGAAATTGGGTGGCTGGATTCTCTGGGTTTCTAGCAGGCACTAGCATTCTGTTGGTTGAATTAGTGGCCATTAAGCAAGGTCTCGTGTATGACTGGGATCTTAGCTTTAGAGTAGTCCACTATGAAATAGGCTCTTTGGAAGCTATGAGGCTATCTCGACTGCTTTGACTCCACCCTTTTCATGCAAACATTTCAGTCATTGGTGATGTCCATGCAATGTTGCATTGCTAGTGGAATGTTAAGATCGAACATGTGCTTTGCAAAGTAAATTTTTATGCGGATTTCTTAGCCAAAATGGGAGCTAAATCTCACAGCAAGCTAACTCTTTGGAACACTCCACCTATTAGGTTATCTGCCCAGATTATGGCTGATTGTCTAGGAGTCTTCTCTATTCCAACCTAGTCTTGTTCCTTTACTTTCTAATGTATAAAAAAAATACAAAACCTAAAAATCACTTAAATAATAGTGCATGAACAAGTTATTGCTAATGTGGCCAACTTTCGCTTTCCACATGTTGCACATATGGTAGGAAAGCCATATTTGTATATTACATAAATTATATTTGTTATATTATTGACTATAATTACATACTTCTTTGTGCATAATAATAGTGTTCATGGGTCAGGTTTAATCTAGTCTGATCACAATATGATAATTTTGTTAGTCTAATTTTTAAAACTAGGATCCAACTTAATCAATACCTAACTAATGACTAAATTGACCTAATATTTAAATAAAATGTATAAATTTAAATGTTATGCTTAGTTAAGTAAAAAAAAATTAAAAGTTGGAAACTAAAACTAAATTATATGTTTTGAAACAAAATTATCAATAAATATTATTATGTTTATGCAAATATAAATTAAGAAGTCTTATAACTTATTATTTATTTATAAAACAAATTAAATTTTAAAATATTATATAATGTCGAGTCAAGTTAAATCAACTCAAAATAAGATTTAAATTTAACCTAAAAAACACATTAAGCTTATTTTCAAGAATTCAACCCACGCTACTAGAAATTTCAGATTTAGAGACGGAAAAATTCCGTCTCTAAATCTGAAAAATTTCGTCTCTAAATATTTAGAGACGGAATTAGAGATGAAAATTGATCAGTCTCTAAAACTGGCGTCTCTGATTGGTAGAGACGGAAAAATGAGTTCTGTCTCTAAATTAGAGACAGAAAAAGTCGGTCTCTAAATAAAAAAATTTTGTCTCTAATTAGATATGGATATTGTCAATTTTTTTAAAATATAATAATGATTAAATTAGAGATGGTACTGTTCTGTCTCTAATTCTTTCTCTAAAATTAGAGACGACACTATTCCGTCTCCAAATAATCCAAAATCAGGTTATCAAAATGTTTTTTTAAAAAGTAGAGATGAACTTATTCCGTCTCTAATTCCGTCTTTAAAATTAGAGACGGCGCTATTCCGTCTCTAAATCTAAAATAATTTTAAAAAAAAGACGAACATGTTACATCTCTAAAATTTAAAATTTCAAAATTATCTATTTAATATACTTATAATTTTATAACTAACTCATACAATTAACCATCACAATAAGTCATATAGTATAAGAATTACAATTTCTTAACATCATTACAAATATTTGTACCAAAATGTAAAGTAATAATTAATTATCATTACAAATATTTAAATAGTAACTAAAAATATTTAAATTGTCAATGAAAATATAAAAATAAAAATAATAACAGATTTGAGTTATCATTAACATGGTCACCCATCTCCTCATCACGATGGTCATCCTCTTCTCTAGTTGTAGGATGGGCATCTGATTCACCTAAAAAGACAAACAATAAGTATTAGTAGTAGCCTAAACAATTTATATTAATATTTATATTATACTAATATTTTTGGAAAGCAAGGTCAACATGATTGGACTTATGACTTAATAATATATTCTTAGTGTATATTTGAATTATCTTAGAATTTTCATATCATTTGGTTTTGTTATGTTAACTTGTAACAATATATAGATGCACAAATAAGCTATTTGTATTCAGTTATCAGATAAGTTTTTACTTCGATTGACTTTTACTTCAACTTTCTATTTTACAATTTGGTCCTAGTTCATTGTGTTATTTGACTCACTAGAAAAAATGAGAACAAGTCACATGATCATATATATACATATGAATCAATTTATTAAGTAATCAGTATTTTACTACTAAAATATTATACAAAAAACCCCTCAGCTTGAGACACAAGCATGCTTGGCAAAGGTGTGTATGTCTAGAATGACAATCGTTGGGAACACCGAGATAATGATTAAGTAATTTTTTATTTTTTATTTTTAATCTTATTTGAGGTAGAAAATGTTGCATACCTGCCAAAATTTAATTTGATAGAAAACTCACGGATATGACTTATGAAATGCATATATATATATAATCATTTACCAGTGACCTTAGAATTGTAAACTTCACCAACTACCCACAATTCAACTAAATTGGTTATCCAGAAAAGGCTACATTAAATTTAGAGAAATTGTTTATCTGTGAACACTTGTCACACATAGAAACTTAAACTTGCTCAATCTTCCTGTACAATAAGCATATTAATCTTAATAAGAATCAATAATATCTAAACCGCACACACAAGAAATGGAAAGTCAAGACTCATTAATGCTGGCAAGAAAACAAGGTAATTAGGACATGATCTATAACATAAATTAAATAGCATATTACAAAGAGGGATCAGAAGCAAAAATGCAAAGCATCATTAGAACATACCTCCTTTCCATGACCCTCCCTTTCTGCATAGCTCTATCAATTCTGTCCAAGTTTTTCTTCTTCCTCCCATTCTATTAGTCAATCAAAATAAGGGACAATGATGTAAGAATGGGCAAAATTCAAGGCCAATAAGATAAATTTAATGCAATTCATCATGGAATCATGCTCTAACATTAGCTTAAATAAATCTATCAAGGAAATTTTTTGCAATGCAAACCTGTTCGTACAGCTCTTTCTCAAGTTTCATAATATCTTGATTTATAGCTTCATCTTCCTCAGCTAAATCAAGTTGTACCAAGCGAAAGAAGTTTAAGGATCACAACCATGAATCTGGTAAGCTTAAAGTAACTGACATTAATAATTCTATATATGAAATAAAAACCTACCAATATTTCTGGATATATACAAATGCTCTGTAGCTCAAGCAGCAGCCTGTCATCCAGAGACATCAGCCTGTCAATCCTTTAGGTTTAGTTGTATCCCAATTGTTTGGGGATAAACTATACATAAATGTTTTTGTAGCAAATCATCTACGACCCATCTTGATTGTGTTGAAAGATGTGATGCTCAATGCACTTTCAGCCTTTCTGTTAATATGTACACAGAAAAATATAGATTTCCTATGAATATAATATTCTATCTCAAAGTTGACAAAACCAAAATTATAATTGGGGAAGTTTGTCATAGCAAATTCCAAAACTTGCCCAATACTTGTTCAATGTAGCAACTTTGCCAAACTCTTAAAATGAATATATATATATATATATATATAAAATCATTTAATTTAAAAAGTAAAAATTTGCATGCTCTTTAGAATAGAACCCAATTTGGCATCAAAGTACAGAGACACAAAAAAAAAAAAAAAAAAAAAGATCTAAGAGACCTGAAGTTGAAGAAGTGCAACATAAAGAAGTGACTTTAAAATGCCATTGCTGGTGCCATGTGACCTACCCAATTATAATATTTTTGGAAACATTCTGAACTGTTTCAATATGTACAGAATTTAATAGGACAAAAACTTCATATAGGGAACTGCCTTAATGACACCAATCACCCATTTAGAAATAACAAGAATTTGAGAACATGATGATAACAGAGATAACGTACATTCAGTACTGTTTCAATATGAACACTACAGAATTCAACAAGGGCAAAACTTCATACAGGGAACAAATGAAGTTAAAATTAAGTAACTAATAGGAGATCAAGATCTACATAGATTTTACAATAGAAATTCATCACATGAACAATGTAATTACAATATAGTTATGCAATTTTCATATTAAAGTGTAATTTTTTCCCCAACTGGAACAAACATGGCAGGAGGCCTAAGATAATTTATACACATCATAATCTAAAACTAGATAATCAACTAATGTAAGCAAAATTTTAACTCATCACTGACCTCACCTACATCGATTTAGGATAATGATTTCAACAAAAAATGTGCCAGAATATAATAAATAAAATTTATCGTAACAAATAAAATTGGTTAATCAAATTAGCAGCCACAAGATGCAATTTATAAGGGGGAAAGAGATCAGTCAGTGGTAGCAATAAGGTTTATGGTTTGATTTTGCCAGCTGACTTCGTCAACTTGAAATATCATTTGAGCTTGAAAACTAAAGGAGGACTGTACAAGTCCTGGCTAGTAACCACTAATGTGGGTGAGATAAATCCCAGTGCTTACCTGTGGACTTGGAGCAGATGACGTGGAGCAGAGGTGCGATGGTGGTGCTGTGATAGTGGAGGCGCGACCGTTGAGCAGAGGCGCAACGGTGGAGCTACGACGGTGGAGCTTACCCAGCCTTCTGCAGCTTAGGCTCATGTTGGTCGAATCCGAGTGGAGGCGCGGCAGCTAGGCAGATCTGGACCTATGACAACGAGAATGGTGGTGACTTACTCAGATCTGAGAAAAATGATGGCCAGCGGCAATGGTGGTGAGAACGGTGGTGCACGGCCAGGTGAGCACGGTGAGGGCACGACAAGGTGAGCATGATGAGGGCACGGCTGGGTGAGAATGGTGAGGGCGCAGTAGGGTGAGAACGGTGAGGCCGCGGGGGAGAAGGAGAGATTCTGAAATTGGGTTGTGATTTGGGATTAAAGGTTTCTGAAACTAATTTTTAATTTGAAGAGATTAGAGACGGAAAATATTCCGCCTCTATATTATAAAAAAATTATTAATTAAATTACATAAATTAGTTAGAGATGGAAAATAGAGGTAATTAGAGACGAAAATTTTAGAGATAAATTTTTCGTCTCTAAATATATTTGACTTTTTAATATATCACATTCATCAAATAGAGACGGAATTAGAAACGAAAAAATTTGAGAAAGGTAAAATTCGTCTCTAAATTCTATTTTTAAGTATATTTGACTTTAAATTGACTAAATAGAGATGGAATTAGAGACGAAAAATTCTGAGACGAAAATTTTCTATCTCTAAATTTTGTCTCTAAATTTTAAATTTTATTTTTCCTCTCTAATTCTTCAATTCTATCTCTATTTCCATCTCTAATAGAGATTAAATTTTTTTCCATCTCTAAATAAAAAATTTCTAGTAGTGCTAGCCTAATTAATTTAGGGTCAACCAGTTATTATGTCAAGTTGAGTCATGAGGAGTATAATGCATAATGTAAGTAGTCATACGCTTGTGTTTTTTTTTTTATCAAATTGAAACGTGGTCAGATTATGTTAGGTGATGTAGCAGGGGTTTCTTTACCCCATTTTGTTCCTTTGTAATGGTTGTCTCCCACTCTCCCTCCTCTTACTACCAAAATTTTGAAATGCAATACTGAAGTAAGCGTAGCTATATTCACCATCACCCTCTTCTGAGGGAAGGGCAAATGAGCAATGTATATATGTGACACGTTTGTGGAGGGAAGCATAATGGTGGACCAATATTTTTCATGTTCACACTCCAGTGTCAACTTTCCCGAAATACAGCTAGATCTTGATTAGGTAAGAAAATTAAAGTATAATCAATTAGTTTTGTTTGGTGATGAATTTAATAATTACTAATTAATCTATAGGTCCTTGTAATTTTATCAAGTTTTTAATTAAGTTTTTATAGTTAAATTTTTTAATAAAGTCTTTATAATTATAAAACTTTGTAACTAAATTCCTGAAAACTAAAACTGTTTAACTGCTGTTAAACATTGTTGACATAACATTTTATACATAAGAACAATATTTGATGTAACATTAATCATCTCATACATAAAAATAATATCACGTCAAATATTATTATCATGTATAAAATAATATGTCAAGAATATAAAACAATATTAAATTTTAAGGATTTAATTATAAAATTTTATAATCATAAAAACTTTCTTAAAAAAACTTAACTATAAAGACCTAATTAAAAACCTAATAAAAGTACAAGACCTATACATTAATTTAACTTTTAATAAATCACTATATAACATCAGGCGACAATAAGATCCATCTGGCAGTCAATCATGACTCCTTTATTATAATTATTATGTTTGTTTTTCATTAGTTAATAAATAATATCATGTGACAATGAGATCCATCTGGCAGTGAATCATGACTCCTTTATTATCGTTATTATGTTTGTTTTTCTTTAGTTAATACTTTAAAAACAATCTATGCTCTACATTTGATATATGAGAAATGTTATTGCTATTTTCGTTTGTCTATTTATATTTTTATTAATTATTCATAATTTTATAAAAAATATTATAATTATAATTAGTCAATAGAGAATATGAATAAATAATTGTTAGTACTAATAATTTCATTTATATATATATATATAGAAATTAAGTTAAATTAATATAAGTCAAAATCACTCTTATATGAATAACTTTTTTTTAAATAATTTTTTCATTAAATTTATTGTTGTATTGAATGTTCTTATATCAAATATATCATATTTATAAAATTTTATATTAATTAAAATTATTTAATACTTTATTAATATACGTTAATATTAACGTAATATATACTTTTAAAATATATAAAAATAATAACTACTTGATTGCATTCTTAATTATGTTTAATTTTTTTAAAGATTTGACATATATAATCAAAGTATAAGATAATTATAATTTAATGATTTGATAGATAAAAATGCATTTTATAAAAAATTATTGTGCGATATAAGTATATTAAATTTTACACCCGTATAAAGTTGATCTCTCTCTCTCTCTCTCTCTCTCTATATATATATATATATATATGAAAGGATCAATTTATATTAATGTAAAATTTGACATATTTACACCACTTAATAATTTCTTAAAAATACAATTTTTATTAATCAACCTTTAATTATAACTATCCAAAACTTTCATCATTTGTGTTAAATATTGAAAAATTAAACATAAATAAAAATGTAATCAAGTTATTTTTATTTTCATATATTTTAAAAGTATATATTATGTTAATATTAATGTATGTCAATGAAGTATTAAATAATTTTAAATTAATATAAAATTTTATAAATATAATCTATATGATAAAAATTTTTAATTTAACAGTAAATTTTATAAAAATTCAAATAATTATTAAAGAAAACAAAAAGAAAACAAGATATAACTAAATTATTCAAGATATGCTAAAGAAAATGCATACTAAGAACACATTTTATTGAACCTTCACGTTAAAAAACAAAAAGGTTTAGACAACAAAGGCTAGAATTTCTGTTTTTTTTTTTGGGGGGGTCAAAAAAACTAAAACGATGACTCAATGATAACCAATAGGAGCTGGAGCCTCTTTTAATTCCTTTCCTTGATGGTGAATATCCTGCATGAAGAAGAACACAGCATCAGGACAGAGTGAAACCAAATGAAGCAAGTGGAAACAAAGTAAAGAGTGTTTGATGAAGGTGTCCATTATGAGACAAAATTGACACTCACAGAAGCAAAGTGATTAACATCCCTATGGTGAGCCTCATCAGCACGAATCACAGTGATAACATCCTTGAGAGTGGCATCCTTGGGAAGCCTCCAGTAGTCAATTGCAATGGCAGGAGCAGGGACATTTTCAACCTTACCACTCTCAATTGCATTCAAATGCTGTGTATATGAAATCACAGCCTCTTCCTCCAAATACCCAACAAACCTGTGAGCCGCTTTTGGTGAGAGGAGGTAAAACACAAAGAAGGCATTGAAGAAAACTCCCTGGGCAGTAATAACCAGCAGCCTCTCATGCCAGCTGGGTTTCACAAGCTCCACCATGGTCATCAGGTGCATCCTCTCATTCTCTGCTTCCTCAAGCAATGCTTTGATCCAACCCCCAGTGTGCTGAAACTTTCTCAGAGACTTTAGGTGTAGCAGCATCCCTCCCACCATTCCAGGGACAGCTGCAATTGTTTCCAGCATCATCGCATGGCACCCATACCGCTCCTGAAAGCATAATTCAAATCAAACCCCATGACTCAAATTTCTTCTATACTTCATGACAACAGGTTACACTTTACAGGTTTTGTTAATTCTTTTTTCCTCAGATTCGTTTACAGTTAATCCAATAATGTCTAAATGTTAAAGTTAGCTTAATCAATTACAATTACATAAAAACAGCACAAAAACTCAATAAGTCAAACACTAATCTTAAAATTCAAATCATTTTTATATATTTATTGACTGTAGTACTATTCTTAATTTCTTATCATAACATGTAAAAATTTTACTATATATATTGATATTGAACACACCTTGAAGTACAAATCTGAGAGAACCCTGAGAAACTTGACAGCCCTTAAAGCAACCTTGTCCGTAAACGACTTCGGAACGTGATGCTTGGTCACGTCTATTGACACATCTGCGAGATATGTCTCCCATGGCTGCGAGAAACATCATAGAATTATATAATATGGTCATCGTATAATTGTTTTGTTCAAATTAAGATCCTTACCATGAAACAGTTCCATGGCCACTCAGTCCCATCTTCCCTCTGAACCTTAGGCCTCCTGATCCCCCAGTAACTCGAAACGACGGCGTTGCTATTGATGTTGTTGTTGTTGTTGACCTCGTCCTTCTTCTCCTCTGACTGCTGATCCTTTATCTCCGGCAGGGACGACATCTTCCTCCAGTAGAAGCTTCCAAACCCGCCGCCACCATGCTGGTGTCTCGGCTCCATGCTCTCCAGTTGCCTGACGATCGCCGCCGTGGAGAAGTGGAGGTGGTAGTTCCGGCCACCACTGCCAAACAGAGCTCGTGCCGCTGACCTTACTAAAATAATTTGCTTCATGTTGAATTTTGTCTCGATCTATGGGTGAAGAAAGTGGTTCAGAATTGGAGATTTATATATGCAGGTGAATTCCTTTTTTTTTCGAGTTCAATTTTGAATTTGCCACAAAATGACGTGAAGAAAGGAGGAGGAAGGGTTATGAGTGGGGAGGGAAAGACAGGGTAAGGTCACAGCCATGGGGCCATGGGACCACGTTGTTTGTTCTGAGATGCTTATGAGTCGTTTGATTGATCAATTTGAAGGCAACGCTTAGTGGAATGGGGCAATGTACTAATTGCCATAATGTTGGAAAAGTCGGTCAGCGTTGAATCCCTCCCTGTCTTTGGACCTGTTACTGTGGTTGACGTGGCAGTCATTATGGACTTCTCTTCTCTGTTGATTATTTTCTTCAATGGTGACTTTCTTTAGCGTGACCAACTTTGCAGCTGATCTAAATATCAGGTGGGAACTCAGGTTAGAGGAAGAAAGACGAAGTAAGGAGAAGCCAAATCAGACACGAGGATTAACAACCTTCAAAGTTCCAAAAACTTTGCAAACATTTATATCGTGTGTACGGATTGACAGTCTAATAATGTGGCCCATAAGGCCTAATGCAGAAAAAATCCTCATAGACGTAGTCGTTTGAATCGGACCAGCTAGCTGGTTTGATCAGAAAAATCATAACCCTATATTTTTTGATTGGTTTCAGTTTTTAGTCAAAACAAGTTTTTTTTCTGATAATTCGGATAAATCCAGTTAAACTTGGATGATCTTATGGCCTGTCCAACCAATTTAATTTGGGTTGACTCGGATTTCTATTTTTTTATATAAAAAGATTACGTTTCATAAAAGATAATTGTTAAAATTTAAATATGATATTTTGAAAATTGCTTTGATTGTTCTTGTTGAGTTATATTCTTAAATTTTTTATTATATATTATTATTTAATAAATTCATTTTAAAAATTTAAAGTTAGATAATTATCATAGTTAGTTTAGTTATATCATTAATATTTTTGTCATATGATATATTTTTTATATAATATTTTTTATATAAAATATATTTTTCATATAGTATCTTTTTTTAAAAAAATATTATTTATCCGAAGTTTCTAGTTCAATTATTTAATTTATGATCGAATCGCTAACTCGTTGATTAAACTTTCTAATTGAGTCGACATCCGATTCAAGTTATATAATTATGCTCATAACTAACCATAACTAGTCACAATCCAAAATTACCAATTCTCCTTGTCATACACTCATAGCATATAAAACATCAAATCCCTCTCTCATTGTGGAGCTACACTCATTTTATCTCTAATTCATCTCTCAAGTGTTTACTCTATTCTTATCCTGACTTAAAGCATTGGAGTGAAATTGTATCTCACCTTTCTCTTCCTTGCAAAGGACCTGACAAACTAACTCGGTCCGCACCGGCTCAATTCGTGGCAAACTAATTATAAATAGGCTAAATCGAGTTGACCTGCATTTTAAATGGACCAACCAAAACACATTTTGCGTCCACACCACATTAGTCAACAAGTTTGTGGGCTTGTCCATAGGCCAGCAACCTCTTTTCTCTCTCTTTTTTTTTAGCATTTTCCCTTTTTAAACTATTGAAATTGCTAGAAGGAGTGGTGCTGGAAGTGTCGAGTGAATCTAAAAACACAGGGTTGACCAATAATCCAAATTGCATTCTAGGGTTGGCTGATTGATGGCAACCGGCAATGACTAGCATGTGGCGTATGGGCTCGCGAATGAGAGTTGAGAAGGAGAGACGAACAACAGAGGCAGGGGGAGAGATGAGCAAAAGAAAAGGTGAGCTCGAGACTAATGACAACTCGACGACGACTCAACGAGATATGAACAGAGACAGTGAGGCTTAGCAACACTGTTGAGACTTGAGAGAAAGAGACGAACGAGGAGGAAGCTTAGGGTTCTTTCCTTTCAAGTTTCAATTCACATTTGATTTCAGTATTTCATATATTCATTGTTTTTTTAACTTTTAAAATGATTTTTGTTTTTTATTTTTAAAATGATTTGAAGCATTTGGACCCTTAAGTTGAAGGTATTTAGGTTTGGGCCACTAAATGATGGGAGTGGATTAGCTAACTCACCTCTCACCTTATTTTCATTAAAAAAAAAAGTTTAACGGGTTAGAGGACTAATCTGTTAACCCACGAGTTAAACAAACTAGTTTTATAGGCTCACATTTAAATAAGTTAATTAAATCCTTAGTCTTAACCCACATAGGTTGCAGGTTAAACATGTTGGCCTATGGATCATCACGTCTCGTACACCCAACTTTGCCTGAGAGTCCTAGACCTGAGATTTTAGGAAAGAGTCAAAGACTGAGGCTAGGGACTTAAGCCTTGTATAAATTGAATTCAACATTTATTTTTTTAATATTATTTTTAAAAGTTTAAAGGACTTATTCCAAGGAAGCAATATTTGTAAAAAATATGAGTAAATATATATTTTTTGTCATTCAAATATATATGCGAAATTATATTTGTCATTTATTTATAGATACATTAAATTGGTCATCCAAAAACATACATGATATTAAATTAGTCTTTTAATATCATATTTAAATAAGTCTTTGGAGGGCAAAAACGATAACATTAATTAAATGACCAATTTGATATCACCGTTAAACAGAGGATTCGTATATATGTTTGAATGATCAAAATTAGTGTTCAATTGCATTCTCCTATTCGCTTAATTCAAAGCTTCAAGAAGCGTAATTGGCATATACAATTCTCTTGGTTTTAGAGGAAGTAATAAAGTGCCAGACTTTCTAGTTCCTTACGTACACAGCCAATCTATTGGTTTTTGCTAATGTTTTTAAAATTAGATTGATCATTAAATCAGTAAAGTTATTGTTTTATGTTTGATTAAATTGACTATGGTTGAACCAGTTATAATTAATTATATATTTTATATTATATAATATATTATGTAATAAATTAACATATTAATATATCATATTATGTTATTTAATGTTTCAAAATCTCACATTATATAATAAATGAAACATTCAAGTATATAACATATATAAAAGTTACAAGGAGGTCAAATTTACAAGTCTCATATAGAATAATGATTAGAATATTCAAACATACAATTTATGTAAAAGTTAAGAGGGCCAAACCTTCTTATGACTTAGGCCTTATATGTGTGTGCCTTTGTAGTTTGGTATTGAGTCTTTATTTGACTTAAAATTTGTTTTTGGATGCATTATAAGAAATTCGCAAATTACCTCCAAAATATTCAACAAATTTTTGTTTCCAAAAAAAAATTGTCAGAAATAGAAATTTGTAAAAAATTACCAACGAATTAGGTTGCTAGAAAAAAAAAACTGTAGCTTGTTAGTTTTGCCACATTTTCTAACGGAATATCCATCGAAAATTTCTAGCGAATATTCTAGCGAAAAATGCATGTTACTGCAAATTTTTTCGATGGAATTGGAATCACAGTACAAGTGGCTCTCAGCAGTCCGAGATTTGACTACTTTAATCATCTTTCATCTTTTATTGATAGTGAGGATGATGATTCAAATAATAACATTTTCAAGATTGAAAGTTTGTGTACTGAAACAGTTCTACTTCTTATAATAATGAGGATAAGACTAAGTAACGAGATAAAAAAAAAACATTGCAAATTATAATAATAATTTTACACTATTTTTAGAAGTGATTTTTCTAGCAAACAGAAGCCTCCTAGTGGAGAAGTTCTGGAATAAAAAAGAAACCAAAAGCAAATGATTTTTTTTATCAAGAATAATGATACAAATGAAAATGACATTGTACCATAGTATCATGGATAGAAATATCCAAATAATATTATGTGCTCAACATTATTAGAATTAGGATATTTGAGAGGGTAGCCCCAAAACCATTAACCTTGTTGGTGGCACATAAACCATGTGTTTGTTTACGGTCATGTAACAAATTTTAAAGAGTAGTAGAAAAAACTTAATCTTAAGAGAATTTAGACAAAAGTGAAATTAAGATTTTAAGAGTGATGATAATGATAAGTGAAATCATATATATATATATATATATATATATATATATATATATATATATATATAATATATATATATATATATCTTATGCAATGTAATACAATATGAAACTTAAGGAAAGATTGTCTAAATTTAACAAATCAGTCTAGAAAATAGGAGCGTTAGTATAAAAAAATACCATTTTTTCTTTTAAGCTCTTGAATCGATCAGGCTAATGTTTAAAATTTTTTTGTGTTGGTTTCTCTTATGATGAACTGAGATACTAATTTTGTTTGCTAAAATTTGAGAATCACAATTTTTCTAAAAGCAATGTTCATTGTGAAATATATCATTTATCATCATCATCTTCAACTGTAAAATATACAAATTTTATTAATATTCTTACGTACGCTCTTCTATACAATTGATGATAGTCAAATCTTACAGAAGTCAACTTATATATACCTTCTCCAACTCATATACCTTCTCCAATCTAGATTTGGACCTACAACTTCTCCAATCCAAAGAGGTTTCTAAATTGGAGAAGTGATATGAGTTGACCACTATACAATGTGACTATCATCAAGCATAAGGAAAAGTTTTAAAAAAATACTAAAAAAATTTAAGTATTTAATTGTTTAAGATAAGGATGATAATTGATATATTTTGTAAGGAACATTACTTAGAAAAATGATGTACTTCTCTATAGTTGCCAACATTTCTATCCTAACTTACTAAAAGAGATATAATACGAAAATCTTTTATCACGAGCTAGAGCAATTTATTAAATATCAAAAGAAATTTTACTTTTCTTGATACGAATGGTCCTAGTTCCTAAACTTATTGATAGACAAATTCTTGGTCCTTTCATTAGATGAAAACTTATTTTCTTGACCAAAAATTTGTTTAGACCATTTGTACCGCAAGTGCAAGGGTCATTCAAGTAATACAGATACAAAGTAAGAGATTGTTCCCACGAGGATAAGTTTACTTCCAATGTTAAGTATTAACTAATAGCTTACCTAATTCTATTTAAGAACAAAAAAATAGGGAAAATATAAATAAACTAAATCTAATCTACAAAAGTAATAAAGATAATGGTTTAGAGATCTAAGGAATCTTTCTTCACCTCCTATTTCATACTAATGACTTGCAGCCCTTATAAGCAACATCAATGAATTGTTAAGTTAGTTTGAGAATCTGATTTAATTAAAAGTCTATGTTTAGGTCAATTAACCATAGTTTCATTTACCCAATTCACTAAGTTTCCTTGAGAACTAGTGCAAACTCCATTCATGAATGATATATTCTCAATCATACACTATATATGACTAAAAGGTATATTTTTATCCAGTTAGCGAATCAACTCATCCAAACCAATTGAACTCATCAAACATGTATCAACCATATATTAGATCTAAAATCTAAATTCCTATGTCTAGGTTCATCAAATTTCAATAAATCATTCAAAAGCTGATCAAACTTTCAAAAGCATTAAGAATCATATGATTGAACATAACTAAACATCAATATATACTCAAAAGATAACAACCTCATTAATAATCATAGAAAGGATTCAAAGTATCCCTAAATACAGCTAAGCTAATCCATGAACACATGATTATAACCAAAAATTATGCTCAAAAGATAAGGAAAACAAGAGAAAGAGAAAGGAGAAGAAGAAAACTCTTAGAATATGATCATTGAAGCTCCAATCAACTTCCTTAAGGAAGAAGACCTTCATCCTTGGCTCCTTTGGCCTCCTCAGCCTCCACACATGAACCCTACCCGTAGCTTTCTCTAAAATCTAAAAAACTCTCTAAGAAAATCTGATTAAAATCTATTTATAGGCTCAGTTCTGCACATCAAGCCACGATGTACACTACTTTGTGCCGCGACGCGCATTGAGTCGGTCACAAAGGGCTGCGGTGCACACTACTTTCGTATCGCAGCACACACTCCTTTGTGTCGCGGCGCTCTCTCCCAGAATGCCTCCTTGGCTTTCTCTTGGGCTTAGCCTTAAATCGCTCTAATTCTTCTGTTTTAAGCTCATCCTACATTAGGAAAATCACCAAGTTAAATACAAATTATAAATCTATTTAATCATTTAACAAATACATACAAATTGCTTATAATCATATGGAGAAACATCGAAAGGAAATTTAACCAATGTAAGCATAAAATCTCCCATATATGCATAATAATAAAGACATAGTATTCTATGAAGCACAATTATGGGGCACAAATAACTACATTACATGAATTTATCACTTATTCATTAAACATTGATAGTCTTCCTTTGAGTTCTAATGGTATTACTTTGTATAAGAAAAATACTTCTACTCCACTTGTCATCACAATTACTTTCAAAACCCTAATCCCAACTTCAATCAAATATCCTTGAAATTATTTCTCTCAATTAACTACTCTCCAAAATTCGATAGACAAGTGCAAGGAAATACACGCTTACGGTGTCACCAGCTAGGACAATAGTCTAGACACTACCCACTCAACTTTCTCAATCCTAACGATGTCGAGCTCAAGATTCTATTTGGCTTACCATCTCCACAAGATTGTTGTATAATGTCATTTTCCTTATGAAAATCACTCTTTATATCAATTTCGTTTGCTCAAGATTATATCTGGTGTATCATCTCTGCAATGTTTTTCTTCTTCCTTTTCTTATATTACCCTATCTACTCTTCTCCTTATCTTCATAAGAGGTAGACTCGTATTACTACTCAAACTTTCTATCACATTTTTCACATGATAATATTATCACTGGAGTCATTATCTTCACTACTAGTGGATGTTAAAATATAAGTTACTTGGTAATCGAATCCCAAACTGCTCATAGTCATTTAACCTATCATGCAAAACTAATATCGTCTAACTTAAGGTTTAGAGCTTCCTAATTCAAGAGAGAACATTAATTATTTCAACAATTCAAACACAACATATTAAAATAAATTAAATTTGGATAAGTAAAATAAAGAAATACTATATTGTATGCAATTAAATTAAAATCTTTATTAATATAAAATTATTTAAAATGGCTTTATTAGGATTTTTCTATGATAATTTTGGAGAATTGAAGTCATATTTTGAGTTTAAATTTGAAACTAATTTAATTGAAAATGATTTTAAATTTTAATAAATGCTTCTCATTTGAAAACTTTTAGTGCATTTCAGGAGATAAGGGTTCATGCTTTAACACTTAATTTATTTGACATTTCCTATTTCAAGGTAATAGGCTTCTCGAAATATATCATTCTAATGAAATAAATAAATTATGATTAACTTAATTAATTATTAATTATATATCCAATCCACACTTTTTCTTTCTTTTATTTTATATTTTATCATATTATATTATAATTTATTAATTTGTTAAAATTAAAATTTATGTTAATATTAATTAATAAATTAATAATTATTTTAATTTAATATATAAATTATTAAATTAATTAATGAAAATTAAATAATTAATAATTAATCAATATCTTCACTTAAAATTTTTAATATTTAATATTTCTTATTAATCTTTTATCACATATTTTAAAATTTTCAAATAAACACAT
Organism: Ormosia semicastrata; assembly: GCA_029884595.1. Lineage (NCBI taxonomy): Eukaryota > Viridiplantae > Streptophyta > Magnoliopsida > Fabales > Fabaceae > Ormosia > Ormosia semicastrata. The sequence continues at coordinate 13,718,408 of JAQQTO010000052.1, forward strand.
TAGGTTATAATCTATACTACATGATAAAAGGGATTCCCCCTAATTTGGTTACAATTATGAGTTTTCCATTTATTCATTCTCATTTAATATAAATTATAGTATTAATCTTATACAATATAAAGTTATAAATCAAATTCAATAACAACATAATAGAGAATTATCTATCACAATAGTATACAAACACCAACAAATAAGAAATAACAATTATATCATGCATATAAATATACATTAATTCAAATATACACATAAATATATATTCAAAATATAAATATAATATATATACATGCATTCATATATATACATATTATTAACAAATATAAATACAATATATACATACATGCAGCACTTCAGCCACATGTCTGATCCTAAGCACCCACATCCCATGCACCATGTTTGGATCACATGGGCTATCAACGCCGATGGCACCCATTGTCAGAGCTTAGGCCCTCGTGGCCTTCAAAGGCAACAACCATTAATACTAAAAGGAGCAGTGTCGGAGGAAGTTATATCAGGGACTGGCATGACATTTTTGCTAGAGGCATTATAGAAGGATGGAGCTCGGCAGTGGAGGGGGAGAGAGGACGGAGAAGAGGGAGGAAGGGGGAGAAAGTTGCAGAAATAGAAGAGAAATGAGTCTCACTCGGCTTTTAATAAAAAGACTCGTTAGAAACTTTTCCAACAAATATTTTTGAATTTCTAGTCGCTAGTCCACTAGAATTCTTGGAAAATGTAATTAGTTCGTTACCCGAGTAACTCCACGTAAAATTTTCAATAGATAATTTATCAGAAATTGGTCGGCTTTTCTCCTCAAAAGTTAAAAGAATTCCACCGAAAAATCTCCAAAAAAATGATAAATATCAACGGATAATTCCCCATAAATGTAAAAATATATGTGGTTGTTTACGTTTTCATCAAAAATTTATTTTCTTTTATTTAATATTTTTTTCTCGATATTTGGTTTTCTGGAAGATATTTTTTGCCAATACATTTTGACTTTATTCAGTTGTTTGCAGAAAAATCCATTACTAATCGTAGAATTTCTTTATCCATTAAACCTCTATTATACATTAAAATGATGAATAATTTAATACTATTAATTTTAACGATTTTTGATTCAGTCAATTAAGATTTTTTAACATGTATAAGGTGAATTAAATGGACTAGAGACTTTTTCATTATAATTTTAAACACTTTCGATATTACTCAAAAACCAATTTATTCTTGTATTATCATTATTTAATAACCTTAAATTCTCTAACTATACTATCAAGAATATTTAATCCATTCTCGTTAACAATTTACGCACAAATTAATCTAAAACTCATGGCCTGAAGCAGCCCTTTTTTTTTTTTTGGAACAAAGGAAGGGAACATCCTATTAGAAACCACTAAAATGAAAAGAAAAAAAATATGTGGTTGTTTACGTTTCCATTGAAAATTTATTTTCTTTTATTTAATATTTTTTTCTCGATATTTGGTTTTCTGGAAGATATTTTCTGCCAAAAAATTTCACAATTACTGGCGGTAAGGATTCTGGAGACAAAATCCACTGCTAATCGTAGTATTTCTTGTAGTGACGAGTTAAAAATCTATTGATAGAAATAAAAACAGTTTAATTTTAAAAAATGGTTCAAACTAATTTACTATCAATTTTAACGATTTTTGATTTGTTCGGTCAATTCTTAACTGATTTTCTAACATGTCAATTCTGTGAATTAAATGGACTAGATTTATGACTGATTCACTAATTTTTCAGTCAAACTGACTAGTACAACCTGATTTACCAAAATACCAATTTATTCTTGTATTATCATTATTTAATTAACATTAAATTCTCTAACTCATAACATAACAAGAACTACTATGTCAAGTCCATTCTCGTTAACAATTTACGCACAAATTAAGCCTCTAAAACTCACGTGGCCTTGAAGCAGCCCTTTTTTTTTTTTTTTTGGAACAAAGGAAGGGAACATCCTATGAGAAACCACTAAACAGAGAAAAGAAACCTCGAAAGCATCATGACAAAATAAGCGCCCAGGCCACAACCCACGGGAGGTTTATGAAACACATGCAAGCCAAGAGGAAGGTCATAAGTGTAGTTTGCTAGCCAGTCTGCGACCCTGTTACATTTTCTGAAGTTATACATCACCTTCACACGCTCCAGTTAAGGCTCATAAGGTCACAGATCTGCTGCACTTAACCAGCACAAAAGTGAGTGTTGGGCGATGGGCACCCCCTTATTAACGAACTCTACTACACAGGTTGAGTCACTCTCAAATAGAACATTGGATATATGATGATCCCGCACAATTTGCATGCCATTAAACATGAGACCCCATAAGACTAACACTTATTAGTGCTTGACCACCATGTCAATGTGAAACCTCTTAGTACCAAATATAGTCACCGTCATCAAGACTAACACTACTTTTTTTCCCCCTGTTTCCATTGCTTTTTCTTTAAAATTGTAATTGATGCATTCTTGAGGGGATTGACTTAAAATCCAATAAATCTAGCAATTTTTCTTTTTGTTTTAGGAATTTTAGAATTGTAAAATGGTACTATGGTTGATTTTTTTTATAATTTTAATTTTTACAACCAGGGGCCAAGGTCTAAAAGAAAACGGACACTAGCTAAGTCAAAGGGACAACTTCAAAAAACCTTAAACTCTTTTTCGTGATGCTCCAATTCGCAAGCCAATCAGCACACAAATTGCTCTCACAGTTGGTGTGCCTAAAGCAACTCCCCTAGTCTTTGCTGTTATCCCAACTCTAGATCTTATGGACCAAGGATTTACCCCATGGGGGAACCCGCCCAATAACATGCAAGCTCTCCACTATATGACCAGAGAATCACTCGCAACAACCATTTTCTTATATCCCAGATTCCAATTAAGAATGATACCAAGAACCAAAAGTTTCGCAATATAGAATGAATTAAAAGGTGCCAATATGACAGCCATAACCTTTTATCTAGCTACCATCAACCTTGTGGATCAAGCATGAATTGCCTTTGGAGGCTACGTTGGATTTGAGCTTAGCCCAAGTAGTTGAAAGGTTGTTTTGTTTGAAACAAATTATAATCAATGATAAGCTAAATTAACATTGTCAAACTAAAGATACAATATGAAGAGAAGTATTCCGACGTAAAATAGAAGTATTGACTTAGCAATCATTTTTGCTTTTTAATTTTTTACATAGGAGATGTTAGTATCTACGTAAGTAATTAAAAAGGATAGGTGACTCGATAAATAACTAAACTTCTAAAATATTATCATCATTATGCCTAAGTCTTAAATATTTAAATTAATTGATGCCAATTTAACTACAAATCATAGTCATATATTTGTTGGTATAAAAATAATATTTTTTGATTTAAGACAATTTCGAGTGTATATTATAACGTTTAGTATGAATAAAATTTACTAAGTCAATAAGATACACATATTTTAACTCTATTAGAGTCAAAATTAGTTTGAAGACCTAGAGTTATCAAAAATGTTAATTTCAATGTATCAAAAATGGTAATTTGGAGTTGGTCTCAAAAATTGAGACTGAAGGGCTAATTACACTTGTAAATTTCTAAAGACAAAAGCAGGGATCTCGATCAGCAGCCAGTAATTATTTGAAGATTCAAATTTAAATTCATCCTAAAAGATTTGAATTTAAAATAGAAGTTAGCAGCAATTGAAGAAGTAAGATCCAAACAATATGAGGATTGTTGACAAAAATTTAGTAGTTACTTGTAGCACAATGATTACTGACAAAGATTTGACAGTTACTTCACAATGATCGCTAATAATTATTAGAGAATTTTTTGTTTTTGTTTTAGACACATGTCAAGATCCAGTAAAAAGGATAGTTATTTAGAAATTTTATAAATACTGAAAGGATAGAAAAATTTGGGGGTTGAAAAATTTATACTCACAAATACTTATAAACATGCTCTCACGTCACTTTGACATTCTCAAGCAAACACGTAAGTCTAGTCAAGTATGTTTCCTTCTTATTTCATTTTTGTATCATTTAAACTTTCAATGCAAGTTTAAATTCAATTCCATTTATACTTCCAGTCTTTTATTTTCTTACAAATTTTCTTCTACTCCAAATCAAGTGATTTTCTTTAAGATCATTCAAGTTCTTTTTATTAATTTCCTTTACTTGCTTTCATTATTTTTCTGCAAGTTTACATTTCTGTTCACTTTATTTATGTGCAACTTTACTTTTATTGCTTTCATATTGCTTTCTTTTAATTTCTGCTCTTATTTTGATGCACTTTAATGCTTTGTTTCTTTATATTTAATTGTTTTCTTTTAACTATTTTTTTATTTTAAAAATAATCTTTAACTTTCAAAAGCAAGTTCCTTTCATTACACATTCATTACTCCACTTATTTTCTATATTTTTACTAAGTCAATTTCAACACTGCTATAATTGTCTTTTCGATTCACATATTTCTGTGAGATACTCGAAATTATTCTTGGTTTTCTTGATTAAAATATCAATCAAAATACTATAAAATCCTTTGAGTAAGTGATTCTCTTCCCTAAATCAAGATTCAGAATCAAATTTGTCCTTTAACAAAAATTTACTATAAACAATAACTCATACTGGAAGTTGACTCAGTCAAAAGGTCAAGTTTCTGAGTTAATGTTTTGGCTGCAAGTCAAGCGATCAAACCGAAAAATTTAGACAAAGAAGAAAATATTTTAAAAAGAATATTATATGAAAAAAATACTTCATATAAAAATATATAAAAATACTATATGTACATTACTTTATATGAAATGAGTGTTATATAATCAAACTTGATGATAATAATACAACATTATGTTCAAAAATTGGATTAGTTGGATAATAATATAAATTAAAAAATTGAGACCATAATAAAATAGGAATGTGTGGTTTAATGTCATAATGCATTTCATTACAAAGGTCTTTTATGTATCAAGTTCAAATTTCACAAGAAATTAACATTTTTAAAGTTTTTATTTAAAAACAAAATTATGTTGGACTGAGTCACCCATGTTTGATAGTGTTAATAAGAAAATTAGTCATGAGTATGAACTAGATTGGCTTAGATATCGATCACAGATTTTTTGGTCCAACTAATCAAGTCGGTCCAAGTCATACAATTATGCTACAAAATTATTGATATACACCAACAAGGTTTGAGTGCGGTGTTAAATGAGTTGCACTCTAAGAGAGAAGATTAAAGTCCAAACCACGGAGATGATAATTATTAGGTGGGTCTCTTAGTTGTAACAGTGACCGGACGTGATGATACGTGAGTTGTACTATGAGAAACATAACCAAAGCTCAAACTCTAAATAAAGTCATTATTGAGAGAGCTTCCTAATCGTAATAATGACTAAGAATTAGTCTCACGACAAATCCTATTGGCATACATGGTAAAAGAAAAACAAAAATCTTTTTGATACACATATTTGCTTTTAATTGAAAATGCCATCATTAACTTAAGAAACAATATAGCTTTTTATGGTAATATCAAGAGGTGTCGTCACGTTCTTTAGATATGGGATTAGTCCCCATTTATGATTTGGCTTGACTCTAACCCTATGGTACTTTCAATGGTTTCAAACTTTTGCACTGCTGGTAAAGTCACATGATTATTAGCTAAATCACACCTCATGGTTTGAGAAACATTATAACTAATTCATTTTTACCTGACTATTTTTCTTTTTCAATTGAAGGGATAAGGTTCTATCATGTGTATTATTATCATGTGTATGTGTATTATTATCAGCGACTCTTATATTCTTAATTACATCAAATAATATATATACTTTTTTTATATTTTATTTAATACTATTTATTATATTTTTTTATTTTTTCTCATTTAATTTACATTCTTTAAAAAAATGTGAACAATCATATATCCTAAAAAGAGATGTATGACTAACATTTTCCTATTATCGACTTATTAGGTTGTGATAAAAAAATTGACAATAACAAAATATTACAGAGAAAATATTTAGTGAGATAATTTTTTATTATGAAAAAATAAAATGAGTAAATATTAATTATATAACTATATATGGATGATTAATATTATAAGTTACTTAAATGTTATATAATTATTGAAAAATGTCACATACATTTATATTTTAATTTTGATTATTTATGTAAGATTCAATAATTAATATTTGTTTTTTTTATCTTACACAATAAATATTCATTTCACTAAATATACTCATTATATATATCACAAAAAATTGTTATTATATTTTAAAATTTTTGCCTTTTTATAATTATTTTTACTTACCTTTATATATTTAAATTTTGTTAAAAATATTTGTTAAAAAATTTAAAATAAAAAAATTTACATAAAAATAAATTTTTAAATTTTTAATATATTAAATACTCTATCTTTATAAAAAGAAATATTTTAAATCTTTAATAAATGTCTTAAAACGCTTGGTAGAAAAACTATTTATAAATTATAAATTTATGCATAGCAGAAGCAGATAGTCCCTTGAAAGCAGTGCAGGGTTTGGTGGTGGCGGTACAATTGCACACACCTCTTAAATTATTTTATTTTATTTTTCACAAGGCCGAATATATTCACGTGGATTCGAAGAAAGCGAGGGTTCGTGGATCCGGCATTCACGTACCCGCCAAGCGTCATAAAGCGATGGGAAGAAAAGACATTTATGGAATAAACAAATATTAGTTCAAATTTTTTATATTTTTTTTATCAAGTTCTTAAATTAAATAATGATATATAATATTTTTTAATTCAATAAAATATTCTTAATTTAATAATAATTTTTTTTTACCTATATATCATTATTTGATTTAAAAATTAAATAACAAATATAAAAAAATTGAACTAATTTTTCTCAAAAAAAACTTTATATATAAATCGAGAAAAGAGTTCGGGTGATTCACTTTGTCACGTCATCGTGAGAGAGAAGAAGAAGCTGACTGGAAAGAGCAAAAAGGGAAGAAACTAGAAAGAAACAGAGTCTGTGTGTGTTTGAAAGAGAAAGATACACATAGACACACACACTCCTTCCCCTCTCCGCGTGGATCGATATCTCTCTGAATTCTTCACTCTTCGCTATGGCGGAGCGTGCTTCTTACGATTTGGCTCCTCGATTAGGTCAGATTTCTCATTCTTTTTACTTTCCTTTCCTTTTAATTTTTTAATAATTAAATTAATATTTAATTTATGACTTATAGAATGCTTGGATCCTGTAATTTCTGTTTGATTTTATTTTCCGGAATGATTTCGCGTTACGGAACTTCTTGAAATTTCGATTTTTGGTTCTATAATATTGGTTTCTTGGGGTTCGCAATGAGTGTCCGTCTCTTAATCGATATGGAATTTCAAATCTTTTGTGAAAAATCCGTTTTGGTTTGTTACAAGAATAAGATTTTGATGACCTTGTTAGCCCAATTAGGTTTAGTGGGCGAAAAAGAAGAAGCGTCTTTGATGGCATTTACATGAATGACTGTGTCTCGGTATGGACTATAGATTGGTATTGGTTCACTTTTAAATTTGAATAGAATATATGTTCCTCTGCTGAATAAAGCTGTTATGATTGCCAAAAAAATGTTATACTCTATGCTAATTGGCAGACATACTGATATTTGTCTGTTGCAAAGTTAAAATCTTTGGCCTCTTAGAAGTTCAGCCACATCAAGTGGGCTTGTATCACTTTTCATCTGATTTTGTGGTTGGCTGAATTCCAAATGATTACGGCCCTGCTTTCCTGCACCCCTCAAAAGAAAGAATCTTTTATTCTCTAATTTGTTACAATCCCAAAACGACGTGGTTGGATCTAGAAAGCATCGGGGCAGTGTTAGGTGCAAAATATTTGTATCTAAATTGCATGGATACAGGTGCAAGTACCAGTACGGGTATTGCTACGGGGTACTACAAAATTTCTAAAAGCTAGGGTTCGGGTACGGCAAGATATATTATATAGAAATATGAAAAAAAATCTATAAAGTAATTAAATCATAAGATAAATACAATTTTCATATTGTTCTAACTACAAGGTTTCAACAAAACTCCATAAAGTCTTTCTAGTAAGCATAAATATATAAAAAAGTAGTAGTTTGTTTCATTTAATAGCAAATCAAACAACTTAGCAACAAAACTTGGTGTTTTGCATGGACTAATGACTTGTACTTGAGTGATATCGGTACTTACTCATCAAGTGAGTATTGGGTAAGTACCCATGTGTACCTAATAAGTACCGGTACCAGGTATGTACCCTGTATGGGTATGGCAACCATTTCGAAGTACCCATGCATCATAGATTTGTATCCATCATGGAATTAATAAAAAGAATGAAAAGTAGATAAAAGAACAAAATAGTACGCAACAACTTTATGTGGTTCAAAGAGTCTTTCCTTTGTCCGTGTCATCACTGGATTTTTCACTATATGGTGAGAATTACAGTCAGTAAGAGATTTCAGAAAACAACACCACTTAATTGCTTTTTACCCATTTGCTGAAGGAAAAATTTTCAGCTTGCTCATCTCTCTGCTTGCTTTACTGATAACGGCATTCTCTGCTTTAGTGGTTGAAAGAGTCAGAAATTTTTGTAGTTGAGATGCTCAACTTACAGAATTTCCACCAAAGGTGTAGTCATAGCCAATGGTGCTTCTTCTGTTATCAATATCTCCACATAAGTATGCATCGATAAAACCTTGTAGATTACCCTTTTTAAATGAAACTGACAATGATGTGTTTGTTGTTACCTCTCAGATAACAAAGGATTCATTTGACAGTCTCCCAATGCTGTTTCCCGAATTACCTATTTAACCTGCTCACGACTCAGTATGCTATGTTAGGCCTGCTGGTAGAAACCATTGCATACATTAGACTACCAACTGCTGAAGCATCTGGAACTTGAGACTTAAATTAATGCTCTTCTTCTATCTTGGGTAGTTGTTCCTTGGAAAGACTGAAGTGACTTGCCAAATGAGTGCTAACAAGTTTTGAATCTTACATTCTAAATTTTCCCAACACTTTTTCAATTTTGCCAGCTTGTAAAAGCTTCTAAGTACTAGCTACTTTATTCCTAATAGTTGTCATCCCAAGAATTTGCTTTGCAGCTCCCAAATTCTTCATTGCATATTCTTTTGGTAATTGTTGTTTAAGCTTATTGATCTTGTGGATGCTAGATCCTGCAATAAGTTGGCCATCTATGTAAAATAATAGGATAATATAACAATCGTCAAAATTTTAAATTAGCAGTACTAATCAATATCACATCACCTTAAGCCATAGTTTCACATGAATAAATCAAATTTCTTATACATGTGGGATATTAATAATTAAAAATTTTCTTATTGATAAATGTGATTTCTGTGGCTATAGTTTGATTATTAAAGTTTGCTTCAATCATTGCACTTGGGTATGTGATAATACATTAATCAAATATTTAACTGCATGTCATATTCTATTATTTATCAATTTGCAGATATTCAGCAATTACAGTTTGAAGCCCAGCATCGGTGGTTGCGCCCTGCAGAAATATGTGAAATTCTTCGTAATTATCTGATGTTTCATACCACATCAGAACCGCCTAACAGGCCACCGAGTATGGTTACTGCATATGTTACTGATAAATTTATTACTACCACCTCATAAGTGTATTTAAGTCTTGTACATATATGGGTAGACTGAATAGCCCAAGAAGCTTAAAATCACTAATCCTTAACCCTGTGAATTGTTTGTTGCAACTGGGTGTTTGCGAAGTTGTTTTACAACCTTCTAGGTGCCAATTGTTGAGGTTGGACATGGCTGTATTGCCCTCCTCAAATTCATCTGAATTCATATAAAAATTAGTTCTTTATAATTCTGCATAGAGTTTTCTAATTGTTCATTGTCTGAACTTAACATGTTCACACTCCAATAGATCCTATATATTTCAGTTCAAAGAATATGCACACTTCTGGGTAATTCAGTATGTATATATATATAATAGTTAACTTCAATTCATCTTTTAGCTCCCATTATTACTTAATGTTCATAAAGACACTGCTTCTTGGCATGTATTTGATGATTGCAGGTGGTTCACTTTTTCTTTTTGATCGAAAGGTTTTGAGATACTTTAGAAAGGATGGACATAATTGGCGAAAGAAAAAAGATGGAAAGACTGTGAGGGAAGCTCATGAAAAGTTGAAGGTAAGCTTGTAATTTACTTTTGTTTTGAGTTTGTGGTTAATAAAGTCTTTGTAAAACAAGCATATATATAAGATTACTAGAGTAATTTCAGTTAGTTTTTTTCTAATTGGAAAATGTCTTTGTGCCCTAAAATAATTATTTGCTGATGTTGTAATGTCTTTCAAGCAAATTTAGGTGGGAAGTGTTGATGTGTTACACTGCTACTACGCCCATGGAGAAGAAAATGTGAATTTTCAGAGGCGAAGCTATTGGATGCTTGAATCGTGAGTATGAACTAATTTATTTTTCAATATTTTGTATAATAATTAATGTCTTTAAAATTAAAATTGATCTATATATCACATGGCAGTTACTTTCTGAGCTTCTTACGAAGTACTGCATTAGTGCATTTTGTAATCATATTTGGTGTGAAATTATTGTTAATAACTATATATTATTGGATTTTTAACTGTTTTTCTGTTTCTTAGCAAATTTTTAAGTTTTCAATGTGGTTCTGCTGAAATAATTTTATTTTTCTTAAAATTAATCAGAATATGATTTTCTTTTTACTTTGTTTTACTGCAGGGATATGATGCATATAGTATTAGTCCACTACTTGGATGTTAAGGTATTTTGCTTGCTTTTTTTTTTATTTTTTTTTATTTCACACTGTTGTTATTGCCAGTGGTATTTTAACTATTGTTTATTATCAGTTTTTGTTTTCTCATTTGTCAGTTTAGTTTACAAAACAGTGTTATGCTTAATAGCATGTTGGTTTATCTTTACCAACGGAAATTTAAATTCTTATTTAGGCTTGCTTGACATAGAGTGAATGCTGGAAAGTTTAAAGATTAGTATGGCTAAATAGAAAGTGTCAGGAACCTTTGTTGTCTCACACCTCACTAGAGCAATAAGAATATCTTTGCTTGATTTTGTTGCTGGTGTACTTTCAGCCTGAGAATGTAAGTCATCTAGTTGCACAAGCCAAATCTGTTCCAAGCTTTTCATCCTTAACGCTTCCCTCTAGACTGGAAGGAAGGAATAGAGTACAAGTACTATATTTCCTTCCCTGTAAACCATCAACTATAATGCGGAGGAGAATTTATCTTCCATGTGATTTCCTTATCAATTTCTTGCCATGAGGGCTGAGGAATATGCTTTTTTTCTTAATAGTAAACCTTGGGTGGCTATGCTTAAGCGTTATAGTATCCACCAAATGCTGAAATGCAATATTTGCTCTTCTGCTGCTAAATTATGTTATTCTCTTCCTACCATGGAAAGGCCCTTGATTTTTTAACCATTAAAACTTCAATTGGTGCTACTGAATAAGTTGCATAATCCTTTTCAAAAGATCCTGAAGTCCATTTCTATAATATTATTCTTGAAATCAGCAGAAATCTTGTGAAATTGGTATTGACTCACTTGCTTGTTTGATGACTTATTAATAGATATTTTGTGGGTTCTTCATCTTTCAGGTTAACAAGACCAATATTGGTGGAAATAAAGACACTGATGAGGTTACATCAGAGTCCCAAAAGGGCAGTTCTGCATCTTCTGGCTTTCCCACAAATTATAGCAGTGTGCCTTCACGAAGTACAGATTCCATGAGCCCAACTAGCACTTTGACATCTTTATGTGAAGATGCTGATTCTGGTAATTCTGATATATTTATTTCATGGATGTTACGTTTTACATAACCCTTGTGAACTGAATTAATATGCCTTGGCTTTGAATATCTTGATGTACTGTTACAACATGTATTTACATAAGAGTTTGGCCCATTTGGTCACCTCTAAATGGTTTGGTCAAATTTCTTCCCAGAGGATATTCACCAAGCAAGTTCTGGATTACACTCTTTTCACGAGTCACAAAATATGGGGAATGGTCGTCCAATGGATAAGATTGATGCTCGTTCAAATAGTTCATATCTTATGCATCCCTTTTCAGGTTATGTTGTCTTCTTTTTCTTCATTTTTTCTTAGATGATTATTTTTTAAACTTCTATTTAATGTCTAATATTAAGTAATTTCTGAAGTCATAATCCTTTTCTGGGATTTGACATTTGAATTTTGTTGTATATTTTGAAAATATTTTCAGGTGATCATGGACAGTCATCAATTTCTGGAACAGATTATATCCCACTTGTTCATGGGGATAAATGTAGAGTAAGTGATACTACTTATATAGAGGGCCAGAAAGCACATGGCATGGAATCCTGGGACAATGTCGTGGAGCAATCTGCAGGATTGCATACTGGTCCTTCTCTTGTTTCATTTCCTTCCATTCCATCCAGTTCAACAGGAAACATCCTTGAACAAGAACATACTGTTCTGGGCAACCTTTTAGGGAGTAAAAGTGCCCTCACTGAGGAGGCAGGGGGCTCTCAGTCTCTCCAATCAAATTGGCAGGTACTTATTGTTATTGCATGCTATATCTTCCAGTAGCATCCTGTTGTTTTCTTGCATACATCCCTGTTCCAACGACATAGATGAGTAGCATTTGTGAGGTTCTAGTAGGAGCAGTTCTGCTATCTTGTAGGATGGGACAACATCCGGAAATTGCTGCCCCTGGAGCATTACGTTACTGGTTAAAGTTCTGAGTGCACGCAATGTGGTTGTTATGTAATGTTCTATCCTTGATGATCAACACATCATTGTTAATGGAGTTGATGCTTGATGAGGTGTATGGTTCACCTATTTAGATGGATGGGGAAACTGGGTAAGGTGGGAACCAATGTGAGTTATTGCTTGATATTAAAGGAATATTGAGAGATTCAAGATGCTGAATTTGTAAAGTACAAGGTATGATCTCTGGAAAGTGAGATGCATCATTTTGGGGTTCTGAAGACCCTTGTGATTTATTGGGTTGTTGAAGTGACCTGGTAGTGCAGTTACTTCCTTTCAATGGAAGTTAGTGGTCCATGTGTATTAATAAATTTTAATTCGATAGAATGGCGGTGGACACCGTATTCATTACTTCGTTACTGATTTGTATGTGTAGCACTAACGGTTTTGAATTGTTTCTGAAATTGTAGAGATGCTAGAACACACAGTAGGGTTTATCTTCTTTTTTTGTATTACTCTTTCTTTTTGACTTGATCGTTCTCCAAATGTATCTTTATTCTGATCCTCTGATGTGAGTATTTAGTAGCTTGAACTATTGCTAAATGCCTTGGTGGGAATGACTATGTAATGGCTTGGTATCAATCTTATATTTGATCTGCAACCCTGATGTTTTCACCTGTCGTTTGTTTGGTTTCTCTTATGTGAAAGCTTCAAGCTACATGAATTTGTGAGATTTAGCAATAATATATAACTATTTTCATTTGAATTGTTGATCCAGATTCGTTTTGAAGACAATACAGGACACTTGCCCAAATGGAGCTTAACCCAATCAGTGAATTTGGAATTTGGATCTGATTATAGCACTGCTTTACTGGGGAATGAAAATCATAATGTAGGTTCAGAAATTATTCCTAACCTGTTCACTTTTAATGGTGAGCCAAAAGAGCAGCCTGTGCAGCAAAACTTCTCAAAGCAGCATACAGATGCACAACCTCAACATGCACTGAAATCCAATTCTGAGTATGAAGTTCCTAGTGAAGAATGTATCAACTATACTTTGACCGTGAAGCATGTATTATTGGATGGAGAGGAGAGCCTGAAGAAGGTTGATAGCTTCTCTAGGTGGATTACTAAAGAACTTGCAGAGGTGGATGATCTGCATATGCAGTCTTCCCCTGGTATTTCATGGAGCACAGATGAATGTGGGCAGGTGATAGATGATACATCGTTGAACCTGTCCCTATCTCAAGACCAGCTGTTTAGCATAAATGATTTTTCACCTAAATGGGCTTATGCCGAATCAGAAATTGAGGTACTTTTCATGTGGATAATACTTTGATTAATTTCAATCGAAAAGCAAGAGACAAAAAGAAAGCGTGAAAAGAAAATAAAGATTAAAGAGAAAATATCAACTATACTTTGATTTGAGATTCAGTCACAATTATACAATATTTTTTTAGCCAACCACTTGTGGCTCTGTGGTTTGTTTTTCTTTTCTTTTATGTTCTGGGAATAAGTAATTAAATATGTAGGGTACATGGAGTTTTCTTTGAGATTAATATCTTTTTATCTTTTGCCTCAGAAATCAACTGCTCTTTTCCTGCTTAGATGTATATAGTTTTTGTTCTTTTATTATTATTATTATTTGAATATTTTCCATTTGAATATTTTCCATCTTTTATCTATTTCTTCGTTACTAGTATTTTCTTGTATTTCATGATGCACCCTGATAATTTTCTTTGTCTGCTTTAGTATTTTATTCGTGATTAATGGCTTTACTCCTTTTTCTATGGGTCTCTGCTGCAACATAAAATGAAGAGAAGCCAGCTGTAGTTTGACTGACATCTTATCCCATTCAAAACCATACAGGTGTTGATTATTGGAACATTTTTGAAGAGTCAACCAGAGGTGGCAACATGTAACTGGTCCTGTATGTTTGGGGAATTGGAGGTTCCTGCTGAGGTTTTAGCCAACGGAATTCTGTGCTGTCAAGCTCCACCTCATAAGATTGGACGGGTCCCTTTCTATGTAACATGTTCCAATAGGTTTGCTTGTAGTGAAGTGCGGGAATTTGAGTATAAAGAGGGCTTTGCTAGAAATGTTGATTTTGCAGATTTTTTCAACAGTTCAGATGAAAGGCTGCTTCATTTGAGACTGGAGGAGTTACTTTCTTTAAAATCAGTGCACCCTTCAAATCAAGCTTTTGAGGGTGATATGGATAAAAGAAACTTAATTTTTAAGCTTATTTCACTGAAAGAGGAAGAAGAATATTCGAGTAAAGAGCCAGCTGTAGAGATGGATATATCACAACACGAGTTGAAGGAGCATATGTTTCACAGGCAGGCTAAGGAAAAGCTGTACTCATGGCTTCTTCACAAAGTAACTGAAAGTGGTAAAGGGCCAAATGTATTAGATGAGAGTGGGCAGAGTGTGTTACATTTAGTTGCTGCTCTTGGTTATGATTGGGCCATAACACCGATTATAAGTGCTGGAGTTAATATCAACTTCCGTGATGTGAATGGATGGACAGCTCTACATTGGGCTGCATCCTGTGGCAGGTAAAGGCCCAATATATATATATATATATATATATATATATATATATATATTTGTTCTTTTTTGTGTTGAGTTGATTGTGCATATGTTGCAACTACTAATCTGGTTGAACCTTTCCTTTATGACCCTGATTATCTCCATTTTCTGGAGTTTTATAAATCTGGTTTTGATTACATATGAAGCTATTAGGTGATATTAAATTCCAGCCCCTTGCCTAATTGGAAATCTTTTTCTGTTTTATTTATTTATTTTATATTTAAACTGTTTTGATGCAAAACTTTACAATGGTTTTTTTTTTATGCATGTAAATTAGTTCAAAGTTATTTTTTAAAGCAATTGCTTTGGTCAGTTAAAGGCAGATCAATTAATATCTCTATATTCTAGTATGCTTTCGGCATTAGTCGAGAGTATTCCCTTTCAAAACTGTTCTCAGATATATTATGTTCATTCAGCATAACACAAATTGGTTCCTTATGATGTTATTCTTTGTCCTCTGCTCAGAGAGCGAACAGTTGCTGTCCTTGTCTCCATGGGTGCTGCTGCTGGAGCATTGACAGATCCATCTCCAGCATTTCCTTCAGGGAGAACACCTGCAGATCTTGCTTCTAGCAACGGCCACAAAGGAATCTCTGGTTTTCTTGCAGAGTCATTATTAACTAGCCACCTTGAGTCACTCACAATGGATGATCTAAATAAAGATGATAGGAAAGAAACTTCAGGAATGAAAGCAGTGCAGACAGTTTCAGAGCGAATTACCACGCCTGTGCTTTGCGGTGATATACCTGATGCTCTCTGCCTTAAGGATTCTCTTATTGCTGTCCGTAATGCTACACAAGCTGCTGATCGTATCCATCAAGTATTCAGAATGCAGTCATTTCAGAGGAAGCAGTTAGCTCAGTATGATGATGATGAGTTTGGATTGTCAGATCAGCAAGCTCTTGCCCTTCTAGCTTCTAAGGCATGCAAATCTGGACAAAGAGAGGGTTTAGCCAATGCTGCTGCATTACAAATACAGAAAAAGTTTCGTGGTTGGAAGAAGAGAAAAGAATTCCTGATCATTCGTCAAAGAATTGTTAAAATCCAGGTTCATTGTTCTGCTCTCTTTCTTAACTTCTTGTCTTTTCATTTTTAATATTATGGAAGTTCTTTTCAGTAAACTGGATAATTTCTTAGATGTTGATTTCTCATTGAATCATCCTATCAACTATTCTGCTAATTGGAATATTAGAGGTGTAAACCTGATGATATTGCATTGGAGGGTTCAATTGATGAAAACTAAGGGAGGAATGCTAAAATACTTTTTTCGTTAAATACTTTTCCATCTCTTTTTCCTCTTTTTTATAACTTGCATGTAGTCATGTACGCGGGGATCACGTTGGGTATCAACATTTGTAATGCTTTCTACTCTCCAGTTGTAAGGAAATCAGGGGTTAAAAATTTCTTCATATTGGGCTTATATCCTTCCATTCATTTTCTTGGCTATATTTTTTCCGTTTCTTCTTTCTAAAGTATTCGCAGTCTGGTTGATGTAGAAGGCTGGAGACTGGAGTAGCCATATATAGAGCTGTTTTCTCTTTTCTTTTTTGTGTGCCCCTGTACATTTGATACATCCTTCCACAGTTTCGCTGACTTGAATTCCTTGGTGTTAAGGCCCATGTAAGAGGTCACCAAGTAAGGAAGCAGTACAAACCAATCATCTGGTCCGTGGGAATCTTGGAGAAGGTCATATTACGCTGGAGACGTAAGGGCAGTGGTTTACGTGGATTTCGACCAGATGCCCTTAATAAGGTCCACAACCAACCAGGCGATCCTTTGAAAGAGGATGATTATGATTTTTTCAAGAAAGGTAGGAAACAAAGTGAAGAAAGGTTCCAAAAGGCCCTTTCAAGGGTGAAGTCCATGGCTCAGTATCCAGATGCCCGGGCTCAATACCGGCGGGTGTTAAATGTAGTAGAGGACTTCCGTCGAACTAAGGTATCTACAAACATATGACTGATGTCTAAACTCATGAACATTTGGCTTAATGATATGTTCTTTTGATATCCAGCAGGCAAGTAATTTGGATTTGATCAATTCGGAAGAGACAGTTGATGGTGTGGAGGATTTGATTGATATTGACATGCTTTTAGACGATGAAAATTTCTTACCTATGGCATGTGATTGATTCTCTGCGGTGGCTACTCCTATCCTCCCCACTGTAAATAGATGGCCAGTTGGTTTTGTTCGGCATTGGAAAAGTTCTAACATCGTGTATTGCTGTATATATTTCTAACCAGAACTACTTGGATCCTACTCCTATGCCCTCCTGCGTTGTACCAAAAAACTTGTTGGATCCAAGGCTGGATATAAATCGATTATGCAAGCTAGAATGCATTCAGGTTTTTGACAGTCCAAATACTGTAATCTGGACATGGTTTGGATTTACATATGGATATTTTTATATGACAGGATGATTCTATTTTTAATCTGTTGGGTGGGATTGTAATTAATGGTGTAGCTTTCCAATGTATATCTGCACGTAAAAAAATATATTTCAATTCAATATTATCTTTTTTTTGTCTTTTTTATTTTTTAAGGAGATCCTATTGGACGGATCAAGATCCTCTGCAGTTGTGAGAAAATTACAGAGGAGTCAGTTAATAATCTCACCCTTAAAAAATTTATATTACATTTATTTTTAATATTTTATTATATACAATTTTAGTTTTAAGGAGATTCTCTCCAGTTTTTTTTAACTGGAGAGGATCCAAATCCCTTGGACCTACCGGGGGGATGGGAAATGAGGATGTGGGATATAGAATTTTCACCAAATAACCATAGTTGGTTTGACTGCTCAAATACTGTAATCTAAACATGGTTTGATTTTACAAATGGATATTTTTAAATGACAGGATGATTCTATTTTTAATCGGTTGGATGGGATTGTAATTAGTGGGAGATGTATACCTGCACTTGAAAAGTGTATTTCAATTCATCTTTTTTAATAAGGAGATTCTATTGGACCAAAGGGGGAATGGGAGATGGGGATGTGGGATATTGAATTTTCACCAAATAACCACAGTTTATTAGTAAATTGAGTTAAGCTGATGAGCGAATCATGTCAGATTATTAATGATAAATTTCTAAGTTTAATCATATAATTAACAGTCCAATTAAACCATATAATTTTATTACAAATGATGATAATGTACATGTTTTCTTTTTGTGCCATAATACTCATTTTAGTTTATCATTTAGATATGTGTTTTGATCTTTTTTCATCTATAAATTTTAAGTATTTAATGTTGCTTTCTCACTTTTTTTTTTTTCTTTAGTTTTGTATTTTCTTATTTTTTATTAGATTATCATTTTTTTTGTCTTAGATTATTCATTTTGAGTAAGAAAGAAATGTGTAAACTTTTGTGTGGACTCATTCCAATTAAAGGTAGAAATTGGTCAAGTCAAGTCAGGTTTTTCCTTAAACATATTTGACTTGTATCTTAATTATAAGGCTTGACCCTGACCTGTGAGCATGTAATAAGTCAATTTTTTAAGTTTGATCTAATTTTTTTAAAAGTCTGTCCTGACTTAAAAGTCTATTTAATGGTCTACTTTGCAATGATGTCTTTAAATAGGTCAGACTTACATTTAAATAGGTATGCCTTTATACAAGCTAATAAATATATTTTTATATAGGTCAACATGCATTTACAAATGTTAACAGACCTAAGCCTTGAAATAGGCCAACGAGCCTACTTAAAGTCAATAGACTTTTGTTATAACTTAACACTCATCTTTTAATTTTATAAATGCTTATCACTTTTTTACTCTAGTCTGTCGTCGATGTAGGATTTGGAGATATACCAAGTTGTAAAATTATTAGAGGCATATATTTCCAAGTCTCACATCGACTAAAGACTAGAATAAGAAAGTAAGGAGTATCTATAAAAGTAGGAGATGAGTGTTAACTTATTATTTTCATTCTAATAAATATATTACATTAAATATATTAATAAATATGTTATTTTTATTCTAATTTATTAACTTGGGTTTCAATTACCGACTTTTATTAAAATTTAATTAAAAATATATTAATATATTATAATAAATTAATAATTAAAATTAAAATTAAAATTAATAATAATTATAATAATATATATATTATATTATATATAGTTAATAAGCTAGGCTAGGCTAGGTTAGTCTGTCAAGTTTAAAAAGTCTATTAAATGACCTAAGACATGACCTTTTAGTTAAACATGTTTTTAAAAATACTTTAATCTAACTTGTTTAATAAACAGGTCAGACCAAACTAAGCCTCAGGCAACCTAAGCCATAAGCCCTTGACTGATAGACAGACAAACCTATTTCTATCCCTAATTCCAATTAGGATTACTAATCAATAAAATAAAACCTTATGACAAATTAACAGGGTTTAGTACTTTGAAATTTTAGTTTAAGTTAAGATTTAAATCAAATTAAATCATACTAGAGAAATTTTTATATATATTTAGAGCATTCAAATTAAGTGTACTAAATCAATTATATCATTAATTAGTAAATAACTACTATAGTCAATTAATAATTATGATGGGTTTGAATAAGTTTTAAAAAAAAGTGATTTTAAAATAGAAAAAATTGAATTTTTTGTAATTTTTTTTATGAAAAACAGAAATTATTTTTTATTTGGATACAATTACAAGAATTACTTTTTTTATTACATCTCTCCTAAAAATGATTTTTTAATTTTGATTTTTTTAAAAATCTTATCTAAATAGTTATACATATCTAAAAAGTAATTTATTTTTAATAAAAAATATGTTTCTGACAAATT
This sequence comes from Ormosia semicastrata, assembly GCA_029884595.1. Taxonomy (NCBI): domain Eukaryota; kingdom Viridiplantae; phylum Streptophyta; class Magnoliopsida; order Fabales; family Fabaceae; genus Ormosia; species Ormosia semicastrata. The sequence goes on from JAQQTO010000052.1 coordinate 13,738,486, forward strand.
AAGTACAAACAAATACATTCTTAATCATCATAATCTATTATAATTAATATTATAATTAGTCTAATTCATCTAAATGCTCCAAATTTATACAAGAACTTTTCATCAAACCAACTCACCAATTTGGCCGGTTTAAACAATTTGTCATCTTGCTCTCTAGGCAGATGTGATAAGTAAAATTGTCATAGATTTGTTAAATTCAACAAAAAAAAAAAGCTGTTTAAATTGGCCATAAAAAGTAAAAGCTTGTTTAACAAAAAAAAAAAAAGGGATGATCCAGTTCATCACTCCAAAAAGGAAAGGCAACATTCTTTTATTCCAACTTTCTTAAATGAAAAAGAAAAGTCTTTAACAAGCAATACGAATGAGTCAAGCCAGGCATAAAGACTCCAATTAAAACCCCTTGTAACTTGGGTTACACTAGACGCCTGAACATAAATTAGCAGGGACACCTTGTGGCAGACACAAAAAATATAGAGAAGCATATTTTGTTCAAAACTTAATATATTTTTATTTTAGAAATAGAAAATTGTTGCTAGGAGACGGGTAAAATTTGGTTTCCTGTAAAAGAACAGAGAATAATTGGTATTAATTCAATAAAATAAAATTATGAATATACAGAACAATAATTGAACGTTTATGGAACAACTCAGACAGATGAAAAAGATCTACTGAAAAAGAAAAAAAGAAACGGATTGTTGGCAGCTGAAAGAATTTAGAAATAGTACAGCTCATCTGATGGGGTGATACTGATCAGAAACTCGTCTTGGGGGAAGCTTTCGCAGAATGAAGAGCACCAATGCGGATGGAACTATCTCTACCAACTGCAGTGCAGAATAATCAAGAAAGAGAGAACCATTAAAAAGACTCAAATTATTTTCAAGCAATAGCAATATGAGAAAATGTTTATCTTTACTATTAAGCTTAAGAACTCAATCTAGCATACTTTCGATAGTGACAAAATGTATCTTCCTAATGCTTCTCCTGGCACTTAACTAGAGCTTTTATGACCAAGTAGTCAAGACACAAGAGTTTGATCATGGTCCCTCCTATTCCCATATTAAACATAAGCACGAGGTGTAAGAGGATGAATGCCCTATTCAGTCTTCAAGCCCCAGAGAACCCCCAAAGAACTTATGTGAAGGATTGTTTTAAAGATCAGAGTTATTTTTAAGTATTCAACGCAGTACTTAGTCCTTTTCAAACCCATTCTACGAAAAGATTGCGATTTTGACCAGTCTGAAAATGGTTGCCTACAACAACTAGCAGTCATTCATTTTTTTAAATGTTTAATTTAATAATATATGTTATAATTTTGAAATCTTCACAGTCCAATTTGTCTTGTGGACATCCTTCATGGCCATGATCCTATTATAATTTCTACTTTTTTGGTTGACTAACATCTCGTAACATGGCAAATGATCCACACCATAGATTTAAGTGTTGCAATTTTAAACCATATCTGCTACCCATCTAAAATTTAAGATGGCATAACCTCCTATTTGCCGAAATTACACAAACCTTAAACTTACTTTAAACTTCTTGATAATGCAATTTCCTATACTTTTTGTCAATACTCAGAAAAGGTCTACGTAATTTACCCAAAAAGAACATTCTCACCACAATATTGGAGAAATCAGAGTCAGTTTCAGGAATAAGGCAACGAACACATTCACATCTGCCCAAGTGTAGGACTATAGGTATTGGTTAATTGTCCAAGAAGGCCATAAATAGTTCATGAAACATGGTTGCAAATTTTAATTTTCCCCTAAACTACAAAGCTGTCAAGTGCTTTCTGTCTAGTAAATCAAATCATATTATCATACACCAAAAATAAGGTAGTCCTGTTGTCTTAGGAGAGCATTTTTAATGTGCAGTCACGTGACATAGCTAAACATGATCCCATATTCCACCCAGGCTGACTAAGAAAAGTATAAATGTAATATGTTGAAACTTACCAAATAATAGACTAGGTTAAGAACGGGATGATCCAAGACATCAAGATCCGCATCGTCACCAAATGCAGAAAGTGCAAGCTACATTAAAGGTGATAATAAAGATATTGTCAGAAAACAATAACTTCAAATATATACAATAGTTTTAAACTGGAAGGAACTCACCATAGCACATCTTATCATGAAACAAGTGCAACAAATACTTGTCACTGAGCCAACCTGCCAAGGTGAAAAGTTTGGCACCAACAACTTTTAGCAGATTTTTTTTATCAACAAAGTCCTCGTACATTATTTTTCTTGACACTTGCAGCATGGTTTGAATTTGATATTATAAGGATATACTTTTCTTCTAAAGGTTGAAAAGAATAAAGCAACTCGTACTTAGATACGAACCTCATAAAGCTTCTTTTGACGGCCTCTGGATTCAATGGGGAAGCGCCTCAACAGGAAAAACAACCTACGTCATTCTGAGCAGGTTAGTGTTCAATGACAAAACAAGAATGGTGCCATCAGAAAGACAACAGCTTACCTTCCACCATACAACAAGAATCCAAGAGCAGCACATAATGAAATAACTGCAAAAGAACATTAGAACAAAGTTCACAATACTAAACAACTATACATGAGAATTTTGAGTAGTAAGTACTTCATTATACATATTAACTCTAGCTTTTAATTTTAAGAGCAATATAGATGTTTTAATCTTCTAAACAGTAAGAAGTCCACATGGAATATATCAGGGCAAGATGAAAAATAATTTTTGAATGTGAAAAGGGTCATCAACTAAAATGATGTTGACAGAAATAACCTGCAAGGAAGAGTTTAGCAGCTTCCATGCCAGCGGCAGTTCTGCTTATGCTCATGTAAATCCAGATGCAGACCTGTTATTATCAGGGTGAGAAGATAAAAAAAAGAGACATTTTTACATTAAATTAACTTGTAAGAACACTTCTTATTTTAAGGACTAGAGTGGTTGACAAGGAGATCAAATTTATATGCTTGCCTGTATGAAGTAAATAAATCCATTGATAATAAAATAAGCAGGCCTAAGTTTATTTGCTGGTTCACTTCTTGCCTGAAATTCATTTGAGAGACATGAACAGAATATAATTTACAGCAAATTAATAAAAAAAATGACTGTTATTGTAGTTCTTCCAAAAGAAAGTAAATATACCTGGTGATATATCTCAGCCCAGAACAAGACAAGCAATGTATAAGTAGAGAAAAAGAGAAGACCAGGAACCTCCATTAGCACCTGCTCCAGTGCCTACACCATGATATGATAATAGGTCAGAACATGATTGGAAATGAGATAGAAATAAGCTGGATTGCCAAATGAAAAAAAAACAACAACAACAGCAACCAAGTCTTTTCCCACTAGGTGGGATCGGCTACATGGATCAAATGATGCCATTGTACCATATCATAAACCAAGTCTTTAGAAATGTCATTCAAATCTAAATTTTTTTTAATCGTATTACCTATAGTCTTTCTTAGTCTTCCTCTACCTCTAGCTATTAGGTTATCCTCCACTTGATCTACTCTTCTTACAAGGGTTTCTAAGGGTATTCTCCTTACATGTCCAAACCATTTAAGGCGAAATTCTCTCATATTTTTCACAATAGGTGCTACTCCTACTTTCTCTCTAATGTATTCATTCCTAATCCTATCTTGTCTTGTATGGTCACACATCCAGCGCAACATCCTCATCTCAGCGACACTAATCTTATGCTCTTGCTGACTTTTTACCACCCAACATTCGGTACTATACAACATCACGGGCCTTATAGCTCTACGGTAAAATTTACCCTTAAGATTGAGAGACACTTTTCTATCACAAATAACTCCTGATGCACTCCTCCATTTCATCTATCTAGCTTGAATCCTATGGTTTACATCTTCCTCTATCTCTCCGTCATTTTGTATGATGGATCCAAGATACTTAAACCGTGTGACTTGTGATATGGTATGGTCTCCAATTTTCACCACTAAACTAGAATTAACACGCTTTTTACTGAACTTACATTCTATATACTCCGTCTTACTTCTGCTTAGACGGAAGTCATGTTCTTCCAAAGCTCATTTCTATAGCTCTAGCTTGCCATTTGTTTCCTCTTTCGACTCTCCAATTAAGACTATATCATCTGCAAAAAGCATACATTGTGGCACCGGCTCTTGGATATGCGCAGTAAGCACATCCAAGACTAAGGTAAAAAGATATGAACTCAAAGTTGACCCTGGGTGCATGATGAACCTTTAATATCTCATATTTTTTACGGTTCAATTCCTTAGTTTTTCTTTCTCTTTTAGTATTTTTTATTTAACTTTATTCTCAAGTTTTCTCATGTTTTCATCATTCTTTAATTTTGTGCTTATTATGTGTTTTTATGTGTTTTTGACAGGTAATTACACATGGAGAAGACGAAGAATGGGCATTTAAAGAAGCAGGAAAAGAAAAATTCTTCATCAAACATCCAGTGCTCAGGCGCTGGATGCCCTCCGCTTGAGTGCCCAAAGCGTATGTAACATCGTGATTTCAATGTCCCAGCGCTCAAAGCGCCTGAGCGTGCAACGCGTTACGCAGCGTGTCTTTGTTTAAGTGGCTCAACGCTTGAGCTCCCGGAAGCCAGCGCCTAGTAACAGAACACGTGATTTCTTATAAATAAGAAAAGTTACGCCACAATGCAACAAAACACAGAGAATGCAGAAAATTCCTAATCCTGAGAGAGCACTTTTGCGGCAGCAAACCTTGGAGGAAGATTTTGAGGGGAGCATTCGATTCTTGAAAGCTTGAAGATCATAATCATCGTAAAAGGGGCTTTGATTTCTCTTTCCCTCTAGTTTCCCCCTTTCTTTGGGTTTTCTTTTCATGGGTTTGTATTTTGATATGAGTTTGGTTATATTGAACATGAGTAGCTAAACTCATAGCTAGGGCTATGGAGGATATTGGTTTCCTAATTATTTGGGTTTGATCTCGAATTTGATTAAGGTAATTTCTTTTAGGGTTTATTATATTGCTTGCATTCTTGTCAGAACTTGATCACTTTTGGCATGTTTTAATTCATTGTTTGACCGATGACCATCCGCACTCAATGAGTTGACCTATATGATAAACTTAGGATTAGATTGGTGAATGACCAAACATCAATTTATCCTACCAATGGAATTGACAGGTGTGCTAGTTCTTCTCTTGAATTGAGACTTAATACATTCCTAATTAATTCAACTAAATGACCAAATAGGTGATTTAATTTAGGAATAAAATATTATTTCATCCATGACCATTGGGATTCAATAGCAATTAAGAGAATATTAGCAAGAGAATTACATTACATCATAAATTAGTAAAAATCTGATTAATTGAATTCAAGTAAACCTTGCGCTTTAGTCTTTCTCTAATTGATTGTCTTCACATTGTTTGATTGTTTATTGTTCTTCTTTATTTGTTTTTTGATTTTAATTTGAAGTTCTCTTCACTTCCAGATTGTCTAAATAACAAAGAGTTTTACGAATTTAGTAATTATCACTTATTTCTCGTGAGATCGACAATCGGGACTCATGTCCTATATTACTTTGCGATAGAGTGCACTTACTCTTAGTGTATTTTACGCGTATCAAGTTTTTGGCGCTATTGCCAGGGAATAAGTTTGGTAATATTAGAGGCGAAAAACTCTAATTAATTTAGACGCATTTTTATTTTATTTTATTTTATTTTATTTTTAATTAATTTGTCACTTCATCTCCTTGCTCATATTTCTTATTTATGCTTACTCGTTCGCAATTTCCAAATCTGACATTTGATCCAGAAATTGAAAAAATAGCTCGCAGGTTAAGGAAGCAATCTCATATTGAAGCTGTTACTGAAGAAGCTACAAGAAGGATGGAGAGAGAGACAGTAGTTGCGGGGAATTGTGAAGAATGAGCTACCCCAGCAGAGCGGGCCATGCTTGAATATTCCATGCCCACAACTGAAGGGTATGGAGGGAGTATTATAAGACCAGTTATGACAGCTAACAACTTTGAGATCAAACCAGCATTGATCTCTATGATTTAGACTTTTGTTCAGTTTGGTGGATTGTCTTCGGATGATCCAACTCAACATTTAGCCAAGTTCTTGCAGTTGTGTGATACTATAAAGTATAATGGGGTGACAGATGATGCGATCCAATTGCGACTCTTTCCTTTCTCTCTTAGGAATAGGGCGAGTCAATGGTTAACGTCACTACCAAAAGGTTTCATCACCACATGAGATCAGTTGACACAACAATTTTTCGTTAAGTATTTTTCTCCCTCTAAATATGCTAAGTTAAGGAATGACATTTCTTCTTTTGTACAGTTTGACATGGACACTCTCTATGAAGCTTGGGAATGTTTTCAAGAGTTGTTGAGGAGGTGTTCACATCATGGATTTCCTGTATGGCAACAGGTACAGACTTTTTACAATGGTTTGTCGCCTGCCAACCATTCACTCATTGATGCCGCTACGGGAAGTGCAATTTGGAGGAAAACACCGACCGAAAGCCATGCACTGATTGAAGAGATGACACTTAACAGTTTTCAATGGCAAAATGAGCGTCAGGTTCCTAAGAAACAAGCAGGTGTGCATGCTGTTGATTCCTCTACTGCTATTTTGAGTCAATTGGAAACATTGACAAAAGAAAGTGGAGACTTTGATGATGACAACTAATGCCATCCCACCAATCATATGTGAAGTATGTGGCGGAGTTCAAATTGTCAAGTTGGTAGTCCCTTTACCCCTAAGCTTGAAGTAGCAAATTTTGTTGGTAATTCTAACCGGCAACAATACAATCCGTATTCCAATAAATCCCGGTTGGAGGGTCCATCTAAATTTCAAATGGAGAAATCAACAGGGCAATCGGAAAAATCAGCAGAGAACTCCACAACCACCCCCAGGTTTCGAAGCACCTGAAGAGAAGCCAAGCTTTGAAAATGTGGTAATGAAATACATTCATAATTCAGAGGCCCGCATGAAGACAATGGAAACTTAGATCAATCAGTTGGCTACTTTGATGTCAGAAAAGTCACCAGGGACATTACCTAATACTACTGTGACTAATCCAAAAGAACAGGTCAATGCAATTACCCTGAGAAGTGGCAAGATTTTGGAAGGACAAACGAACGAAGCACCTAGTTCGTCAAGAATTGAGAAAAATAAAAATGATGTTCTTACTGAAGATGTCTCAATTCAAGATAGCAATAAAGAAAGAGAAGTTGAGAAAGAACAACCAAAGTGGCGGAGAGCGAAGGAGGATCGTGAGCAGAACACAGTATATGAACTATCACCATATGCGAAGATCCCATTCCTTCAGAGGCTCAAGAACAATCATCCATGACCATTGGGATTCAATAGCAATTAAGAGAATATTAGCAAGAGAATTACCTTACATCATAAATGATTGAAAATTTGATTAATTGGATTCAAGTGAATCTTGCGCTCTAATCTCTCTCTCGAATTAATTCATCTCTGCATTATTTGATTGTCATCTTTCTTCTTTATTTGTTTTCTGATTTTATTTTGAATTTCTCTACACTTTTGATTGTCTAAATAAACAAGAGTTTGACGAATCTAGTAATTATCACTTATTCCTCGTGGGATCGACAACTGAGACTCAAGTCCTGTATTACTTTGCGATAGAGTGCACTTGCTCTTAGTGTATTTTACGCGTATCAGTGCAGTCTTATAGTTATAGAAAAATCTTCTATGACCCCATCTTATTTTCTCACACTAGTTTTAACCCCATTATACATATCTTGAATTGCTCGAATATAAGTGATACGAACTCCTTTCTTCTCCAGAGCCTTCCACAAGACCTCTCTCGATACCCTATCGTAAGCTTTTTCCAAATCAATGAAATCCATTTGTAGGTTTTTTGCTTCCTCTGATACCTCTCCATCAATCTTCATAGATGATAGATTGCTTCCATGGTTGACCTCCCAAGCATAAAACCAAATTGATTCTCTGAAATATGAGCCTCTTGTCTTAATCTCCGTTCAATTACTCTTTCCCATAACTTCATGGTATGACTCATGAGTTTAATCCCTCTGTAATTTGCACAGTTTTGTATATCTTCCTTGTTCTTATAAATAGAGATTAAAGTGTTTTTCCTCTATTTATTTGACATTTTCTTAGACTTCATTATCTCGTTAAACAACTTTATAAGCCAGCTTATACCTTTCTCTCCTAAACTCTTCCATACCTGAATGGTATATTATCCGGTCTGACCGCTTTTCTATTGTCCATCCTCTTCAAACAAAGAAAAGTTAGAAAATAAAATGACAAAAAAATGAAGGTTAAAACAAAATGGCTCAATTTGTAATATTCAGATTATTGAATTTATGTATTTCCTTATTAAAGTGGTTGGTAATTGTAACAAGTTGATGACATCATGGAGCTTACCCTGCGTCCAAATTATTTACAGCATTTTTTCCCATCAGTGTTACAACATTGAAATACTATGAAAATATAAGGTGATATTTGGTTTGATTTCTACTTTCAATTTCAGTTAATTTGTTTTCAATAATATTTAAAAAAATGTCATATTATTTTCATTTTGGTGAAAACATTATTTTCATAAAAATATTTGGTTTGTAAACAAAATAGTGAAAACAATTCTTTACAAAATATTGAAAAATAGGAAATAAAATGAAAATAATGTGACATTTTTATAATTATTAAAAAAAAATCATCTAAAAATAAAAACAAAAAACAAACCAAACACTCTCTAAATATAAAAGTTCCCTAATGCTTTAAAAGGCACATAAAGTTAAAGGCCTGCAAACCAAGAAATGAACAAGTGGGTATGAATGCCGAAATGCCAGTAGTTGAGAATAGGAAAATACCTTTGGTTTAATTGTGAACACACTATTGTATAAACCGAAAAGGACAGCCCTCACTGCAAATGTAATATGGGTTCAGCAACAATAAAAATTTATAAGCTAACAGAGCTGTTTATAGATGATTCACAACTCTTACATCCATTGACAACAAAATTCATCAAGTGGAAAACCTTCTGCGTTGTCCACCCATATTCAGGTACCCTCATTTGAATGCGCACCAGTTGTACCTGAGATTAGAAGAAACAAATTATGATTATTGATTCCTTTGAGAAAATTTGGCATGGAAACAACAACCATAAGAACACATTCTTCTAACTTGTTCATAAAATCCACATCTCAAGCTGCAAAAGATAATCATGCACAAGAAAATCCTATACTTTCTCAACTAAATTGGTTCATAGGGGCTGCAAAATAATGATCCTCAAGGACAAATATCAGTGTTTGAACATAAAAAACTTGTCAGTGATTACAAGTTTAAGCCTCATTGGGATTGATGTGATGGGATACCCATTGTGTAGCACAAGTTCATACCAAAACCAAAAAAAAAAAAAAGTTATTGCAAAACAATGAAAAATCTTGTCCATTTTTCTCAACGCTCAACTCTCATAATAAGCTCTTCAAGAAGTTGACATGAAAGCCAAGATTTTCCTGGAAAATGAAAGAAAATCACGTACCAGGGCAACAAAGGAAACTGAGGCATAAGCAGCACACAAGGCATAGTAAATGCCTCTCTGCCATTGATCTGATTCATCAATCTCGTTCCACCAGTGAAATGCATCTCCAACCTCAGCACCTCCTTCTCTAAAACCAAAGCTTTTTGTCCTGAGTGAAAACGCCATTGGAGCTGCAACTGCAAAGGAATAAGGATGAAGAAGATCGAGGAAGAAGAAGAAGAAGCAGCAACAGTAACAGGGGAAGTTCCTCTGTGTTCATCAGGAACACAGCAAACACAACACAACAGAGAGATGGGAACAATGGAAGTTTGTGGGAGGACACGTGGCGATACCCCACATGTACACGTGGACAACTTGCTATACACGTGTGACATCGTGGCATATTCGTTTATTATGGCGTGGACATGCTTTGCTTTGCTTGGGTTGAAGGGATAACTACGACGGATGATGATGATGATGATGATGATGATTGATTCCACAACAACAAGCTTTTGGTTTGTGTCCTCAATATGGGTTTTGTGTTTTGACTTGACTGTAGCATATTCCTCCGATCAATCAGTGCACAGATCGATGCTACGGAGTTGACCCATTCATGCTTATAAAATTTTTATATTCATAACGCGTGACTGCGTGTAGATTATACAAATCTTTAAGCCCTAGTTGGTTTTTTTTTTTAATCGACAAATATTGTATTCAATCTTGATTTTCTCAAATTTTTTTATTGTTAATGTTCTTTAACTAATTTTTTTTTTATCTTTTATTAATTATTCATACAATTCTGAGTTGAAAACAGTACTTAAATCAAATCTTTCATAAAATGATAATTTTAAAATTTAAATTCTTATCATTACAAATGAAATTCATCTAAAATCGTAAATTATTTTCATTGTTATAAACAATTAAAGAGTTCTTTTACTAAATTTAAGTGTATAAGTAAGGTTTATTTAAAAAAAAAAAAGTGTATAGGTGAGATGCGTCCTCATCTTTCTTTCTTTTCTGATTGTTGTTTTATTAAATGACTTGAGTCAATTAAACTAGATTGTTTTATAATTCATATTTATTAAAGATTTATAATATTCATAATATAAAACTTTTACACTAATAATTAATATTTTATTTTATTAAATTTTTTATACATTTGAGACTAATCATCTTATTATTAAAGCTACTTTTTTTACTAATATTTTTTTATAAGTTTAAATTCTTAACATTACAAAGAACCTAAACTAATAAATAATATCAGTAACGTATTATAAAATTTATATGAAAATATAAATTTGTAGTATAGGAAAAAAAAGCGGAAATCAAAATCTATATAGAGGAGTTTAGTAAATCAATCAAGTGCTAACTCATGGAATTAAAAAAAAAAACCCACTTTGGTTGAGATGTCATTATTGTTTTTTTCCCTAGCTTTAACTTAAAACTGAAATTCCACAACTTTGGATGAAACGCTTGTTGGGGACCCAGGGAGGGTGCTTCTGGGCCACACGGGTGATCTCCATCAAGTAGTTTGACCATTCAATTTTCCCTGCTGGCTCTTGTGGGTGGACCTATTGTAGAATTTCCAACAAAAAACAACAAAAGAGAGCAGAATTTTGCTTGAAGTTTCCGAGAAATTGACAGCAGTTCCTATTATGAATCAATCTACCCTCACGGTTTAACAGCATCTAAAATAAAAACTCACATGATTTCTTGCCTTCAGTGTTGAAAAAATCTATTTATGGACAATTGCAGATTTGTATGCTTCTATGTTCAGATTAACGATCGCAAGAGAGTTAATTGCTTGTTTGAAAAGTCAAACCTTCATGTTTGACTTATTTAATGCAGATCCAATCTTGTCTAATTACATATCATAAAAAGAAAATGTTAAGCTTAAGCATTATTATTATTATTATTTTTCTGTTAAAGCTTAGGCATTACTTTTTAGGTTTTGTTAACATATATCTTAAGAGTACATGTTAAGTATTATTAATTTATTATTTATTATTAATTACTTAAAAAATATTAAATATTTTTTAGATTTTTAAAATAATAAATACTTGTATTTTTTATTTAATAATTTCAATTTTTAATTTTTTAACATGTGTCCTAAGAATACATGTTAATTTTTTTAATATATTAAATATACAAATACTTGATAATAGGCTGACTTAATTAATGAATAATTTAAGTAAAAATTCTTATGTGCTCTCGAATTAATATAAATTTCATATTTTACATTACTAAATATGTATTTTAGTTTCATGAATTATCACTGTCTTCTACTTTAATTATATATAAAAAAATCACTCAAAAATATTTTTAGAAAATGCTTTTACAACATGTAATTTAAAATTCTACCTTCATGTTGATTGTTAAAGTTATCAAAATCATATTTTTTTTTCTTTTTTGAATCACATATCATCTTATTGGTTAAAGGGGAAAGCCAAAACATTTATAGAGGAATTTTAAAAAATATTTTCGTGCTATATAGTGTTGTTCATATTTTTAATACTATATTTTTTATGATTTTTTAATATTATAGTTGAGATCATACACATTTAGTGATCTAAAGGAAAAAAACCTTATTCTAAGAACATGTAAGAATTTTTACTAATATTATAATCAATTTATGATACTCCCATCTCAAGAACTGAAGTGTTTGTGTTCTAAACATTAATCTTTATTGTTAATGGATGCTCAAGCATATTTTTTACAGAACTCAAAAAACAAATTGAGTTTTTAATCCTTTTGGGACAACAAGAAGAGATCTTTGTGCGGAGAAATATTTGTATATTATATAAATTAAATTAATTATTAAGTGATATATTATTTGTTTAATATAAAATAATTGTATAATATAATTTTTTTATATAATTTTTCAAATGTTAGTTGATTTATTCTAATTTTTATGGTGGAGTGAATTGTATTTGAAAAAAAAAATAGATTCATATTACTTAAAATGATGTATATTTCACATCATTTTACATGATAGAATTAAAATAAAAATAAGTAAAAATAAAATAAAATAAAATAAAATGTGATTAAATAATAAAAATTATATAAATGTATAATAATATGAGTAAAAATATGTGAGGTTAAGATTATTCTCGTAGTTGCAGCAATAAATGTAGTTTCCGGGGTAGAAAAACAAAATTGGCCGACTTCCGAATGGACCCCACAGTCCTTCCCCACGCCCGGGGTGAGAAACCCAACCAATGCAATACACCCATTTGGCCATTGGAACTATGTGTATGTGTACGTCAGAAGTGAAACCTCTAAACAAAAACAGCTGTAGTTTTCAAACAAAACAGTGTCAGCAATAAAACAACAACACGCAGAAACTGCAAAGTCAACAAGGGCAACCTAGGCCTTTTGGCACCCATTGCAATTTGCCAACAACACAACACAACACAAAGACTTTCTCAACAAAACCAGACGGTTACTTATATCAAATAAAGAGTTTTTCTTTCTTTTTGGGTATAATATATTTTCTATGTTCTTAGTGATTGTGTGTCAATTCCCTCTATTTCTCTCTCTTCATCTCTAAGAGTGGACGGCAGAATCAGAGACGACCCAGTTCCTTTACAGATCTTCCCTCTCGTTTTCTTGAGAAAAGTTGAGATTTTTTAATCGGTAAGTGAATTTTTGGATTACCAATTGGTTATCTGGATGTTGTAAATTTCTCTTTTTTTTTTTTCTGGGGAGTGTTGTTCTGGATGATAGAATTGCTTGTTTGAGTGATCGGGGGGGGGGGTGTTTGCTGCTAATTCAGAGTTCTTGTGATTTTTGGTAAGTTGTGGACTTTCTCTAACGTTGAGTTTTTGTGCAGTTTTGTGTTTTGAAGATTGGCAGAAGAGTTAGATGTTGAATGATAGACGGAAAAGGTGAATTGGCGCTAAATTATATGGATAGTCTCTGTTGCTTCAACTCTGTCAGTCAGGTGAGGAATTCTGCCCCCCCCCCCCCCCCTTGTAATTTTTTTTTTCCTCTTTTGTCTTTGGAATTATCAATCTCCATGCATATACTATGCTTAGTGTTTAAGGAGATTTCCTTTGGATATTAGAAGGGCCAAGAAGGCATATGATCTGGTTAGATATCATATATCATTTGTCTACCTGAGGATTGTTCTGGTGGTGTAGTGAATGGACTCAGGACTTTTCCAAATTTTATTTTCATAAGCTTATTTGATGAAAAAATTTGAAACACGTAGATTTGTATTTATTTATTTATTATTATTATTATTATTATTATTATTATTATTATTATTTTGTATTCATGGCTGTCAAGGATCAACTCTTTGAAATGTTTAAGCTGTTAGGCACAAGCTCAATACTGGTTTTATATTTCTAACATGCCCTCTTATGCAAGAACCCTTTGGGCTTGAACTGTGGACACTGCGCATGCCATTTTATCTTGTGAAGAAATTTAATTTATGGGTTTTGTTAACGTGTAGCATTTATTACTCTTTATTAATTACTAAAAGAAGAAAATATTAAATGTTTTTTGGATTTTCAAGATAATAAATGCTTGTAGTTTTCATTTAATAGTTTCAATTTTTGATTCCTTAACTTGTGCCCTAAGGGCACATATTTACAAAACCCTTAATTTAATTATAAAGAATGGTGGGGTCACAGAAGATTTCCCTATAATTATAGGATTACACTACGGGTCAGCTTTGAGCTCTTATCCTTTTACCTTAGTTTTGCACGCACTTTTTGAGTTTGTTCAGGAGCCCATGCCTCAATACATGTCTTTTTCAGATGATATAGTCCTAGTGAGAGAGTTGAGAGAGGGAGTAAATGGTAAACGATTTAAATATCTTGGATCTATCATACAAAGTGACAGAGAAATAGAGAGAAGATATAAATCGTAAGATTCAAGCTGGGTGGATGAAAAGGAGAAATGCATTATGTGTTATTCGTGATCGAAAGGTGCCTCTCAAGCTCCAAGGAAAATTTTACCAAACAACTATGAGACTAACAATATTTTATGGTACTGAATGTCAGACGGTAAAGTGCCAACAAGAGCATAGGCTAAGTGTTGCAGATATGAGAATGTTGCGATGAATGAGTAGACATAGAAGAAAAGACAAAATCATGAACAAAAGTATTAGTGAGAAAGTAGGAGTAGCACATAAAATAATCTTGTCTAAGATGGTTTGGCCGTTTGAGGTGAAGATCAATAGAAGCCCCAGTAAGAGGAGTTGATCAGATCAAGTATAGCCCAATAGAAAGAGGTAGAGGAAGACCATGGAAAACTTTAAGAGAAACCATAAAAAAAGACCTAGATCTAAATGGCCTTTTCAAAAACTTGATTTTTGACAGAACACAATGGTATCATTTGATCCATGTAGCCTACTCCATTTAGTGGGAAAAGGCTTTTCTTGTTGTTGTTGTTGTATAAAGAATGGGAGTAGCAACGATTAAACTCTTGACAACTTGGTCATAAAAGCTTTAATACCATGTTGAAAACTTGAAATTATAAGGAATAGGTGGAAAAGAGAGAAGAGGCTCTAAATAATATATGTCTATTAGATTGATATATTATTATGATAACTAATAATTTATCTCAAATACTAGTGTAGTGCAACTATTATAAGCTTAGCCCAATAAGACTAATAATAGCATAAGACTCCTAAAACACTAAGTGGGTGTTTGGTTTGTTTATTTTCTGTTTTCGTTTTTAATAAAAACAGAGATCATTTCTGGGTTTCTTTACTTCCTTTGCTTCTTGAAAATATTGATCCCAAACTGGCAGGAAATGTTACTTGCATCATGAGAGAGAGAATATAGCTGGTTTCTGGAGATGAATAGTTCATGGCTGTTTATCATTCTTTTACTGGTTCAGAAATGTCAATACTGAAACAGGTAGGAGAAGGAGAAGTTCCTCCAGTATATAGGCTTGGAACTGGCATTTGTGAGATATGCTTCATTTTAAATGGCTACATTAATGATATGTGATGCCGAAAATGGTCTAACTAATCTCCTTTTGACCCTTGGATGTTTGATTAGTGGGTTTTGGTCCACTTTCCTGTTTTGTCTCTTTTATCTTCAATTGGTGTCATTCATTGTGGTAGTTCGTGCTGATAGCCAATATTTTGGTGGGAGGCTAATAGGGGTGGAAGTGAGTTGAGTTGAGCTGAGGCGAGCTGGCTCGCCTCGCTCTTAGCTCACAAGCTACTCAAGCATGATGAGCCAGGCTTGAATCCTATACCCAATAATTTTTTTTATATATTTTAATTAAAATAGAGTTTAATAATATAAAAAATAAAATAAAATACTTACATACTAAATATATATTAAATTAAAAGCATTATATATATATATATTTGATAAAAGAAGAAATTTTATTAAAGAAAGAAAGAGGTAGAAGTTCTACAGATTGGAGGATAAGAAATCCTCTTCAAAGAAAGGAAACTCCTAAAAGCTAGCTCATGACCTAATGAGCTGAACATATAAAAGCTCAAGCTTGGCTTATTTAACAAATGATCCAAAATCTTTAGCTCAAGCTCAGTTGAGTCAGTTCATAAGCTCATGAGCCTAGCTTATTGTATTATTAATGAACCAAGCCATGAGTAGCTTGCAAGCTAGCTCAACTCACTTCCAGCCATAGATGCCAATGATGGTTTATTGCAGTTTCTCTGGCATTGATTAAATTTGAGACTCCACATCAAGATGGGAGAATTGAGTAGGGTGTGTTTCTCCATTTTACTTTTGATTGTGTCTTAGTGACATCTTCCTGCTTTTTTTCCCTTTGGTAACCACAGATGTAAAGTTTTTTTTTTTTTTTAAATATATATTGTTGAAATATGTTAAACAAGACCTATAAACTCTTCTGTTATTGTATTTTTACTTCTATATCTTTAGGTGGTTGGAGGACGTTCTTCATGCAACTCTGGCAAGGGCAAGAGCCATCAGGCCTCAGCCAAGTATGGCTTTAGCCTAGTTAAAGGGAAAGCAAACCACCCGATGGAGGACTATCATGTAGCAAAATTTGTCCAGTTCAATGGGCAAGAGCTAGGACTTTTTGCTATATATGATGGACACCTGGGAGACAGTGTACCGGCCTATTTACAAAAGCATCTCTTTTCTAATATCTTGAAGGAAGTGAGTTGTTGAATCAAACTAAAGATATTACGTATTGGTTTTTACCTCAATCACATTTTGATTTCTCTGGAACAGGGTTCTTCTTTCTTTCTATTTTATGTTGCATATTAGTATGACAATTTTCTCTCTGTTTCCAACTTCCCAAACATTTTGGCAATCAATATCAACCATATAAAAAGATAATCTATTTTAGTTTAATGTCTTGACACAATTGGTAAAACCTGTTTCCTGTCAAAAGAACTTTGTAAGGATGAGTAATAGTAAATTTGGCTCTTTCTCTCTCTCTATATATATACACACACATACATACATACTTAAATTTGGCTTAATTTACTTGTTGAATCTTTGTTATGCCTTTTGCCATAATTTTATTTATGATTGATTATCCAGGAGGACTTCTGGAATGATCCATTCATGTCCATTTCTAAAGCTTATGAGACAACAGATGAGGCAATTCTTTCTCACAGTCCTGATTTGGGGCGAGGAGGATCAACTGCAGTGACTGCAATTCTCATAAATAATCAGAAATTATGGGTAGCCAATGTTGGAGATTCACGAGCAGTTCTGTCAAGGGGAGGGATGGCTGTACAGATGACTACTGATCACGAACCCAATACTGAGCGAGGCAGCATTGAGAACAGAGGTGGCTTTGTCTCAAACATGCCAGGTTCTTCAATTATCCTTGAGGTCTATGATTTGTTGCTTAGATGTTCAATGCTGATTTATTTTTTCATACTATGAGATTTCTTTCATGTCTCGTGCTGGGGAATAGTATGTATGGTATTATGTGTCTCATTTTCATTTTCAAATTACAATATGTGAGAGAGAGAGAGAGAGATGGTATCATGTGTCTCATCTGCTTTTTCAAATTACAATATGAATGAGAGCCGGAGAGGTTTTGATTATGCTATATGCATGATTTATATTCTTAGAAAAGTAAACGATGGGGTGAATGAAAGTTAAAAGTAAAGGATGGGTTGAATGAAAGTTAAAAGTAAAGGATGGGTTGAATATAAGTTAAAAGGTCATCCTTTGTGTTGTTAAGTTTTAGTGGTTATAGTATTAATTAGTAAAGTAAGTTGCAGTCCTTGTGAAATAAAAGAATGTTTCTTGTCCTCCCCTTTTGTATCCATAATGTGTTGGATGTGTACATATTTAGGGGCCAATGCCCTAAGAGTCCTGAATTTCGTTTACAGCAATTATCCATCTTGTTTCATATAGTGCCCCCATTCTGATTAAAAAAGATGATTGGATTGTATTAGCGAAATAGACTGCCCATCAGGTGGCTAAGGGTAATCATGTTAACTTCACTACAATTTCCGGAGTTGTCCTTTAGTAAAAGCTTTCTGGAATAAAGCATTTTCTAGTGTAAAAGAAAAGATAAAGTGAAGGGGATTAACGTAATCTTTGGCCTCTCAAGTGGAGATTCTGAGTAGATTTTTGGTAAATGCCCTTGGTATTCTTATCATCCTATTTAATTTTTATCCTTGAAATCTCAATCAGTCATACTCAAGGTCAAAACAAAGAGAGAAGGAAAGAGAGAGAGGGAAAAAGAAGAAGACAGAAAGAAAGAGAAAGAAGTAAGGAAAGAAAAGAAAAGAAAACTGTTATCCATTCTCTTCTGGTGATCAAGTCAAACACTTTGTACTTCATTTCTGAAAACTTTTGGCAGAAATCTCTTGCCTTAAGCTGACTGGTGTTCTATATAGTCAAATTCTGGACATTAAGAAATTGTTCTTGATTTTTATACTTGTCAGAAGAACATATTCCTTTCATATGATCCCATCTGACTTTTTCCGCTTTGGCCAAATCTAATTTGTTGGGAAACTTGGTGAATTTGGACTGTAAGTGTGAAGAGTTAAAAGGAAAATATGTGTTTAGCTTACTGTCCATTATTTTCATGAGGATCAGCATTTTTTTTTGTAGGTTAGGAAAAGCCTTTATTTGAGGATTGCTGGACTTACATAAAGGTTGAACTAGATAGGGTAATGGTGTGAAGGTTGTCATTCAAACAGAGAAGAAAGAGAAGGGGGGGGGGGCATGGGAAGGTCCATTTAGGTGTTAAGGTATTTTAGTTCCCAGTTGATGGAATGGTGGAAGAGTTATACTTTTTGGGTACCATACAGTTAATCAGTTTGTGATAGTAACTGAATGTGGTTACCAACTAAAGAAAGAAAAGATGAATACATTCAAATAATGATGCCATATTCACTTTCCCCCTTGATTTACAAAGCGAAATCCCAAGTTTAATTTGGCGTTTTGCATAATTTCCTTTTAATTCCAAATTAGGGGTTCACTCTCACAATATTGAGGAGCATGTACATGGCAAATGTTTTGATGGAAAAATGCTCAAAAAGACCAATTTATCCCTTCCAATCATCGGCAGAACCCACCATTAGGGTCAGATGTACATGCAACCTTACCCTGTGAGTGGAGAGGCTGTTTTTGTGAGTAGAACCCATGACCACCGGTCACAACTGACAAGGCAGCAACTTTACCATTGCACCAAGGATCACCAGGATAATATATATGATTAACTTATAATAATCTGCTATTATTTTGATGCTTCAAAATTTAAGGTTCTCTAGTCATACCTGGTGACTGGTGACATTGTTTTGCAAATATATTAAATCCTTTTAACTCTGGCTCATTTCACAGATTTTAAGCATAAATGCTGTTAGTCTTTCTTTTGCTGCTTCCAGAAAAAAAAAAACTTATGCTTGTCCTCTATGACTGTAAGAACAAGTTTCCTCTTGCTTTCTTGTCCTATCTGAGTATCCTTTCTAATGGAGTGCTGTTCACAAGTTTGATAAGCTGTGTGGTGTCCTTTTAAGTTAGCATGTAACATAATTTTGCCTAGTGTATTTAAGTTTAAAACCTTGCTTGTGACTATTGAACTGTTAAGACATGTTTAAAGTGTTAATACTTTTAGGTGTTGGGTGTTTAAATCTTGTATTCTATTAGAGGTTGTCACCATGCTCTCCTTGCCCCTCTCTCCACATGAGACATGACATGGTAACGGAAAGAAAATAAGACAAATCATTAATACGTGTGCAAATTTATATATGCATCTAAACAATCAATTTACTTTTGTGGAGTCATTTGTTTCTAGAAGCGTGTCAAGTACTGCATAGGTTTTGCTGAAATATTTGTAAAAGTTGTCTAGAATTGTCTTGTGAAGTGATGGACCAAATGGAAATCCAAGTTTAAATCCAATGTGTTAATTTGCTACCAGTGGAGCATGTTACTCACTTTGTAGAATGACTCTGAACTTCTCATGAATGGACTTAGTTCTCCAATGAGTATCTGTTGTCTCGTGAATCATGATTAGCTATTACTATATACTAGTGTTTTCAACCACATTAACAGGGGTGTCATTGTGCTTTATTATTTTATTTTAATTAGAGAATAAAGAATTAATATAATAGTTTAAAATTTAAAGTAACTACTCCACTGACTATAATTTCCTACACTTCAGGATAAGGTTTATATAGTGATGAGAGACCAAATATCAAACCAAAGTTTTGGCACATATATATGCAACAATACTGTGACTCCTTTTTGTTTTGAGTTTTTTTCTTTTTTGTAATAATTTCTTCATTTGTGGGTTATATCAGGAGATGTTGCAAGAGTGAATGGGCAGCTTGCGGTTTCTCGTGCATTTGGAGACAAAAACCTCAAAACACACTTGCGATCTGATCCTGACATTCAGTGTGCTGATATTACCCCTGATATTGAGCTTTTGATACTTGCTAGTGATGGTCTATGGAAGGTTTTCTATCAATCTCTCTTTTTGTTCATCCCATAACTATATTTTGTTTCATTTTGTTCCAATTTTTTTCCAAAATTCAACAAATTTGTCCCAACCAATAAATGGCATTCTATGTATGGACATATGCAGAATTGGCACTGCATCATGTCAGATTTCGTTTTGTTTTCATCCCAAATATTTCATAAACTTCCCAATTTGTCCCAACCACTAATTCAAAAAATGAAAAAAGGAAAAGGAAAAAGATTATAGCCGGACACATTGTCAATCGTGCACTTGTGCTCACACATGATGCCATATTTGTAAGTTCCATTAGTATTTCTAACGGAGTTAGTGGTTGGGACAAATTTGATGGGTTTTGAAAAGATTTAGAATGGAAGTGAAACAAAATATAAGCATATGCAAATGAAATCTAGGTTAAATTTAAGGGATGGAAAAATACATTTTTGCCTTTCTCAAATAACTATTTCTGTATTTAAGTTTTCATTTATTCCAGGTAATGGCAAATCAAGAGGCTGTTGATATTGCAAAAAGGGTAAAGGATCCACAAAGGGCAGCCAAACAACTAGCTGCTGAGGCATTGAACAGAGACAGTAAAGATGATATTTCCTGCATTGTAGTTCGTTTCAAGGGATGAAAAAGGGAACATACATACTTCCTAAATTTTCTGGGTATATATAATTCTACATATCAAGACTTCCCATACAGGGAGGCAATTCCATACCCTACCATTAGTTTGGAGATCTCATGAAATCCATTATCAAATTGGAATTTTCTGCAAAATAGGTTTTGCCCCTTCCCTTCATATGTAAAATTGAAGTTATTGAAATTAGGTCGTGTCACTTAGTATTTCTTGATTTCTTCGTTATGTAGATTCATACCATATTTTTTCTTTGTAATTTGCATTATGACATGGAGCAGTGTGAAGGTGGCCATAGTTTATACATTGAACATGGGATTGATGCATTTGTTATAAACACACTGTATGATATACTTGAAATGACCCTAGCTTGAGTTGCTTAATCTTAATCTCCGGCTACAATTTAATTGAGCCCCTCCCCCCCTTTGTTGGGGTATGTTTGAAAGCCCCTTCTATTTAAATCTTCATCCATTCAACCACTTGAATTAAATTTAGATGATTGGTGAACATACTTTCTTGATGATTTATTGGGACAAGTCTATGAAAATTTCTTAGCTTCATTGAGAGTAATACTCCTGACGGGTGAGATTTGATCTAAATTTTATTATATAATATTTTAAATTTAATTCAACATTATTATGTTGTCTGCACGTGTTATGTTTTTAGTTGATCATGTATAACACTCTCAAATTATATAAGAATTTCTCTAAATCTAAGCGTATTTACCTTTTCTTTTATTTACAATGGAAGACTATGTATGATCAAATTTAACTAGCATCTTGTTATTTACTAATGTGTGTGTCAATTAATATTTTATTATATTACTATTCAAATAATATCAAATAATATAAAATTTTAAATAATTTCAAATAATTGTTAGTTGATCGAATCACTTGATTTGTTTTATTTTTATTTATAGAATAAAGAATAATTATCTTATTTTTTTGTAACTTCTTAAAGATTATTGGCAATGTTTAAATAAAAATAAATAAATATTGCATTATAGTAACAAATCTATATTCTACACTTTATACTCTGATACCCATTTTTTTAAAGAAGAGTATCCATACCCAAGTTAAAATTACAATCATTTATTATTTCTTAATTATATTTAATAAACTTTTAAACATATATAACAAAAATCTTTAGGGGTAATATAGCAACTCCCTTGCTTTATACTATTATTATAAAAAGATTCTCTCATTTAGTTACATTTGAATTATCACATTTTTTTTTTCAGTGTAAGAAGGGCCAAGATCCCTAGCAAACAGTGATACTCCTCGTCAGAGAAAAGGATGCTACCACTACTAGGAGGTCTCTTCAAGATCTGCAGTCCTAACCCTAGAGAGTGGGAGAAATTAGCTTAGAAATCAGCCAGGATGCTACCTCATTTTTATTTTAAATTATGCATATTAAGAGACAAACATAAAATGATAAATTTATAAATATACTTTATTACTCTTTAAAAAATTTAGAGATAATATGAAAAAATAAAATACATATTACTCTTCAATTATAATTGTTGTTAAATAATTCTAAATTTCTCACTATACAATGTTAATTAACTTCTAAGTTCAACCACTCTTTATTTATTTAACTTAAAAATAAAAAAATGTGAATTAATAAACATGTAATGCCGGTCAGTACACTAGTATGACTATGTGGAGAGTAATTATTTCATTAAAGAATCCAGTTTACAATAAAATAACTATTATATACGTTAATTCAAATAAAAAAACTATTATATAAGTTAAAAGTAAATTTTTTATAATAAACATATACATTTGTTTTAAACTATTATTTGTTCTACACTCTAAATCTTCCATCTTGCTCGTCATCATCCTCAAAATAATGAAACAACATTAAACTTTTTGTGAAGATTTAAGGAAAAATAAAAAGAAATGCTATTATTTCATGTAGTAGTTTTTTTTTTTTCCTCTTTTCTTTCCCCGCAAATACTATGTTTCAGTAGGTAAATGTTGATATCAACCCAATTAACAATGAAAGAGTTTGTAGCAAAATAATAATGGAAAGCTCATTAAACATATAATAGAATGAGGCCAAACCTCAGATAAAAAAATTAAAATGAGGCCATACCTATTGATAATAATTCCTTTCACTTCTATTTTATTAATATTTTTAGTTTTATTTTTATCTAATAACTTAAAATAGTTCATTTAATAACAAAATAATAGAATAAGAATAGGAAATAGACACTCCTACACAAACATATTTACCTGTTCAATTTTCATGCTGTTGTGATTGACTGCATTTGCAAATCTTGGCCTGAAATCTTCAACATAATTGTCAAAATAAATATGAAAAAAGGGGAGAAAAAAACAAATAAAGACACAGAATCTTGTCATTTTCTCTCCCTTCAAAATTTATTTCATTTTTCCAGCTTTGCACCCGCCACCAACCTTTTTCTCTCTACTCTAAAACCCTTCCAAAACCCACTCTTCATTTTCTCTCTCTCTCTCTCTCTACTGTTTCTGTGATTGATCATGTCCAAATCATTGAAGCTAATAAAGGAACATGCCTCCAACCCCAAACTCTGGTTGGTGATCGGAATAGGAGTTGCCGGGATCGTGGTCCTGGCGGAGACACGGCGGAGAAGACGGCGGGGGAACACACAAAAACAAGACTTTGGTGCTTTTGTTGAGCGTTTTGAGCTACTTCCCTTCCCTCAGCCTCCACCTCCTGCAGCCAAGCAAACGCTCTCTGCTCTAACCTTTGCCATAAAGGACATGTTCGTTTCTGCAAAAAAAAAAAAAAATGTTTTTAGCTTTGCTTCAATTTGAGTAAAAAAGTTGAATTTTTTCTTGCTTTTCTTTCATGGGGTTGAAGAAAATTTTTGCTGATAGCTATAATATCTGTTATAACATTTGATTTGCCATGAAGGGCATTTCGTTTCTGGATTTTTTTAAAGCTTTGGTTTAGTTTTTGTATTTGTTTGAGTTAAGAAGTTGAGTTAAAAAATTTGCTGAGAGCTATAGTGCGTGATATTTTTATCTGGGTATGTTGAGGTTTTTGATTTGGATGATTTTTTGGGTTGTGTTGTTACTTGTTGGGGTTGGCAGATTTGATGTGAAGGGCTATGTGACGGGGTTTGGAAGTCCTGACTGGAAGAGGACACACGAGGCGGCGGAGAAGACTGCAGTTGTGGTGACTACTCTGCTCAAGAATGGGGCCACTTGTGTTGGCAAGACTGTTATGGATGAATTGTCTTTTGGGTAAGGAGTCCTTTTGAATCCCTTTAGCTTTGTGTAGTTAGCTGAAACAATTGTTCAAATGTGATTTACTTAAGGCATTGTTATGTCAGGATTTCTGGTGAGAACAAGTACTATGGAACTCCAATGAATCTTCAGATGCCGTCGTGTATCCCTGGAGGGTCTTCTAGTGGTTCAGCTGTAGCAGTTGCTGCAGGGCTTGTTGACTTTGCCATTGGTGAGTTTATGTGGTTACCTCTAATTGCTTGAAATGCTAATTTGTAGCTTCATTATTACCTTTTTAACATTTTGGTCACTTATGGATCTGCCATTTTCAACCTAGCAATCAACACCAATCAACACCTTTTTCTTGTTTTGGCGATTCTGATAAAATTGTATTTTATGACTGTTATTATATTAAATTATATTTCTTGAAAAGTTTTTTTTGGGTGTATTTCTTTGAATTTTAACTTGTTCTTGTTGGACTTTATTGTATAGATTTATTTCTTAATTGTATAGATTTATTTTATGATTTTCGTTATTAGGACAGATTTGATTCTTGTATTAAGACAGATTTATTTCTTGTAATTTAACTCTATTTTAAGCAAGTCATTATTGTCATAAGTCTATATAATGTAAATCATATTTGTACAGTTGTAATTAAGCAATAATATTCAGAAATATTCTTTCAAGTTGGTATCAAAGCTCCCGATCTCGGAGCCACTTGTTTCCGCTACAATCCCTTCATTGCTGATCGGACCAACCTTCATTGTTGGGTTTGGCGTTAGCCTTCATTGCTAGGATTCTAGCAACCTTCATTGCTGCCTTCAATCGGAACCTTACCACCATCTTCTCTATCTTCTTCATGCTAGTTACTGTCGTGCCGTCACAAACCACTGTACCAAAACCGCACCACCACTGAGGTACAGTGCTCTTCCGCTACCCGCAAACGGTGCTGTTCCACGACCCGTGAACGGTGCTCTTCCGCGACCTGTAAACGATGCCTACAACTCGCAAGATCTGACCAGATCTGCGAATGGCCGCGCACCCCAAGCTCGCAACCCGATCGAACCTGTTGTTCAAGTCGCTGCCATCGACGACCTTCACCCTCGTCCTCTCTTGCTGCCACCACCGATGACCTTCACATTTGTTTAGCCTGTTTGTTTTTTATTCATTTTGGTTCTTTTTCAATCATTCGTTCTTCTTGTTTTAAATTTCTGTCTCAGCCTCTCCATGGAAAGAAAAAAAAAAGGTACGCAAAAAAAAAGGTTAGAAATTGACCATGAGTATGTCCGACGATCAAACTGGTAAGAATTTTTGTTTTCGATCCTTTAATGCTTCTGGTATTGATAATTTATGGATTATGGACTTTGATGCAACTGATCATATGGCCTTTTATTCACCACCTCTGTTATCTTATCAACCCTCTTCTGGTAAGCATCATATAACCATAGCTGATGCTCTCACACCTTAGTTGTGGGTTTTGGTACTATTAAACTTCAGCCCTCTCTACACTTATACAATGTGCTCCATGTTCTCAAACTTTCCTATGATCTTATTTGCATTCATAAGCTTACTAAAGACAATAATTGTGCCATAGCATTTTTTCATTCTCATTGTGTCTTTCAGGATCTTGTCATGGGGAGGACGATTGGGGTTGCTGGGGACAGGGAGGGTTGTACTATTTCCTTAATATGCCAGCTAATGGTGGTCCTGATCAGAAGTTGCTATCTTCCTGTCATCAGTCTAGTTCTGAGTCTCTCTCTTCTCAAATTTGGCTATAGCACAAGCGTATGAGACATTCTCCTTTTTCTTTGCTTAAATCTATGTTTCCATCCTTATTTTTAAAAGAATCTATTGAGTCTTTTTATTGTGATGTTTGTGAGTTTGCCAAACACCATCGTGTAACTTTTTCACCTAGTTCTAATAAAAGTGTTAAGCCTTTTGCACTTATCCACTCTGATATTTGGGGTCCTGCATCTATTCCCAACATTTTTGGCACTAAATGATTTGTTTCCTTCATTGATGATTGTACTCGAGTTACTTGACTTTTTCTAATGAAAGACAAATCAGACATGTTTCAATTGTTTGTTCAATTTTACCACATGGTTCAGACTCAATTTAGAAAGTTCATTAAATGTTTGCATTCTGATAACGGTAAAGAGTATGTCAACCAAAATTTCTGTACATTTATTAAAGAGCATGGTATTATTCATGAACTCACATATGTTGATACTCCTCAGCAAAATAGTGTTGCCGAAAGAAAAAATCGTCATTTACTTGAAATCACTAGAGCTTTACTATTTCAAATGTCTGTTCCTAGATCATAATGGGGGAAAGCTGTTTTAACTGTTACGTATTTAATCAATCGAATGCAAGTCCTATCCAACTCATGACCTCTTATTTTCCATCTATTCCTATTATGCAGAGTCTACAGTCTTATATCTTTGGTTGTGTAGCTTTTGTCCATGTACATTGCCACAATTGTAGCAAACTTGATCCCCGTGCTGTCAAATGTGTTTTTTTGGGTTATGCTCCTGACAAGAAGTGGTACAAATGCTATCACCCTTCAAGTCATCGTTTTTTCGTATCCATGGATGTCACTTTTCATGAAAATGAGTCCTTCTTTACTCGTCTTCAGCTTCAGGGGGGAACACTCAGAAAGTTGAGGCTGAGTTCTTCTCTCTTGGGTCCTTCCTTCCTTTACCATTTGGCTCTACACAAGAATTGACATCTTCTCCTGGCATCACACCTGAACTAGTTAATGTCAAGGCCAAGGCTAGCAGACCAAAATTGGTGTATCAAAGGAGAGGGAAACCCGAACTAATCCAACAACAACTCCAGGCGTCCGAACCAACGGTAAGTACTAAGTACTATAGATACAAGTTTTCCTGTCTCTGAACTTCCTGTTTTTGAACCTGACTCAGATAATATTGTTTCTGAACCTAATATCATGTCTTTGAATAATTGTGACCCTGACCTAGATGACTTACCCATTGCATTGAGGAAAGGGAAAAGGAATTGTCCCAATCCCTAGTACCTTATTTCTCAATTTGTCTCCTCTAAACATCTTTCCCTGTAGCACTGGAGTTTCATTTCAGTCATAGATTCTATCAAAATCCCAACATCAGTACAAGAAGCATTAAAGGATAAGAACTAGTTTCAAACTATGAATGAAGAGATGAGTGCATTGGAAAGGAATGAGAACATGAGAGATTGTTGAGAGGCCAGGTGACAAAAGGCCAGTTGGGTGCAAATGGATATATACTTTGAAATATCGGTCTGATGGTACACTAGACCAGTATAAAGCAAGGTTGGTGGCAAAAGGATACACTCAGACTTGTGAAATTGACCATGAGGAGACATTTGCGCCAGTAGCAAGATGAATACTGTAAGGATCTTACTCTCCCTTGCTGCCCACTTTGGGTGGGAATTACATCAGTTTGATGTTAAAAATACCTTTCTCCATGGAGACTTAGAGGAGGTAGTGTATATGAAAATTCCCCCTAGATATGATTCCACTAATGGAAGGAACAATGTGTGTAGGTTAAAGAAGGCGTTATACGGGTTGAAGCAGTCTTTTCGTGCTTGGTTTGGAAGATTCACAAAAATAATGGTGTCCCTGGGTTACAGACAAAGTCAAGGCGATCATACCCTCTTTTTTAAACATTCGCAAGAATGTAAACTCACAGTTTTGCTTGTGTATGTTGATGACATCATTATATCAGGTGATGGCCTAGTTGAGAAGCAGCTCTTAAAGGAGTAATTAGCTGCTGAGTTCGAAATGAAAGATCTTGGAAGACTAAAGTACTTCTTTGGGATTGAAGTTGCCTACTCCAAGCAAGGCATCTTTATTTTTCAAAGGAAATATGTCCTAGATCTTCTCAAAGAAACCGAAAAGCTCGGGTGTTAGCCAACTAGTGTACCAATTGAGCAGAATCACAAAATGAGAAGTGATGAAGAGAGTCCCAAGGTCGATAGATCTCAATATCAAAGGCTAGTTGGGAAACTGATATATCTAGCACATACCAGACCAGATCTAGCGTATGTTGTTAGTAGTGTTAGCCAATTCATGCATGATCCGAGGGAGAGACATATGCAGGCCGTGAATCGAATTCTACAGTATCTTAAAACCATGTTTGGAAGAGGAATACTATTTAAAAAAGGGAGAAACCTACACATGGAAGTGTACACGGATGTTGATTATGCAGGTTCGGTTACTGACAGAAGGTTAACATCAGGTTATTGTATGTTTCTGGGTGGAAATCTAGTAACATGGAGAAGTAAGAAACAGAATGTAGTGGCACGGTCGAGTGCAGAAGTTGAGTTTCGAGCTATGGCACAAGGAGTTTGTGAGTTGCTATGGATGAAGATCATATTAGATGACTTGAAACTAAAGCGTGAAGCGCCTATGAAACTGTTGCGCATAATTTGGTTCAACATGACAGGATAAAACACATTGAGATAGACCGACACTTTATCAAGGAAAAATTGGATAGTGGACTCACAACCACAACATACATTCCTTCAGGATATCAGTTGGCAGATGTATTAACTAAGAGACTACCCATAGAGCGCCAAGGAAGCACGGACACGGCAAAATGCTTGCCGTACCGGTGTCGGACACGTTTCCGACACCGGAACGCCGACGACACGGCCGGACACGTGTCCGAACAGTGTCTGGTCCCATTTTTCCATTTTCCCATTTTCTCAGCACTCCGACACGGCCGGACACGACCTGACACAGATCGGACTCGACCAACAACGGCCCACCTCTAAAAGGCCGGGTTTAAAGTTCCCGACTTCCTGTAGCTCTCCTTCATCCTCCACCGAAACACCACCGCCTCCTTCATCTTTTCTTCTCCCGGTGGCAAGAAAGCATCACAAAGAAAGTCTTCTTCCTCACGCAGGTGAGCAGCGATGCAGCGTTCACTTCACGACGATAGTTTTCTTTTTTCGATCACCAACGCAGCAACGGTCCACTGTATCTTTCTGCTAGACAGCGTTCACTTCACGACGATAGTCTTCTATTGTATTTGTATATTGTATAATAAAATATTTTACTGTAGCTGAACTTTTTCTATCACAAAGTATAACTTTACGGTGAGTGAGAAGTTCTTCTATTATATTTATATATTGTATAATAAAATATTCTATTGTATCTGAACTTTTTCAATCACTTTTACGGGGAGTGAGACGGTAACTGTAACACTATGTGTTCATTATGTTTTAATAATATTTTATTAAAAAGGTAAAATTGAAAAAAAATTAATATTATTTTAATTTTATCTTTTTGTGGTTTACTATTTTAGTTTTTTATAATTTTTTAGATACTTTTTCTTGTGTTATTATAGTACTTATATTTCTAATTAATATTCATTGACTTATTGTTATCTTCAAAATTGTGATCTTGAAGTTGCGGGCCTATGGCTTAGAATAAAATAATAATATTTAATTATGTAAGTGTTTATATCTTAAAATTTAATTCTTAAATTTATTTTATAATGTATAAATGTTTATATGTTTAATTTTTTGTATTGATAATTTTTTGGAAGCCTTTTTTTTTTTTTACTTTATGTTAAGGATTTGAGTTTTTATGTTAAGAATATGTCTTTTCATAATTATAACACATTTATTTTATGTTTTATTATATAACGTGTCTTAATCACGTCGTGTCTTATATTTTTTGAAATGTACCGTGTCGCCGTGTCCGTGTCGTGTCGTATCCGTGTCCCGTGTCGTGTCCGTGCTTCCTAGCAGAGCGCTTTTAGGATCTTACTGGCAAGCTGGGAATGATAGATATCCATTCACCAGCTTGAGGGGGAGTGTTGGACTTTATTGTATAGATTTATTTCTTAATTGTATAGATTTATTTTATGATTTCCGTTATTAGGGCAGATTTGATTCTTGTATTAGAACATATTTATTTCCTATAATTTAGCTCTATTTTAAGCAAGTCATTATTGTCACAAGTCTTCATACCTGTACAATTTTAATTAAACAATAATATTCAGAAATATTCTTTCAAGTGTTCTGTTAACTTATTCCCATCTGTTTCTTAAAAGTAGTTTCTTCCCAGTTCCCCCACTATATTTCATTTGAACTGAATATCATTGGTAAAAGATAAAGTTGTATCTAACAATATTTCAAATGTCTGGAATTCATGCATTTTTAATTTGAATTTAGTTAGTAAGATTTACATTGCTGCTTCATTTGGTTGATGTGAGAAAGGAGGGAGGATGCAAATATAATTTGAAATCATAAGGCAACCTCTTCAACCTCTTTGCTTGGTTGATGAGAGAAAGGAGGGGGGATTCAAATTTTCTATTCATTATTTCTTCTTCATTAATGTTGGTTTTATACAATTATTATATTAATATATATATTTTTAAACTTTTCTTTTAAATTTTCATGTGAAAAATGTAAAACATCTACATATTTTAAGGAGTTTCCTCTTTGTAGATTTGTTCCTTAAACCTAATTTTGTTCCTTAAACCTAATTTTAATTATTGTTGCAGCAGTGAGATGAGTAGCAGCTTGCTGACGTTGAGTGAAAATTAAGTTCAATGGTTGTTGTGATCTACACAATATAATAGCTGCATAAGCTTCATGATTCCAAGTCTTAGTTTGTTATTGTGATCTCTTCAATATATTATTGCAACACAGCTTGCCAATCATAATCTGTTTCTTTCTGAGCCAGGATAGATTTAATGGACACTTGCAATTATGTTGTGGTCTTGACTCTTGAAAGCTATTTGTTCGATTTTACTTTCTTAACTATATATGTGAACATGGAAGAATATTGTGTCTTTGTAGGTACTGATACTACAGGATGTGTGAGAATTCCAGCATCATTCTGTGGTATTTTTGGTTTTCGGCCATCTCATGGGGCTGTATCTACCATTGGAGTTCTTCCAAATGCACAAAGCTTAGACACTGTTGGTAAGATGCATAATTGTGTGTTATTGTTATTATGCTTTTAACTGCATAAGTTATGTTTCAAATCATAAGATTCTGCATCATCTTTTCCTTGTGACTAGCTTTAAGAAGAGAAAATACAGCAATTAGATATATGTGTTAATAAATTGACACGAGTCCTATCGTACAATATATGGTTGGTAGTACTTTTCTACTGTTGAACATCTTTTGTACATATGCTCCAGGTCTTGATCTGCCATCCCAGTTGAAAATATGATTAACTTAATAAGAAATTACCGCATAGTGAGGTGAATGGGACTCAATTATTGTAACCTTTTTTTTAAATAAAAAATTTTAATCTTTTTTCTTTAGATTGTTGATTACTTTATTGCATTGCAGGATGGTTTGCCCGTGATCCATCTGTCCTACATCGTGTTGGACATGTTTTACTTAAATTGAATTCAGTGGAGACCAAAAGGTCAAGGTGTATTATATTTGCTGATGATCTCTTTCAGTTATCTAAAGTTCCTATACAGAAGACAATATATGTTATTGGTAAAGCTATTGAGAATATGTCTGGGTGTAAGTTTCTTAAACTTTGAAGATCAATTGGTCGTGCATTCAGATTTAGTAAAAACTATTGCTAAAATGCTAATTTTCTAAAAGAACAAGTTGATCTCTAGACCAAAAGAAAAGGAAATTCGTGTATATTATGAAGTGTTTTGGTCATTTTGGTTTTGC
This sequence comes from Ormosia semicastrata, assembly GCA_029884595.1. Classification (NCBI taxonomy): domain Eukaryota; kingdom Viridiplantae; phylum Streptophyta; class Magnoliopsida; order Fabales; family Fabaceae; genus Ormosia; species Ormosia semicastrata. The sequence continues at coordinate 13,770,335 of JAQQTO010000052.1, forward strand.
AGATCAGTCTCCAAAGCATATGAATCTTTGTCAGTATGTTGCTTCTAAGGTGCCCAGTCTAAGGCGTCATGAACAATCAACACACCAACAAAATGGACTGTCTATATTGAAATCTCTCTCTGCGGTTATGCTTTCATTACAAGGGTATTCTATTATATGCTTTAAAGTTTTATCATTTGATTTATTATTGTAAACTTCCGCTGGTTGAGAGGAAAGAGAAAGGAGAGAAAGGAGAAATCATTGAGAGGAAAGTTATGACCTCTTTGGTCAGTCTTCAGATTTTATTATATGAGTAAAAGGAACAAGCTACAATTGTACAAAGGGATAATAAAAAGTAAAGAAATTACTGAAAGTAAAAGACCTATTTATCTAATACTTCTCCTCAAGCTGGAGTATATATATCATATGATCCAAGATTGATACATATATAGCTAATTCGGGGTCCTCTAAGAGATTTTGTGAGAAGGTTAGCAAGCTGGTCATTTGAGTTGACGAAGGTTGTGACAATGTCACCCGAAAGAACCTTCTCTCTTATAAAATGACAGTCAATCTCAATATGTTTAGTTCTTTCATGAAAGACGGGGTTAGAGGCAATATGTAAAGCGGCCTGGTTATCACAGACAAGGGTCATCTGTGCAACATCTCCAAATTGAAGTTTTTTGAGTAACTGTTTCAACCAGACAAGTTCACATGTCGCAACAGCCATAACTCTATACTCAGCTCAGCATTGGATCTAGCAACCACACTCTTCTTCTTACTTTTCTAAGAAATTAAGTTACCTCCAATAAGCACACAATACCTTGAAGTGGAACGTCTATCAGAAGGTGAACCTGCCCAGTCAGCATCAGAATAACCAACCACTTGAGTGTGTCCCTTATCCTCATAGATGAGTCCTCTTCCTGGTGCTCCTTTAATATATCTTAAAATCCGAACCACAACGTACCAATGGCTGTCACATGGAGAGTTCAAAAACTGACTAACAACACTCACAGGAAAAGAGATATTAGGTCGAGTCACTATGAGATAATTTAGTTTCCCAACAGGTCTCCGATATTGGCCTAGATCAGCTAAAAGCTCCCCCTAATTTGGAAGAAGTTTGACATTAGGATCCATCAGGATATCAATAGGCTTAGCATTTAGCATGCCAGTTTCCTGAAGTATGTCTAAACCATACTTTAGCTGTGAGATAGAAATACCATCCTTAGACTAAGCAACTTCAATTCTCAGGAAATACCAAAGTTTGCCCAAGTCTTATGTCTGAAAATGACAGAAGAGGAATTGTTTAAGCTACTGAATGCCATGATGATCACTACCTATGATAACAATGTCATCAACATATACAACTAGATAAATACATTCCTGAGAAGATTGGTGATAGAACACTGAATGATTTACTTCACTGCGAGTCATACCATATTGTTGCACCACAGTACTGAAGCGACCAAACTAGGCTCAGGGAGATTGCTTGAGGCCATAGGGAGATCTACACATGTCCAGAACACTCCCCTTGAGCAACAAAGCCTGGCGGTTGCTCCATATAGACTTCTTCCTGCAGCTCACCATGAAGAAAGGAATTTTTGATATCTAGTTGGTGAAGGGGCCAATGACGGATGACAGCCATGGATAAAAAAAGATGAAAAAATACTACTTTGGCAATAGGAGAGAATGTATCACCATAGTCAAGACAAAAAATTTGAGTATAGCCTTTAGCAACCAAACGTGCTTTAAGGCGATCAATGTGACCATCTGGACCTACTTTAACAGTGTAAATCTAATGACAACCAACAACGGATTTGCCTTTTGGAAGGGGGACCAAATCCATAGTTCCATTGGTTTGAAGGGCTGACATCTCCTTCATCGTAGCTTGTCTCTAGCCTGGATGAGAAAGAGCTTCACCTGTATTCTTAGGGAGAGGCATAGAATCCAGGGAGGATACAAAAGCATAATGAGGTGAAGATAAACGATGGTAGTTCAAGCCAACATAAATAGGAAAAGGGTTACGAGAAGAATGAATATCTTTGCGTATAGCAGTAGGAAGATCAGACTCACTTGGAAGATCTGGAGCGGTGGGAGATAATGTTGGAGTAGGATGTGAGTAATTAGTTGTGGCTTCAACAGTCTCAGGAGCATCAATAATGGTTTGTCCATAAGGTTGGACCTGTCGTGGATGGCAATGGTAAGTCAACAATGGTGGAGGTGAAGGAGGTGAACTTTGAGATGGTGAAGGAGGTGTAAGGTCTATATGATAGGTTGGACCAACTTCAGACTCAAGAGGGGTAATGAAAGTAGGAATAGGGAGTACCTCAGAAATGGGTGGTTCTTCAGAGGAGATTGAGTGGAAATCGAGGGTTGACTCAAAGAAAGTAACATCAGCAGAAATCACATATCTCTTGAGGTCAAGAGAAAAGCATCTATACCCCTTTTGTGATCGAGGATATCCAAGGAAGACATACTTGAGTGATGGAGGAGAGAGTTTATCTTTACCTGGTGTGAGGTCATGAACAAAACATGTAGGCCCGAAGACTTGAAGAGGTGATGGATAAAGAGGTTGTGTAGGAAAAACAATGAAGTGAGGAATTTTGTTTTGGAGAATAGATGATGGCATTTGGTTGATGAGGTAGCAAGCAGTAAGAACTGCATCACCCTAAAAACGAGATGGTGCTTTAGCATGAATAAGGAGTGTACGGGCTGTCTCAATTAGGTCTATTTTTCCTTTCAGCAATCTCATTTGTTGAGGGGTGTGTGCACAAGAAGATTGGTGAACAATTCCCTGAGAAGCCATAAAAGATTGGAACTGTATAGAAAAATACTCACGGGCATTGTCACTTCTTAAGGTGCGAATGGTAACTCCAAATTGAGTTACAAAAACTTTGGAAAATGGAGAATAATTTTGATATATTTTTCATTAAGTATAACCAAGTACATCTTGAATAGTCATCTACAAAAGTTACAAAGTATTGATATCCTAATATTGAGACAACACGACAAGGTCCCCATACATCAGTGTGAATTATAGCAAAAAGAGATTCAACTCGGTTACAGACTCAACTAGGAAAGGAACTACGAGTGTGTTTGCCCAATTGACAAGATTCACACTCCAAAAAAGACAACTTTGACAAATTAGGAACCATTATATGAAGTTTTGAGATACTAGGGTGTCCAACACGAGCATGAATAACATTGGGCAACTCTGTGGCTGCAAAAACATTAGAGGTTTTCGAGAGATGGTGGAGGCCCTGTGACTCTCGCCCTGCGCCAATCATCTTCCTTGAGCTCAGGTCCTGCACAAGAACAGAGTCTTTAGTGAAGGTGATTAAGCAATCAAGGGTATGAGTTAGATGGCTAATTGAGATCAAATTATAAGGACAACCCAGAACATAAAGAACATTGTCAACCGATGATGAAGACAAAAGATTAGCCTTCCCAATTGCTTTAGCTCGAGTTTGAGAGCCATCAGCTAAGGTAACAGTGGAAAGGTGTGTTGGATAGGAAAGGGCATAAAGCAAATGTTTGTTACCAGAGATATGATCTGAAGCACTAGAATCTAGTACCCAAGGTCTAAGGGATTGTGATTGAGAGATGCAAGCAATGGAGTTACCAGTGTATGCAATCGAGGTCACAGATGTAGAGGATTGTTTGGCTTCAAACCACTTCGGAAAATCTTCATAATTTGGGATGGTCGAGTTGTTGATCAGTGACTTGAACCTTTAGAAGTGTTAGGAGTGACGATTTGAGCAGCATTAGCAATTAGAGGTGGTCTCCCATGCAAGATCCAACAGCGGTCCATAGTGTGACCAATTCGCTTGCAATGATCACACTTTAGACGAGTGCAATTGCCCATATGTCTTCCTCCTCGATTTCTACCACCGCATCCCCAATTATCAACTTGGGAGACAAGAGCTGAAATTTCAAAAATTGGAGGCGCTGGAACTTCAGCAGAAGACTGTGATGTGGAGGGTCTCACAACCTTGAGAAGGATAGAAAAAGCTTGTGAGAGAGGGGGAACAACAGTGCTTTCTAAAATTTGATCCCGGTTGAAGAGTATTCTGATGACAAACCATAAAGTGTAACAACTCATTAAAGTCTGAAAGAGCAACTTGAATTCTTCCCAAATAAGTTGACATACGTTCTTCAAGTTTGCGGGGAGCAATCAGAGGCATAAGATCAGAACAAATAGCGTACATACGCTGTATGTCATTGGTGTGAAGTTCCTTTGTCTGCTTCCATACTGTGTAGCATGAGATGTGAGGACGGAAGATTTGTTTCAATAACTACTGAATGGTTTGCTTCATCAAGCTACATATTTGAGCATCAATCTTCTCCTATCTAGGCCTTTCAGTTGTTGGGATATCCTTAATTTTCTTTGTCAAATGATCAGTGTATCCCTAACCTAAGGGCCACTGCTTAATGTCTGAAGCCCATGTATCATAGTTGGTTCTATCTAGTTTGTTAGTGGTGATTCCAGAAGAGACGTAGCTAGTGAAAATAGGAGTTTCACACTTTGAAGTGTCATTTTTGGCATCCAACTCAGTTTCAGGTTCAGTCATAGTGACTAGGGGTGTCCAGTGGGTCGAGTCCACCTGCGAACTTGTAGGTTTCGACCCAATCCAACCCATAAAATGTGGGTTGAGCTGGGTTCGTAGGTTGGGTTGGGTTGGGTTGAAAAATGCTTTAACCCGTAGTGTGTGGGTTCGGTAACGGGTTGGAACACGTCCAACCCGCACAAACCTGACCCACCCATGCTTTTTTTTTTTTAGTAAAAAATCATTTAGATGATAAAAAGTATATGGAAAAAATAGAGAATGAAGTTAATGATTATGTCAATACATATGACATGTGTGATGACACTGACTTCGATTGATTAGACTAATTTGTTGTTTGAGTTATGACTAGCTTTGTTTAGTTTATTCCAGACATAGTAAGACTTGTTAGTTGTTAATTTATTATGCACTTATTGATTTATGGTGTTTAGTTTATTTGAAATTGAGACCTATTATGTTTGAGACTTTGAGTAAGGTCGGTTGAGACTTATGATGTTAATTTGTTAAATTGAAACTTATTATGTTTTAGATTGAGAGTTATGGTGTTAATTTATTAGATTTTATATTTTGACTTTTTTTTAGGATTTTTTTTTTAAATATGTCAGACCCACGGGTTCGACTCAATCCAACCCACTTTTGACCAGGTTGGGTCGGGTCTGGTTGAGCGAAAAAATCTTCTCGACCCAACCAAACCCAACCCAACCTAACGCAACCCACTGTTCTGGTGAGTGGGTCGGGTCCAAAAACGCTGTTGAACCCACCCAACCCACCCAGCAGACACCCCTAATATTGACTGTGAGAGAGAGACAAACAAGAGAGAATTTTAGGTAGAAATGAAAGTGTTTTGATCTAGTCGGAGGTTGTTGAAACAAGTCGGAAAACCATCGAGAAGAGGTTCAGAGAAGGCCAGAACTCGAACAGAGCGGCGCGTTTTGATCACGCGCTCAAGATGGGGTAGCATGTGACGGCCACACGTAGGGAAGGAGGCGGAGCGTTGAGGCGCGTCCGATGGCGAATGAAGATGGGCTCTTGGGTTCTGGCCGATCGGAGCCTTCTGAATCTCCCTGAGGTCAAGTCCACTCGAAACGATGAAGAATTTGAACGGCTGGAAGAGTCACAGCCGTGGGTGCACTGGACGAGGGTCACCACCACTTCATGAGAATGGTGGGTATGAGTTTAATGTTCACCACTTGCAGTGGGCAAGTGGGTAAATGCAATGGTTTTCTCCTCCCTAGTTCTAGATACCATGTAAACTTCCGCTGGTTGAGAGGAAAGAGAAAGGAGAGAAAGGAGAAACCATTGAGAGGAAAGTTATGACCTCTTTGGTCAGTCTTCAAGATTTTATTATGAGTAAAAGGACCAAGCTACAGCTGTACAAAGGGATAATCAAAAATAAAGAAATTACTGAAAGTAAAATACCTATTTATCTAACAATTATAATAGATCATGTTGTACTGAATGCTTATCTATTTTTCTTGTTGATAGTAGAACAAATTTATTAAGGAGAAAGAGTGAAGTTGCATGGGTAAGGATTAAACGGTCCTGTAAATGGAGGACAAATAAAAGAGAAAACATAATACAATGAAGCTCTCCAATTTCTCTTAGTATCAGTAACTGGAACCCTCCTAAAAAGGCCATAAGCTGAATACAACAGGAAATTTATACTGGATAAGCATAAAGCAAAAGTATGTATCATAACAGTGACAACTAGCTGTGAAAAATCTGCAACTGATGGTAACTACAAAGCAAAAGCAAAATTTCATTTGTACTATAATGTGCTCAGAGTTTCACACATTTATACTGGATAACTGAACAATTTTGCTTACAATTTGTGCTCTAATAATGAGAAAGTAATCGTTCAGGTGCCAGTAGTTGGAGTTAGTTACATTTATATTGTAGTAACATATATCCTTTGTTTAAAACACATCCATCCACTTACTGAGCGGTGTACTGATTTTGGATTAATCTTTGATGCATGGTCTATAACTGTATAACTGCACAATTTGTTTAGTTTATAACAATTGGAATTTTATCTAAACTTTTCATTCTTATTCAACTTGTTCTGTGGAATCCACTCAAAAAAGGGATATGTAAATTGTATATAATTCTTCACTAATTGTCAATGGTGCTTCCTTTAGCAACTTAAAGGAAATCTCATCCTTGAAAATATTAATTACGAGTTGTCAAAAAGCTGTTAGAACACCTAACTTTTGGGAAAGAATTTCAACCAATGTTTTGTTTTCCAGAGGCCTAATTTTTCCATTCTTTTGCTAATCCGAGTATCAAAAAGCATATCGGAGTCCCAAATATTTGTTGTTTGTTAGTTACTATGTTTAAAAGCATATGTGTGGATGCCTGTGCCTGGAATATTTTTCTTAAACTATTTAAAAGTTTCCTATCAAAGCAATTGTCCTTTGTAGTTAATGGTTAATTGTCTCTAAACTACAACGTCCTATGTGGTGTGTAATCATTTCTTATTTATTTGTTTTTTTTATTTTTGATAGAATATATTGCATCCTTGTTTTCTGTTGAGGGCCTTATATTTATTTGACAAACGTGTTTTTATCTGCTTTTCAGATATGAATTTAAAACCAATCATGAAGAATGGGTTGAATCAGTCAATCCCAAGTTAGGCCGTGATGTGTCTGATCGTGTTATTGCGGCCATTAATACTACACATGATAATATAAAAGCCTTGTATAAAATCAGGACTGAGATGCGAGGTGCTTTTCAAAGTCTATTAAAGGTACTGTAACATCTGTAGTTATTTCATCAGTAGTGCTCTCTAGTTAATGTTATCAAGATTCAAATGATGTTAATGTTACCATATCAAAGAAGAAAAAGAAAATAAAAAAGAACTAATAAGCTGCTCTTATCCTCCTTTCCTATATAGAGTTTTTGGTATGGGAATGAACTTTTTCTAAGTTGTTATAGATGAGATTAGCGGGAAACTGGAAAATGGATAAGCAAGTAGTCCGGTGTAATAATATATTCTCAAATTAACTTTTGTCTTGGTATGGAATTTCATTACTTATATTGGAAGATAACCTAAATGTCTGATTCTCATAATGAAATAGCAAAATAATTTTGGCAAGTCTACTATATGCATCCATGCTACCCAGTTATCTCCTGGTTTTGATTGTACCACAGGATGATGGAATACTAGTTATTCCCACTGTAGCAGACAGTCCATTAAAGCTTAATACAAAGAAAGGGTTTTCTTCTGAGTTCCATGACAGAGCTTTTGCATTATCGAGCATTGCTAGTATGTCTGGATGTTGTCAGGTAATATGGTATTTAGGCTCTAGAGATGATCTTGTTCCTCTTAATTTCTATGTATTGTTCTGAAACTTTGTTTGACTTATATATTGGCTTTTACATCATTTGCAGGTTACAATTCCATTAGAATATCACAATGATTGTTGTGTTTCTGTTTCATTCATCTCATTCCATGGAGCTGATAAATTTCTTCTTGATACGGTCTTGGATATGTATACAATTCTTCAAGAGCAAGTTAGTGTTGCATCCTCTTCTTTGCCATTACCAGATACCAATGGCAACATGGAAACTTCTGAACTTTTAAAGGAGAAGGTTAGTTCTGTCTTAGCATTTTTTCAGTCTGGATATTATTTCTTAGAAAATTTCTTTTGTAAGTTTAGTTATCTAGTAAAATGTAAACCCATGATGTCAGGTTGGATGCTGCTGAAAGCAGTGTTTGAGAGTTTCAGATTTAAATGATTTAGAGTCTGTTGATAAGATGTGAATATCAACTATTGTTTTTGTTTCTGTTTCTAGGAGTTAACAAATGCTGACTTTACGGGTCTAGGGTTAATACTTAATATATTATTATCTGAAGTAGTGTTGGCAAACAAACTGAGCCTTTGACAGCATTGGGAGGCTTGGCTTGGTAAGAGCTCAGCTTGGCTTAATTCAAAACTTGATTATATTGAATTTGAACTTGAATGTTCGGCTAAATTACTAATAAAGTTGAACTTGACCGTACTGATACTTGGCATGTGGGGCTGTGGGCTCTTGAACTAGCTCGATTAAATTATTTAATTTTTGTTATATTTCTAGAAAATTATAATTATAATGTTTAATGCCAAGTTTAGAAAGAATGCTACATAATAATCCTTTCCATGTTCGAAGTTGTTTGTGCATATAATCTGTCATGTAGGTAATGTGTAAGAGATTTTGAGAAGGTTAACTCTAACAAGTTTCAATTATTGGAGTTTTCTGCTACTCTTAAGTATCATGGTCAGGGTTTGTCTATTGAACTTTTTGATAAACATTAAGTGTCAGCTTTTGACAATTGTGCAATGATTCTGTCATTTATATCTGGAAATCTGTAGCAGTTATTCATGAAACTGTTTTTGAATAACAAATGGATTTATAGCCATTGTTGGTTCAAACTTTTGCTATGAGGAACCCATAAATTATCTTGGCATCCTTCAACATAAGCGAGCTAGATTTGTGTGCTTTAAGAGCAGCTTGCGGTATAAATCTTGGGTGAATAATTTGATATAAGCTACTATAAGGCATATTTTTCAGGGAAATGCAGCCTTTAAAGGAAGGCAGTGGAATAAGGCAGTCAATTACTACACTGAGGCTATCAAATTGAATGGGATGAATGCAACTTACTACTGCAACCGAGCAGCTGCTTACTTAAAGTTAGGATGGTATGAGGTTTCTCCTCTTTGTCAATTGGTACTTTCACCATTTCTCTGTGTGATTGATGTTTCCCCTGTGAAATTATGCAGCTTTCAGCATGCTGAAGAAGACTGCAGTAAGGCAATATTGCATGATAAGAAGGTGAGAAGATGGGCACGTGACAGTGGCAGTTTTATGGAAAACTTGTTCTCTAATATCTGATGTCTAATTATAATTTTTAAACTCTAATAACCACCAATCATAGGAATGGGGTCTCTCTAATATTATACCAAGTGTTACAATATCCTCTGATATTTCAACGTGCTGGTCACACCATCTTACCTGATGGGTATCTGTCTTTTGCAATTTGCAGATAAGTTCGCAATAAGAGCTGATTTAATTGCTTGTGTTACTTGATAATAATCGATTGATAATGTTTAATTACTAGATTCCTATATTTTCTAGGGATCCTTTAGATTATTGTTAAAAGAGAGAAAGAGAAGAGAGACATATGATGAAACCGCGTGCTTCAACTACACGACGGAGAGCTGTATATATAGAGCTATGATAATAAATACAAGGATTAGGGTTATGATCTGATTAGCCTATACAAGGAAACTACATAAATACAAAAGATATATAAAAGATATATAAAAGATATTTAAATACAAGGATTAGGGTTATGATCTGATTAGCCTATACAAGGAAACTACATAAATACAAAAGATATATAAAAGATATATAAAAGATATTTACACGTGGAGCATATAAGTCATATGTACCAACGAGGACCTCTCAAAGACTTAGTGAAAACATCCGCCATTGATCATTTGAATTGACGAAGCTAGTGGTGATGTCTCCGGACAAAATCTTTTCTCTCGATAAAGTGACACATCTCAATGTGTTTGGTCCTCTCATGAAATACTAGATTGGAAGCGATATGCAAGGCTGCTTGATTATCACAAATAAGAATAACGTTTCCAAATTGAAGTTCTTTAAGAAGTTGTTTTTAACCAAATGATTTAAGTAAGTGAGGCCATGACTGCATTCTCGCTTGTGAAGACTTGATCTTGCAACTACATTTTGTTTCTTACTTTTCCAGAAATCGATTACCCCAATGGATACACAATAACCGTAGAAGTTGATCTCCTATCAATAGAGAACCGCCCAATCAAGCATCCGAGTAATCCGAGTGTGTCCTTTGTCTTCATAGACAAGGCCTTTCCTGAAGGAGCTCCCTTAATATATGAGAATACTAATCACGCATCCCAATGCCCTTCACAAGGTGAGTTTAGAAATTGGCTCACCACACTCACCGAAAGGAGATATCTCCGGATTTGTGAAGATGTTAAGTTTTCCAACCAATCGTCTATATTTTCCTTGGTGAAAATGGCCCCCCGATCCCAGGTAAAAGTCTAACATGGGATCCATAGGGGTTCAACCGGCTTTGCATTTAAGTCTTGTTTCCTCAAGAATGTCCATAGCATACTTCCTTTGTGAGAAAATCCTTGGATTTACTTCAATTCTCAAGAAATAACGAAGTTTGCCAAGATCTTTTCCGAAAGTTGACAGAGAGAGTTATACCTTGGTGTGATAACAATGTCGTCCACATACACAATCAAATAGATACAAACCTTATGGCGATAGAAGATGAGTGGTCGGCCTCACTTTCTGACAAGATGAATCGACCAAACCAAGCCTGAGGAGATTGTTTGAGACCATACAGGGACTTGTGTTCGAGCAACAAACCCCGGAGGTTGCTCCATGTAGACTTCTTCTTCCGGATCACCATGAAGAAAATGATTGCTTCAACTACGATTCTTGAAGAGTGTATATATAGAGCTATGATAATAAATACAAGGATTAAGGTTATGATCTGATTAGCCTATACAAGGAAACTACATAAATACAAAAGATATATAAAAGATATATAAAAGATATTTAAATACAAGGATTAGGGTTATGATCTGATTAGCCTATACAAGGAAACTACATAAATACAAAAGATATATAAAAGATATATAAAAGATATTTACACGTTTTCAACAATTATGTTACCAGCTGAATTTGTTGTGTACAAATATCTATAACATGTATCAGTTTTGTTAAGAATAGTGCTTTATTAATTCCATGCAGAATGTGAAGGCATATCTGAGACGTGGAACTGCTAGAGAATCACTACTACGTTATAAGGAGGCTCTTGAAGGTGAGTCTTAATTTGTAAAGAATTTTTTTGTATGTCATTTTGAATCTAATTTGGAATGCTGCAAGATTTCTCGACAAGGACATATCCTATTGAAAACCCATTACTAAATTTTTTATTTTTCAGAGACTGTCCAAAACAATATTTTAACTTTGTATGTCAAGTTTGTTTTTGTAATTCTTGGAGTTATGGATTACTTATTGATGTAGAGCATGATGACACAAGATAAAATTTGGGACAAAAGTTTGACTGCAGGAGATGTAGATACTGGAATATCATATGTAAATGTAGCTAGTTTGTACTTATTTTGATCCTTTTAAATCTTGCTTTCATTTCTGAGGCACTTGAAAATGTCTTACCAAAGTAATAAAAAGGTGAAAAAAAGGTTGTTTGAAGTTGAGCTGTTTGAGTATTAGATATTTGCATGTTGTGGTTGTACTCTAATACCTGCATTGATGTAAGGTGAGTTCATTGTTGTGACCAGTAGTTGCCATGTTTGCAGCACTTGTCTGCTCATGCTTAGTTTCATTGTCTTAACATTATCCTGGACTTTTATCAGTTTAAGTGGGCCTATTTGAAAGTTTTTTTGGGACTTTGTGTTTCATATATCCTTAATGTTCTCTCTTTTCCTTTGCCATTTTGTCATGCTTTGCAGATTTCAAACATGCTCTCGTTCTTGAACCACAGAACAAGGATGCTGGTGATGCCGAGAAAAGACTCCGAAAATTGATGAGTTGATACTTGGTGTTCTTTTTTTCCCCCGACCTCCCTCCTACCTGCTAAGAGAATGTCAATAGCTGTGGGAATATGTGATCGTGGCTTGTTTCTTGCACTGACTGCCTTCGGAGTGAAGAAGGTAAATTGAAGGAGAGAAAATATGAGCCTCTGTTGATGAGGTGCTGCAGTTTTTTTATCTCATTTTGTGCATATCTTGTAAGAAATCATATTCAACCCAATCAGAATATGTCTACAATTTTGGATCTGCATATATAAGTTTGGCCTAGAAGACCCCTGTACATTTTAAGTGTATGGGCCACCTTATTTACTTCTTTAAGTGTTGCATTTTTTATATTAAGAATTTATTAAGGAAAAGATGAAAAATACACAGGAGGATAAAGAATCCTTCTAAAACAACCTAAACAACAAAATGAAGGAAACAAAAGAAAAAAATGAGAAGAAAAAAAAAGCATTTATTCAAGACATCTCAATCTCTTTGAAGTTTGTAAGAGAAACCCTCTTTAATAAACTAACTTTAGGTGCTGGATTTTATTTTTATAATGCTGGATTAGTCACGTCATTAATTATCAATGGGATAGGCTTATTGTCTTTTCTCAATTGGGGGAAAGGGTTAATCGTCCGAGCTGCCCATTTATTTGTTTGTTTATTTATTTATTTTGACTTGGTAAGGTTGAGCTTTCTAGAAATTAAGAGATCAAACATGAATGAAATCCAATGTTGCATGACCAGCAAATCCTTATATTCCGTTGTAATATTATGCAACATTCGTCAGGGGAAGCCATTAATTTTTCAAAATCAACCTTTAAATACCACAGCCATTTGATACAAAACCATATACCAATTAAAACTCATTTATCCTAGGAGTCTTAGTGTATGTTTGGGAAAGTTACAAAAATTTGATTATGTTTAATAATTGATTATTGTATAAATTTTCTTTGTTAGAATCAATTATAATCGATTTATTTTTATGTTTGGATGTATTAGTTGTAAAATAATTTTAAGTTAATCTGATTTGTTTGGATGATATAAAAAGAATTATTTTTATATATTAAATTATTAAAATAGATATAAAATGATTAAAAAATTATTTGATTGAAGATAAAATAGTATTTACATATCAAAGTGTAAAAATAATCTATAAATTAAAATCATAAGTTTTAATTTTTAACATTATAAAAATTAATTTTAAAAAATTTTTTTATTTTATATTAAAATTTTATGTAAAAATTAAAATTAATTTTGTTAAACATAATTAAATATTATTATAACAGTTTTTTTTCCAAACAGCTTAGTTGGATTCAAACATAGATGGAGCCTCTCAAGGAAATCCAGGAAAAGTGGCAGCAGCAGGATTGCTATGGGATTATAATGCTAATTATAGAGCAGGTTTCTAGGACTTCTATAGGAACCATTACAAGTAATGTTGCTAAAATTTGACTTTTGAGCTTTGCTATGGGGGTTAATAATTGATACCTACATGAGCCTAAAAATTGTTGTTATAGAGACGGAGTCTAAAAATCTTTTATAATGTTGCGCAAAACAAATGCAGCCCCAATTGACAGCCGCAAATACTTTTCTTCGAAGCTGACCGTGTTTGGGTACTTTCGTATGGTGGATCTAATGTCAATAACCACGAACTTTCCCTTTTTCTAGTTCTTTATCTTCTCACTTGTCTCTCGTGTCGTGTCTTTCTTCCTTCGTCCTCTCCATCTTCAAAGCAACATCACCTCACATCACACCATACACCATATTTTATCAATCTCTGTACGTAATTAATAGCCTCCATCCATTTTCTGGTCAATAGTTAGGTTGTATCCTGTAATGTGTAGTTGTTCTCACTGATAGTACAGCATATTGCATCATCATAATGGTGATTGTGTTAGACACATGTAGCTGATTTACATATGAAAATATATAGTTACTCATGGTTTTTAAAATTGTACTATTTATTTTGATAGTGTGCCAGTGTTTTTCTATTTTTCCTTTGGCACATGAAACAAGCAGGTTTTATTAGTAGCTTGTTCATGTTTTGCTTTTATCATCTATTTTTTGGCTACTAGTATACAAAAGCAGAACTACTGAAAAGAGGGGGGAAGAAGGATATATCGAACTTCTAAAATGCATTTAAACCTTGCTATTTGCAGGAGTTGTTAACCAAAGCTAAATACTTTCCAAATAATTGCCATCTTCTCCTTTTGATGCATTGATTTCTAGTTGCTTTATCTCATAGTAAACTTTTGCAAAAAAAAAATAAAAAATAAAAAATAAAAAATACCAAGCAAGTAGATTATATCTTGCTTCTTCTTCTTCTTCTTCTTCTTTTTCTTTTATATATATATAGAGTTAGTTTTTTTGAATATTTACAACATAGTGTGTTTACATAGGAGCAGCCGACTTTAATTGTCTGGGGAGAGCTAGATCAGATATTTTCTTTGAAATTAGGCCACTTATTGAAAAGGAGAGATTTCAATTCTGTGGAACATTGGAATTGTCGTTTATAATTAGCCTTCAAGCATCGTTTTAAACGGGTAAGTATAAATGTTACTTTGGAACTGGCATGTAGGGGAAATTGCAATCAGTAAGAATGCAAGGCATGCTTGAAGTTAGAAACACCCAAGAGTTTGCCAAGCAATCGAAGTCATTCCTTATTGATCTAGAGTCAAGTCCCTCGTACGCTTACTTTCAAGGAGCAAATCCAGAGGACACCAAGATGAGTGTGAGTGGATGACTGGTACTATTTACAAGCTAAAAACTAATTTCCCTGCCAGTGATTTCAATTTCATAAACGACCTTTTGAAAGATTCAGTGTTCTATATAGCCTCGGATATTATTAGTTTGTTAGAGGATCTTATACCCTCCTAACCTTATTTTAATTACTTAAAACAAAAACACATAAATAAAAAACAAAAGCATTAAATATCTTAAAAACTCGAAAAAAAAATTGATATTTTCTTCTTTATCTAATTAATTAGAAAGATTATTAAATTTATTAAAAAAATATTATTATTATTTTTAATTTGTTTGTCGTTAGAAAGAGCTCGATGCTTCCAAAATGGAAAGTTGGTCTTAAGTACTAATTGAGGCAAAGGTGCCTTGGTGTATTGGAATTTGGACAGGCTAGGGTGCCTTGGCATGGTATGGTGGTCTATTATTTATTATTTATTGGTGAAGAGGTGTTCTACTAGCAATTCTGGCAATATTCAAAACCAGTGTTGGTAATGGTAATAATAGTTTTGTTGTCTTTTTTTTCTAATTGTGTTTACTCTTTCTAATAATTGGTGAGCTAATTGCTATAATCAATAGTATACTGTATACATGAAGTGTGGTTAGGTTTATTCTCGCATGTTTTAATTCTAATTTTACAACTTTTTAAGGTGAGAGCAATAAAATTTTCTATGAAATTTTTAATTTTGGTGTGGATCATTTATTTTTTAATTGGACTAAGAAGATGAATTAATTAAGATACACACAACATAGTTTAAGCATCACTTGACTATAATATAAAAGAAAATTTACAATAACTTATTTGAATAAAGTAAAAGAAATTGAGTTAATTTTTTTTAAGTAAATAAAAGTTTAGAAAGAGATGTTGGCAAGTCTTGACTCAAGTGATATATATCAAGTTATTTTGAAGACTATTTGGGGCTGAAACTCTAATGAGTTCATTTTGTCACTAAATTAGTTATGTACCATTCATGTGACCAATTTTGTTGATGAAAAACTAGATTGAATAGTCTATTTGCATATTTTGCCGATATTGGAGATTGAGTTGCACGTTTTTAAATATTAGGGACTAATATGCATATGACTTAAAAAAATGTCCTATATTAGGATTCAAATTTTAATGAGTTCATTGGAGATAAAACGCATTTTTTTTCCTATATATACAGTGGCGGAGCCACATTGAGTTGAGGGGGAGCACATGCTCTCCCTGAAATCTTTTTTTTTTTAAATACTATTATAAGAAAAACTTTAATACCCTTAATGAAAAATTATCTCCCATATTCTTTCTTTTTTAATTGATCAAAGTCTTTCTTTTCCACAGTTATTGGTACTTTGTTCTAGTTTTTCCACTCTTACTTTGAAATTTTTAAAATATGATGCTTTTGTTTCTACTTTAAGAAAGTTATGGAGCTTTTTAATTTGCTGTGTAGTTATTGTTCTTTTTATTTGTCTTTATTGCTTGCCTTAACTTTACGTAACATATTTCATTTTTTTTCTCCCTATTTTTTCTTCCATGATCTCTTTTATGGAATTGAGATTAAATTTTTTTTCCAATTGTTCTCTATATTTTACATACCTTTTAGTGCTTAAAATTATTACTTTTATGGTTTGAGTTTATTAATATTTAGAATTTAAACTTATGTAATATAAATTGTAATTTATTGAACATTTCAAGTGCTACAATTGTAATTATTTAAATAAATTGATAAAATAATATGATGTAAATTGTTATTTTTTAAATAAGAAATGTCAGTATTGATAAATTTGTTAAAAGAAAGTAATTTCTCATTATGAATACTAAAATTTCTCTCAATTAAAGTAACAAAATATTAAGATAAATTTAAAAAATATTTCAACAAATCTTGGTTTACATCCAAAATTTTTATCTTATCATCTAAATAATATAGATAACATTCAAGTAAAATATTAGTGTTCTCCCCAATCTCTAAAACCTGGTTATATATATGAATGGATGGGGCAAGGCCCAAAGAACAGAAAAGCAACTACTATGCAACTACTCTAGGAGTAGAAACCCCTGAAACATCATACTACAACAGATGAGTAAGCTCCATAGGAGGATTCTCCAAAACCACCAAATTAACTTGCTGCTCACAGCTTCCATTTACTAGGAAATCAGCACACTTATCGGCTTCCCTAAACACATGCATGATCAACACTTCCCAGTCCCTCTTGTTGATCTCCTTAATTTTGCTCACTAGTGTTCTGCCATGAACACTATTGCTGTCCTGCTGAATTGAGGCTCAACCTTTCAATATCCTAGCCTCCACGCCAGCTTCAAACCCTCCAAAACACAGATGATACTTACATATTACATATCAAAGAAATTGCTCAAAACAAGAATCAAATATAAATGTTCACCCACAAAGAATAGGTTAAGATGGTATGCAATTTCGACTTCTTAAGACGAGAGGGTGAGTTCAAATTTTAAAAAAATAACTTTTATAAGAAGATCGATTGCATAATCATTTTATTTCTTTAATTGAATAAAGATAAGTTTCAGACAATTAAAATAAGTTAAACCTGTAAAGATATCATATAGTATCTCAAAAAATTGTAATTGTTTTAAGCAAAATATTGACCCTAACTAATTGATGATGGAATTAAGTTAGTCTTGTCAGAGAGTTCATCTCTCAAGTAAATTATAATTAAATTATATTATTATAAATTTTATAAAAAAATTAAAAAAATTTGGGTGTACAATCTTGAAATCGTATTTATTTAAGGGAAAATATTATTTTATATCATTTTTTAATATTATTTTTAATATTTAATTAATAATATATAAATTATGATTAATCATGTATAATGATTAATTAATAAATAAATTTATAATTTAAGAGTTAAAACTTAGACTTATTTATTAATTAATAAATACACATAATTAATTATAAATTTATATATTATTAATAAAGTGTTAAAAGTGATGTTAAAAAATAGTATAAGAATATAAGAGTTATTTATTTAATGATTCATTTGATTAATACGATTTTTTCATCACATGCTGTTTTGGTTAAGTTCTATTATCGCTACCATATTTTTTTTTTGTGAATTACCATATTTTACTTCTCAACGAGCAACGTTACATCATATCATTGGTCTAGACCCACCTGACAACCAGAAAAAACATTCTTTTAACCTAGGTTGCTCACATAAAATGTAAAATCACACAGAGTTACAGTGCCACAACAAATATAAATAATAACATAAGTGCGTCAGCATCGTGGGAAGCATGGCCTTACATTTTAAATCGTCCCGTATGTTTTGACGTAACGACACTAATAATATGTTGATACTTGTTGACATTGCACACGACAATCAGGGATGAATCCAGAAATTTTAGTTAATAAAGATAAAGTTCCATAAATTTTAATAGATAAAGTCACATTTTTATATTTTAAAAATATTAAATAATATTTTTATTATTAATATTATTAAATATTTTTATATATATAATCAAATAATTATTTAATAATATTATATAAATTTATTAATTTATTTATATATAAAAATAAAAATTATAATTATAAAAACATAAAAAAATATACACTTATTAAATATAAAAAAATTAAAATAAAGTGAGATAATGTATCTCCACTCATCTAAACATACATCCGTCACTCACTAGAACTCACTAGTCACAACCATACTTCTCTGCCAAAATTACTTTCTTTTACCATATAAAAACCAAACCATATATTGGATTGAACGGTGAAAATTAAGAACTCAATAATTGTCCCAATCACTTCACCACACCACCACACCAACGCCGCCATCAAAATCAATCAACATTTTCAACTTTCTTCCATTGAAATTGACATAGCTCAACTAGAAGATCGAATGGGAGTGAAGGAGAGTCCTACGGCTCCGGCCACCCTGCCAATGTTGCTCCTCAGAAACCTCATAGCTTCCTTTCTCATGTACGCCCTCAATTCCCTCCTTTCCTTCGCCCAAACTCACCAACTCCTCGAAACGTTTCGAGGCGCGTTCCTCTTCTTCCTGCGTTTCGTTCCTTCCTCTTTCCTCGACTGCCTTTTGGTGCCACCCGTCGTTAAGCCCGACAAATACGACCCCCCCGCAAAGCGAAACGACTCGGGGATCGGTCGAGCACTTTCGCAGCTGCTGTCCATCGTAAACGACATCCCCGTTAGTTCGAGGAAGTACGAGGTGGTTCGGTGTTTGGCGGAGAGGGTGATCGAGGAGAACCACAGGGAGGGGACTCACGCGCTGCGGCGCGTGAACCGCGAGGTTTTGTCGTCGGCTTTTGCGAGGACGCTGAACCGGCTCGAAGCCGCGGTGGAGAGTGGTGGTGGGGCGGATGAGAGAGGGGAGAGTGGTGGGCCGGGTGAGTACCGGTTGGGCCGGGTTTTGAGGGCGGTTCGGGGTGTGATTGGATCAAGGGTGGTGAGAGGAGGAGGGGAGGCGAGCCGGAGTGGGATCATGGCGGAGAAGCTGGCGGCTGAGTTGGTGTGGCTGGCTCAGAGGATGGCTGTTTGTGGTTGCGTGGAGGAAGCTGTTTGGAGGTGGGCGGCGGCTTCGGATTTGGGTTGCCACGCTCTCTCGGCTGAGCCGCGCTTGCAAGCTTCGCTTGTCAAACTTGCTGGTATGAAAATATGAGTATGACTGTTTCTGTTTGTTTCTTCTTGATTCTAGAACTAGAGCTTTTCTTTCATATCTACCAAAAACAAAATCTCTTTCTTTTTTTTCTTTTTTCTTTTTCTCTTTCATTCCCCCCCCCCCCAACCTCTTAATTTCTGGAATTATGAAGATTCAGAAAGAAAAAGAGTAGAGAATATTCCTAGTATATACTCTCTCTTTTTTTTTGAAAAATAGTTAACTTGATTTCGTGATTTTTTTTTATTGTAAAATTTTCCGTGTCTCAAACTGCAATGTATCACTCTGTAAACTATAACATTGATTACAGTAGTCTCCAATATTTTTAGTAAGTTGTTTAGGGTCTTCACCTCAAGATGTTTTTGTCTTGCAAGACAAAGTTCCTCACATAAAACTCAATTATGGTCTCCAATGATTGAATATAATGAAAATGTTGCATCAGGACTCAGCTGTATATAACTTCTGAAACTATAACATTGGTTTTTTCTTCCCCTTATTATCAGTTTAAAATATTATACTCATGTACAAAAATAAAAAATATGGGTATAATAAACTCTGTAAATTTTATGCATTTTAAAATAATTAAAGTAGTAATTACTTCATTGACTAACATGCTCTAAGTGTATAAAAAATAAGTGCATGAATATCAGTGATTAATATAATGATGGTGGTTGTAACCAAATATATATAAATATAAAGAATATACTGAGCTATACTATATTTAGTAACTATAGTGAGTTACTATTTGTCTTCTTTGGCTTAAGTTGGCTTAAGAAGTTCTTTGTTTGTCGTTGCTATTACTTCCATGTGAGTCTCGTTGAAAAATCCAGTTGGCTTTGGCTTTAAAATTGCCATATCTCTTCAACACCTTCCCTGCTTAACTATTTTTGGCTTGCATTTCCATGCAGCATTCTTGTTCAAGGAAGCCAAAGGCATGGTCCTAGATGAAACCGAGGGAAGCAAAATGGAGGCACATATGCAGGTCAAATTAAAGATGCTACAGTCATGGCTGCCATTGATGTGTAGAGCCAGCAATGGTACTGATGCTCCAGTTTTAAGCATCAGTGATAGGGCTGAGTTAGAGAGGGTGTTAGAGGAAACCATAGAGGGGTTGGAACAAGAGGAGGAGCAGGAGCAGGTTCTGTCCCTCTGGCTCCACCATTTTACACATTGCCCCTCCTCTGACTGGCCAAATCTCCATGCATGCTATGCTCGCTGGTGCAGTGCATCTCGCAAGCATTTGCTTCTTCAATGAAAATTGAAAGCATAGATCCAAGATGATTTCACTTAAACACTCAAATCATTATTTAACATGTGTAAAAGTATTATTAATAATTTGTATAATTTTATGATAGTTCTTATTACTTTACACATGTCAAATAATAATTTGAATGTTTATAATATACCATATCTACTTAAAAATTACCCGTATATTTTGTGTATAATTAAAAATTGGGACCGTTGTAATATTATCCACCTATTAAATTGGTAACAATTGCTGAGTTATTAGTTAATCAAATTTATATAACTACAGAATTTCAGACAAGCGCTGTTGTCCAAGTTCGTTGACCTTTTTATTGAATTTATAATTAATAATTATTAATGTATTTTTTGGGCTAAATTTATTAATGTAAAATTTTATGCACTATTTCTAAATAACAAAATGTCATATTAATTATTAGAATAATTAAAACTCTTTTTAATAATAGAAGTCTTTAACTGATTTTTTAATAAGTGGGATTGTATAATTTGTTAATAAATAGATATGCTTATGTGAAAAATAAGATACAAGTAGGAATGTACATAGATCAATTTGGCTTAATTGATGGGTGAAAAATAATTTAGAGCATGTTTGAAAATGCTTCAAATAGTTTTTTTTTAATAAAAATGTTGTTTGAATAGTATTCTCACATGTTTATTAAAATAAGTTTTAATTTTTACACGAAATTAATGTATTATAAAAAAATTAAGCTTTTTTTTTATAATGTTGAAAATTGAAACTTATTATTTTAGTTTATAAATTATTCTTTATATTTTGATATATAAATATTATTTTATCCTCAATCAAATAATTTTGTAATCATTTTATACTTATTTTGATAATTTAATACATAAAAATAATTTTTTTTATATTATCTAAATAAAACATATTAGTTTAAAATCATTTTTTAATTAACATATATAAACATAAAACTGATTCAATTATAATTGATTATAACAAATTTTTTTATACAAATCGATTATTGAAATATTCACAGTTATCCCAAATACACACTAATCAATCAAAATATATTTTCACTTAGTTCAGTTTCAAAAAAAAAATTGTCAAACTTAAACTAAATCGACTTGAACAAATGAGGGTTGGTTCGGTTTTGGTCATATTGGGTCCAACAAAGAACTGAGCAGGTGATGAAATTCCTAACACAAACAATCAAACCACATTGTATGGAATGAACTTTTCAAGGAAAAAAAAAACAGGGGAATAACTCTAGCAAAGTAAAATCCTAACACAAAATAACAATTAGAAAAAACTTTGACTCTAATCCTGAGAGGAGCTACCTCCCTCTAACTCCATTAATCTATTGTCATGTGTTTATTAATTGTTTATTAATTCAATTAAGTGATATGAGTAAATAATAAAATAAACACATGACAAACATATTAAGAGAATTTGAAAGAAACAACTCTTCATAAAATTAGAATCAACTTTTGTCCATAACAATTCCATGATTTCTACTTGCAAAAAAGAAGAATATTGAATGACATTGAAAGGTCAGAAAATCATAAAAAAAAACTTGTGTTCTGAACCAGATTTCGGGTTATCAGTACAGGAGCAACTCGATCTATTAGAATAATACTCAGATATTACTACGCGCTATCTTGATGAGTATATCAACCTATTTATTAGACATAAATCTCTCAAGTATTATTGATAGATAAGAAAGCTAATTACATCTCATATAAACAGGAAAATTAGTTTTAAAAGCTAACAATTCCTAACGGATTCTAATCTTAAATAACTACGTTTAATACAGGTTACACTAATCTTAAATCGCTCTTATAAATGTCATGTCAAGTCTCAAAGATATACATCTTCTCTAATATATAAACTGCTTACTATGTGCATAGTCTAACTTAAGCGTCAGAGTGTCTTTTACAGGTACTTATCTCCTCGCACCACGGTAAGAGTAGCTATGTCACGGAAGAGTCCACCACATATATACTTATCTCAGGTACTATTTGAATTTACTTCAGAACAACTTGCAACATCTGCGAAGAAGAAAGCTCATTGCTTTCCTTTCCTTATGCTATGTTACGTGCACTTGCAAACTAAAAATAAAACCATTAGTCTATTTCGGACTAAGAGTGTGAGACCACCATGTCACAGCACCAGTGGCAGCCTGGTTGAGTAGGACCATTATTTGCATGTTTGGTTATCAGTTGGTAGCCTCAAACACACGTTCAACGTTTTTGAAGGATGTGTAAAATTTGTTTGGATTTATTTCAATTGTCACTGCTTTAACTGAGTTTGGGCTCCAACTTACATTTGTCAAAAAGTAAGATTTTCTTGCTTTTGGGTTATAATTTGTCAATTGTGATTTTTATTACTTATATTTATTTTGTCAAATTCATTTTGACATAAAAGTTTTTAATCATAAAATCATATTATTATAAACTCATTTTTAACTAAATTTAAATTTACAAATATATTTTTAATCAAACTTAAATTTACCAACTCTAATCTAAACAGACTATATCGTTGAGTCTATCACAGGTCGCAACACGACAGCAACAGCATGCCTTCGTGACTTCGTTGCTAGTGTGGCTGTCAACAGGGTGGGTTTAATATGAACCTCCTAGTCAAAGGTTCATGATAGGACCTTTGACTTTACCTATGACTGTGGGTAAAAATTAGTATTACCTTTATATCCTTCAATTAATTATATTTAGACATTAGTCCCTCGTTGGTTTTTCCAATTTGTTTCATTTTTGTTAGTCTAATCTCATTTGCTTGGAGCTAAAATGGATTGTAATCGGACGAGGTTGAGTGGGTCTTGCAAAATCCCACCATTTAGTGGGACACCGACGAGGTGAATAATTTTTGCGGGGTTTTGATCGAGCACAAAGCCGACTTGAAGAAAGAGTTTATCCGCATTTGGTGTTGTTGCTCCCCCTCCATCTCCACCAACTGTGGATTCAATTGACAGACAGGTAAGTTTTTGTCCTAGAATTGATCTGCACAAGTAAGGGTTACGGAAGATTGGGTTTATATAGTGATTTGGTTAACTATTTTCTATTTAGTTCAGTTTACTGGTTCACTCCTAAAACCCAAACCTCTTTAGAAATCATTCTACAACCAACCCTCAATCCCCCCCTCACGTTTTTGATATGAGTTTTCAGAACCCTAACCCCCAAATTAATAATCCCAAATCAATAATCCTAACCCCAAATTGAGCACCACGATTCGACGAGGTCGATACTCACTACGTTACTCCCGATCTGCAACGCCAATTTGCGTAACTATGTAACTACGCTGCATAACTGCATTTCTTCTGTCTAGGTTGATCTGCATCTTAATCTTTCTACTTCTTCTTCGATTTGTGTAACTTCTTGTTGCTGCATATCCTGATAGAGGTACCTTATTTGTCGCCCAAAAATTCTTGCTATAGATTTGTTTATTTTAGATTTGTTTTAGATTATGGTATTTTGGTGATTGTTGGAGTTCTAATTTTTGGGCGAGGTGGTTTCATAAAGTGAAATCTTGTTAAAGAGTTAATGGTTGTGTAGTGATTTTTTATTTTGTTTGGGATTGTTCCACAGCTTCATGGTTGTGTAGTGGTTTGGTGATTGGTGATTTTTACGAGTGAAATCTTGTTCCTAATTAAAATAAGATGATAATGATAAGTTATGCGGTGATTTTTTATTTTGTTTGGGATTGTTTACTACATATGGGCTTTGTTTTCAAGTGGATGGAAGAGGTTTGATACACCATGTTGAAAGGGCTAATTCATCGTAGATATAAATCTAGCTCGCTTTTGGTACTGTTGTGTACCTTAATTTGTTCTGATTTAAGTGTTTTCTCTGATTTCATTGGGTAATTAGAGCTTTCAGTAGTTTAGAGATTAGGATTTTTTTGTATAGAGCAATCTAAAAATAAATAAAATGATATCTTATCTTTCATGCTTGATTTAGTTTAAGTGTTGCTTAATTTTGAAATTTGAAAAAAAAAAAAAAAAAAACTTACGCTAATTAAACTCTTAAATATATACAAATATTTAAGAGAATTACATTAAGAGAATGTATGTTGATATAGATATAAATATATACAAATATGTCAGTCTTAAAATTTTGCCATTCTTCATGTTTAAATTGCTATCGAACTTGGGTTGGCATGACTAAAATAATGGTGTGTTTTTTGAGAAGAAATTTGTTGATGTCTGTTCAATATATGTTGTTGCTATATGATGTTATTGATTGTTGGGATCAAAATATTCCTATAGAATATGGTTTTCAAACCTCCTACCTTTAACTATCATAAAATTTGTTTCTTTTAGTTTCTCCCTACCGATATGAAATTTGAACTTTATCTTTATTGCTTTATGCTAAATCTTGATTTTGGCTGCAGGAGATATCCACAACACAAATGCATAGATTCCAAGGGATGGAGAACTTGTACAAGGAACATAAATGGATTTCATAATATAGCTAGATACATGCTATTATTATTTTGTAATATTGTGGGTTATACATAAGAAACTAATTTTCCTTTTTTCCTGAATTCCTATTTTTTATGTAAAAATATTACCATCTACCATTAAAAGATTTAATAAATAATAGAATAGAATTTGGACCCACTTTTATGTCCCTTTTGGTTTAGGTGAATCTTAGAATATACAAAGGTCTAGTAATTCTAACCAACAGTTAATTTGGGCTGTCAAAAACCATCAGGCCCGTCAATACCAAAGGTCCCAAACAAACTCATGTCTACAAAAAGAAAATGTATAAAGGCTCAATGCAAAGGAATTCATTAAAGTTAATAACGTTGCTAATACTTATTTCCCCTTTTTTAATCAGTTTTATATTTGAATCAAATGACATACCACAAACTTCCCCTTTTTTATTAAACTCTATTGTTGTATTTAATTATATGTTTTCAATATTGGTAATTTGTATTTCGGAATCACATCATCAGTAGTAAGAACTATTGCATATATTACAATTGATACCTTATTTTTTTTAGTACATAAAGTGAAAACGTGGCAGAAATTGGGCA
Organism: Ormosia semicastrata; assembly: GCA_029884595.1. Classification (NCBI taxonomy): domain Eukaryota; kingdom Viridiplantae; phylum Streptophyta; class Magnoliopsida; order Fabales; family Fabaceae; genus Ormosia; species Ormosia semicastrata. Next base: position 13,796,097 of record JAQQTO010000052.1, read on the forward strand.
TCGTCAAACATTGGATGCCTGGGTAGAGACAATATATTAACTAATATTTTAATATTGGGCATCGTCAAACATTGGGCATCTTTCATTAAATTTTTAACAAACATAGGAGTCATAATAGTAACAAAATCCAGAGACAATATATTAACTAATATTTTAATAAAAAATACTTAATGTGTATATTGTAAAAATTAATAACCAAAATCAATAAGGTTGATGGAGTCATCAGGGATAAAATTCAAGTAAAAATAAAAAAAATTAAAATGATTGAAGATAGTATGATTTTAAAAATTTATGAATTAATTAAAATAATAACATGTGAATGTAACTATGGATGTCCTACTGCTTCTACGACTTTGAATGAAGAATTTCCATTTTTGTTTTTAAAGAATGCCATCATCTCATAATACATCTCCCACACAATACAACTCTCAAGCACTCTTATCAAGAACATCATAACAAACCCCATATGAATGTGGAAATGCTTTTATTCACCAGATACAAAGGTCTAGTAATAAGACACTGAACTATAAAATACTAAGGCTACACATCCGTGAACAATATTCTTAAGTATATTAAGCTTGGCACATGCAATCAGGAGCAGGATATGTGTATATGGACTGTTTTGGCTTTCTAAGCCTGAGTTGACCTTGTCTATTTTGGTGACCTTCAACCACTGCTTACTGGAACTCTGACCACTCAATGGTTTTATTCAGGAAGAGTTGACCCATCAATGCCATGTTAGGCCTTATAGTATTTAAGTTCAAGTAAGTTCAATGTCCAACCAATGCGTTGTGCATATTTCCTGGACAAGCAGAGATGAAGATGTCACTATGCATGCCAACATAGTAATCAATTGCAGCTAATAGAGAAGCTTTTCCCTTTATCTGAGAACGCTGATAAGATGAAGCAAGGCTCTTTTTGTCTTCCATCAGAGGAAATAATTGCGTCAAAGTTGAAATCCTTGCTTCTCCACCATAGACCTTGTGAGAGGCAAGATATAAACGAGTGCTGTTGTCAAATCCCAAACATGCTAGCAACAATCCAATATCTTTTGGAGTCATCGGGCAACGGCCCTGGCTCCTCAGCTCTTCATTTGTGAATTGGGAATTAAGAACCCTTCCCTGCCAAATCACCTGTCGATACTTGGCAAGAGCCAATTTTTCAGCTTTGCCCCCGCCAAAATCACAGGCTGAATGGGCTGCCATATCCTTATCAAATCGAAGGTGTAGTACAATAAACTTCCTTGCCTTTTTTCTATCACCTGCATCAGTAACCTCTTGCAGGTAGTTGGTGCCTATTTCTCCAGTACAGACCTTGAGGATTGCGAAGGCGGCCGATAAGAGCATCTCCAAGTGTTCTAATGTGAGGAACAAAGGTTAAAGCTTCAAAGTTGACTTTACAGCGCAGGTGTTGTATATCCGTAGGCACGTTGTCAAAAGTTAGATGGTGAGAAAATGGAGATATTGAAAAGAATACCATAACTCTCGTAGGGACGAGGCAAAACATTTTCCGGATACCATTGGCTGATGCACGCACAAGTGCAGGCCTTGATTCTGGTTTCACAAATAGCGGTAGCATAGTATTCCCTTGTGCTCCGGAGTACTCTTTGGCAAGCTCTTTAACTATAAAAATATCATCCTTCAACTTATCAATGAAGTGATCCACATCAAATATATCCATAAAGGAGCTTGAATCTTGCCAAACAGGATTTAATTCAAGGAACGGGATCACAAGAGTTGCATTTAGTATCTTTGCAACATCAACTGCATCACATATCCCCATCCTTTGCTGGTTCAAACCCCCCTCAAGAAATACCTGGATGTTTCCCTCGCACTTCTCTGGTAATGTTGGCTTTCTAGATTCAACACAAGGTTTCCAACCTTGGTTTTACAGAGGTGTCCACTGTTCGTCAAAAGACCCGTGATGTTGGAGTTTCACGTTGGTGACTCTTAAGAAGATTCTAAAACCTAGGTTTTATAGGATTCCATTCCAATAACTACATACAGCTGAGCATTCAGTTCCATGAACAAAGGACTAAGTAAACAAACAGATAAAAAAAAATTCAACGAACAAAAATGAAGAATTTCCAGCTTTACATATCTCACATTTTGAGAGAAGTTATCACACATAGAAAGAGGAACGAAAGCTAATGATCTCCAACTCCACGAACCAAGACAATTATCCAAATATGCTGATGCTTTTAAATCCACCGTTACTCTTTTCATATGTTAAACATGAGTGATTGAAAAAGAAGGAAATAACATATCAACTGTAAATAAAAGAAAAACCATTAAATTTAATTCCTTCAGTTTTATGAGCATGAGAAGGAACATGGCCAACTGGCGAAGTTGATGACTTGTCCTTCAACACTACCAGAAAAATGAACTAATAGTGTTGGAAACTTAGACCACATCTTCTTGGAAGACAATTGAAATGCTTACTTTTGCACCACCTCCCTCACCTCACGCCCACTCTTTCCTTCATTTTATTTTTATTTTTATCTTTAATGGCCTTATAAATTTATGTTTTGCCCTGGTAATAAATTACTGCTTGCTCCATGGTATATACAAATCTACATTACACAAAATATCTCCCAAGAAATCCTTGGAGCAAGATAAACCTAGTTTTTGCATATACATAAACTAAGAGAGGAAGGAGATTGACATATAAAACCTCAAGACCAACGCAAAAGGGCAATTTTGCTGTTTTATCCTGCAAGTCAGCCAAAGATTCTTTGTTGTCTAAGTAGACAGAGTATCCAATACAAGCATACTTGAAATTTGTAAGGCTGCGGCCCTCTTTTGAAGCTTCCAACTCAGTTTCTCCCTCAACATAAGGAGGTACAGGTTATATGCATAAGAACATCAAAATCAAAACTTTAAAGGCTTATAATGAAATAATGGTTAAACTCTAATAAGTGAAGCAAATGATAGAAAATAATACCAATCAGAAAGAAACACGAAACAATAATAAGCAATATCTACTAAATAAAAAAATGTGATAACAATGATGGCAGTAAAGGCCAAAAGGATATCAACGTATCAAATAAGCTATTGAGAGGCCCTAGAAACTGTTAATAGAAAGACTATTCTACTCCTTCAATCTTCCTTTTGTAGAATGGATCAAGAGTATATACAGAAATGAAACAGTGAAGAGCATACATAATTCAGCATCCTAAGATGTAAACTCGTGTACTTCAATTCCATTACATTACTTCTTTGTATAAATCCCACAATCCAATTAAATTTTCTATTAATAGCAAGACCATCACTGACACGAATTAATAGCAAGACCATTCCCTAATATTAACTAAAATAAAAGAATAAGTGGATGAAGCGCTGCCTCAGATTAAAAGGAAATAACCCTTAGCTTGCAAAGTAAAACACAATTGAAGAATTCGATCGTGAATTGATACTAATTAGTTTTTCTTAGCTCAGAAAGGAATATAACATTCAAATAATAACAAAGTTGCAGAACTTTCACCCACATTAACTCGTCACGAGCTTTCGAAAATCGAACCTAAAAAAAATTGCAAACAGAGATAGAGACAGACCTTGCCGTAGCGTTCTGGAGAAGCCAACACAAGTGGGGTTTTTAGATCTGGCTTTATGAACCGATGAATAGTATGTGCATCCCTTACACGATTTTCCTTTCGATCCTCTGGTGGTATGACGAGAGCTAGGGTTCGGGTTCGGGTTCGAATTTGGATTTGGGATACCATTAGGAATGAGATCTCCAGCTTGACCTTCTTCTGCTCCTGCAGCTGCTTCATCTCTGGTAGCCTCCATGAATTAGCCAAAACACTTGCTTTCCCGATCGTCCTGCTCTCAACCTATCGGAAGGGTTGTAAGAATAATTTCATTTCTATCAAGGGTCTTTGTCAAAGGTCAAAGAATCAACTTCTGTTGTTTACCTGAGTAATAAGTATCCCATAATTATTTGTAGCCGTCTATCTCATTTTTAATGAATCTAACGGTCCAAATAAAAAAGACCATAGATGGACCCTTGACTCAAGGGTCCATGTTAAAACGACCCCTGTCAACATTGCAGATCGCGACACTGGTGACCATCGGATTCGTGTTGCATAACAACATTGGGTAGAGCCATCAAAGGGAGTCCCTACCCATGTACCAATCCGTTTAACTTGTTCGAAGTGATGGTTTAGGTTGTTAAAAAATCAGCTCACAAAAATCTTAGACTGATTTGACCCAATTCACTTGACCCACAAGATAAACGAATTCGAACCGATTTGAACTCACAGGTTGAACATAAAAAAAAAAAAGAGTAAAATTTGATGTACGTTATGCGGCCCTCTCACATTTTCTTCTTTCCCCCGACACACTCACTGAACCACCCAAACCCGAAAATACTCTTTCTCTTATCTAAAAACAAGTAATTTTATGATAATTTAATATTTTATTATGTACTTTCTTTTTCCTTTTAGAATAAATCTGAGTAAATTTCATCAATCATTTCTTTCTGACTAAATATTTGATTCTTTCTCTTTTATTTCGAAAGTATTTAATTCTTTAATTATTTATTATATTTTTTAATGGAATAACTAAAATTTATTGTAATCGGATTATCTTATTTTATTATGAAATTACCAATTTAAAGAATAAATCAAAATGAAATAATTTTGTTAGAAAACTTTTTATAGTATTCACAGCACAAATTTCATAACTAATCCAAAAATCTATCAAATTTAAGTAGTTTGTTTTTGTTTAACACTATACTTAGCTAAAATATAAAGATAAAAAATTTATGTATTTAGAACATCTTACTTTTTATTTTTTTTTCGCGGTGCTGCATTTGAATCGTAAATACAATTTTCTTTTTTTTTTTCGCAGTGCTTCATTTAGAATCGTAAATACAAAGAAAATATTCATCATACACCTCTTATACATTGTTAATATTATTTTTAAGAAATATAATTGAGTGAAAAAAATAATAATAAAAAATATATATAATGAATAATATTAAATAAAGTGTGAAAAGAGATATATATACTATTTAATATAAGAATATAAGGATTATAAATACAATGTTGTCATATATTCCACAATTTTAATTGTCTTCAAAATTGGCTGCTGAGCTCTGATTTATGGCCGAAGAAATTGTCTTCCTCCAGTTGGCAAGTGTGGGCTGGCAAGCTTTCATTGGACTTGAGCTCTTTTATATTACCTTTGGTAAAAAAAAAGTTTGCAGAATATTCTTTGGAATAATTTTGTTTAGACAAAGAAACAAACATCAGTTCAAAGAAAAAGGGCAAAGAAACAAAGACAAGTAGTCATAAACTTACAAAAACCATGTTAAAGAGATAATATATAAAAAGATAAAGATTCTTAAGTGCTGTTAGATGTTGCTTACTTGATTTGTATTATTAATTGTGTTACACATTAGTTATAGAATTAAAAATATAATTAAAATAAGAGATAATGATAAGTTATAAAACATATGTGACACTTAATTAAGAGAATGAACACTTAAGAATTTCTAGAAAACAAAAATTATAATACATTTCTAAACTAATGAATTTACCATTTGAGTTTGGGAAAGACACCGCATACTAGAATAAATACGACAAAACATACTTGTCAATCTGGCAATGCTTCTGGAAATATTTCTCTCTTCTCTTGTTTCCCTTTCTTTTCTGTTTAAATCTGTGTATTCATCTAGAGATTTCAATGAAACGAGCTGGAATAATGATTTTTCTTTTAAGCTGATGATAGCATTATAATTATAGTTCAATTTTCCTTTACAGATACGTACTTAATTTTGAAATTTGAAAAAAAAAAACTTACGCTAATTAAACTCGCACACAACCAACAATACAAATGCGAAAAAGTATATACACAATTCCTTATAATAATAATATATATAAAATACTTCTCAATTGGTAATTGATGACTTGCAACCCCAAAATACAGTTAATCAACGGCTAATGGGTTGTTTTCAACCTAGAGTAAGGTTCCTCTCTTATGACACGACTATTCTATTAGAAAAAAATAAATATAAAATTTATTATATAAAGACTAGTTTATAAAATTGTCTAAATTTTATGAGACACATAATGTCTCTCTTCGATAAAACACTCTCATGTGAAGAAAATCCTGATCCGCACAATACGCACGTAGTAATATTACTTTCCGTTTTTATTTATTTATTAACAATGTAGTAATAATGTAATATTACTCCCCTTATTTAAAGCCAACATGACATATGTTTACTTGCCATTTTCAATGGTCAATATTTGACTTACGAGGTACGAGTTACGAGTTATGTGTACATTACGTATGCCATATTACAAAGACCTTCAAATAAATGCCAATTGCCAAACTACTCAGAAGACGACAGTTGTGGCTCCTACGAAATCACAACGTGAGGCTCATTCAGCATCAACTTCACGCGCGCACACATACACACACCACGAAGGAATGTTATTTTTTTAGAGATTGGAATGCACATGTTCTTTTTGAAATTCCTGCTAAACACAATAGATAGATGAACTTGAGCAGCAGCGAATGGATGAGTAGCATATGCAACCAAAGACTCTAATAAGATGATCCATAGCTGGCTTGACCTCAAACCATGTCTCAAATGGAGTTTTATCTTTTGGTGCCTTTGTTGGAAACGTATTAAGTAAGTAAACAGTAGTATTGACTGCCTCTGTCCAAAAAATCTTTAGAAGCTTCTTTTCAATCAACAAGCATTTTGCCATCTCTATGACAGTCTTATTTTTTTCTTTCACTTAATCCATTTTGTTGAGGAATGTAAGGAACTGTAAGTTGATGTTGAATGTCAGCTTCTTCACAAAATCTAATAAATTTCTCTGATATGTACTTGGTACCGTTGTCGGATCTAAGCACTTTAATTCTAGAACCAGCTTGGGTCTCAACAAGGCTTTTGAACTTTTTAAATTTATCAGCAACATCTGACTTTAGCTTCAGAAAATAAACCCAACACATCCGACTAAAGCCATCTATAAATAAGATGAAATATTTGCTTCCATTAAGAGATGGTGTTTTCATAGGTCCACACACATCAGTGTGGATTAGCTACAGCTTCTCTGTAGCTCTCCAAGCACTATTTTCAAGAAAAGGCAATTTGTGTAGCTTTCCAAGTGAACACATCACAAACAGATTTGCATTCATCAATAATAGATAGATTTTGAATTAAGCCTTTACGTGACAAGTGCTTTAGAGAAAAATAATTAAAATGACCAAATCTTCTATGCCATCAGGAGGATTCATCAATTGAGCTAATGAAAGCTCATATATCAGTTTGCTTCCAATTAATTGGAAAACTTCTATCAATCATTTTGACGGCAAGAATCTTAGCATGAGTAGGATTAAACACACTACATGACTTATTCTCAAAATATATAACATAATTCTTCTCAAGCAATTGACCAAAACTAAGCAAGCTTTGACTTATTTCAAGCACAAAAAGCACATCAAAAATAAATCTAGTACCTGAAGTGGTCTCTACTGCAACTATGCCTTTGCCTCGGACTTGCACATGCTTTCCATTTCTCACTTTCACTTTTGAAGTGTAACTTCTATCTAACTCTGTAAATAAGCCAACATCATAAGTCATATGATGAGTGCAACCACTGTTAACTAGCCAAGCATCTGAGCTATAGTTTGCTACATAGCAGATTGCAACAAACAAATTTTCCTCTTGTTGCACTTCATTTTTTGCCACTTGAGCCTACTATGTTTGCTGTTCAGATTTGCTTTTGCAAACTTTCTCCACATGGCCAAATTGTTTGCATGACTTGCACTGAACTTCTAGTCTATACCAACAATAGTTGGCTAAATGACCCTTTTTCTTACAGTGAGGACAGAAACCAAACTTGTATTTCCTGCCAACACCCTTATTTCCTTGAGAATCCTTCTTTTCTTTATCTTTTTTCTCACCAAAATATTTCTTTCCATTGCTGGTTGATGAGGCTTTTCCTTTATGGGCTGCTAAGAAGGCTCCTTCAACTACTTCTTGTCTAAATGATCTCCTCTACTCTTGTGCTTGCAAGGCACTTACTAACTCTAAGAGAGTTAGGCTATTTAAATCTCTAGAATCTTCAAAAGAGGAAATCTTTAATTCAAATTTCTCAGGTAGACTTACAAGTACTTTCTCAACAATCCTCTTATCAGTAAGCTCCTCTCCAAGAAGCCTGATCTAGTTCACAACCTTTATGAGCCTGTCAGAGTATTCTTTGACAGTCTCTGTATCCTTCATCCTTAAAAGCTTAAACTCTCTCCTGAGATTCAAAACTCACATCTGCCTTGTCTTTTCACTGCCTTGGAACTCTATCTTGAGAGTGTCCTAGGCTTCCTTTGCAGTTTCATAGGCCATAATCCTTGTGAATATATCATCTGACACAACATTTTGAATACAGGACAGTGCTTTGAATCTCTTAGCACACTCCTCACTATGCTGCATTATCTAGCCTATAGTAGGATTGCCTCGCAATGGAGGTGGATCTACTCTTGTTTCCACAACTTCCCAAAGGTCATAAGCCCTCAAATAAGTTTTCATTTTGACAGCCATATTAAGTAATTTTCTCTTGAGAAAACAGGAGGTGGGGGTGCTGAGAAGTTTGTTGAAGCCATTGATGAAGGTATCTTTGGCGAAGGGAACCTTTCTTGTTTTCTCTCACACTCACACCCATAGCCCCTCAAAGATCAAAGAGAGCTCTGGCACCAAATGTAGGCTTTAGACTAAGAAGAATGGAAAGGAAGGTTAGCAACAGCTCTCACGTATTGAGCTGGTTTTACGTTCATTGAAATATATATTATACAAAACATATATTGGCTTACAACATAAGTTTCTCTGTCTTACAACATAAGTTTCTCTGTCTTACAACATAAGCTTTTAATCTAGACCACAAACTATTTCATCATTACAAGATTCTAAAAATCATTGTTAATAACAACTTTAATGTACATTAGTATTATTAAATTCAAAATATCTAGCTACAAGATGTGACAGCAAAAGTGTCACAGACGTATTCTGGGTCTTAGTATATACCATATCATAGCACAAACCACTTTGTATACATGTCAAACATCTCCGAAGAGGATAGTAGCGGCTCCTGCAAATCCAATTCCAAACCATTTAAAGCATCAACTTCATACTTCATTGTAAGTTTTCCAATATGAAACTTATGAGTGTGTGTGTGAGAGAGAGAGAGAGAGAGTAATACCTGTGTCATGTCCAGGCCAAGAAGTCTATTTAGCAGCGAAGCAATTGGGCCATTTAGACCAACTATGCCTGTTTTAGTCCCACGGATGGTTGAATGAATGGCACTGAGCAAGCGGCCATAAGTCAATCCAGGTTCATTTTGCACGGTTTGGATGAAACTATAAGTCAAGGCACCAGTAACTTCTTTGCCGCTTAAGGCCTATCCAAACCAACCCACATAAATAAATTCATGAATATTTATCTCCAGACAGTTATAAAAAAAAGAACATTACATAAGCATTAGAAGAGGGAAAAAATATTACTAACAGAGGTATCTACAGAGACTTGACCATCATCACAAGCTGAAATACAAATTGCTAGCCCTCCTCTTGTACCTTTATCAGCTCTGTTACGTCTATGATCCTCCCATGTGTAAAACCCTTCCCTGCGAGAACAGAAGATACAGATTGAAATCACCAAAAGAGTAGGCTCATGAGTTGTTCGTAAAGCAAGCATTCCTAAACTGACCTGTTCATCTTGCACACAAATGGTAAATCAAGAACAGTCCCACTATGGCATGCATCAATAATGGCATGAAGTTTAGCACCACTTGGTAGTGGCCTAACAATAGTAGCGTTAATCTCATCATCGAGTATCTTCCCCTGGTGCTCATAATCAACAGGGCATAGTGCTTCATCATACCCATCAATCTCATCCATGTTAAGGTCCACTTCCTGTGTGCCATGTCCTGAGAAGTGGAACACTAATGAGTCCCCTGACCGGCTACCCTCAACCAGCCACCGCAAGGCCATTTGAATATTACGTTTGGTTGGGATTCTTAGTGGGTTTTTCTCCTCCTTACCATCTGCAGTTAGGTTCAGAAACAGAATGAAGAAACTGAGAATACCCGCTTGCTTGCTAATGTCATTTCAAACTTCAAAGATTGATGTTAATTACTTGTTAGCCCTTAGTTTATCACAGATAAATTTATATTAATAGATATTTATTTTCTAAATGCTAATATCATTTTAATGAAGTATGAGAAAGGTGTTAGTACCTGTGAGCATGAGAATGGAGTCACTAGGAAACCCAAAGTTGTTAATAAGAAAATATTTCATGCACTTCACATCATTCACAGAGCCCTTAAGCCTGTAACTCCGCCCATGGTAGCAAATTCCGCATAGCACTGCCCGCTTTGAGCCATATGCAGAAGGAGGCATCAAGGGGTATGATGGCCTTACTGACTGAGGTTGAGGAGAATACCCAAAATGAGTTGTCCCATAACCCAGATTGTTGTTAACTGAACTAGCCATTATAGTATTTATGAAGCCTCTAAACTGACCTGCAACGTGAGAAAGAGAGTTGTAGGCTTGATTCAGTGGACCGGTGGGTCGAATCTGGGTGATGCCATGGCATACTGCACACTTAAAAACGTGGACCTCTGGTGGAACCATTAGTAGTCTTCCACACTGACTACATCTTTCTAGTCTGTTTGCCATTGTTTCTCTCTGTTTGAAACTATGAAGAGTGGTAAGGCTGATGGAAGAATGGGGTTTTAGAAATTATGAATGCACGCTAAACTATAGGTGACTTCTTACCAGAAGTGTCTATGAAATTCAGCCTACTCTATTGCCTACTCTATTTTGTTGGGAAGTAAGGTACAGAATAGGATTCCAATTGCTTTTTCTAGTGGAGAGTGAATGAATATGTTGAATTACTTGTTTTTCTATCGTTGGACAAATATTGTTGTAAAGAATCAAGAATAACGAATCCATTAATTCTAGCTTTATAATATGCAAAAGTGCTTTTATATAATTGTGGCTGAAATTGGGGCGGAAATTATTAGTTGATGAACATTTAAAGGTTTAATATCCACATAAGGTCTAGTAGTTACGTTGAGCCTGAATACTTCATTTCCTCGAAATTGAAGAGCCTCATGAGCAAGGAGTTGCTCTAATATATACTCTACTGCAATATTTGAAGGTGCACAGAAAAAAATATGAGCTTTCATATAAGTTTTGTACAGTTGAAGAAATGTTTCTATTGTCTTTGTTTCTCCGGTGGATAGCCCACGAATCACATAAGGATGTCCATCTTTACTGTCAAGAACTTTCTTGATATAATCTATTTTCTCCTCATTAAAGTTACCAGATATAAGCACCTTCTTCTAAAGTACATAGTTGGAAATAAGAATTTTGTTGTCAAGGTTTTCATTTAGCCTCAATAGCTTGGTAGATCATCATTAGAGTAGTCCTATTATATGAGAAGTGAATATCATAAAAATTTCAATCATTATGGCACTGGTGAAATTGATCAAACTTTAAATTCACCTCTTAAGCTTAAATGCAAGTTGTAACGGAGAAATTCTTTGTACAAATCATTATAAGAGATTCGTCCATTGCATTTAATCTTATGATGTGTATTTGAAGTATGATCAATTTCTCTAGTGCCATAATGATGGGAACTTCTATGATATTCACTTCTCGTATAATAGAACCGCACTAATGATGATATATCAAGTTATTGAGCTTAAGAAAACCTTGACAACAAAATTCCTATTTCCAGTTAAGTCTTTTAGATGGAGGCACATTCAAATTAATCCTTTGGGCGTAGAGGTGAACCTCTTTATGTTTCATGGATCTCTAGACACTGAAAAAAAAAAAAGGCAAGTGTAGCAACAATTGTTCAACTGTACAAAACTCGTAAGAATACTCATATTCTTGTCTATCCACCTACTTATATTGCACTTAGGGCCCGTTTGATATGCAAGATAGGATAAGGCCTAATTGTATTAGGCTTGATAGTATAAGATCTGATAGTATAAAACTTAATAAATTTTTAATACTATCCTGTGTTTAGTATAATATTGTATAAGATATTATGTTGTATAAGATAATACTTATCATATGTTTGTTGATCTGATTGTATAATATTAGATATAATAAAATATTAATACTTTTTGACAAAAATACCCTTTAATAAAAAATATACTATATTTATCTAAATTTATCATGTTATACTAATTTTTTGAGAAAAAATTGGATTTGTATTTTCATTTGATCTCCATAAAATTTGTTATATTAAATTTATTCCTATATTTTAAATAATTAAAAAAATTGTATTTTTTTTTTTGCTATAGATGGATTTGATCACAGGTTTATTAATTGAATTAGCTAATATCTTCAAAAAGAAATTGTATTTACAATCCAGTCAAAAAAAAAATTGTATTTACAAATTATAAAATTATTATAAGCAAATATATTTAACAAATATATGCCAATTTCTTTGGTACAGTATATGCCACTTTCCCTTTCAATTACATCGAATATAATTTAAAATTTAAAAAAAAAAAAAAATTGAACAATTAAACTCATCCATTTTTATATATTAAATTGGAGTATTATTATTTAAAGGTTACTTAATTTATTTATGCTACTATCCCTCAAAAAAGTCTTAAAAGTCTATAAAAAAAAATCATGTCCGCTATGTATATTAAATAAAAAACAATTCTGCCTTCACAACAAAAATTAGCAAAAATCTAAAAGATGTTTGGATCGAATAATCATTTTTGTCTTTATTTTGGTAAAGCTCATCTTAATAGTAAAAATTCACAAGAATTTATATAGCTATTTAGTTTCTGAATGCAACACATAATATGAAAAATAATTCAGTTATACACATAATTTCATAAATAGTAATCATCAAGTTCTAATAGTAAGTACCATAAAACACCATCAAATTAAAAATAACATCAAGTTTTAATATCAAGTACCATCAAATCCTTACAAGTACTATCAACTGTAGTCTACTACATATTTTATTTCTAGTTTTGAAAGCCTAACACCATTAGTTATCATCAAGTAAATCTTTCACAAATTGAACTCTGTGTTCACCTTGAAACCCCCAAAACAAATGCACAAGGGGAAGGTTTTGCATAAGCAAACGACCAGTCTTGTTGCGTTCTCTAGGTGTGAGGTCTTCCAATTTCATCAATTCATCAGCAATAGCCCTTGAATCATCATAGAATTCTTTCACAACCTTCACACCTTCAGATATTACCTTGACACTTTCTACCATGGCACTCATCCTATCAGCAGATTTTCTAACAACTTCTACAAGTGAACTAGCAAACTTGTCCATACTAGTAGCTAATACATCTTCTCCTCTTGACCTCTTTCTCACTCGTCGACCTTCAGAATGAGTATCTTTTGCTTTATTTTTATTTTGGTTCATAGACATTGATTGAGTGACATCCTGAATATCATCATCACTCAACCCAATGACTCCCTCCAGAAGTTCTGTAGTAGCATTGTTTCCTTGAGCTTGTTCTTCTTTGTCTAAGTCCTCAAGTACATCAGCAGGTGCTTGACATTTTTCCGTAGCACGATCCTTTCCAAAGATAATCATCAATCGATTAAAATGAGGAAACACTTTGGTCCTATAGTTCTTCAAGGTTACATCTTTCTTTACACATAAAACAAACATAATAGTCATATTAGTTAGTTAAAGTAGACAAAAAAAAGACATACGATAAAACTAATTAAAAAATTAGAGAACCTTAGCTTGGATGTAGGCATTCCACATCATCATCATTGTCAACTATAATCTTCTTATTCACATCATCTCATCCAAAACCACTTGTGTTCAGTATGTCATATATATTACTATACTCTGTCTTAAGCCTCCTCATGATTGATTCAATATGTGGTTTCACCTTTATGCCTGCTTCAGGAAACCTAGCCCCCAACTTTTGTTCTAACCATTTAAAAGTACCATTTTTAAATTGACCAGCATCAGCCCTTTTGTTTAGGGCAACTGCCTCCTCTAAGAAATCTAGCAATGCATTAAACTCTTCATCACTCCAACCCCTACGTTCTCCTTTAATTTTGCCACTTGTTGAGTACTTTCAGATGCCATACCTATCAAATATATTAACACATAATACAAGTGTAGAAAACCAACAACAACTAACTAAATCAAAATAAAAAATAAATAAAACTCAATAAAACTGCATGTATTTTACAAGTTCTAATATAAAAGTCATAATACAGTACACCATCAAAACATAAAAGTATATCATAACTTTAAGCAACCAAAATATAAAAGTACATCATAACTCCATCGACAAGAACAAGAACAAGCCTTCATTTAGCCTGAATGAGCAACCCAATCATTATACATTTCATTTGCCAATGCATCCCTCCATGCAGTCCACGCTTCACTTGTTTCAATGGTTTCTATGCTATCATGTAGTTCCACATCCTCTTCTTCGTTAATTGACATGTTACCAAACTCTATTTCTAATGGATCTACCAACATCTCCCTCCTAATCAAATTGTGCAATAAGCAACAAGCAATAATAATTCGATTATGAGTTTTAACTAGATAATAACTTGGACTTCTAAGAATTGCCCAACGCATCTTCAATAATCCAAATGTTCTTTCTATCACATTCCTAGCTTGAGCATGTCGCTTATTGAATACTTCTTCAGGAGTTCTTTGGGACATGTCCACGTCTCCACTCACTAAGATGGTATCGAGTTCCCCTATAAGGGGCAAGAAACCCTTCCCCATTAGTATATCCAGCATCTACCAAGTAGTAGTATCCTATTTCATAAAACAAGATTCAATATTTTTTTTTATAATAAGGTTATCAATTGAAGGTAGTTTTCATGTTCTTACCAGTTGGAACTTTAAGACCATTTCTTCTATTAATTGCATCGCGTAATACCCTAGCATCTGAAGCCGAACCCTCCCATCCCGGCAACACATATATAAATTTCATGTCTCTTGAGCACACTCCTAACACATTTGTGCCAATTTCACCTTTTCGACTTCTATATCTTGGTTTGTCGGCCTCAGGAACATTAAGACCAATATAGGTTCCATCTAAAGCTCCAAGACAACCCTAAAATAGATAAACAAACCATCTTTACTAACTCATGTGAAATAAATAGAAATAATGCAAAAGTTTAAAAGGAATATTTGATATCACTAATATAGTTCATACCTTAAACCATTTCCACCTATCATCAGTGCAATCCTCAGGTACTGGATCCGGTGCCCTAAGTAAATTTCCTTGCAACCTCAACATAGAGTTCAACACTAAATTGAAGTATCTACTAACAGTTTCTCCCGAACGTTGAAATTTAAACTTGATAACACGATTTTTTGCATGGTGAGCTAATATGTGTAAAAACATAGCAACTTGTTCTTCTATTAGTACTAACTCATCTTCCTTTAGCCTACCCTCAACACGTAGAAGAGAACACAACACTTGAAATGTATAAGTATCCATTCGAAGTTGTTCCACACATGCAACATCATCATTTATTAGTCTCCTTATGAATGTTACCCTTGATTCTTTCCTTACCCTTGGTATTACCCGTCGCCTTAATGATAATCTCTCATGTTGTCTTTGGGCTACACGACATACATGTAGGTATGACATAATACATACAGTCATCATCTCCAAAAATGCTTGTTCCATAATCAAGCACATTGACATGACATTAAGGAGCTCACTTATATCATTAAGCCATCCATTTGGGTCATTTAGCCATCGATTTGGGTCAAGTCTTTTATTTGGATCTATATCACCTAAAAATTTAAAAACTGCTCATTAAAAGATTCATATCCACCAAAGATGGATACAAGGCTATAATGAAAAAAAAGTGCAACAAAGGTTATTTTCATCCTTCACTATGATTTGGTGGTTATAAATGTTTTGCTAGTGTTTTGTAATCCATTTCCAAGCAGTACAACCTTATATGAATGATCATTATGAATGGTTTTTGTTTTTGAAATAGTAGAAAGAAAAGAGAAAATGTAATCTTAAAACTCTATGAACTCAATTTCATGGTTTTTGTTTTTGATGTCCTAGCACTGAGGGAGCAAGGTTTCAAGTTGTTTCATAGTTTTACAATGACCTTTGAGATCGCAAAACATGCTCTTTCAGCCTTAGTTGCCCTCAAATTTGTAGCATATTGGAGTTACATATCAGAGGTAATAGATTTAACATTTTGATGAATTTCAATTATTGTATAAAAGTAAGTTACTTATGGGTCAAAATAAATGTTTTTCCAATATATGTAAATTCAATGTTCGTTTCAGCAGAGACATTCTCAAGTAGCAGAGGAACAAGACAATAAGTACCGATTCCTTTTAACTGCTGAATGATTGATTGCACAATAGCCCAAAACTTGAAAACAAAAATACATTCCAACGTATTAGTCTAGTATCTCAGTACAGCAATTTGCCAGCGAAGATGAAATGCCAAAATGTCAACGCATTGACAAAGTAAAATTTCCAAGCAAAAGACAATGCAAGTAATAGATTAAATGGCAAGTCCGCTTCAGAAAGAAAAGCTTATTTCAGCATACTTATATTCTCCACCTTAAAAAATGTAGTACCAGTTAAGAATATGATAAGCAAAAAAATGGCAAAAATACAGAACTAGTTGAGGCAAGATGGTAAGAGACTGAATCACATGTAACATCTCTGAAAAAACAGGGGAATCTTAAAACTTCCAAAGTTCTTCTGCCGCTTATTAAGTGCACTCCTACCAAATAATTGCTCGAAAACCATTTTCCTATGTCACTAATTAGGAGTATTTCCAAGCAGTATTTCCATTACCAAGATTTATTTATCAAAGAAACACTTTTAGGTAGCCTTATATGAATGATCATTATGTCACTAATTAGGAGTACAATTTGTTCTTATTATCAATGAAAGTACAACTTACAGCAAGCTTATAATTGTTAATGAAAGTACAACACTACTTCAATGATTAAGAAAGTGTTTTGCTTCTCTGTTCATATGTTTCTAGATTTTAAGCAAAAGAATAAGGTATTTTTCTATTATTTATCCTTATAATCATAGATTTTAAGCGAAAGAATAAGGTATTTTTTTAATAACTTCAAATTCTTTAACTAATCCTATCAATATGAAATATTATGTGCTTATGGGTCTTTGAAGTTTATCTACTGGTTTTTTGGGGTGAGGGTGAGGCAATGATATCAATTGGAATGGCTATAATAGATCTCATTCTATATGTGAACTTGTGAAGTGTGAGCTTTGATAGGGAAATGATACCTGCCTACTGTGACTAATGAGACATTGCAGAATATCCTCAAAATTTTCATTGTTATTTGTAACAATTAATTGATCAGAAAATCATTTGTGAGTTAAATTATTAGATAGGTCAGAACCTAATCATAAATTTCTTAGAAATATATAGCACGTAGAAGAGTACTCCCTGTGGTTTTGATGGTTGAAGCCAATATAATTTACTGCAATGATCTGTTGCTATATATATTATGCAAATAATGTAAGAGCAAGATGGAAATCAATATACTTTGGCTGAATATCCTAAACTTAAAATTTATTCTTTCCCTTCAATTATATCAGCTTTGATATAAAATGTTGAATGTTTCCTGATAACAAGAAAATAATATTTAAGGATATGGAAGGATTACTTAGTTAATGTTCTATTTTGAGTGTTAAAAAATGAACTACTTCAACGAATATGCATTGATTGCACTTTCCAATAACTTAAAAAGGATGTATTCTATGAAGTTGCTTACTAGATGACGTCTTGACAGTAATTTGAGAAACAACTTAAGAATTAAGAAATTAGTAAAATTCTATTTGCTAAAGATTTGATTAGTTTATCATTTATGTGTTATGAATCTGAAATTCCAATTATGGTGATGTTTTGCTTATTTGATAATATTATTTCTTAGCACCAATTTTTTTTTAAAGTACTTATCTGCATATATGAATATTTATAGATGCGAGGTTTGTTCAATAGCAGTCTTCCATGTTACAATTGAATATAAAAAGACTTAATAATTTATTCTCCTCTTGAGTTTTACCTAATAACAAGTTGGTTTTTTAGTTTTTATGACCCAAGATGAAATCATATATGCCTCCTATAGTAGGTTTTCTGTTAGTTTGGCTTTCTAAATTTATGGTTCTGCTATGTTATTTAATTTAGCTCCTTTGACTTTTAAGTTTTAGCTACATTAGTGAAATTATCTACTTTGAATCTAACTTGCTCTGTGAAACTATCTAAATTTTTTGAACATTTTGCAATTGCATTCTACTCCTTAAGCAATAAATCTTTAAAAGAGTAATTTAAAACTAATAAAAGATAACCACACCTACTAAAGTATTCTCTGGCAACAAGTTCAACATCAACAACATGTTATTTTCTGGCAACTCATTCTTGATAATGTATTGAAAGCATTCTCAAATATTGAAAGCATACAATAGTTGAAGCATTTGTTGATTACTCCCTAGTAAATGTTTTAGCCCCCCAAAAGAAAATGATTCACAATAATTTTTTTCCTATCACAAAAAGAAACTAAGTTGCTACTTGCTAAAAACAATTATCAATCTGAAGTTAATATCATTTAAATGCATCAACAGCAACACAGATGAACTTCCAAAAGTTGACAAAAGCATATGTTCAAAAGACAAATACCTTCAAATGGTGTTCGGTGATGAACAGGAATATGCAAGCAACAAACTTCAAAAGCCCTGTATTACAGAAAGTAAAGGAGAAAAGAGAAAACAAAATAAAATTGCATGAAAGTACATAGAATAATTTTTTTGAACAATACAAGAAACTTGTCAATTTCGATTTGTACACAACTATGAGCAGCATAATAATAGATTAAAAGAAGACTTTTCTCTTGAAGAAGCTTAAATATTGCCATTAACCTTCAGTATAATATGTATTCACAACAAATACAAAGGTGGGTCTAATCCCATAATAATCAAGTTCGTATGACAACAATCCATTTACCCAGACGTGATTTTAAGTTCATATTGGATCAGCTAGAGAAAATAAAGAGGAAGTTAATGGAACAAAACTAGAGAAAATAGAAGGAGTGACGTACCTTGAAGGCAGAGGAGGGGAGAAGTTAATGGCTTGCTTAGAGCTCGTCGGCAATGAGAAGAGGGGAGAGGGTGGTAGTGAGAAGACAGAGGAGAGTATCGGGGTTCACTGTGTTGGAAGGGGAAAAGTTTTACATGAGCTTATACATCAAATCCTAATCAGGCCTAATCATACCCCTTGAGGCCTGATTAAATTATACATCATTTTAATATATAAGAAAAATTTGTTGGATAAGTTTATATAATACTATAATTTCACCAAACAACGGATAAAGTCATAACGTATTGTATAAGTTTATCCTATCATGCCTAATCCATTATGCCAAACGCGCCCTTAATATATATTGGAGCAACCCATTCTTCATGAGAATGCTCAATTTTGAGGTAATAAAATATTTAGACTCAATGCAGCTACTATGCATTATGTGGAAGTCAAACCTTATGTAAAAGTCAAATCACCAACTTTCCATTCCATGCATACCTCCACAAATCACAAAATATAAGATATTAAAATAGTAAAACAAACATATTAACCATTCACAAGCAATGGACTTCTCCAGGATTCCAATCTAAAGAATCCCAGCTTGCTTTTAGTTTTTTCATCATAACGTTTTCGTTTTAAGTGAAGGTATAAACATGGCAAAGTGGCTATAAATAAAATGGGAAGTGTATAAATGAGCATGGTTGTCCCTTGACTAAAAATTAGTAAGAGAAAATATTCTCAAAAAAATATATGCTAATATATAATGATGAGACATTAGTGTTGGAAAATTATGCAAAATTTCTCTATCGTCAGATTTGTAGAAAGCGAAATAAATGCAGAATAATAGCACACACAAAATTGATAACAGAGTTCGATCAATTGTGCCTACGTCTCTGGGCTGCTGCAGATATTTTACTGAAAAAGGAAATATAAAAAGTGTTTACAAAACACTCACAACCTCTCACAACCCACAACCCAATTACACCTAGAAACTAAAATTTTTCTCTTTAAGCTTTTTCTATTTCTCTCTCTGTGATTTTTCTCTCTTTGTTTTGGGATGATTTTTCCTTCTACAAAGGCTTCTATTTATAAAAGATGAAACGCGTTTTTGCCAACCAAGAATTGGTTGGCTTCCTTCAAAATTTGTTTCAACAATTGCTTTCGGTGCAATTGACAATTTGTTTCACCAATTACTGCACCTTTCGATGCAACAGATTATGGAGGTGGACCACTTCTTTGACTAGCAATCTCTCACTTGAAAACTGATTTCAATCTGTCTTCACACCTTGATTAATGCAGCAGCCTTTTTTGGTCTGTTACTCTAGCAGGCCAACTAAAGTTAAGCGCAACTTCAGTTTGTCGATAGTCACCACTTTTGTTAACATATCTATTAGGTTCTTACTTCCTTGGATTTTCTTCAATGTTAGCATCTCATCCTCGAGCAGAGTCCTGATGAAGTGATAACGAAGATCAATGTGCTTTGTTCTGGAATGGAATGCTGAATTCTTTGTCAGATGTATTGCACTCTGATTATCACTATACAAAACACTTTTTTTCTGGATGAATCTCAACTCTGTCAACAACCCTTGAAGTCATATCAATTCTTTACTGGCTTCTGTTACAACTGTATACTCAGCTTCTGTAGTGGATAAAGCAATAATCTTTTGTATTTGCAACATCCAACTAACCGTTGTTGTTCCAACGATGAATATGTAACCGGTGGTACTTCTTCGGTGATCGACTTCACCTCCAAAGTCTGCATCTACATAGCCTTACACTTTTAATTATCCTTTATCAAAGTACAAACACTTCTCTGTAGTGCCTCGTAGATACCTCAAAATCCACTTAACGGCTTCCCAATGGGCTTTACCTGGATTTGACATATACCTGCTTACAACTCCCACTGCATGGCCAATGTCTGGCCTCGTACAGACCATTGCATACATCAAACTTCCAATGGCTGAAGTATATAGGATTTTAGCCATGAATTCTCTTTCTTCCTCTACCTAAGGGGACTGATCCTTGGATAAGCGAAAATGACTAGCCAAAGGTGTGCTAACCAGTTTGGCAGTGCCCATGTTAAATCTTTGCAAAACACGATTAATGTACTCTGTCTGAGATAACTGCAAAATCCCTCTTTGCTTATCTCTCATGATTTGCATTCCACGGATCTTCCTTGCTGGACCTAAGTCTTTCATGTCAAATTCATTTAACAACTGCATCTTCAAGGTTCTGATCTCGTCCATATCTGAATCTGCTACTAACATATCAT
This sequence comes from Ormosia semicastrata, assembly GCA_029884595.1. Classification (NCBI taxonomy): domain Eukaryota; kingdom Viridiplantae; phylum Streptophyta; class Magnoliopsida; order Fabales; family Fabaceae; genus Ormosia; species Ormosia semicastrata. The sequence goes on from JAQQTO010000052.1 coordinate 13,817,441, forward strand.
CGCATAAAGTAGCCAAATGATATAACTGGACTTATATCTCTTGAAGAAGCAACAGTGGTTGGCATTGCACATCTGGAAACCTTCCTTGTGCATGAAGCCATCAAACTTCCTGTACCATTGTCTTGGAGCTTGTTTCAAGCCATACAAGCTCTTTTTTAATTTGCACACCATATTATCCTTCCTTTTTTCTGAGAAGCCTTCTGGCTGGTGCATATATATCTCCTCATCTAGGTCTCCGTGAAGAAATGCGATCTTCACGTCCAACTGCTCAAGGTAGAGCTCTTCACTAGCAACAATACTTAACACAGACCTGATAGTATTGAGCTTCACAACTGGAGCAAAGATCTCGGTGTAGTCGACTCCTTCCTTTTGCTGGAATCCTTTGACAACTAGTCGAGCTTTGTATCTCTTGGAACCATCATGTTCCTCTTTCACCTGGTACACCCATTTGTTGTGAAATGCCTTCTTCCCCACAGGTAACTCAGCTAGTTCCCATGTCTGGTTGGAGATCAGAGACTTCATCTCGTCTTTCATGGCAAGCTCCCACTTACTAGCATCTCCAATCTGACAAGCTTCTTTATAGCATTCAGGCTCCCCTCCATCAGTCAGCAACAGATAGTTCATGTATCTCCTGTTAGGTACATGAGGCTGAGAAGACCTTCTCAATACATGAGCTGGAGTAGAAGACTGTGGTGTGTCGGACTGCTGTGCACTGCTTTGTTCAATTAATTCCTGAGGACTTTCAACTATAGGACCTTCTGGGACATCATTCACCTCTGCATACACTGGCCCACTCTGTTCTGAGTCACTGGTGTTTGTGTTATGTCTGTCCTTGTACATCACTTTTTCATTAAAGATCACATCTATATTGCGAATCATCTTTTTATTTTCATCATCCTAAAGGCGGTAGCCCAACTCATCTTCACCATAACCGATGAATGTGCACTTCTTCGATTTAGGATCAAGTTTATTCCTACCTTGATCACTGATGTGCACATATGCTACACAGCCGAAAACTATAAGATGTGAGAGTTTTGCCTCTTTTCCGCTCCATACCTCTTCTGGTATTCTGTGCTCCAATGGTACCGATGAACCTCAGTTGATCAAATAAGTTGATGTGTTGACTGCTTTTGCCCAAAACTGCTTCGATAGGCCTGACTGCACACGTAAGCTTCTGGCTCTTTCAGTCAACGTTCGGTTCATACGCTCAGCTACACCATTGTGTTGAGGCGTACCCGGCACGGTTCTCTCCATTTTGATCCCGTGCTCATAGCAAAACTTCTTGAATCTGGTGTCTTCATATTCACCACCATTGTCAGTTCTGAGCTTTTTGATCTTCAATCCTGTCTCATTTTCAACCATGGCTTTCCATACCTTGAAAGCTTCAAATACTTCAGACTTATGTTTCAGAAAGTAAACTCATACCTTCCGAGAGTGATCATCGATGAAGGTCACGAAGTAGTGTTTCCCACCAATTGATGAGACAGTCGTTGGACCCCAAACATCAGAGTGAACAAGCTCGAGTCTTTCCTTCTTTGGGGTTCTTCCACTGGTTTGAAAGCTAATTCTTTTATGCTTTCCAAATATGCAGTCTTCACACATGTTAATTCCCACTGACTGAAGACCTAGTAATTTGTCCTTCGAGTGCATAATATGCATCCCTTTCACACTCATATGGCCAAGTCTCTGGTGCCACAGATTAAGATTTTCGTTTCCAGCTGCAACTGCAATTGAACAGCGTGCCCCTGCTGTCATGTAAAGAGTACCACTCTTTTTGCCTCGAGCAATCGTCATGGCACCCGTTGAAATCTTCTAATCATCACCGTGAAAGATCGTAGTGTAGCCTTCGCTAGCTAGCTACCTTACTGAGATTAAGTTCTTTCTCAGGTCGGGAATATGTCTGACGTCCTTCAGCTCCCAAACAGACTCGTTCAACTTAATCTTCACTACACCTTTACTAATAATAGCACAAGGTTGATCATCACCAATGTATACTTTTCCAAGGTTTCCGGGAACATACCTCTCGAAGAATTCTTTCTGCGAAGTAGCATGGAACGATGCTCCAGAGTCTAACACCCAAGACTCTTCCTTGCTCTCCATAGAGCATATCAACACATCATTTCCTTCTGAGGTGGAAGTAACATTTGCCTCGTCCTTTGCCTCGTCCTTTGCCTCCTGATTCTTCGGTGCACTCTTACACTGATTTTTGTAGTGTCCGGTCTTCCCACAATTCTAACACTCGATGGTCTTTGAGCTATAGGAATTATTAGGATTCTTGGATTTGGACCTCTTGTCCTTTGATCTACCTTGGTAGTTCGATCTGTCACATCTATTCCTTCTGGTTGAATTTCTTCCTCTTGACTATGTATGCAAAACTGAAGAGGATGACGATTTACCCGACTCTCTCCGTCTGATCTCTTCACTAAGAACCAGATCGCGAACATCGTCGAATTTTAACTTATTGCTTCCCGATAAGCTTCTCATAGCCATGACAGTAGCATTCCAACTTTCTGGTAGAGAAGACAAAAGTATCAATGCTCGTACTTCTTCATCAAATTCAATTCTAACTGAACTCAACTAGGTTGTAACTGTATTGAGTTCATTGAGATGTTGAACTACCGATGCGCCTTCCGTCATCCACAAATTAAATAACCACCTCATCAAGTGAACTTTGTTAGAGGCTGACGACTTCTCATACATATGGGAGAGAGCCGCCATAAGACCCGTCGTGGTCTTTTCCTTTGTTATATTGAAAGCAACATTGCAGGATAGCATCAATCTAATAACTCCGAGGGCTTATCTGTCTAGAAGAGCCCAGTCTTCATCTTTCACACCCTCTGGCTTCTTTTCTAAGAGAGGTTGATAAAGTTTTTTCTAGTACATATAATCTTCTATCTGCATCTTCTAGAATCCAAAATCTGCACCATCAAACTTTTTAATTTTCACCTTCACTTCGTCTACAGCCATCGCTCCCACTCGAATCTGATTTCTTCAGGATCGTTTCTGACAATTTCTGCGAACCACCGTGCTTTAAAACACCTCCGTGAACAAATAGGTAACGCCGACCAATTTTTACTATTCACAAAATTTACTATTCATGAATTTACTATTTATGTGAATAGTACCCACGTCAAAATTAGCAGAAATAACCAACTAGCTCTGATGCCAGTTGTTGAAAAATTACGCAAAATTTTCCTATCATCAGATTTGTAGAAAGCAAAATAAATGCGGAATAATAGTACATACAAAATTGATAACGGAGTTCGGCCAATTGTGCCTACGTCTCTGGACTACTGCAAATATTTTACTGAAAAAGGGAATATAAAAAGTGTTTACAAAACACTCACAACCTCTCATAACCCACAACCCAATTACACCCAAAAACTAAAACTTTTCTCTCTAAGCTTTTTCTATTTCTCTCTCTGTGATTTTTCTCTCTTTGTTTTGGGATGATTTTTCCTTCTGCAGAGGCTTCTATTTATAGAAGCCGAAACGCATTTTTACCAACCAAGAATTAGTTGGCTTCCTTCAAAATTTGTTTCAACAATTGCTTTCAGTACAATTGACAATTTGTTTCACCAATTACTGCACCTTTCGGTGCAACAGATTATGGGGGTGGTCCACTTCTTTGACTAACAATTAGATCAAATTAAATCCATGAATAAATTTTTATTTTGGTCCTTCAAAGATACAAATGTTCTCTCTCTGCCTAAACTTCTTTGCACCTCACGCAGCCATCCTACCATCTTTTTCAACCTATATGCTCACAATGTGAATATTTGATAGTTGCCAAAATTTAATAACTGTCGAGAATATCAAATTATATCAATTTATAAATTAATTTTTCTAAAATACTTGTAGCATAAGGCACAATCGGGTCAAGCCATTGAATCACTCTAATTAAGCAATCAGATTAAAAAGTTAAAAAAGGAAGAGAAAATTGTAGAATTAATTAAACAAAAGTAATTAAAAAATGTAAACAAAATTAAGTAAACAACAAATCTAAAAAAATCAATTAATCTTGAATTTAATTCATCATTGACTACTAAGAATCGATTCAATTACTAACCAAATTCTTAGTTTTAGATCACATCAAGAAGTCTTAAGATGATCCATGAATTTTCTACTAGATAAATATCTAGAATTTAATTAATCAAGATTAAATGAATTAAGCACTCATCTAATCCTAAATTAATTTAAAACCTAGAATTCAACTAAGCTAAACAATCCTACAAACAACTTTAATGTATTGTTTAGTCTCTGTAATCCTCATTAAATATGTGGTAACTATGCAATTATCACATCAACATCTAAATCAAATTAAGTAATTCAATTCAGATTTAACAAAATCAAAAGAGGTAAAAGAAAAACTTGATTAACAAATAAAAGAAAAACTTAATTAGCAATTAAATATAAAATAATCAAAACAAAATCTCAAAATTAAACAACAAGATTGTCAATCTCTAAAATTGATTAAAAAGGGTCTAGCGCTGCATGAATGGAAAGAAAAAATAGAGAAGAAAGAAACTTAGAGAGAAAGGAGAGGAAGAGAGATGAAGAGAGAAAGTACAAGCAAGAGCGGCGAAGAAAAAATTAGGGTTGAATTTCGTAGTTGTTGTTGCTGCTTAAATAACTATATCTAAAATTAAAATTTAAGTTTGCCCTCATCTTAGGGTTAATAATATTCCTTTTAACTTTAATTGGACACCTAATTTAATAATTTAAGTTTAGGATGAGAGAGTTATACTCAAAACATTCTTAACAGTTCTCTGAACCCGTCAACTGACTTCAAATGATGAAAACACCATCAAAATGTCACAGTTTTGAAAAGTGATCTTCATACGAATTGAAGTTTGTGTCTCAGCTTTCAAATGAGATCGGTTTCAGCTCCATATATTACCTGTAACTTAAATTATGGCTCAATCTTTGCACACCGTTTAGGTTCTAGCGATAGCATCTTTATTCTATCTTCGTGACCCAATCTGACATATTAGACATCTGATTCAGCCTTCGAACTCTTCATCAAAGTTGTAAAGCTTTCTCTTAGTTTTCTTACAATGTAAAATTCATAATTTTTAAATGTTTAAAACTTAAGTTATGTATAAAATACAAAAATAGTGTAAAATTTTTAATAATGTTAAAAAATATAATTAAGCTCAATTTGAACTTAAACTTATAAAATGTGATCAAAACTAATCAATTAAGCATATAAGAGATCTAAGAGACTAAATATGAAAGTTAACTAATATATAAAATTTGTGTTTATCAATACTCTTGTAGAAACATCAAATTTCTTAAATGATGATAGAAGAGGATCTTGTAACATATATTCATTTTCTTCATGAAAAACTATATTAGGAACTGCTAATTATTGTGATGCATAAAAAAATACGAGTTGGATATGCAACAAGCATAATTAATGGGAAAAAATATTATTAAATATAAGCTTGATGCAGCCTCAAGGAGGTAACATATAACTCCTCTTGCATATCATAAATAATAGTGTCTGAGGATAAAATACATATGGTAAATGATATAAATAGATTTTGCGCTTTAGAAATTGAAAAAGAAAACATTAATTTTAGAGAATCTAATTAGGTCATGGCAATTGTTCGCACTAAGAATTCCAAGTTGCATTGTGCAGAGAATATGCATGAACCAGATATTTGGTTAATTCTATAATGCATGATATTATACATTGAATGAATCAAATTCATTCAAAATTATACAATTTGGACTTTTGAAGATTATCTAAGATATTTTACAGTCGATCGAAAAGCTTAATATGTCAAGGCACAGAATAACATTTATATCGTGTAAAATAATGTTATGGCCAATTTCAAAGGGATGGCTGCTAATGGAAATTATTAGAGCACTTGCTAAACAAAATATTAGGATTGATATTACTTGAAATTAGTAGCAATAAAAGAGGACGGAATCCAACATGTGCAATTTTACGATGGTAGATATGTTGAAAGATGTTATGGCATCTACTTCGATTAATCTTGTTAATTAAGTCATGCATCTTTTCTAGTAGACGTCCATAAGTTATTTCAGGATATTCTCTAATTGTTTGTTGTGAAAAGAAAAGTGAGAACATCATTCATTTCCTTTCCACCAAAAACCTAACAAGACCCAAGAGGTGAACAAGTTTCTATATTGAACTGCATTGTATTGTCAAATGAGAACTATTAAGAGTATCACATCGTTTATCTCAATATTTTGAATGCAGTTTATATATCTGTGGGACTACTCCACTTAATGTCAATTAGTTTTAAATTGAAATCTCACGTAATATCAAAATCAAGATCTCATTTTTATCGCCTACTTCGCTAGGCATCTCTCGCCTACTTCGATAGGTTCACCTGTTCCCTCCAAGTATCTGTAGAAGAGGGTGTTAAGAGTCTCACATCACCTGCTTTAATATTTCGAATACAATTTATATATGTCTCAATCAATCACTGCAAGACCATTTGAATGTTATGTTTGGTGGGGATTCAAGTACATCAGTTTTAAGTGTTCAAAAATAGAATGAAGCAACTGAGATCTTACATGGCCTATATATTTTTAAGACAATATTTATCTTAGCTAAACTAATACATGTTTTACACCATAAAAAAAACTAATACCTGTTTGCTTGCCAATATCATTTCAAAGATTTATATTGCTTGTTAGCCCTTATTTCATCACAAATAAATTTATAGATATTTATTTACTAAATGCTAATATCATGTAAAGAAAGTATGAGAAAAGTGTTAATAGTTGTGAGCATGAGAGTGGAGTCACTAGGAAACCCAAACTTGTTAATCAGAAAGTACTTCATTCACTTACATCATTCGTAGAGCACTTAAGCCTCTAACTCTGCCCATGGTAGCAAATTCTGTATAACACTACCCGCTTTGAGCCATATGCAAGAGGTCGCATCAAGGGATGTAATGGCCTTAGTAACTATGGCTGAGGATAACACCCAAAATGAATTGTCCCAAACTTGAATTGTTGTTAACTAAACTAGTCATTATAGTATTTATGAAGCCTCTAAACTAGCCTGGAACATGAGAAACAGAGTTATATGCTTGACTCATTGGACCTGTGGGTCGAATCTGGGTGATGCCATTGCACACTACACACTTAAAGGTGTGGACCTCTGGTGGAACCACTAGTAGTCTTCCATACTAACCACATCTTTCTTGTCTGCTTGCCATTGTTTCCCTTTCTATTTGAAACTATGAAGAGTGGTTAGGCCTATGAAAGAACCACGGTTTTAGAAATTATGAACACACACAAAACAATAGGTGACTTCTTGCCATAAGTGTCTATGAAATTCAGGTTACTCTATCTAGCTAGGGAGTACGATACAAAATAGGACTCCAATTGTTTTTTCTAGTGGAGAATGAATGAATATGTTGACTTACTTGTTTTTCTATTGATGGAAATTATTGTTGCAAAGAATCAAGAACAAGGAATCCATGAATTCTAGATATCTAGTATGCACAAGTGCTTTTATATGATTGTAGCTAAAATCGAGGCGTACATGGTTAGTTCACGAACTTCTGATGTTTAAGGTTTGATATCCACATAAGGATTAGTGGCTACATTAAGCCTAAATATTTCATTTCCTTAAAATTGAGCAACCTCTTAAGTAAGGAGTTGCTCCAATTTACAGTCTCTGCTACAATATTTAACAGTGCGAATATGAGCATTCCTACAAGTTTTGTACAGTTGAAGAGCTTCTTCTCCAATTGTCTTTGTTTTTCCAGGGCCTAGAGGCCCACGAGTCACATAAGGAGGTCACCTTTACAGCCAAAAATTTTCTTGATAAGATCAATTTCCTTCTTACTGAATTCCTCTTGTGCCTATATCTGGTAATATTAGTGAGAAGGAAATGGGTCCTATCAAGGAAATTCTTGGTTGTGAAGATGGACCTTTTTATGTGATTCATGGGCCTCAATGCTCATATTCGCACCTTTAAATAGTGTAGTAGTCTATAAACTCAAGCAGCCCCTTGCTCATGAAGTTGTTCAATTTTGAGGAAATTAAATATTTAGACTTGATGTAGCTACAAGGCCTTATGTGGAAGTCAAACTTTATGTGAAAATAAAATCACCAATTTTCCATTGCAGCATACCTACACAAATCACAAGATATAAGAAATTTAAAATAATAAAACAAATATGATAATGAAAAAAGAGTTCTATGCTAGATATAATCCCAAGAGAACCATTCACAAGCAATGGTCTTCTCCATGATTCCATTCCAAAAAATCACACCTTGCCTTTTAGTTTTATGATCATAATTCTTTCGTTTCAAATGAAGGTATAGATAGGCCACAGTGGCTATAAATAAATTGGGAAATGTGTAAATGTACATGTTAATGTACAGTGATGAGGAATTAGATCAAAGCAAATCCTTGAATAAATTCCTATTTTGGTCCTCCAAAGATACTAATGTCATCAATTTAGTCTTTTAAAGAATTTTGATAACAATTTAGTCTCTTAATCATGGAAAATGATATCAAAATTGTGTCCTTATGTATACAAACTCTAAGATTGAGGGGCTAAATTGAACATTTTTATATAATTGATGTCAAACTTGTAAGATTCGAGGCTAAATTGATACAATTTTCTATGATTGAGAAATTAAATTGATGTCAAAATTCTTTAAAAGACCAAAGTGATAACACTTGCATATTTAAAGGACTAAAATAAGGGTTTACTTTAAATTCATTAAAAGGTTCAAATTTAGAGGCACGAAGAATAATCCTAACTATAACTAAAGATATCAGTTTCAATGGCAAGAGCAAGAAAAAAAACATTTATGATTGTTGAAAAATAAGCTTTAATATACTCTAGATTAGCTACAAAGCATGGTTTTAAATTGCGGTTGATTTGCGATTGCATGATTCGGTTGCGGTAGGTCATGCGGTTGCGGATATTGCTAATTCTTGCAATGCGGATTGCGGTCATCTTGCGGTGTGATTTTTTTAAAACTTGCACAAAATATAAAAAAAAAAAATCTATAATTATTATAACTCTTCATATTTCCTTATTTATAATGTTTTATAAGTTTTTACTCATTTGATAAAATTTTGTACTATCTTAAAGAATAAATGAAATTGAATTCATAACTAAAATAACATAATTATTGTTATAATAATTATTAATAAGCCTTTTAAAATTTTATTTGGGCATATATAAATATAAGAGAGTAAAAAACTAAATAATATATCAACTTAAATAAGTTTCAAATAAATTTCACATGTCATATTTTTTACACTTGAGTCACTGATAAAAAAAATCTAATGCAATGAGAAGAATACAATTACCTGCAACTTTAATCACATCACCAATTATGCAAGGAACAACTCTACTATTAGGATGCATAATTTTGCAAAAAGAAAACATGATATAAACTCATAATTAATATCTTACATATTTATAAGTATTATAAGAATTTTTTTCTTGTGAGTTCACAAATAATAAACTAAATCTCACTTTAAAAACTTTGAAAAATAATAAAGTAAATTATTAAATTTAAAATAATAAATAAATAAGTAAGTAAATAAATAAATAAATTAAAATCTTAAAGACAATATAAATAAAACTTACATGATAATTATTACCACATGGTAGAATGACGTGGATGATCATAACCTCCACTTTCATTTTGGCTATCACCTTGCATATCTCCTTGTCCAAAGACATAATCAAAAAATCCACTACTTGATTGTTGATGATAAGGATCTTGATAGTTCATTGAAGATTGGTGGTATGATGGAGGTTGATTACTACTAGCATATTGATCATATGCACTGAAGTAAGGATTGATAAGATGGTGGATAATACCCCTGACTACTCGAGATGATTCACCAAGACCAAAGTCACCAAAACTTTGTGCAATGCTTGAAGAGGAAGAATCTTCTAGTGTAACATTTGTTGCCTTCTTCCTCTACTAGATTGTGATCCACCTCTTCTACTATCACCAAATGAATGATCGAAGGAACCATATCTCGGCCTAGATGTAGTCATATCAATTATTAGGCTTTTGTCACGACGATTATATGGAATCTCCGATATGGATCATTTTGCCTATATTCGTCATCCTCTTCATCATTATCATCACTTTTTTCACTTTCGCATTAGCACCACCATTACCACTTGTTGTTACTAGGAGGACTTAAACCACCACTATTTTCATCAGAACCTACATCATCATCACCATCAGCTTCCATATCTTCATCATCGGTATCAATTCTAGGCAACCATTCTGAATTTTGTACTCCATCTAATACAGGGCCTTCCCTTTCTTCAATCCAAGGAGATAATGGGTCTTCTTCTTGAAATATGTAGTCAAGATTAATTGGATTGAAATTAGCTTCAATTTCTTCTTGACTTCTCCTTTCTTCATGTCTCATTTTCAGCTTCATATTGTAATATGTGAAGACAAGTTTTTGTAGCTTTTTATACTTGAGTCTATTCCTTGTCTTTGTATGAATGTAGCTGAATGTGCTCCAATTTCTCTCACAATTTGTAGCTGAAGTTGTTTGACTAAGAACTTTTATTGCCACACGTTGAAGTTCAGGAGCACACGATCCAAATATCAACCACCATTCAGCTATTTAAATGACCAAACATAATGAATAATTATTTGTCATACAAAGTATAAATAAATTTTAAATAGATTTACTTGTACAAAAAAGAGAAAAAAATATTTTACCTGGATTCATTCTAGCCCAAGCTCTTTGAGCTTGTGGTGTGCCAAATGATTCACGTTTTTCCCTAAATATCATCAACTGTATAACACAATATAATATGTCAATAAGTAAATATAAAATATTTAATTATAAATTTATAAGATTTAAATATAAACATTATTTACTAACCTGATTCAAAGCTTTAATTTGATCATCCATGTTTCTTTCTAATTTGATGATGACGCTACTGGTTCCGTCAAAAGTTTCTTTATAAACATCAGATCCATGTTCAACTCCATATTGAAATTGTGGGTTAAGAAAATAACCTAAAAAAAAATTAATCAATTATTATGCATAAAGGCACGAGAGTAAAATTTTATCACAAAACAAAAAATTATAAATTATATCGATTATTGACGTACCTGCAGAATGAAGATCAGAATGCATGAATCTCCAACGTTGATCTATTATTTCATTATATCTTGTATGATATCGAGAATTTTGTTGGATAGATTGTTTGGCTCGATCTATGGCTTCATAAAGAAAACCCATTGTTGGCTTCACGTCACCGTCGACCAGCCTCAAGACTTTTACAATAGGTTCAAATATGACTTTACCTTAATTCACCGCTCAAAACTATTTTTCTTGCTTCAAATGCTTTGGTCCTTTTTCTCTTTCCCAAACTTAGATTTTCTAAATTTTTCCGAGTTGAACATGTTTCTTAAACCTTGCTTTTGCTTCATAATAGCTTGAAGTTGCAAGAAGCTGTGTTGCAAATCGAGTTATGCCAGTAGGACAATTTCTCTACCTCCAAGTGTATTTCTTCATCAAATTTATGTCCATATGTGGTTATAGATGAAAGTTGTCACTTTGTCTTTGCATCATTCAAGAGTTTCTTCACATTTTGCTTTTTCCCTATATCCTCCAAGCAAAGATCCAAACAGTTTGCGCATTGCACCAATACAAATATGGCCTCTTTTCCATCAATTTTTTCCCAGTTGCTTTGAGTGCTTTTTCATTATCTCAGAACCACTTGGACTACATATTCTTCTCCAACTTCATCTACAACTTTGTCAAGCAATGGAAATAATAATCAGTATTTCTAGTATCAACACGAAGCATCGACATGATTTTAAGAAAATTGTCCCATTGTCGCAAAGATAAACAAGAAAATTCATAATATGTGTATGATTTATACTATCAAATCCAACCATCACACATTATTGTAACTCCTCTTTCTTTCCAGGTACCCTTTAGTGTATTTATCCATTCTTGCATTTTTTGTATTCAACTTCCAAATACACATCGAAACTTCATAAGGAGTTGGGCACTTAACTCCTTTGCCTACCTCATTGCTTCAACAATCAAAGCATGCAACCAAGGAGAATCACTAAATTCATAGGCAAACGCTCATAAATTAAGAACCTGCTTACTGCTGCTCCAAGTGTTTTTCTTAGTGTTTTCATCCAACCACCACTAACTTTTGGTTGCTTCACGCTTTTACTTCTTATAAGGGTAACATCTGTAGACCTCAAAGTAGTAGAAATATCTTGTGGCCTTCTGACTTCACTAACACTTGCATGAGAGCTTCCACCTTCTTCATATATATTTCCCGATCCCCCTATTTGTTGCCTGAATCGTTGTCTGTCTTCCCATTCATGTTGTGATCTAAAGCTCTCCTGTGTAGCTAGCATGATTTGTTCATTAATATGATCATCTATGTCTTCCTCTTCAACATTTCCCTTAAGCCTTCTTCGAATTCTTCTTTCTTTTTTTAGAGTCAATTTTTTTGCTTTCCCATCTCTATGAGGAGTTTCATCATATTCTCTCTGACAAATGTGTTGACTCTAGGACAACCTGCTACTTGCCCTTTATAATGTGCTATGTGTTGCTTCAATCTTGTAATGCCACCCTTTATTACTTTTCCACAAAGTTTGCATGTAATATTGTTTCGATTTCCGGTACAACTGTTCGAAATGCCATCCAATATCATCACTTGGAGCACCCTCCAATCTTCCCGTAGGAAATTCTTCTCTTGGCGGCATTGTTTAAATTTTGTAATGCCTGTTTACAAAAAAAAGTATAACAATTATCCATAATTAACTTAATTATCACTATTACTAATATCTCAATTAGCAATCAATAATTAACTTTAACTTCAAAGTTAAAACCCTTAATAATTAATATATACTACTAATTATATTCTTTTAAATAAATAATTAAGTAACTAAATTAATTATTAATATTCCTAATACTCCATCAATAATTAACTTTAAATTTAAACCCTTAATATAAACAACTAATTAATTATTATTCTTAACTTAATTTTCACACACTATTATAAAAAAAATCAATTTTCTCACAATTTTTTTTAATTTCCCACTTCCCTAATTTTTATAACAATTATCAATAATTAACTTAATTATCACTATTACTAATATCTCAATTAGCAATCAATAATTAACTTTAACTTCAAAGTTAAAACCCTTAATAATAACAATTATCAATAATTAACTTAATTATCACTATTACTAATATCTCAATTAGCAATCAATAATTAACTTTAACTTCAAAGTTAAAACCCTTAATAATAACAATTATCAATAATTAACTTAATTATCACTATTACTAATATCTCAATTAACAATCAATAATTAACTTTAACTTCAAAGTTAAAACCCTTAATAATTAATATATATTTTGCTAATTATATTCTTTTAAACAAATAATTAAGTAATTAAATTAATTATTAATATTCCTAATACTCCATCAATAATTAACTTTAAATTTAAACCCTTAATATAAACAACTAATTAATTATTATTCTTAACTTAATTTTCACACACTATTATAAAAAAAAATCAATTTTCTCACAATTTTTTTTAATTTCCCACTTTCCTAATTTTTCTCAATTTCTCACTTCCTCAATTTTCCCTCAATTTTTTCTCAAAAAAATTTCCCCAAAATTTCCCCAATTTTCTCACCCAATTTTCCCAATTCCCACCCAATCCCACGGAGCCCTAAATTCTAAATCCCCTAATTTCCCCTCATTCTCTCCTCTGTGTATCTCCTTCTTCCCTCGTTCTCCCTTTCTTTCCATTCTTTCTTCCATTCTTCTTCTTCCTCTGGTTCTTCCGTTCTTCTTCTTCCTCCGGTTCCGCCGTTCTTCTTCTTCCTCTAGTTCGCCTTTCGGTCCGATCCTCTCTCTCGGTAGGCTCTCTTCCCCCATCCTATTCCCTTTCTCTTTCCCTTCTTCCTCTCCTCTTCTCGCTTCCCGTATCGCCCGCGCCTCCGCCACGACCCACCCCGACCGCCTTCTTCCTCTCTCGGTTCACGGACCACCGCCCTCGTCCACGACCACCTCCCCTCTCTCGCCTCCCACTTCATCGGTCCCACTCTCACCCACCGCCCCCTCTCTCGCTCCCAAATCTCACACAAATGACATTCAACCCCAACCTCCTAAATTTCACAACACGAAACAAAACAAAAGAAAAACCGAGATGGGAGAGATGAGCTCACCGCGATTGCGGAGCGCCTGGAGCAAGATGGTGAGCCCGTGATCCGAGATCCGCAAGATGGAGATTGGAGACCGAAGTGGAGACTGGAGATGGTTTTCGAGAGAGAAATCGAGAACTCTAGAGATGGTTTGAAAGGTTAGTGATCCGTGATCGAAAATCGATGTATTTGTATTGTTACTTTTCTCCTTTTTCCCGTTGATGTCATGAAATTATTGGACTGATTGCTAAAGAATATTCTTCTTTTTTTCCCGTTCGAATCTCTCGAGTCCGAGTCCGACATTGATGATTTGAAAGAAAAACGGAACGGAGCACCGTTGTTGCATTTGCACGTTACGCAACTCCGTCTGCGCCGTTTCATGTGATTTTGAGTCACACCGCATTGCGGTGTGATCTTGCATGCAACATGCCGCAATGATAATATATGGCCGCATCAGATGATGCGGACCGCAATTTAAAACCCTGCTACAAAGTAAAGAATTGCATGATAATTAACTACAGCATATAACTCAAGAGCTGAAAATATAAAGTAAATAGATAAATTGAAATAATAAATTACTAAATATAAATTAAAATAATAAATAAATTAATATATAATGAAAATATAAAGTATTTGGTTTAAATCTCTTTTTAGATCAGAACTACAACTGAATCAATAAAAACCAATTCGCCTCAGCTGATTCAGAGCAAACTCCGTGTGAATTGGCCGATTTTTATGTACTAGTTGAGTTAATGAAAGTTAAAAAAAAAAAAAAATTGCATTACTTACGATTGAGATAGATGACTAAGAGCACCATAGCCCCCATCCTATCACAGACGTGCCACAACTTGTTCTCGTAGGTGTGGCTATTATGCCATTCATGTGGATCTCTTCCCATTGTCATCTTCTTGATGGTTGTTGAAAGCGGAAAGGAAGAGAGGGAAATGGCAAATGAGAGGGAGAGAGAGCAGTGCTTCTCCAATTAAAAGGATAGTGAAAACAAAAAATAAAATAATTATGATTTTCTTACATATTTTTTTAATATTATTTTTTATATCATTAATTATATCATATTTTTTATTATTTTCTCTCGTTGAAAATAATAGGTAAAATAATGTTTGTTAAAAAATAATGTACAAAGATATTTTTCAAAATAAAACCCTAGCTTTTAATAAGCTTTATAATTCTAATAAAATAAAAAAACACTTTTTAATTTTATACTATAGCTTTTATTTAAGATGCGCCATAAATTTAAATTAGTATTAAACCAAAAGTCCACTTTTGTACTTCATCATAAAAAAATGAAACCTATAAAATTTATTATTTAAGTCTCACTTTTATATGAGTTTTATTTATATTAAATATTTGTATTTATTTTATTTTACGCAATATAACTTAGTGCTTGTTCGGAAAAGATGAATTAGTTCTCATTTGATTATTTTTAAAAGATTAAGTTATTTTGTGAAATAATTATTATATTTGAATAAAAAATTATTTTTTAAAAAAAATTTACATAAAATTCAATGTAAAAAATTTTTTTTTTCAGCTAAGGTTTAGGGTTTAGATAATCATAAGTTGAAGATTGAAACTTATGATTTTAGTTTATAAATTATTTTTTACACTTTGACATGTAAATATTATTTTGTCCTAAATTAAATAATTTTTTAAATCATTTTATATTTATTTTAATAATTTAATACATAAAAATAATTTTTTTATATCATCTAAATAAATCATATTAATTTAAAATTACTTTAAAACTAATACATCTAAATATAAAAATAAATCAATTATAATCGATTATAACAATAATAATTATCAATATAATCTATAATTTTTAACTTTCTCCAAAAGTCCGTACTGGTTGAACTACGACTCATTGAGTCAGCCAATTTTTATGAACTGGCCTAGTTGATGAAAGTAAAAAAGAAAAAAAAAATTGCATCACATACTACTGAGTGAGATGACTGAGAGCAACGTAGCCCCCATTCCATTGCCAATGTGCCACAACTTGTTCCCTGTCATCGCTGCTAGCTCGTCACCCTGTGGTTCTTGTCAGCGTGGCTCTCATTCCATCCATGTGGATTTCTTCCCGTTTGTCGTCTACTTGGCGATTGCTGGATGGGAAGGGGGAGAGGAGATGGGGCAAAGGAAAGGGGAATGAGGAGAGAGCGCGCCTCTGCTATAAAATTGGACATGAGAACATAAAATAAAAACCTAGCTTCTACTGAGCTTTTTAATTGTATACTATATACTATCAACCCCGATAATATTACACACTTTTAATCACATTTCTTTTCACATCACATAAAATTAATTAATAAAATGTAAATTCGTATAAAAATTAATTAATAAATATGTAAAAAATTAATTAATAAAAAATAAAAAAATAATTAATAATATATATAAATTAATTACTAAAATCAAACTAAAAAAATTATATATTTATATATACGTATTAATTAATAATTTATATTTTATTAATTAATTTTTTCATATAATATTATAAGGGATGTAAATTACTATTTAAAGTAAAGTAATGATTGTTCATGTACTATACACTATATGGGCCAAAGCTTATTTATTTAAGGTGGACCATAATTTAAAGGAGTATTAAACCAAAAGCCCAATTCAACATAACTACAAAAAAAAAGACACTGAATTTTATTATTTAAGTCTCCTTTTCTATATAAATTTTATTCATATTAAATATTTGTATTTATTATTTTACGTTGTTTGACTGGTAATTCAATAATTGAATTAATGATCTATTGACCTAATATTTTAATCGAGTCAATGACCGATTCGTGTTTTATAATTATGTTTATAATGCATTTAAAATCAACTCATATACTCATCTCATTATTAGATGAATTAACAATTAATTAAACTAAGATTAAAAAAATTAATTAAATTGATATCATCTTAGCCAACCGAATCACATTTGATTTATTCAAGAATTGTAACTCGAATAATACCAAATCTCTTAGGGGATTACTTAATCCCTAGAGACTTTAGCTTATCCTATTTTTCCTTACACCAAGTCTTAGACCTCCTTTGTAAAAGGAGGGGAAAAAAACCATTTGATTCAAGATTTACCAAGTCATTTGTAGGCACTATTTATGCAAAATTGTAAATCGAAAAAGTTGCAAACAAGTCACATGGTCCAATTTTATCTTTCTTCATGGTTAAGAATCATTTACTATTATTATATTGTAAACTTTAGCCTATAAAAGGCAACACTTGTGCACAGCTATTGTATCAATTATTTTTGAATGAATGAGTGAATTACATCTCCTCTCTCCTTAGTGCTTCTACTGTGCGTGAGTTTATGTCTATATATAATGTTCCACTGATATCATCATTTGTTTCATTTAATTGTTACAAGTATAGAGTAACTGTTTTAATAGATTAATCGAAGTTCACCATAATCATGGGGAAGAAAATAGTGAAACATGTTGCCTAGGGACAATTCATAGCTTCCAACTAACTTAAGTGTCTTGTTCTTGGTTCTCTCTCTCAAGTTACAGAATCTTCTTCCAAAATTAAAATTATATGCCTTTAGTCCCCCATTAACCAATTTATTGATGGGATGACAGAATGACGGCAAAGGAGATCAAATTCATTGTCTGGATCAATTACTAACGGTACATCTGAGCTATTAGTTTTATTTAGGAACAGATAACATCTAATTTCTGTATTTTATGAATGCTTATCATGTTAGCTGAAGGTATGTTGTACATGGTGTTCACTGTTCAGTTAAATTTAGAAATTAGGAAAAGCATTTTGGAATTTATATTCCTTCATGACATTGCAATCATTGATCACAATTACTGAAAGTAAACACAAACTGGAACTCTACAATACCACAATTACTGATGCTACGCTTGAAATTGAAAACAAATACTGATCCAGAATCAGATTAATAAAAAAAACTTGGTACAAGTTCTGTTCTGCCCACTTTCAAGTTACCAGAAAATATGGCAACCCAAGATACACATTTGAAGTCCTTGCAACCAAGTAACACAAATTGTCTTTTCCAACTTACACGCTTACAATGTGAATATTGTCGTAGAAACATCAAATTTCTCAGATGATGATAGAAGAGGATCCTGCAATAGATATTCAGTTTCTTCATGAAAAACTATATCAGGAACTGCTAATTATATGATGCATAAAAAAATTCGAAGAGTTGGACATACAACAAGCATAGTTAATGGAAAAAAAAAAGGTTATTAGATATATGCTTGATTGCAACCTCAAGGAGGTAACATATAACTCCTGTCGCATATCATAAATAATTGTTTCTGGGTATAAAATACATATGGTAAATGATATAATTAGATTTTGTGCTTAAGAAATTGAAAAAGAAAATATTGATTTTAGAAAATCTAAATAGGTCACTACAATTGTTCACACTAATAGTTCCAAGCCGCAGTGTGCAGAGAATATGCATGCATGAGAACCGGATATTTGGTTTATATAATGCAGGATCTGATACATTGAAAGAATCAAATCCACTCAAAATTACACAATTTGGACTTTTGAAGATTATCTAAAATATTTTACTGTCAGTCGAAAAGCTTAACATGTAAAGGCAAACAATAACATTTATATCTTGTAAAATAATGTTATGGCCAATTTCAAAGGGATGTGGCTGCTAGTGGAGATCATTATAGAGCACTTGTTAAACAAAATATTAGGATTGATATTACTTGAAATTAGTAGCAATAAAAGAGGATGGAATCCAACCTGTGCAATTTTACGATGGAAGATATGTTGCAAGATGCTGTTATGGCATCTGCTTCGGTTAATCTTTTTAATTTCGTCATGCATCTTTTCTAGTAGACGTCCATAAGTTATTTCAGGATATTCTCTGATTGTTTTTGTGAAAAGATAAGTGAGAACACCATTCATCCCCTTTCCACCAAAAACCTAACAAAACCCAAGAGGTGAACAAGTTTCTACATTGAACTGCATTGCATTGTCAAATGAAAACATCCAAGATTCTTACTGCAGTATCAGCAGCCATCTGACTATCTTCACAAGCACTGAGACAAATTGCCACTCCACCACTTGTATGTTTTCTGATAGGTTCTTTAGAAGGGGGCTTGTTATCATCCCAAGTGTCACTGCAAGCATGCAAGAGACAATTTGTTTGACTATCAAGGGGACTGCGGTAAGGTTGGAATGCAAACAAAAAATCAAAAGAAGAAAACCAAAAAATGTACTTACCTTCCATATTTATAAACATACAAAAGATCAAGAATTGTTCCACTATGACAAGCATCAACAATAGCATGAAGTGTGACACCATTCTTTAGTGGCCAAACAATGGTAGAATTTATGTCATTGTCAATGATCATTCCTTCTTTCAGAAAATCAACAGGACAAAGAGTTTCATCAAACCCATCATTCTCATCTTCCTTGAAATCTGGTTGTTGCAAACCGTGTCCCGAGAAGTAAAAGACCAATGAGTCTCCTGGCTGACTGTCCTTCACAAGCCATCTTAAGGACTCCACTATGTTGTGTTTTGTTGGTATTAAATCGGCATTCTGTTCTTGTTCTGCAATTCATTTTAGTTTTGAAATGAGATTAATTTGTAGCAAATTGGGGAAGCTGAACATGTTATTGAAAGCAGATATGAGATACTTGTCAAGGAATAATTTAGTGGTACAATAATGATAATAATAATTGCATTCATATATATTAACACATCTTTCCAAAAAATTGTTAACCAAATTTTCATTCAATATCAATAGCATAGTCTAAATTCTAAAATACATTTTATTACTAGTGGAGTACCAAATACTGTATTTAGGAGCTTTCGATTTTATTTCGTTAAGCATTCAGACAAACTGGAAAGATAAGGAATAAGTGAAATCCAAATGAACAGATAATAAGAATACCAATTATAATAGTCAGATTAGAGTTTCTATGAGATACCTGTGAGGACTCGTATGCACTCATTTGGAAACTTAAAATTCTTAATCAGCAGTTCCCTCATGTTACTAATGTCATTCATGGTTCCCTTGAGCCTGAATTTCCTTTTTGTGTAAGAAACTCCACAGAGAACCGCACGCTTGTTATATCTGCTGGGCAAGGACAAGGAAAAACCCATTGAAGGAGATGACCTACTCAACAAATTTCCATTTTTGTTGGCAGTGTCCATATTACCATGTTTGAACCATTTGTTTCCAATTTTCTTCACTTGACAGCATATTCCAGAGTCTTCCCTTGATTTCTCATGTCCCAAAGTTGAATTACAAACATTATGGCATACAGGGCAACGGTATGGAGTTGTTCTTGAGGGCACTAGACACTCTCCTTTGCAACCTCTGCAGGTAACTTTTGCTTCCCCACTAGGCAGAGAACTACAAATATTTTTGCAAGCATAGCAACGATGCATAGTAGTGTTTGTGGGAGATAAAACACCATTTCTGTACCTTCTGTATTTAGATGTAGCTTCCATTGTTTGCAGTGTAGTTTTCCCTATAGGCCAAGCATGCAGGCAGCATCAAGATATATAATGCAGACTCGTAGGCACATGATGAAATGAACAGCATAAGCAATTCAGATTAGGCCCCCAGCTTTCACTGTTGCGCATGCATTTACCTTGAGATTAAGTAAACTTTTCCAATGGTTGAACATTGTGCTCATAACTGATAATTAGAAAGTG
Source organism: Ormosia semicastrata (assembly GCA_029884595.1). Classification (NCBI taxonomy): domain Eukaryota; kingdom Viridiplantae; phylum Streptophyta; class Magnoliopsida; order Fabales; family Fabaceae; genus Ormosia; species Ormosia semicastrata. The sequence goes on from JAQQTO010000052.1 coordinate 13,838,305, forward strand.
AGGGGCCCAAATAACGTGTTATAATAAAAAAAAGAGACAAATATAGAATCTAATCTCACTGTTAGTCGAAAATTGGGGATGCCATCATGCCAAATGCTCACTTTTTTTTCATTTTTTGGTGCATAAAAATGCTCACTTTTAACAGGTCTCAGTTGAAGGTTAGTCAATTCTCAAGTAAACATAGGGGAACCCACACCAGTGAATTAAGGACTTATTTAAGAGGAGGAGAAACTGAAAATGAGTGGAAAATCAGAAAATGTGTTGTCAATGGCGTATCTAATTAACGTCCAAGTTAAGATATGCTTCTATTCGTTATTCTCACAATTAAAGCAGCAAGAATCAGATGCTCTTGACTTTTTATTTCTTTAGCTTCTCAAAATAGCTATAGTTTTCCATTTTTTATAAAACCTCCACAATATCGTCTATGATTGAGTATAAAAGTACCATTATTTAAATCATAGAAAAAAAATCTTTTGAATTACAAATTACATATATTAAAAAACTAACTAAATTATGTTGTCATTTATCTACTCACGTTTTACATTCACCCATCACCTGTGAAAAGCTGGCATCTCATTTGTAGATTCTCTCTTTCTCTTTCAAAGATCATTCAGCTGCCAAAGTAAAAAAGCAAAGTTTGAAGTTAACACAAAGTATGACAGGCTTTCCTACCACTGCAGTTCTAACATATAGTCAGAGACAAGTAGATTAGATTTAGATAATAGTCTATATTTTGAGTAACTTCAACTAAATTATATTGTCATTTATCTACTCACGTTTTACTTTCACCCATCACCTGTGAAAAGCTGGCATCTCATTTGTAGATTCTCTCTTTCTAGTGATCTTTCAAAGATCATTCAGCTGCCAAAGTAAAAAAGCAAAGTTTGAAGTTAACACAAAGTATGATAGGCTTTCCTACCGCTGCAGTTCTGACATATAGTCAGAGACAAGTAGATCAGACTCAGATAATAGTCTATATTTTGAGTAACTTCATAAAACCGAATATTAAAATTTCATAATAATGTTTTCTCCTCAAACAAAGTAGTGACTGCAGTATCTTTCAGTTGGGAAGACAATAATGATAGAATTTTTTATGCATTATCATAAATTATATTATAATTTTATAAAATTTAGATTAATTAGATGTCAAAATTATTAGAGCATTTTGTTTAGTTTAAATTGTGATCAGTATTGTTAATGAGTCTATTGTTATTAAAGCACTACTCATATGTAAGTTTTGTTTATGGGTCATGTATATAAGTTTGTCATAGTGAATAGGTTTAACTCATTTTAGTTATTTTATATATACATGAAGAGACTCCTATTCCTAACCACTCTAGTACGTATAGTTGTCCTATTGATACTGACGCGTAAGCGACTACTATGAGATAAGAATAGTATCTCTCCCTCATCAAGAATGATTTTTGAGGGTTTCAATAATGATTTTCTCATAGATAACTTTTCAAGGTAACCTTAAAACTCTTTATATATTTTAATATGCCATAAATTCTGATATTAATAAATCCGGAAAACTTTAGTAATTGGTATGTGATGTTTAATTCATTTTTTAGATCGATTTTGAAAATAAAATTAAGACTTTTGTAGAACGAGATTTGGGGAATTCATATACATAAGAATTGTGTTAAATGGTAAAACAACTAGTGAGAATTTTCCAAAACAAATTTATGAATTTTTTATTCGGATTTTGTTCAAAGCCTATTTTTTTGTGGACTGTTTTCAAAAATCAATTTAGAGGTTTCATAGATCTTGATTTTTCAAATCCAATTACACCAGAACCGTTATTTTTTATGGAGAATTGAAGATGAAATCATAACAAAAACTGAAAAACCCCAAATTTTGTTCTCTATATTCTTCGAGCCTTTGTTTTTGTGAACTTTTCAAAATTAAAGTTGGGGGTTTTGTATATCTTTCTATTTTGAGTTCAGTGACACCAAAATCATTGATTTTGGTTCAAAAACAAGGAAGAATTTGCTTGCAACTTGCGAAGTGAGTTCTGGATTTCTGTAATGAGTCACGGAATCGGGTTCGTGTAAACGAGTAAGGAAGACGATACTTCCTCCCTTTTTCCACTCACAGCTCAAGCGCGTGTAGGTGTGTGCAGACATTCCATGCATGATTTCTCAATTCTGTATTTTGGGCTGCTCTCCACGCACCTTGATTTAATTTTTGGTAAATTTATTTATTTTTTCATGTCTATTTATTATTTATTCTGAAATTTTAAAGATTAAAATTGTTAAAAATATATAGTACTCTCTTCTTTTGTCTTTGAAATTTTTTTTGTATTATTGTGATGTTTCTGGGCATGATATATATTGCATACTCTCAAACTTGGTGTCATTTGATTATTTAAATAATTTTGATGCTATATCCAATATATATAAAATTGCATAATATTAAAAATTATAATATACTTTCCAAGTTTTGACCTGAAAATTTTTCAAGCATGGTTACTAAAATAATTTTTAGAATTGATATTGTTTGGTTACTAAAATAATTTTTAGTGTTATTTTATACATAAAATGCTATGTAAAATATTGCATATTGTAGTTTCTTGTTTTCTTCATGCAGTTTTGTCCTGAGAGTTATTATTTAAAATGTTGTGGAGTTTTCAAGCACCTTTCATAATTGCGAGTTCACCTTTGCAGGACCAATTGTGGTAAGATGTTATTTTGTTGATAAAATATTATTATTTTGTGGCATTGGAGATTATGTTGATAATGCGTTTACCCTATCAGTTTGTCTTTATTAATGTAATTCCTAATGATTTGTTAAGGACATTTGAGGTTATGTCCTTAGAATTTTCAGTATCCTCTTGGTACTAGCTTTAGGGACATGATTTTAATATCTGTAGGAGTCTACTCATGTGTTGTAATTTGAGACCTTTAAGTGGAATTACAATTGCATGAGAGAACTCTATTGTGGTTATTGCTCATTTTGTTTATTAAAATACTCGACAATAAAATCTCTCTTTAAAATATTGATTCAACTTTGTTTATGAAAATAAATGTTTTGAACAAAGTTGTGTGAGACTAATTATGAGAATTGGGTTAAGCCAATGAGTTTATTTCTAGCCTTCTCTATTATTGATGTTGCTCTCGCTGTGGATGAGTCCCGAAGCCCATAGATATGTCTTTCGCTGCGATTAGGGTGAAATATGAAAGATGAGATCATTCAAATAAAGTTTGTTTCATGATCATAATGTATAGCATGAACAAAGCCATTAAGGAGAGTTTTCATGAAGTGGATAATGTCAACCAATTTGTAAGGCTATTGACAAAGTTGAAGGGCTTGTGACCTCTCTATGTTGACCAAGACTAAGCATGATGATGTGAATGGTGATCGTAAACGCACCACGAAATTTGTAGATTGGCTCAAATGAGCTAATTGTATAGAGCTTTATAATTGGATTAAGGTAAAGGAAGTTGAACCACTGGCTCTAATGTGGTTTGAATTTAATATTATTAATGTTCTTTCTATTGGTTAGATATTGGTGCAACTACTCACATTATAAGCTTACTATTGGAGTTCAAAAATAGGCGAAAGCCAAGTGAAAGAGAGTTGAAGATCACATAGGAAATAAAGTTAGTGACAAATTAGAGTACATAAGTGTTATTTCCTTGAAACTGTGTACTAGATATTCTTTAGATTTAAAAGGCACCATCTGTGTGTCCTCTATAAGAAGGAACTTGCTTCCGATTTCTATTTTGGATAGTTGCACTATTATGTCTATTTAGTGATAAAAAAGTTTTCCTACCTTATGATTCCATTCTAGTTATTTCTGGAGTTTCGTTTAATGGTCTTTATATGTTAAATACTGACCTCTTTCTATTGATCTAACGACGTTTAGATATCAATAATGTTGTTGGGAACAAGCGTGGTAGAGTTGCTGAAAACTCTTTAATGTTGTGACATAAACATTTATGACACATCTCTAGCGAGAGAATAGAGAGGTTGATTACGGAGAATATTCTTTATGATATGGACTTCTTTGATTTTGATACTTGTGTTGATTGTATAAAAAAGAAACTTACAGCTGGAGCTAGAAGGAGTGGGGTTACCACGAGTAAAGGAATACTACAGTTAATTCATACAAAAATTTGTGGGCCTATTACTCCTATTGCTATGGGCAGTTTTAGGTACTTTATCACCTTTATTGATAGATTCTCTAGATATAGGTGAATTGACTTATTGCATGAGAGATCTAACTTTTTAGATGCTTTTACAGCACTCAAAGCCGCTTTGAATTGAAATTTAGTAAGCAGATCAAATGTAAAAGGTTTGATAGGGGTGATGAGTACTATGACAGATATGATGAAACTGGTAGAAATCCTAGACCTTTTGCTAGGTTCTTATAGGACTGTGGTATTGAGGAACAATACATAATGCTTGACACTCCACAACAAAACGAAGTTGCATAAAGACGAAACTGTACTCTTATGGATATGGTGAGACATATGCTTAGTCATTCTATTCTTCTAGAATTCTTGTAGGGAGATGCCTTGAAGACTGCTTCTTATATATTGAATTATGTGCCAAGTAAATCTATGTTGAAGACTCCATATGAGCTTATGTTAGGAAAACGGCCTAATTTAAGGCATTTTCGTGTCTAGGATCGTAAGGCAAATGTGAGACTTTATAACTTACATTTAAAGAAGCTTGATTCCAAAACCATTAGTGGTTTCTTCATTGGTTATTATATTGGCTCAAGGGGCTCTAGGTTCTATTGTCCTTCTCATACCACTAGAGTTATTAAATCTGATTGGGCTGTCTATTTTGAAAGAGACTTAGAGCATGGTAGAATTCAGAAGTCGCATATTGTTGATTTTAGATAGGAGCACATTGTCGTTTCTATTCCTGTTGTTCCCTTTCCAAGTATAATGTCATCTTCTTTGATTCATAATGATGATGTTGTTGATTCTATTGATAATGTTGATATCCCTTAACAAGTCAAAAATAATGTACAGAATCTAAATGTTGTTGTGACACCAATGAGAAGATCTGAGCGGGTCCTATATCCATTTAGTACTCTAGATTCAGGGATTATGTTATGTACCTACAAGAGCATGAATTTAATTCAGTTGAGGATTCTGATCTTATTTCCTTTCAAGAGGCCATGGTTAGTCCTGTTAGTGCACAATGATTGGTGGCTATAGAGGATGAATTGGCTTCTATGAGAAAAAAATAATGTTTGGGTATTAGTGGAGTTGCCTGTTGGTTGTAAAACTGTTGGCTGCAAATGGGTCTTTAAGACCAAACGTGATGCTAGAGATGAAATTGAGAAGTATAAAGCCAGACTTGTTGTTAAGGGATATAACTAGAGGAAAGACATTAATTATAAGGAAACTTTCTCTCTGGTCTCCACTAAAGACTCTTCTTGTATTGTGATGGTCTTAGTTGCTTATTTCGATTTTGAACTACATTAGATGGATGTCAATGTATTGAGGAATAGTCGGAGCAAATTTGTTATCCTTGTGTTGTATGTTGATGATATACTGTTGGCCAGTAATGATGTTGATTTTCTGAATGAGATTAAGCAGATGTTGATAATGCACTTTGATATGAAAGATCTTGGCAATGCCTCTTTTGTACTGGACATTGAGATTCACCATAACAGATCTCGTGGTATTCTTGATTTATCTCAGAAAGCTTATATTGAAAGGATTCTAAATAAATTTAATATGAAATCTTGTAATTCTTGTATTGCACCTGTTCAAAAGGATTAAAAGACTCTCTAATACTTAGTGTCCTCAAAATGATAAAGATCTTGCTGAAATAGATAAGGTCTCATATGCTTTCGCTATTGGCAGCTTTATTTATGCTTAAATTTGTACACGTCTTAATATTATTTTCGCTGTTAGTATACTTGGGAGATATTTGAGCAAACCTGGTGTGGCTAATTAGTAGGCTGCAAAAAAAATGATAAGGTATCTGAATGGTATCAAAGATCATATGTTAACTTATATGAGGTTAGATCACCTTGAGGTGATTGACTATTCTAATTTTGATTATGATGGTTGCCCATGTGACCACAAGTCCACGCCATGGTATATATCTTTATGTTGGGAGTAGGAGTTATTTCTTGAAAAATGTCGAATAGACACTTACAATTACTTCCACTATGAAGGCAGAATATGTAGTTTGCTATGAGGTCATGCTTTAAACAATATGGTTGAAGAATTTGATTAATGAACTTCATGTTGTGGAGAGTATTTCTAGGTCTTTTATTATCTATTGTGATAACTCTGTCGTAATATGTTTCTCTCAAATTAATAAGAGTAATAAGCGCTCGAAGTTTTTGACACAAAGTATATGTTTATTAGAGAGAAGATTAAGATGTTTCAAACTTATGTCGAGTATATCCCTATATAACTTATGGTTACAGATCCCTTAACAAAGGTTTAGTTGTCAAAGTTTTGTTGATCATGTGACTCATATGAGTATAGTGAGATCTTTTAATGTTTTAGGTTAGTAAGAGTTTGTTTTTTGGTTTTATAGTGGCCTCATTTTATTATTATGTCTCGAGACCTTAAACAATTATATTGTTATTATTATCGTCGCCATATAATATTGTTATTATTATTATTATTTGCACAATTTTGTTTGTTTGTATTATGGCATGTTATGGAGACATTTTGGATCTAGTCTCATTTTGTTATTATGCTAAAATGTTTGTTAAATCTCAGAAAGTATCTTGGGCGGATGCTTAGGCCATTTTGTTAAGAAATGCACATTGATCATATATTGACATGCAATTTTGATATGCTTTCCCATTATTCATATATCACATTTTGTTATGTCACTGAAATATGAGTATCTTGCATGTATGATATCAGTAATCCTTTAAGTATGATTTTTTGTATTGTTAAGATGCTTGTAGTCTCATTTTGGACTAGTTGTTGAGAATGCTAACTCGATTTTGACATCATGTTATGGCCACATATTATTTGATTAATCTAAAGAATTATTTTCTTATTAAAATAATGTAATATGACTTATGTCGTCTAAGTGGGAGAATGTTAAAATTTTTTATGAACTGGTATAAATCATATTATAATTTTATAAAATTCAAATTAATTAGATATCAAAATTATTAGAGCATTTCGTTTAGTTTAAATTGTGATCAGTATTGTTAATGAATCTGTTATTGTTAAAGGACTGCTCATATGTGAATTTTGTTTATGAGTCATATATATGAGTTTGTCATAGTAAGCATGTTACTCATTTTAGTTATTCTATATATTCAGGGAGAGATTCATATTTCTAGTCACTCTAATGTGTATATTTGTCTCATTGATATTGACGTGTGAGTGACTACTGTAGAATAAAAATAATATTTCTTCCTCATTAAAATTGATTTTTAAGGATTTTAACAATGACTTCTTCATTAACATTTTTTCAAAGTAATTTTAAAACTCTTTATATATTTTAATACATCATAAATTCTGAAATTAATAAATCCAAAAATTTTTAGCAAGATAATAATTAGGACACGGCTCTTGTATAATGATGTTTACGAGTAGTTGCAACTTGCAACATATGTTGAGATCAATTGCAGCAATCTGATCAAGAATACTAGACTAGGTGTAACATCCTCAAATCAAAATTTTGAAGTAGCTAGGCCATGCTACTACAGTACTACTTATTGGGGTATGTATGTGCCCTATAGAAACATTTTTATAAAATATATCCTTTCTCAGGCCCAACATACATAGTGAACATACCAACTACCAGCAACCAAAAATATTGACCACGAAACAATTCATCTACTACTCATATGAGTAAACCAGAAATATCATGTATATGGACACTTTCTCTGTTGAAATTCCCCAAGCATGGGAGGGAACTTATTTTCCTCCTTACCGTGAACCTTACAATTTATTTATTTAAAAAACTCTCAGCAATACACCAAAATACTACTTACAAACTCGTGGGTAGCAATCATTACTCATGCTACCCAAAAGAACAGAATGAATTGGGAAAAAAATGAAAAAATTCTCAAATCTCAAACTAAAGCTAAAGGTTGGATATGCGTTAATTTTTCTTTCTTTTTTTTGGTAGGACTAAATTGGAAATTAGGATTGTTGCGTTTGTGATCACAAGGGAGAAAAAGGTGTTCCAATGGGGAAGTAGGTTAGTGGGATTGGCGGAGAAGTGCTAAGACAACAAGTTATAGCAGAGTCTCCAAGTTATAGCGCTAAGACAACAAGCCTCCAAATGGTCTTATCTTAAGCTCTTGTTTGAAAATACTGTGGTGCTCTGCTCTTCAGTTGTTCCTCAGTCTCACCAATATATTCTTCTTGGACTTGGCTTCACTAACAACTTAAGGGTTATAGTTATTGCTTGCTTACCTCAGTCTCACCTCTTCTTCTTCTTGGCTTGACTAACAACCTAAGGGTTATAGTTATTGCTTGCTTACCTTTGTCCTACGCATGCTACCCTGCTGCTAGAATCTGAAAAGCATCCGAGAAAACTTGAGAAGAGAGCCATGGAATGGAATTTATAGAAGAGTCTCCAAGCCATAGCGCTAAGACTACAAGCCTTCAAATGGTCTTATCTTAAGCTCTTGTTTGAAAATACTGTGGTGCTCTTCAGTTGTTCCTCAGTTTCACCTATATATAATATGTATTTTCTTATCACAAATAGTGTGTACATTATTTTTTATATCTCATCTAATATTATTTATTATATTTATTTTTTTATCATTTTTTCTCTCTCAATCACATATTTTTAAAAAAATATATACAATACCATATTTTTTCATGTACATAATATGAGATATTATTGGATGTACAAAAATGTAACACATTATACTTACACAATAGATACAAAATATTAGAGAAAAAAATAAATCTTATTAAATTTATTTATCATAAAAAACTAAATTTTTTCTTTAATTTTTTATAAATATATATAAAAATAATATATTACATTTGTATACAATTACAAATTTTCCATTTAATATTGCCTTCTTGGCAAGTCTGAGGAAAAACTAACCCAATAACCAAGTTCACAGCTGGTGAACGATCCATGATTTTGTACACTATTTCTTATTTCATTGGGCTTGTTGCTGCGGGAAGTTCTCTCTGGGCTTTGGAGTTGTTAACCTTACATAAAGTCAATACTAGGTCTTTTCTTTGTAAAGAAATTAAGAAACAAAGTGCTCTCCCGCACTAATCTGACTGAGATCTGAAGCTTTACTATCATGAATTAGGATAATAAAATACCATCTATTCTTTCCTAAAATTTTCTTTTGCCATGAAAGAAATACAATCTACTAGCTTGTTTAATTTTCCCTTCTCTTGCTGGATTTCAGCCTTCTAGTAAGTAAAAATAAAAAAACAAAAAGAAAAGGAAAGGAAGATATTATAAAGAAGCTTCTCAAAGTACCTCGAAAGTATGGTTTACTAAACAAATGTTACCTTCGAGTTTTTTTTTTTCCTTTTTAAATCCAACATGTCCTCACCCTCACTATCCAATCCACAACTTGATAATTCTCTTTATTCTATTTTAAATTGCAATTCATGATGCTAAAAACTCAATATCTCACCAAGGAAATTTTCTCTCACACTCACACTCACTCGGAGTTACGCAGCTCAAAGAGAGGAAGAGGAATACTATCTAATGTATTTCGATAACTTGATATATCACCTGATACGATTTCACTTATTTGATATAAGCTCGGTACATGGCCATAGGTTCTAGTAAAATAATATAAGAACAAAATTTGGTTTTAATCTTTTTCTTTTAATTCTTTTTTTCAACCCCTTTAATTATCATCTATATTTCTATTAACTTAATTAAGTGAGATTGAAAGGAATAAATAGAAGATGATTAAAGGGATTGAAAGGAAAATATTGAAATTGAGTTTTGTTCATAATATAAAACAAACTTAATGGCAAGGGAAAAACTTAAATGTTAAGGCTGTGGTTGCAACTTTTTAACTATTCCTACGTGCAATTCGATATGCTGTGGTTGCATGATATAGTGGTAGCAAGTTGATAAATTTGCCTCCTAATTGTTGAAAAGATGTGCAGGGTGGGCGGCCTTCTTTTGCAGGAGATGAATAGATATTCTTATATGTATATAAATGTAACACATTATCTTTACATATAAGAGATAAAAAATTAGAGAGAACGAAAAAATAGATCCTACTAAATTTATTCATCACAAAAAATTATTATTTTTTTCTAACTTTGTATGAATATGTGTAAAGATGACGAATTATATTTGTGTGCAATCAAGAACTTTTTGGAGATGAAATAGGTGGTGGTCTATGTGTATAGTGGGTGGTGCAATAAATTTGGAGGAGTTTGGTTTAATTATGCTACAATTCAGCTAATCTCAACTCAATTATAAACCAAGTGAAACTTTTGCTAATTCATAGGATTACACGTCTCAAAATAAATTTAACCCTAACCTTTTTTATATACAACTAAAGTTATCAGCAATATATCTTAATAAGAAAAAAATTAATTTTGATGTATTATCAGTGTAAAAAAGTTTTATATTTATATTTAATAATATATTGTTACATCATTTAATGAATTTGATATCTTATGTAATTGTTAACATAGTTAAACTCATTAAATAAAATATAAATCCAAGATTAAATGATAATATAAAACAATTTCACTGACAGTAATTTTTTTGTATTTTATTCATAATATTTTAGCTATTGGAAAATATTTTATTTATCCACAGGCAATCTTAACGTTACGTTTGCTCTAACATCAGTAGGAGAATATGACAAAATTATTAAATTATATTTTCATTTTTGGATATAAGGACAACATATAATGTTGGAGATCTCCCTCTCTATGTGAATTTTGAGCAGGCTTTATCTTCACAGCATATTCGCCTGTTGTTATTATTAATTGCCTTTATTGCTTCTACCAATCATCTTTTTTTCTTCGTTGATTTATCTTTTACTTCTCACTCATAATTTAAGTCCAATAGGACATTTCTTTTCAGCTAAAAAATTGAATGAATAAATAACACTAAGCATGATCTTGTATGCACCCAATTGGAAGCCATGAATGGTGAAATGGATGCACTAAGGCCCCATGTGGTTTGTATTCCTTTACCAGCACAAGGCCACATAAACCCAATGCTAAAACTCGCAAAACTCCTCCATCTCAGTGGCTTCTACATAACCTTTGTCCACACACAATTCAACTTTGATCGCTTGGTAAAATCTAGTGGCCAAAACTCTCTCAAGGGTCTTCCAGATTTTAGGTTTGAGACCATATCTGATGGATTGCCTCCAGAAAACCAACGAGGAATACTAGACCTTCCAGACTTGTGCATAACCATACCTGTTGATGGGTTGAGTTCATTCAGAGACCTCGTGGCAGAGCTTGTTTCTTCAGCAGATGTGCCTCCTGTTACTTGCATAGTTTCTGATGGTGTCATGGGCTTTACTTTGAAAGTTGCCCAAGAATTCAACATACCTGAGTTCATGTTATTCACCCCTAGTGGCTGTGGCATGCTGGGGTATCTTAACTTTGAAGAGCTTGAGAAAAGAGGCTATTTTCCATTGAAAGGTGGTGTCTTTCTAAACGTTGACTCTTGTTTATTAAAATTTAGTGTATTTCTCTTGGTGCTTTTATGGAAATTAAGCTTCTTTTTTTTTTTTCAGTAACATGTAGAAGTATATATAAATTTTCGTGTAGAAAAGACCATTAGATCTTGAGATGGGTATCTTAGGCCTAACTATTTTACGAGCTATCTGCTTGATCAATGATTTAAGCTCATCATTTTTTTTTTTCAATTTAATTTGTTTCTGTTTAGATGAGAAGAATCTATCTGATGGATATCTTGATACTGAAGTTGATTGGATACCAGCAATGAGAGGGGTTAGACTGAAAGACCTTCCCACCTTCTTTAGAACTACTGATTCTTCTGATATAATGTTCAATTACAACATAGAGTCAGTGAACAATGCTATGAAAGCAAAGGGGGTCATCCTTAACACCTTTGAAGATTTAGAAGCAGAGGTTTTGGATATCATTAGAACCAAATACCCTCAGCTTTACCCCATTGGTCCATTAGCAATGCTCCATAAACAGTTTTCAAATTCAAATAATCAATTGGAGTCCACTGATTTTAATTTGTGGAAAGAAGATGTTAAGTGCTTGGAATGGTTAGATAAAAGAGACCAAGGATCTGTTGTTTATGTGAATTTTGGGAGCTTAGTGATTGTGACTGCTAAGAAATTGAGAGAATTTGCATGGGGATTGGCCAATAGTAAGTACCATTTTATGTGGGTCATTAGGCCTAATCTTGTGGATTGTGGAGATGAGGTCATATCAAATGAAGAATTTGTGAAAGAAATTGATCAGAGGGGCTTGATATTGGGATGGTGCCCTCAAGAGAAAGTTCTAAGCCATCCATCAGTTGGTGGCTTTTTAACACATTGTGGGTGGAACTCCACATTGGAAAGTATTTGTGAGGGAGTGCCACTTGTGTGTTGGCCTTTCTTTGCTGAGCAACAAACCAACTGCTTTTATGCCTGCCACAAATGGGGGATTGGAATGGAGATTGAGATTGATGTTAAGAGAGAGCAGGTTGAGGGGCTTGTGAGGGAACTGATGGGGGAAGAGAAAGGGAAGGAAATGAGGAAGAAGGCTGTGGAGTGGAAGCAGAAGGCTGAGGCAGCCACATCACTTGCTGGATCTTCTTACAATAACTACAAGAAATTAATTTTGCAATTGAAAGAGGTCAATAAGTCACTTGGGCACAACTGATGGAGCAAGAAAAAGGTGGGTAGCAATGGATGTCTTAAGTTCAATTTTTGTCAAAAAGCCAAGATCTTGTTTGTAATTGTAACCATATGGATCACTATATATTAAATTGCATTTATTTTTATTGTTTGTTTTGGTAGGTTCTGAACATTCTTCTCGAGAAGTTGAGTTATATTCTATCCATTTAACAACTTCCTTGGTTTACCTTTTAAAAGTAAGATGAATCTGTATATTGTTTATTCTTTAAACCTAAAGTGCTCTTGCATTACAGATTATATTATATATAAAATCATTAATGAGTCTTATCTTATCGTTAGTTGTTGACACATGATTAGTAAAACAAACAAACCTTTTTTTTTTTTACAAAATCAAACAACTTACTAAACCGTACAAATTTATTCTTTATGCGGGAGTCGTGTATGGTTCTTATGTCATCTATTTCCATAGAATAAATCTGAAATTTTAAGTATATCTAATTTAGATGGACTACCTTGGAATTTCCATTCATGAGACACATAGATAGAGGCAGCATGCACTCAGAGTCGACGAATTCGACCTTTCTCTTATTGCAAACTAGTAAGTGAACAAATTTTGTATGGGTAAAATAGTATAAACAATTTGTCGATTCATAGATTTAAAAACAAATAAAATAGTACAAAATTTGGTTATGACATTTTAATGTGTTTGTCGGGACTCATATTAGCACGTTACAGAAGTTCCTTTCTAGTAGACAAATACAATAGGTTCACAGTACCGAAATTACAGGATCTTAGATTAGGAGTAACCGACATAATAATTACATAATAAAATAATATATGTGTAAGTGTATAGCATTATTCTCAATGAAATAAATAAATGTAGTATTATAGTATACTCTTCAGCCCTATAAATGATTAAGTGTAGGACGTTGTAATGTAATATTTGGCTCAAATTCAGATGTCTCATGTTTGATAGATGATTTATAATCTTATTTAAAATTTGCAGTTTTCTTTTCATTAGAAAAAAGTGGAGTATACTATTTACGGTAAACAAAATGCACTCATTTTCAAAAGAGGCAAATTGGCTTTCGAGAAGTGGAGTGTACTATCGAACGTGATTCCTTGCAACTTGCAAGAAGTGGACCATCATCTATGTTTGGACTGAATGGAGACAAAAAAAGGTAGGAAAGAAAATAATTATTATTTAATTGAAGAAAAAATAAAGAAAAAATAGGAAAGAAAAAATTAGAAATAAAAAATTCAAATTTTTTCTTCAATTTTTCTCTTTATTTCAAATTTCAGTTTTTTTTAATTTTCTTTTCTCTCACCCAAGTAAAGGATAATTGAAAACAAACAAATATGGATGATAATTTAGACGAAAGAACTATTTTTTTCCTTCATAATGTATGTGGAGATTTACAAAACTTTAGCAGAAAGTTATAGAATCGTAGATTACTTTATATTACTTCCGGTATTTTTAGTTATTTATCTAAAATTATAAAATACTAAAATTCGTAACTTTTCTTACTTGGTTGTGTATTTTTTTTTGTTTAATAAGAAAAAATGTTTAGTATAAGGCAATAGCCTATATGCAGAGGCGGAAATATGTTAAATTTCTTCGTCGACATATTACGATCTCGACCTAACTTATTTACTAAATAAGTTAAATCAAAACTTTTTTAAAAACTTCTTTAATTAAAAAGGTTAGGCCTCAGACTATTTAATGTTACTTTTAACCCGATAGTCGTCTGATCTATTTAACTATATATAATATAATATATATTATTATAATAATTATAATTATAATTATTAATTTTTTATAATATATTAATATATTTTTAATTAAATTTTAATAAAAATTAGTAACTAAAATTTAAGTTAATAAGTTAAAATAGAAATAACATATTTATTAAATTTTAATAAAAATTAATAACTAAAATTTAAGTTAATAAGTTAAAATAGAAATAACATATTTATTAATATATTTAATGTAATATATTTATTAATGTAATATATTTATTAGAATGAAAATAATAAGTTAACATTCACCCTCTACTTTTATAGATGCTCACTACTTTTTTACTCTGATCTTTGGTCGATGTAGAACTTGAAAGATTAGAGTAAGAAAATGAACAGCTTGGTATATCTTCAAATCCCACATCGACCAAAGATTATAATAAGAAAGTGGTGAACATCTATAAAATTAGAAGGTGAGTGTTAAATTATAACAAAGACCTATTGACTTTGAGTAGGCTCATTGGCTTATTTCAAGACTTAAGTCTATTAGTCTATGTAAAGACATATTGACTTATTTAAAAGTAAGTCTGTTAGCTTATGTAAGGCATGTTGACCTATTTAAAGGTAGGTCTGTTAACCTATATAAATGTTTGTTGGTCTATTTAAAGGTAGGTTTTTTA
This sequence comes from Ormosia semicastrata, assembly GCA_029884595.1. NCBI lineage: Eukaryota > Viridiplantae > Streptophyta > Magnoliopsida > Fabales > Fabaceae > Ormosia > Ormosia semicastrata. The sequence continues at coordinate 13,853,464 of JAQQTO010000052.1, forward strand.
GCCTATTTAAATATCTCATTGTAAAATAAACCTTTAAAAAAACTTTTAAGTTAGGTCAAACTTTTAAAAAGATCAGGCTAGACTTTTAAAAATGTCAAGTCAGGTTTTAAAAATTAACCTACTACAAGTTCATATATTAGACTCAGACTTTATAATTAGAATACAAATTAAATATATTTACGGTGTAGTCTAACTTAACTTGACCTATTTCTACTCTTACCTATAGGCGACGTCAACATAGAACAAGTTTCGGCCCATTTTTAAACGTTAAGTTTTGGACATTGATAAGCTGTAACCCAAGCCCATTTCTATAGAGGCTGGTTAAGTTATCCACACTGGTCAGACAAAAAAAAAGTAATTGACGCCAGATTAAAAAAAAAATGATCATCTTATATTTTTTTTAAAAGTGTAGGTATTATACACATTATTTTTAAGAATATGTGATTAAAAGAAAAAAATAATAATAAAAATAAATATAATGAATAATATTAAATGAAATATAAAAATAAGATATATGTATTATTTGTGATAAGAATATCAGAATTGATTAAAAAATCAAAAAAAATTCCTAATGGCCTTGTTAGCTTTCAAATCTATGATGGTATTCTATTCCCTTGGTAAGTTTAGTGTCCTAAAAAATAGAGTAAAGATTTTATGAATAAGTTTTATAAAAAAAAGATTTTAAAAAATTGATTAAAAGACTGACTCCTGATTTTTCACTCTTAAATTTAAACGTATATTAAACTGATTTTTTTTTAGTAATGCTAAAAGCTACGAATACGAAACCACATACAAATTAGCTGGCACCACTTTTCCTTTTTTTTTTTCTCATCAGTTATATCTAAAACAAAAACCACCCTTGTATGGTGAATGAAAGCTGATTAGTCAAAAGGAATTCATAAGACATTTCGTAGAAACTATTTCATAGGAAATATAGCACTATTCTTTTTTGTTTTTTTGTTTTTTGCTTTTTTGTTCTCTAATCTCAAACTGAATTCTAGTATTATCCTCGATACATTTCTTAGTACACATTTAGGATTTCTCCTAGAGTTTGTCTTCTGTGTGTGTTCGTCTGAACAATATTCTTTTCATTGGGTTGATAGCATACGAGATAGTTGGCCGTTACTAAGTTTTGTTTCTTGGTTTTTTTTTCATCTTCTTCTTTCTTTTATTTATAATTTATAACTATAATGCTAAGGGAGATTAAAGGTATTATTTGCCATATTTGTTGGACTTAACCCATTTTTAATCAAACTTGAAGATTCAATTGCCATATATATTTGATGATTTTCATATCGTTGTCTTCGAATTGGGTTCTTACATAAGCCTTGGGATTTCTTTGTTGAGAAGAGTTTTTTTATTTAATTTTATTTTTTTAGATATATAATGAGTGAGTAGGTGAACGGTCAGATATTAAATCTTAATGATATCAATTATTTAGGACCTCGTGTCGAAGAAGTTATGGGAGCACACTAGTATTTATTTAAGATGTTATCTCTATTATTTAGATGATAAGATAAAATTTTAAGAGGTAAACTTATTTAATATAAATTTTTTAATTTTGTCTTAATTATTTAATTGAAAGAAATTTCATTGTTTATACGAGAAATCACTTTTCTTTTAAAGAATACATTTATAATGGCATACCTTATTAAAAAAATTACAATTAACATCATATTGCTCTATATTTATCTAAAAATTTTAAGCATAGCACTTGAATTTTTCAATATTACATTATACAAATTTAAATTCTAAATATTAATAAACTCAAATCAAGAAAGTAAGACCTAAAAACACTAAAGGCATATATATAAAGATAGCAACAATTAGAATTTTCTAATATTATTGTCACAAAGAATATCATAGAAAGAAATGTCACAAAGAATATCATAGAAAGAAAAATAGATAATTTTATAAAAATTAGAAATATACTTCCTAAAAAGGAGAAAAGTAATAGAGGCAAAAAAAATACACAATAAATTAAAAAGCTTCACTACTTTCTTAAATTAAATTAGGAGCTCCATCTTTAAAAGTTAATAAGTACCTATGGCTAGAGAGAAAAGACTTTGGTCGATTAGGTAAAGAGAAAGCATGAGGGATAATATTTTTTCTTTAAAAGTGGAAAGACTTTAGTAATATATATATATATAGCATATTTGGTGATAATAGTATTTATTATAAGAGGTAAGAGGAGTAAATATTGATCATTAAATTTTATATGAATGGTTAATATTACAATATAAATATATGTGACTTTTTTAAGTGGTTACATGACTTTTAAGTTGTAACCCCCTTATTATATTAATATCTGTTAGCAAAATTACTAATTGAATGTATTACTTTTAATTTCTTTAATCATGATCAAAATACTAATATTAGTGGATTTATTCCATAAAAATTAAAGAAGAGTTCAAAATCAAGAGTTCAATATCGAAAAACATTAATCAAAATTGAAACAACAATAAGTAAAGAAAAACAATTCTTATATTCTTATATCAAACAGTGCATACACTCATTTTCACACCTCATCTAATATTATTCATTATACATATTTTTTTCTAATATTTTTTCTCACTCAATCACATCACTCAAAAATAGTGTAAACAGTAATACACTCCTTTTTAGGGGTGTAAGAGTACCTTTTTCCAAAGAAAAACAAAATTAGAAGTATAAGTGCTAATTTATAAACTCAGCAACAGAATTATGATTTTACTTGCTTATATCAGAGTCATTATTTAGTCAAAAATACATATATTTCTAATAACTCCAATATACATAAATTTCCCTCCTTTAGATTTAGGATTCATACATGAGCAATCTAAATGATGATGATAATCATAATGCATCATGTATTAATCTGGAAACACCATGAACAAAGTGAGAATTGAAAATTCTCAATAAGAAATGAACATTTAGAAAAATGTTTAAAAACACATAGTGAGTTTCAGCTGTGTAATATACAAAAAAAATCTCATGGCAACTTAGATATGATAGGAACAACACAATTTCAATATAACGGAACAGATGCTAAATAAATCATGCAATATAACCTTATATTTAACATCAGCAAATTTCTCAAATATCAGCAAACAAGTACCACTTATCAACAAGTAGCAGCAAATATCAGCAAGTTCCTCAAACCTCAGTAAGCAATTTTTAAACATCGGCAAACAAGTATTAATCATTAACAACATTAATAAGCAAGTTCCTCATCATAGGGAATCTACCATTTACTTTACTTTTTCTTTCCATGTCTGCTTGTCTCACATTTTACTCGAAGGTCTTCACTTCCGTATGGAATCCACCCTATCTCTAATATTACTTTAATATCGTGACAACAAAATTAGACATACCTACATTAACCAGGCAGATAACATAAAAGGAAATTCATCCCTCTGCCTTTTAACGGTTAAGTGCAAAATTTTTCATAAATCACTTGCTTACCATCACACACAAACATAATAATTCAAACCACCAATATATCATAAATAATTTCACCATATACAAGTCTATAAATAAATCATGACAATTAAATAAAATTTACGAAACTTAGAATCATTAAATTTAAATGTTAATACTTCAAGGGACAAACTATGAATTAAAATTAATTTAATAATTCATTTAAAAGTCCACATCATAGTCTATAATTGTCCAGTCCTCATCATAGTACATAATTTGTCAAATCCTCATCATAGTCCATAGTTTATCATGATCCTGATAGTACATTCATTGCACAAAAGTCCTTTTATTACAAAAATCCAAAATAAAGGTTATAAAATTATCCTCAAACTAAGATAAATATAAAAAGTCTATATAAATCAAGTACATATATTTATTACCTAATATAATTAAAAATATTTATTTAACTTAAGTCTTGAATGATATTATAATTTATTATATTGATCCTATGAAGGAGTCAACATTCAAATTATAATAATTCTAAATTTTATCAAATGACATATAAATATTTCAAAATCAAGCAAATATCAAATTTGCATAAAATTATATATGCATAATAAATTTAACAACGATAATAATATACACAAAATTTTAAAATAATAAATTAACTAATAAAACATATAAATATACTAAAAATCATAATTTTATATTTTAAAAAAATTCAATTCCTACCTCCTATGAAATATCTTTTCTTTTACCCTTCTCCATTTCTTTCTCTTCTTTCTCATCCTCCTTTCTTCGGATTTGGATCCTCTCCAGTTGAAAAATAACTAGAGAGCATCTCAACCATTCAAATCAAATTTTTACATAATAAAATATTAAAAATAAATATAATACAATAATTATTAAAAGTGAAATTTAAAATTGAACTCCTCTCTAATTTTTTCACAACTGAAGAGAATCCAAATTCCCTCTCTTCTATCTCTCTTCCTAAGGTTTCTCACTTCCTCACTTTTTCTATTTCTCTCTCTCTTTCTTTTTCACACTTCAACATCATTTCATTCTTTCTTTATCTCTTCCTTGCTTCACGTTTTCTGTTTCATCTTACCTATTTATAGCAAATCCACTTGGTTAAGAGTGAACCACGTTATAACTAGATTTTTATAAAGTAATAATTACTTTTTAAGATAAAGTTTAAGTTCATTTTTTATATTTATTATATTTATTTTACTAATTAAATTATAATATGTGTTTATTAATATTTTTTTATTTTTTTTAAATATACATATATCATAATTTAATTAATAAAATAAATATAATAAATATAAAAAATAAACTTAAATTTTATCTTACTTCTTACCTAATCTTGGGCACGTTTCACCACTTTCATATGGTGCACGTAGCCTTCCATTCTTTTTCTAATTTTCATAAAGTAAGATATTTATATAAGTAATTATTAGATTTAGAGATATTTAAATTAAAATAATATTTTTTATATTTTTTATAAATATTTAATATTTTCTTATAAATATCTTTTTATAATATCTCTATTTTTTATAATACACTAATAATTTTATCTTAATTCAAAAAAATACTTCTAATCTTTATTGTAAAGATTAAATGTTATGTTTTTTTTTTAAAATAGGATGTTACATAAATAATTTTTAATCTTAACTATTTATGTATAGTTGTATGATTAAGATTTACTTATCTCACCATTTCATAATAAAAACTTCTCTCACTATATATACTCCCTGGGAGCAGAGTCATTAAAATGAGTCAAGCTTGATGGACTGACTCAAATAACCCTACAAAATGAACGAATTGAGTTAGAAAAAGTGAACACAAATTTAAAAATAACTCAAATGAGCTGAGCCCAAATGGCCCGGGCTGATAACATTACATAGAGCTGAGTTAGGCTAATAAAATACTGGCCCGAAACTCACATAGCCTAATTTTGGTCAGGCCCATTTTGATAGTTATACCTGAAAACGTATATTGTGAGATGATTATTTATTATAAGAAACGAGAAAAGTGAATCTTGAACACTTAATATATATATATATAGGGCCTTTTTCCAATACCCTTTATTTTTTAAGGGTATCAATACCATTTCAATCAAAATATGTCATTTGTATTCATTTATTGAATAAATTTTTATTTCGATTGACTTTTATTTTAACTTTCTTTAATATAAGTTTGACTTCAAATTTTAAATATTAAAAATTTTAACTTTTTAAATTTAAGTTTCTATTTTATATATTTTTTATTCTTATAATCTCCATCCATTATGTTACTTAACTTATTAGAAGAAATAAGAATAAAGCATATGTATGAATCAATTTATCAAGTTATAAATTATTATCAATAAAATTTTATAAAATCAACTAATAATATTATACAAAGTTAGAATGGTACTGATATCTTTTTATAAAGAAGAGTATGGAAGGAATTCACACACACACATATACATATATAGAGCCTCATATCAATGTGGCTCTGCTGCTACTGGTCAAGTTACAATTTCTTTATAAATTTCTTAATCCTAATATCGATGATCTAACTTTAATTAAATCAGAGAAATAAATTAATTAAGATGTGTACAAGTTAACTTAAACATCACCTAATAATAATAAAAAACAAAAAAATAAAAGTCAAAACTCAAATTAAAAGAGGGAAAACACTTACGTGTTGTCAAGCAAGTGACCATCAGACTAAAGGCCTTATGGCAATAATTAAGGTGTGCAATAATTAAGTACCAAATATGTTGAATTTAACTAGTTGTCATCAGTTGTAAAATTAAATTATCCGATCTTATGACTCTTCAGGTGTTTTAGGATTTGAGATGTGGATTTTGATATGTTATCTGTGTGTTGGAGAAAGGAAGACAGATATCACTGAACTTATCTTTCAACTATGGTTCATGCAATTGTAATTATATTGTCAACAAAACTAATTTGTTTGCTCAAGGCAAGTTAGGTTTAATCTTTTCGTTGTAACACATCTAGCTTTTTGTTTGAGTTTCTGTAGGATGTAGGTGATTACAGGACATTTTGCAAGTTTACTTTTTGTAATATTTTATCTCCTATGAATGAATAGTATTTACCTTTTGAGAAACAGAAAAGGAAAAACAATAATATTATGCAAATTAAGTTTGGCAGACCGTACCTATACATTACAATAAATGAATAAAATATATAAAGTGATATTCGTGAAATGATTATGTATTTATTTTTTCAATTTAGAATTTATATAGGATGGTATGGATTGTGATTGTTTGTGACATCAAATAATTACAATATAATTCAATATTTATATATAACATGGGATTCTAACGAAGGTAAATGTGACAAAATACAACAAATAAATATTTAATATTATATAATCTTATCCTCGTGAAATGGATGCAATTTTGTTTTTTAGTTTTTAAAATGAAGATGGTGTACGCAGTGCTATCTTTAATGTTATTGTGGCATCAAATATTTACAATATAATATAATAGGTTCCACAAGAGATTGATTGATTTTTTTTTTCATTGGAATCAAGATCCAAAATAAAGGACTATTGTTAACTTAAATGAGATCATGCGACCAATAAAATAGTTATCATATATATATATATATATTAATAGTCTTTTCATATAAAATAAGATTTTCAAGAGACCGTGTCGCAACTAGATTCGCGGCGAAAAATAACAACTCTTTGATTTTAGAAAAAAGAAAAATGGAGTCACTATCAATTTTATTTCAACTTAAGAAAAATTGAAAAACCTTTTTTGAAAATGATCTTTGGAACCAGATTGGACTCGGGAGTCGGTTATGGATAGGGAAGAGCAGAAACTTAATCCCACAACACCCCTAACACACCCGTTCTAAAACGGTACCTTAAGTTAATTGTGCAAATTCTTAACAATCCTTAAAAATATTTATTTTACCCTTTTTGCAAAACATTGTAACTATTTATAAAAATCAATAAACCACAAAATTATGAAAATTTAATTTTAGCTTGACAAAAATGAAATTATGCTCCTACGTATCCCCTGGTGCAATGGGGAGCTCAAAGTTACGTAGTTCTTTAAAAAATATTGTGGGTTGGTTAATTTTATAAATTTGAATTAACTAGCCGTCGCAACTCAGTCATTCAAATTAAGAATTGAATAGGTGAAACTCGCGTCACGCTAGAGACGTCACCCATGAAATCATCAAGTTGTTACAACTCAGATGATTGTATTTTATTTTAAAAAGATTACAATTATTTTTTTATTATATTATTTTTTATTTTTATCTTTTTTACTTTTTTACAATAAAAATTAAAGAAAAGTCCATTAAAATAAAACCCATTACCCAAAACCATTTTTTTCCAAAAAAAAAAACCAGAAGTAAAAGCAAAAGCTTTACAAAACAAAAAAAGAAAAAAAGAAAAAAAGAAAACAAAGTAGTAGCTTAAAAAAACGAAAAGGCAGAGCAAAAGAGACAAAAAAGACTACTTTACAGAAATAGGAAAAAGGGTGTATTTCTTTCATTAAAAAAAGTAACTTTAAGAAAAGGATAAAAAGGGACAAACACGTGAAAGTGTTCAGGTGTTTCTATCCAAAATTTACTTTTTCATTTTTATTTTTTCTTATTTTTTTACTTTCTCCTTTTTATTAATTAATTTTATTCAAATGTAAAAAAAAAAGAAGGTGAAGGACGACCACGTGAAAGTGGTCTTCTGCCCAAAGCTTGTCTTTAGCTTTATTCAAATGTCAAAAAAAAAAAAAAAAAGAAAGAAGGTGAAGGACGACCACGTGAAAGTGGTCTTCTGCCCAAAGCTTGTCTTTAGCTTTTTACTTTTATATGATAAAAAGATACAATTAAAACAATGAAAGAAACAAAACTCATTCATTTTTCAAAAGAAAACTAGCAGAGAGGAGCAAAACCTCTGTTTTCTTTGGGAACAGGACGCACGAAGGGAGGTTCTACGGTAGACAGTGGTCTGATCGGAAATGGCACGGTGGCACGCTCGGGTTCGCGAGTTTGCTGCGCTTCGTGTGCAGATCCGAGATCTGGTCGCAGTGGGGGCGGATCTGGGAGTTTTGTTGTTTTTTTTTTTGGGTGGTTGTTTGGAGGTTTGATCGGAAATGGCACGGTGGCAGGCACGGGTTCACGGGTTGCTCACGGTTGGGAGCCTTTCTTGGCAACAAGGTGACTGTTTGGAGGTTTATGAGTGGTGGTTTGATGGAGATGGGTACGGTTTGGTGAGGAGATGGTGGGAGAGTTGTTTGGTAGTGGTGAGAGGTTGGAAACAGGTTGATGGGTAGAGGAAGTTGATGGTAAGTTGGGTTGCAGAGTGAATGAACACGGTGGTTTTGGGTGGTTTGAGGTGGTGAAGGGAGGATAGAGATGATGGAAGAGTGGAGTAGTGATTCTGTTGTATGATGGAATATAGGTGGGAGAACCTCTCCGAATCTCAGAATCCTCTCTCTGTAAATTGAAAAAATCCCCCTCTGTCTGTAATCCTGCTTCCTTTTATTTTTCTGCCTTGCAAAACCGAGATGACTCCTCTGCCACTCTCTGGAAAAATAGCTTAGGTGCTTGATAGATTTTTCTAGCTCAGTTTCCTTCTTGATGTATTTTCTTTAGCTTTGTCTTTCTCCAAGCTTCAAATCTCTGCCAACTTGCCATTTTTGTGCTGCATTGAGCCTTGAGTTTGCAGGCTTGCAGCAGATGGATGTTGACATAGTTTTTGACATAGCTTTAGTTACATCTCAAATACTGGTTGAGACAGCAACCAAAAGAAGGCAACCGGCTGCCCAACGTAACCATGACCATCCTTTCCCCTTTTTTTTTTAAGACGAGATCCATTTTTTTTTTTTGTTAAAGCGGGCTTTCATTTGGGCTAAAAAAATGGGCCTTAAATTAATTAAACTCAAAATTAATTAATTTAATTAATTAATTTAATTTTTTTTATTTTTCATTTTTTTTGAAGCCCGGTCAAAATTGGGTGTTCACAGTTGCCCCTCTTTACTTGTTTCTTACTAGATATTAAGAATACCCATAGTTTTCCTTGTTATTGTTGTAAGAAACGAGTAAAGACGTGAACTTAAATTTTGTCCAGCAATGTGTGGGATGAGGTGAATGGACAAGGCAAAGACGCCACTTGGAAATCAGCGAGCTAAAACGTGGATTTACGAGTTGTCGCAACATCGTTAATCCTACCAAAGTGAAACTCGGCGTAAAGCCAGAGATGTCACTGCATTGTCAACGAGCTGTCACAGCTCAGTTGACATTTTTTTTTTTGAATTTTAAAAAAGACCTTGGGCGACTTTACAACTACAAAAAGGTAAACGACAGTGGGTTTGGCCCAAAATTTTAAAGACAGTGGGTTAATTTAAAAGACAGTGGGCTTGACCCAGAATTTAAAAGACAGTGGGCTTGACCCAGAATTTAAAAGACAGTGGGCTTGACCCAGATTTTGAAAGACAGTGGGCTTGACTCAGAAATTAAAGGACAGTGGGCTTAGCCCAGAATTTAAAAGACAGTGGGCTTGACCCAGAATTTAAAAGACAGTGGGCTTGGCCCAAAATTTTAAAGACAGTGGGCTTAGCCCAGAATTTGAAAGACAGTGGGCTTGGCTCAAGATTTAAAAGACAGTGAGCTTAGCCCAAAATTTAAAAGACAGTGGGCTTGGCTCGGAATTTAAAAGACAATGGGTTTGGCCCAGAATTTAAAAAGACAGCGGGCTTGGCCCGAAATTTAAAAGACAGTAGGCTTGACCCAGAATTTAAAAGACAGTGGGCTTGGCTCAGAATTTAAAAAGACAGCGGGCTTGACCCAAAATTTAAAAGACAATGGGCTTGGCCCAGAAAATTAAAAGGATAGTGGGCGTGGCCCGAAAGGATTTTTTTTTTATTTTGCTGTTCTTTTATAGTGAAGCTTGGCGCAAAAGCCGAAGACGTCACTTTTCACAAATTTGCAGCTCATGGAGGGATGTTGTAACGTACTTTCCTGCAACTCAAAATCATATCAAAAGATTGAAAACATTATGCCAAAACCTTTCTCTTGCATACCCGATTCTAATTGCTTCCTCGGAAAATTTTGATCTATCAAACCCAGGCATAGGCTCTCGCAAACTAGGGCTCATCAACTTGTTTCGAGTTCCTTGGGATCCTCGGACACTGGAGTCACTTTACTTCTGAGTTTGCTCATCAGGCACACAGTTTCTCTCTTAACATTTTCGATTGCATTATGAGCTTTTCTTCCCTCGTTTGAACCTTCTGATTCATTCTTGATCTAACTTGTTAGTTAGAGGATTGCCGTTAACTTGTTAAATCAATGATACTGAATTTATATTCCCTCTTATCGAAGCATTTTGTGATAAACACGTGTGACTTCACAAATATAAAAAAGAAAGGAACATGACAAAGAAAGATGAACAATAAAAAGAGAAGAAATGAAATTATTTTCATTGATTTGGATGTTCACAAGCACGAAAAGGCAAATAGTACAAAAGGATGATACAAAGGTAAGGTGACAGACAATTGCCCCAGTTAGGATTCTTTTCTTCTCATTAGATAGGTCCTAATTCTCAGATGGATATTACAACCACTTGTGACACGAGCTCTCTTTCATCCACCACCGCTTAAAATTGCCCCAGTTTTGTCTTCCATCGCCACTTAAAATTGCCCCAGTTTTTTTTTGTCTTCTTTTATGCTGTCTGGGTGAGCCCTTCAGGCGACATCTTCTAGGAGAGCCTTTGTCGACTTGAAACTTTTTTTGCCTAATTTAGATGCCCTAACTTTTGCTTAAGCTGCCCTTGCGGGTTTTCAACCTAACGGGCTATTTTCTCTTCTTTCTTTTTCTTTTTCTTTTTTTTTAGGCATAGAACTTTTTGACTGTGTCAGCATTTATCGGTGTTGGCAATTCATTTCCGTCCATATCTATTAAAACTAAGGCTCCTCCAGAGAATGCCTTCTTAACGATATACGGCCCTTCATAACTCGGTGCCCATTTTCCTCGAGCGTCCTCTTGGTTTGGAAGTTTTTTCTTTAAAACCAGGTCACCTGCTTGGAGCTCCCTAGGGCGCACTTTCTTGTTGAAAGCTCTTGCCATTCTCCTTTGGTATAGTTGTCCATGACAGATAGCTTTTAATCGCTTTTCTTCAATCATGTTTAACTGCTCGTACCGAGTCTTTACCCATTCTGCTTCTTCTAACTCAGCTTTCATCAACACCCTTAAAGATAGGATTTCAACCTCTATGGGGGAGACTGCTTCCATACCATAGACCAAGGAGAACGGTGTTGCCCCAGTGCTGGATCGGATATTAGTGCGATAAGCGTGGAGAGCATAGGGGAGCATCTCATGCCATTCTCTGTAGTTGACCACCATTTTGGCTACTATCTTCTTGATGTTCTTATTTGCTGCTTCCACCGCACCATTCATCTGAGGTCTGTAAGGAGCAGAATTGTGATGCTTGATCCTAAACCTCTGGCATAGATTCTTGATTTCTACACTATTGAGGTTAGGGTCATTATCCGTGATAATCCTCTCCGGAATTCCATACCGACAAATGATGTTTACCCTTAAAAATTTAAGGACGACCTTTTGAGTGACTTTGGCATAGGAAGCAGCCTCTACCCACTTGGTGAAATAATCAATTGCTACCAGGATAAACCTATGGCCATTGGAAGCTTTCGGGTTTATTGGCCCAATAACATCGATTCCCCACATTGAAAAAGGCCAGGGTGCCACCATATTATACAATGGAATGGGTGGTGCATTAATGCGATCAGTGTACGCTTGGCATTTATGACATTTTCGAACATATTCTATGCAATCAGCTTCCATAGTAGACCAGTAATAACCATATCGCAGGATCTGACGAGCCATCATGATACCATTGGCATGGGTTCCACATACTCCCTCATGAATTTCTGTTAAGATGGTGAGAGCCTCCTTAGCTCCTATGCATCTGAGGAGTGTGCCATCATAGTTTCTTTTATATAGTATTTCCCCATTCAAAAAGAAAGCCATGGAAAGCCGACAGATGCTCTTTTTGTCTGTCTCATTTGCCCCTGATGGGTATTCTCTGAACTTGATGTACTGCATGATATCATGGAACCAAGGCTGACCATCTTCTTCTTCTTTAACATTAGAACAGTAGACTGGTTCACTTTCTGCCCTTATTCGGATGGGTTGCACATTAGCATGAATATTCAGATTAGTCATTACAGCCAAAGTAGCCAAAACGTCTACAAACTGGTTCTTATCCCGAGTCAAGTACGAAAAGGTGATCCATTCAAACTTCTCGATCAACTGCATCAAATATTTCTGGTATGGAATCAACTTGGAGTCTTTAGTCTGCCATTCCCCGTTCACTTGATAGATTATCAGCGCTGAGTCTCCATATACTTATAGTTCTTTTACTCCCAATTCTATTGCAACCTTTAACCCTTGAGCACAAGCTCCATACTCTGCAACATTATTGGTGCAATCGAACTCTAACTTGATGGCCACTGGGTATTGCTTCCCACTTGGTGATGTGACCACTGCACCTATGCCGTTCCCATACATATTGACTGCTCCGTCAAAAACATCTTCCACATGTCCTCTTCATCGACTCTTCTTCTTCAATCTGCTAAAACATCCTCATCAGGAAAATCAGACGTCACAAGTTGCTTGTAATTGAGCGGATTCTCAGCTAAGTGATCTGCAATTACGCTTCATTTGATAGATTTTCGAGTTACATGCTTTATGTCGAACTCAGAAAGAACCACTTGCCATTTGGAGACTCGTGTGGAAACATGAGGGCTTTCGAATATGTACTTTATCGGGTCCATCCTTGAGATAAGCCAAGTAGTATAGTACAACATGTACTGCCTCAGCCTTCTAGATGTCCATGCCAGTGCACAACATGTTTTCTCAACTGCCATGTAGCGAGACTCGCACTCATTGAACTTCTTGCTCAAATAGTAGATGGCCTGTTCTTTTTTCCTCGTTTCATCATGCTGCCCTAGCATTGCTCCCATGGATGTCTGCAATACCGTGAGGTATAATATCAAAGGACGACCAGGTGTAGGTGGCACCAAAATAGGAGGACTTTGCAAGTAAGTTTTTATCTTCTCAAAAGCTTCCTGACAATGTTCATCCCATTCTCCTGGTTGTTGTTTCTTTAGTAGCTTGAAGATTGGCTCGCAAGTGCTAGTCAGGTTGGCTATGAACCTAGCGATGTAATTCAGTCTCCCGAGAAAGCTTCTTACCTCCTTTTTAGTCTTGGGAGCAGGCATCTCTTGTATCGCTTTGACTTTATCAGGGTCCACTTTGATTCCTTCCTTGCTAACGACAAAACCAAGCAATTTTCCAGTCGACGCACCAAAAACACATTTTGTCGGGTTTAGTCTCAACCTGTATTTTCTGAGTCTTTCAAACAACTTTTGCAACACTACCACATGGCTTTCCCCTTCTTTGGACTTAGCAACTATGTCATCCACGTACACCTCAATTTCTTTGTGCATCATATCGTGGAACAAAGCAACCATAGCACGCTGATAGGTGGCCCCAGCATTCTTCAATCCGAATGGCATGACTGTATAACAAAAGGTTCCCCATGATGTGACAAATGTGGTCTTCTCTTTATCACTTGTGTCCATAAGAATTTGATTGTAACCAGAATAACTATCCATAAAAGAGAATCTATGCCCTCTTGCTGCATTATCAACGAGGACATCAATGTGAGGCAATGGGAAATTATCTGTAGGGCTAGCTTTATTCAAGTCCCTATAGTCCACACACATCCTGACTTTTCCTTCTTTCTTCGGAACGAGTTTGCTACCCATTCTGGGTGCCTTGATACCTCTAAAAATCCTGCCTCCAATTGCTTGGTGACTTCCTCTTTGATCTTTAAAGACATTTCAGGGTGCATTCTCCTCAATTTCTGCTTTTTTGCCTCAACATTGGGGTATAGCGAAATCTTGTGGGAAGCTATGCTTAGATTCAGCCCTGGCATATCTCGGTAAGACCAAGCAAATACATCCATGTAGTCTCTGAATAACTTGATCATGCTTTCACGTTCTGGGTTATCCACTAACCTCAACTCCTTCTTATCTTCATCGGTTCCCATATTGATCACCTCTACTTCTTCCTCATCCAGGCTAAAGTCTCTTTCTGACCTTTCTACCGATTTAGCAAACTCCTCGGTGGCGTTCCTTTCTTCATCTGAGTCATAGTTATCTATATCCATCATTGAATAGGAATTTATCCTTGAGCTTTCAGGCATCCTTTCCTGGGACAATGCCTCTACCAGACCCAAGTCCCTGGAAGATTTATTTATGCCCGATTGGAAACAGAAAGAAAATATGGTAATTAGATAAGGCTAAGCAAAGACATAAATCAAAGATAGAACAGAACTAAAGCAGTGAATCAACTGAGAAACACACAAGTTCATTGCATTGAAATTTTGATGAAAGATAACATGAGCAGAGAATCATACTGGAAAAACACACAAGTTCATTACATTAAAGCTTCGACAAGAGTTAGCATAAATTCAACCTTACAAAAATCTAAGATAACATCACGACTAAACAATTACTTTATGACAATCACATCCATTAACGCCTCAGATCGCCAATTGTTCTGAGGTTCCAAATTGACAGCAGGTTAGATTACATGGTCTTCTCCGGAGTCTTCGTCTACATTGTTAATGATTAGCCAGACCTGATGATTGGAGGTTCCATTGATAACGTCGGCAGGGATGGGGAATGTCTCCTTCAGATGGGGAATCGTTTTTTTCATTTCGTTCTCCCTTTTTCCTTCATTGAGAACCAAATTGTGCTTCATCATGCCTTCCAAAGGCGCCTCATATCCCAGACCATATCTATTTTTGTTCTTTGGCAGGGTGATCATAGACTTGGTTCCTTGCAGCTGAATTCCTAAACCTTTTCCGGCTTGGTAACCATTATTGGTCATAATGCGAGTCACAACTTGATGAACATCTTTAGAGGACGACTCATCCTTCTTTGTCTCTGATTCCACCAATTGAAAACTGTGCAGGAAGCTTTCCACCTCCAGCTCTGTGTTTTCAACATAAGGCACTGAAGTAGGCTTCATCAATAAGATTTCTTCCTCTCCTCGAATGGTAACCAGACATCCATTTTCAATGTATTTCAGGCATTGGTGCATGGTCGAGGGAACAACAACAGCAGCATGGATCCATGGTCTTCTTAAAAGCACAGTATATGTAGGCTCGATATCCATTACATGAAACAACACTTGGAAGCAGCTCGGGCCTATCTCAAGTGGAAGGGTCACCTCTCCCAAAATTTCCCTTTTCCTTCCATCGAAGGCCCGCACTGTCATTTCTTGAGGCCTAAGGTCTTCTACACTCATAGCCAGCTGGGACATGGTTGTCCTCGGGAGGACGTTCAAGGCAGAACCCCCATCAATCAGAACTTTTGCGACTACATACCCCTGACATTTCAAAGTGATATACAAAGCACGTGGGTTATTCCCTATCGAACGTACCACTTCTTCCTCCGAGAAGGGGATCACATTGATGTGCCTTACTGAGTCTACCATGTTCACTAAGCTTTCTGGGGTAACATCCGGCTTCACATAAGCTTCATTTAACACTCTCTGCAGTGCTTTGCGATGAGGTTCAGAATTCATGATGAGTGATAATAGAGAGATTCGAGCTGGGGTCTTTCTGAGCTGTTCTACCACATCATACTCACTTTGCTTCATGATTTTTAGGAATTCTTCTTCATTATCTTCTTTTGTTTCTATGAAGCCTGCTTTTCCTTTCTCGGTCTTATCTTCCTGCCCATAACATCTGCCACTTCTTGTAATCCCTTCTATGCCCACGACGCTCGACACTGCTTATGTGGGCTCTGCTATCTGGGCAATAGAGGTTGAAGCGATTTGTCCTATATTACTTTGTGTCTTTACCTTGACATTATACTTCCAAGGCACCGCATGTGTATTACTATAGGGAAACGGTGTTGGCTTTTTTATCGCTATGACAACTCTCCGGGAATCTGGAACTTCGCTAGTACGCGGGAGTTTGAGGACTAGATGCTCCACAACATCACATCTTCTTGCTTGAGTAATCTCTATTACTCCCAAAGCCCTGAATCTTTGTATCTGAGCCTTAAACTCCTGACAACCTTCAATATCGTGCCCCTTCTCTGTATGGTATTCACAATAAGCTTCGGTATCATATTCAAACCCTACATCACCCAAGGCTACTGAGGAACAATAGCCCGCTTGGACAAGACCTTGGAATATTAACTTCATAGGAGTTTTGACATCCTCTACATTTTGAAGTCCTTCATTCTCCTTTTCCAGTGCGTTTACAATCCCTTTCCCATGATTTGGAATTGGGTTGCTAGTGATGCTGGGTCCCTTCTCCTCTTCAAAGTCTAGCTTTCCGAAAGAAATCAATCTCCTCACTATGTTCTTAAATACCTCGCAATCTTCAATTGAGTGTCCTGGGTTATCCATATGGAACTTGCAAGTTACGTTGGGATTGTACCAGGCTGGAAATGGGGGCACCATAGGGCGAGAGGGAACGCATGCAACCAGATGTGCATCGAACAACTGTTGAAACAAATCAGCATTGGAGATTGGCAACTTTGGAAAAAGGGGTAGATTTGACGGGGGTCGAGCATACCCTTGGTTTCCTGGATTTCGGGGTGCGGGAGGACGATTGGTATAGACGGGACGTGGTGAGGGGACATTGTTAACTTGGTATGAAGTCTGGTAAGCCGGAAAAATGGGTGAAGGGGCTTGATAAGAAGGGTATGGTTGTGGATTACGAGGAAAACTTGAGTTTTGTTGACGCACATAACTGACTTCTGGCTCTTTCTTCCTTGTTGGTGCCACCTTCTTAGGAAAATTGCTCTCTGTATTTCCAGTAGGTAATTTTCCTGCCTTTGCAAAGTTCTCAATCCTTTCTCTAACCGAAATTAGATCAGAAAAATCTCTGTATGCAGCACCTTCCATCAGTCCAATAAAAGGTGCTCCTAGGATCCCCATAAAGTATGAGCTCATTTCTGATGGAGTCAAAGGTGGTTGAACTTGGGCCACTATCATTCTCCATCTCTGAGTGTATTGCTTGAAAGTTTCGTCACTCTTTTTCTGCATTGACCCTAGTTGTTCATGGGTTGGTGCGGTGTCGATATTGAATCGATATTGCTCCAAGAATAAACTCGTCAAATCATCCCAACAAGAAATCTTTAAATGGCCAAGTTACATGTACCATTCCAAAGCCGACCCAGTCAGACTCTCATGGAAGAAATTGATTAAGAACTTTTGATCCCGTGACCAAATGGCCATTTTGGTGATGTAAGTCTTCAGATGGAACTTTGGATTGGTGCTCCCATCATACTTTGAGAAATCTGGTACTTTGAAATCTTTGGGAATATCGACTTCAACCTCAGGGAGCAGTTCATCGATTCCCACTGAGCCATACAGATTAGGGCCTTGCATGGCTTTAATTTGCTCTTGCATCTTTTCGATCAACTCATCTCTTAATTTTTCCTTTTCGGAGTTGCTGTTCAAGAATATTTTCACCGGCTGTTCACGAGTTACTTCTACATTATTCTTCTCTCCTTCATGATTTTCGTTCATGGAATCATCCTCTTCATTCACATTGTTGCTTGCATTTGCATTTACCCTAGTGCCGACAGATGTTCCATTTGTTGTTCTAAGGGTCTCGGTTAACTGTCTCAGTAAATCCTCAACCCTTGATTGTCCTTCCGCCATTATATTGATCTTTTCTCTCATTTCATCCATCTCTTGACTTAAGTTTCTTTCTGAGTTCGACATCTCTTGCAGCCTAGTTTGTGATCTAGTTCTGTAGGCCCGGGTTTGTGCAATTTGCGTTTTCTGAGGACGAGCAATGGTTCAATGTTTTTACCTGAAAATTTTGGAAGATCAGTGATTATGTTCATTATTTGTTAGAGGACCGTTAGTGATTTTGCACTAAGTAAATTTGAAATGAGTATCTTTGATATTATTTGTTGTGACTACTACCCAGAACGTCTCGTTCAAAAGTATTAAGTCTCCAGTGAAATATGGGATAGAAAAAAGAGTGCCCACACAAGCGTATTTCATTCATTCAACTGAAAAGATATAACAATACATTGCTTCTTAGATGAGTACATCATGACCTAGCCGAAAAAAACTATTCCCTATCTGAATAGGCCTTAGCCATTTGTTTCATCTGCCCTATAAGGTTCTTATAGTATTCAATGAAATCACTGATTTCTACCGGTGTTTCAAAAGGGTTGACCATCTGATCAGCTTTCTTCAAATGATATGGAGTATCTGCAATTGCCGAATTAGCCAAACATGCCAATTTTGCAAAGCGACTCATCTAAAAATAAACTTCCTCCTTCCATCCATCGATGTCCCCTTTTTGTTGTTCCACCTGATCCATCAGTTCTTTCATATTTTCCTGTCCTTGTTGCAATGCTGCCTCATATTTTGCAACTGTCTCTTTCATATGTAGCTTCTTATCTTTTATCATATCTTCATATCACTTAGATACCACTCCCATTTACTGCCTCATTTCTTCTACCAGCCGCGTTGCATTGTTCTGGGTTGTTTTGGCACTCTTGAGCTGCTCCCTCAGCTGTTGGTTTTCAGCCATGGCCCTGTCCCTTTCTTGTCTGCGGAGCCCTAATTCCTTGTTTACTGCCCCCAGACACTGTTTGGTTTTTAGCATGTAATCACATTCAGCCTTCATCTTTTTATTAACCCCTTCAAGACTGTGGTCTTTTTCAGCATTTTCTCGCTTCAAGGCCGCACATGCCTGGCGGATCTCCCTCAACTCGGCTTCCATTTTTCTCTTTTCCTCTTCCATTTTCACAAACCTTGCTCTCATTTCTTTCATTTCTTCATTCTCGATCACAACCGAGGCTGAAGGTTCACCAACCATAGGGGTTGCCGGGATCCTGAATGGCAACTTGATTTCTTGAACTCTGTCCTTAACCCATTGGCGATAATCTTCCTTGGCTACACAACTTCTGACTCCCAGTTCTTTTCCTTTTCGGATGACCTTGTCCCAAGCACTTCGGACTTCCCGAAGTGAATCAATGTCTTCCGTATCTATATAGTAAAGAACAAAAGAGGTTATTTGGGCTTCTGCAGGTGGCCCCATCATAAGATAACCGAGTTGTCGTTGTGCC
Source organism: Ormosia semicastrata (assembly GCA_029884595.1). Taxonomy (NCBI): domain Eukaryota; kingdom Viridiplantae; phylum Streptophyta; class Magnoliopsida; order Fabales; family Fabaceae; genus Ormosia; species Ormosia semicastrata. The sequence continues at coordinate 13,873,028 of JAQQTO010000052.1, forward strand.
AAGGCTGGATTGTAATTAATACATCCTCGTGTACCCATGAGGGGTACGTTTGGAAACCTTCCGCACTGGTAGATGATAGCTTCTACATCTTTCCATCGAGGATACCATCTTATCTGCTTTTCTTCCAATCTCGCCAAGTGGTCCGCCCATTCGCGGCTGTTCTTGACCTTCAATTGGTACAGGTTAAAGTCAGCGATAGGGCACTCTGCTTTGTATGATCTATTGAAAACATGAGTTGTGAGCCAAAGATACAACACTAGCAAGCAACAGAGGACTCTTTTACCATTCCTTTCGTGACAAAAGCTCAGGGTAGAGTAAACATCTGCGAGAACGGCCGGGACAGGGTTGTCGGTGTGGAATTTGCAGGCAAGGAACACATCGATTGCTGCATAATCCACGTAATCATCAATATTAGGGAACAAAACTGTGCCGTAAATGGTGAGGGCTAGCACATCCATGAAAGCCTCCCAATCTCCACTGTTCGCTAAGTGACGCATCTGTCCTTCAAGGTACTCTCTTGAAAACCCTTTGGTTCCATTCCTATTCTGCTGCACACCTTGGAGGTCTCTTGCGTGCACTTTCAAAACGTTCGCCACATTTTGGATGGATGCATAGTGTCCTTTATAAAAGTATGGCCTTTTACCTTCCAATGACAAACCTAGGATTTGCTCGAATTCTTCCAGAGTGGGAGCTAGTTGGAAATCTTGAAAAGTGAAACATCTGAGAGGAGGGTCATAATATTAGGCCACTGCGGTGATCGCTTCCACTTGCACATTCACCTCTAACAGATCCAGAACCTTTCCATAATTTGCTGCAAATGTCAAACGTTGAGTCTTCTTCAACATTCGTCCCATAACCACTAGGTTTTCAGTGTGAACTTTATTAAACTTGAGTCGCAGAGTCTTCTTCAAGCTTGTATCCTTATGATCTGATCCCATATTTCTTTTATCAAAGATACTCACTGTCAAATTTTGGTTGAGTTCTAACGGTTCTCTAACAAATCTGCCTCAGGAAGGACAAAAGATTAGCGTATTGCAAAGAAAACATGGTGCAATGATGCAAAGTACGATTATTTTTTTTTAAAATGCAATGACAGATAAACTTAAGGATAACGAAAAGGTACGCTCCCTTTGTGCCCTAAAGGACTGCCTTAAATTTGAGGAGTTCTACCTTAAAGATCTATAAGGCTGTCTAATTCGTGAGAACTTTCCTCGGGCGGCTCTACTATTCTAAAGGCCTTTAGAGCTAAGTCCCATATCAGAATGTTGACCACAAATAGTGGGTAAACCACTAGGTGCGGGACATTCATGAAAAAAGCACACTCTATATGAGGTTTTCGCGATAACCAAACAGGATGTACATCCAAAATGGCTACCACTACGCAACCTCTACCTAACTCAAGCTTTACTCAGACCTGGGTATAGGGCCCCCACTCGAATGTGTGTGATAAACGTGTAGGTGTAGTGTGTGTAGGGAGCATACAAACCTTCATAATTCTAGAGACTATTCACATCCTGCAAAATAACACAAACACAAACAAGATTCCCAAAATCTTCTATCCTAAGGTTTGCATGATAAAATAGAATCACAGTTAAGGTGATCAATAAATAATTTAAATAAAATAGAAAACCAAAACAAAAATAAAGCAAAAACAAAAGGAGTAAAACAAACATATAAAATTTACAAAATTTGCACAATCAACTTTCAAAGGCTTGACTCTCAAATGTCCCCGGTGGAGTCGCCATCTGTCGCGACTAGGATCGCGGCGAAAAATAGCAACTCTTTGATTTTAGAAAAAAGAAAAATGGAGTCACCACCAATTTTATTTCAACTTAGGAAAAATTGGAAAACCTTTTTTGAAAATGGTCTTTGGAACCAGATTGGACTCGGGAGTCGGTTATGGATAGGGAAGGGCGGAAACTTAATCCCACAGCACCCCTAACACACCTGTTCTAAAACGGTACCTTAAGTTAATTGTGCAAATTCTTAACAATCCTTAAAAATATTTATTTTACCTTTTTTGCAAAACATTGTAACTATTTATAAAAATCAGTAAACCACAAAATTATGAAAATTTAATTTTGACTTGATAGAAATGAAATTCTGCTCCTACGTACCCCCTGGTGCAATGGGGAACTCAAAGTTACGTAGTTCTTTAGAAAATATTGTGGGTTGGTTAATTTTATAAAAATTTTATAAATTTGAATTAACAAGCCGTCGCGACTCAGTCATTCAAATTAAGAATTGAATAGGTGAAACTCGCGTCACGCTAGAGACGTCACCCATGAAATCATCAAGTTGTTACAACTCAGATGATTGTATTTTATTTTAAAAAGATTACAATTATTTTTTTATTATATTATTTTTTATTTTTATCTTTTTTACTTTTTTACAATAAAAATTAAAGAAAAGTCCATTAAAATAAAACCCATTACCCAAAACCATTTTTTCCAAAAAAAAAAAACTGAGAAGTAAAAGCAAAAGCTTTACAAAAAACAAAAAAAAGAAAAAAAGAAAAAAAAGAAAACAAAGTAGTAGCTTAAAAAAACGAAAAGGCAGAGCAAAAGAGACAAAAAAGACTACTTTACAGAAATAGGAAAAAGGGTGTATTTCTTTCATTAAAAAAAGCAACTTTAAAGAAAAGGATAAAAAGGGACAAACACGTGAAAGTGTTCAGGTGTTTCTATCCAAAATTTATTTTTTTATTTTTATTTTTTCTTATTTTTTTTACTTTCTCCTTTTTATTAATTAATTTTATTCAAATGTAAAAAAAAAAAAAAAAGATGAAGGACGACCACGTGAAAGTGGTCTTCTGCCCAAAGCTTGTCTTTAGCTTTATTCAAATGTCAAAAAAAAAAAAAAAAAAAAAAGAAGGTGAAGGACGACCACGTGAAAGTGGTCTTCTGCCCAAAGCTTGTCTTTAGCTTTTTACTTTTATATGATAAAAAGATACAATTAAAACAATGAAAGAAACAAAACTCATTCATTTTTCAAAAGAAAACTAGCAGAGAGGAGCAAAACCTCTGTTTTCTTTGGGAACAGGACGCACGAAGGGAGGTTCTATGGTAGACAGTGGTCTGATCGGAAATGGCACGGTGGCACGCTCGGGTTCCCGAGTTTGCTGCGCTTCGTGTGCAGATCCGAGATCTGGTCGCAGTGGGGGCGGATCTGGGAGTTTTGTTGTTTTTTTTTTTGGGTGGTTGTTTGGAGGTTTGATGGGAAATGGCACGGTGGCAGGCACGGGTTCACGGGTTGCTCACGGTTGGGAGCCTTTCTTGGCAACAAGGTGGTGTTTGGAGGTTTATGAATGGTGGTTTGATGGAGATGGGTACGGTTTGGTGAGGAGATGGTGGGAGAGTTGTTTGGTAGTGGTGAGAGGTTGGAAACAGGTTGATGGGTAGAGGAAGTTGATGGTAAGTTGGGTTGCAGAGTGAATGAACACGGTGGTTTTGGGTGGTTTGAAGTGGTGAATGGAGGATAGAGATGATAGAAGAGTGGAGTAGTGATTCTGTTGTATGATGGAATATAGGTGGGAGAACCTCTCCGAATCTCAGAATCCTCTCTCTGTAAATTGAAAAGATCCCCTCTGTCTGTAATCCTGCTTCCTTTTATTTTTCTGCCTTGCAAAACCGAGATGACTCCTCTGCCACTCTCTGAAAAAATAGCTTAGGTGCTTGATAGATTTTTAGCTCAGTTTTCTTCTTGATGTATTTTCTTTAGCTTTGTCTTTCTCCAAGCTTCAAATCTCTGCCAACTTGCCATTTTTGTGCTGCATTGAGCCTTGAGTTTACAGGCTTGCAGCAGATGGATGTTAACATAGTTTTTGACATAGCTTTAGTTACATCTCAAATACTGGTTGAGACAGCAACCAAAAGAAGGCAACCGGGTGCCCAACGTAACCATGACCATTCTTTCCCCCCTTTTTTTTTAAGACGAGATCAGTTTTTTTTTTGTTAAAGCGGGCTTTCATTTGGACTAAAAAAATAGGCCTTAAATTAATTAAACTCAAAATTAATTAATTTAATTAATTTTTTTTATTTTTCATTTTTTTTAAAGCCCGGTCAAAATTGGTTGTTCACAGACCGATTTGAGGATATTTTCATTTCCCTGTAAAGTAATCGCAACATATATACTTCTTGTTGCTAGCTTCACATACAAGTTTTAGTCGTTGGAGATTTTACAGGTTATAATAGCAGCACACTACATCATTTGAGATGGCTTATACCTTCACTTCACATTCAAGCACAGATTCTGTTGATCTTCCTGTATATCTGGCTCCATTTCATAAATCATACGGAAATTGTTTATACTTTATAGAAGTGCTATTAGTGAAACTCGTTTACAAACCTTTTGAAATAAAATAAAATAGCATTGACTTAATTCTCTTTCACCAGAACCTACAAATTGAATGTTCTCTTTCCCTACTTCAAGCAAGCTGTGTAGAAATATAAGAGTTAGTTAGTTGTTAGGCTATTCCTATCAGCTATTCTGTTATTCTGTTTCGGTCAGTTATTATAACAAACAGCTTACATGCCTTATCTGTTAAGCCTAGCCTATGTATTATAAATAGGTAGAGCATTAGCTTGTAAAATTCATTCAATTTCAGTTCAATATACAGAAATACAAAGCATTATTCAGTTCATTCTTTTTTTATATGGTATCACAAGCCAAAAAGCCTGGATTGTGATTTCTAATCTTTCCTATCATGGAACCTGAAAACTCCCCAAAGGCTGATGGCGAACCATCACAGAAAAACAAAGAAACTCTCAATAATGGGAAAAACAGCAATGAAACTGGCATTGATGCTATGTCACCGTATTACCTTCATGCTTCAGATCATCCAGGTCAGATCTTTATCAGTGAGCTTCTCAATGATGCGAATTATGGTGAATGGGTTGCAGATATGAGCAATGCACTATACGCAAAGAACAAGATTGGGTTTGTAGATGGCTCAATCCCGATGCCAAGTGTTACTTCACCAAACTTGGCACATTGGATGCGCTGCAACGCTATGGTCAAAGGTTGGCTCAAGAATGGCATGGATAAAGAGATCAAAAGCAGTGTCAGGTACGCAAACACTGCCCGAGAAATTTGGCTTGATCTTGAGCAAAGGCTTGCCAAAGGAAATGCACCAAGAGCATATGAATTAAAGCGGGCAATAGCACATCTCAGGCAAGAAAAGCTATCAGTACCCTCCTATTACACGAAATTGAAAGGTTTATGGGATGAAGTGCAATCAATCACACCCTGGCCAAAGTGTACATGTGAGGGCTGTAATTGTGATGTGTAGAAACAACTCAAGGAAATGCAAGAAAGGGAACAATTATACGATTTTCTTATGGGTTTGGATGATGTATTTGGCACAGTGAAGACACAAATTCTCAGCATGGCCCCAAAACTTTCTCTTGGACAGGCCTATCATCTAGTGGCTGAAGATAAGCAACAAAGAATGATCTCAGCCATGCATAAACCAGTGGCAGAGGCTTCATCTTTTCAAATACAAAGCAATCGAGCAGAAGATAGAAGGGCGGGAAAGAAAGACAGGCCGAAATGTGATCATTGTCAAAAGGTTGGACATACTCAAGATGAATGCTGGGAGATAGTGGGTTACCCACCTGATTAGACGAAACCTTACAAAGAAAGAAAAGAAAACAAAGGATCTTGGAACAACAAGAAGGGAGGTTCTAAGGTAGCTCAAGTAAGTGCAGATGACAATTCTTTTCCAGGATTGTCAGCACAACAATATGAAAGATTGCTGCAACAACTAAGATTAGACATTGAACCTGCTGCAGCAAATTCAAAACCTATGGTAAACATGGCAGGTAATACCTTCTGTAGTAAACCTTGGGTGATAGACTCAGGGTCAACTGAACACGTAACTTGCAATGGACAATTGCTGATGGAAGGCACCATATCTGATCAGTAATCAGTGAAAATACCCAATGGTACAGATGTACCAGTGAAAGGGTCTGGGAAATTTAAACTCCCTAATGGCATAAAAGTTAACAATGCCTTGTTTATACCTGATTTTAATTGCAATTTATTATCTGTTAGTAGATTGACCAAAGAACATAACTGTGCAATAACCTTTATGGCTGATTCTTGTATCATACAGGACTTACCCTCGAAGACTGTGATTGGAAAGGGTAGGAACCAGAGTGGTTTATATCTGCTAGAGCCAATACAGAATAGAGGGATAGTCATGAAGGTTGGCAAACCAGTAGATACAATCATATGGCATGCAAGATTAGGACACACCTCAGATGCTAAGATGGTAGGCATAGGATCTGTAATAAATGTTACTGTTAATCAAAATAAGACTTTTTGTGACTCTTGTATAAGGGTAAAACAAACTAGATTGCCTTTCTCTATAAGTTCAATAAAATCCAGTGCTTGTTTTGATTTGATACATTGCGACATTTGGGGTAGATATACCACATCATCTACTATAGGAGCACACTATTTTCTCACTATAGTAGATGACTTTAGCAGAGGGGTTTGGGTGTACCTAATGAAATATAAGTCAGAGGTTGAACATTATTAGCAATTATTCATAAACATGGTTGAAACACAATTTGGAAAAACAGTGAAAAAGGTCAGGTCAGATAATGGCCTGGAGTTTACATCCAATGTTATGCAAAAATTCTATGAAGAAAAGGGCATAATAATGGAGTTAACTTGCACATACACACCCCAACAAAATGGGGTGGTAGAGAGGAAACATAGGCATATCTTGGAAATGGCAAGAGCCTTAAGGTTTCACTTTGGATTACCAATTCATTTTTGGGGGGAATGTGTACTAACAGCTGTATACATCATAAACAGATTGCCATCCAAAGTCATAAATAATATGACTCTTTTTGAGGTCTTGTTTGGCAAGAAACCAACTTATGAGCACTTCAGAATTTTTGGCTACAAGGTATATGCCTTGAAAACTAGAAGAAATGGTAAGTTTGATGAGAGGGGGAGGGCTTGTGTTTTCATAGGCTACCCCTCTGCTCACAAAGGTTACAAAGTCTATGATATTGCTACTAAGGAAATATTTGTTACAAAGGATGTTGTCTTTGATGAAAACGAATTTCCTTTCAAGAAAACTGATTTGTAGGAAAGAAAACAGGGAACCCAACCAACTATATGGGAAGATGAGATTGAACAAATTCAATCCTCATCACTTGAGAACAATCAAAATGAGCAAGACATTGATCTTGCTATTGAAGAAACAGGAAATGAACAATTTCAACTTGAGACAGAGCATGGACTTGAAACAAGACACAGTGATAGAACAAGACAACTACCTAGGCACTTGAGGGATTATGAGGTTAATTTGCCTCCATCCATTTCAGTTCCAGATTCCAATGCTTCTTCTGGTAACACTATAGCATATCCTATCTCTTATTATGTGTCAACAAGTTTTCAGATTCACATACTATTTTTCTAGCAGCCATCTCTTCCAGAGATGAGCCAAAATGTTTTTCCCAAGCTGTGGCACATGAGCAGTGGAGATAGGCAATGAAAAATGAAATTGAAGCTTTGGAAGCCAATGGGACATGAACCCTTGAAGCACTACCACCAAACAAAAATGTTATAGACTCTAAATGGGTTTATAAGATTAAATACAAGCCAAATGGAGATGTGGAAAGATATAAAGCTAGGCTAGTTGCAAAGGGATTCACTCAAGTGGAAGGAGAGGACTTCCATGAAACCTTTACACCAGTTGCAAAATTGGTGACTATGAGATGTTTACTAACAGTGGCAGCTAAGAAAGGATGGATTATTCACCAATTAGATGTGAATAATGCATTCTTGCATGGAGAATTGTCAGAAGAAATTTATATGAGGATACCTGAAGGTTTTGCTCAAAAGAATGATACTCTGGTTTGCAAGCTGAGGAAATCGATTTATGGACTTCGCCAAGCTTCAAGAAACTGGTACCAGAAGTTCACTAGCGCACTCAACAAGATAGGATTCAAACAATCAAAGGCAGATCACTCATTGTTCATCTATCAACAAAAGGAGGTGTATATGACAGCACTCATCTATGTTGATGATGTGATATTGGCAGGAAACAGTTCAGAATTTATGAGCTCTGTAAAGCAGTATCTAGATAAAGCTTTCAGCATTAAAGACTTAGGGACATTAAAGTATTTCCTTGGAATTGAGGTTGCTCGCTCACTACAAGGCATAGTGCTCAGCCAGAGGAAATACACACTAGATATCCTCAAGGAAACAGGGATGCAAAATAGCAGACCAAGTGGCTTCCCTATGGAGCAAAACTGCAACCTGAGAACAAGCAAAGATGATCCAGTTGCAGATGCTTCCAGGTACAGAAGATTGCTTGGGAGATTGCTGTACTTAACAGTCACAAGGCCAGATATCACTTATGCAGTCAACACCTTGTGTCAGTACATGACAGAGCCAAAACAAATTCACATGGATGTTGCAGATAGAGTTCTAAGATACCTAAAGACAACACCTGCACAAGGAATCCTACTCTTTAGCAACAAAGATTTCAGTCTTCAAGCCTATTGTGATGCGGATTGGGTAGGCTGTCCCCTTACACGAAGGTCTTGTACTGGATACTTAGTATTGCTAGGAGGGTCTCCTATCTCTTGGAGAACAAAAAGGCAAACGGTTGTAGCCAAATCCTCAGCAGAAGTTGAATATAGATCTATGGCTGCAACTCTCAGTGAGGTCATTTGGTTGAGATGGCTCCTAAAGGAGCTGACAGTTTTCCAACAAGAAGCCACTCAGCTTTTCTGTGACAACCAAGCGGCCTTACACATAGCATCAAATCCTGTTTTCCACGAGAGAACAAAACATGTGGAAATGGATTGCTTCTTTGTTAGAGAGTGGATTCAGTCAGGTGAGATAGAAGCTAAAAAGATTGGAACAAAAGAGCAGGTGGCAGCATCTTCACTAAGCCACTAGGAAGAGACCGATTTGAGTTTCTACTTGCTAAGTTGGGCATTATCAATCTACATGCGCCAACTTGAGGGGGAATGTAGAAATATAAGAGTTAATTAGTTGTTAGGCTATTCCTATCAGCTATTCTGTTATTATGTTTGGGTCAGTTATTATAACAAATAGCTTACATGCCTTATCTGTTAAGCCTAGCCTATGTATTAGAAATAGGCAGAGCATTAGCTTGTAAAATTCATTCAATTTCAGTTCAATATACAGAAATACAAAGTACTATTCAGTTCATTCTTTTTTTACAAGCTGAACACGAGTGTAAATGTTTAATGATTTGAGGGTTTAAATAAATGCAATATTAAGTTTAAATCATAATATCTTATACCACACGTACGTTCTTGCACCGTGCTTGAACCAGAAAACATACATGCTTTGATTCTCTATAAGACTACAGTTCTTTTATACAATAGTTTCAGGAACCCAAACCCCTCCACCACCCTATCCTCTCTGTCTGATATACACAATCAAACAGCATATTGAAAGTGACCATGGATTTCCTTCTTCATCCATCTGTTCAATGTAATGCCACTTACTATGAACCCAATAATAGTTCTAGGATTATGCAATCTAACGTAGAGTTTGTTACCACAATTGAGGAAGAAGCCATCATCAATTCCAAAAGAAATTACTCAGACAGAGGAGGAGGGCATCTTCCTGACATGGGAGGATTTGCATGTGACTGTTCCAAATGGAAGGAATGGTAGGAAACCAATTCTTCAGGGTCTAATAGGCTATGCCAAGCCAGGGCAGCTATTAGCTATAATGGGTCCTTCTGGCTGTGGCAAGTCCACACTTTTTGATGCTTTAGCAGTTAATTGCATCTTAGATTTTTTTTCTTTTTTTAATTTTTGGGTAGAAAATGTGCATATTGGAATTAACTGCATTTTATTGAACTTGAGTCTAGAGTTGATAATGAACTGAAACAAATCAAGAGTAGTTTGAGACTCAACTCATTAATTAACTTGATAAATTTGGTTCATGAATTAAATGGACTTAAATTGAGCTTGTTAAATAAATGAGTGGAACTTGAACCAAATATTACTAGACTTATTTGTTTTATGAATTAACTCGATTATATATATATATATATATATATATATATATATATATATATGAGAAGATATCTACTTACTCTTGAAATAAATAGAAAGAGTTACTCTAAGTTTTAACCATCTATTTTTGTCAAGGAAAATACTTGTTGCACATTACTTAGTTACACATTATTTTTAGTGTGCAGAATTTTTGGTGAGATTAACTAGAGTCAAATGGTGAAAACTTTGCATATATAAAGTGATGTGTGTATAAATGAGTATAGATAACATTAGTCTTTTATCAAATACTATGGATATGAATAAACCCACACTTGAAAATCAGGTGAGCATATCACCATCCTTCTTGTGGGATTCAGTTGTTCTTTCGATGGTGAATATCAACAAAGTAGGGATTTCAAAAAAGGAACCATCGTAGTTTTAGTGCTAACATTGATTTGCAATGGAAACAATTTAGTTAATGTAAAAAAATAAAACCTTGAAAAGTTGAGTTGTAAAAGCATCAATTTGCTTAATTCCCACGTGTTCATTATTCCATATCATCAATCTGTTCCTAAAATTGGTATGGAAATATATATTTTTTAATCATTTTAAATGCTTTATATGAAATTCATTAGGTTAAGATTTGTGAATCTAAGTGTGTTAATTGATAAGGTATTATAGAAAATATAAAATTTAATTGGTTTGTAGATAATTTATTTTTTATGAAAGTAGAGTCCATATCAAATAAAGGTGTGTTGTTGTTTTAGTTGCTTTCTCATGCAACCATCAAAATTCTATATTTATTACTTTGTGAAGTACAAATAAACACTTGATTTATAAATAAGTTATGAGTTTTGGCCCATGAATTGGTGGGAGCGCATGTAGAGAAATTAGAATTAGTTAAAATGTTCTCAACTAATTAGTTGAGTTTCTGGCCTTTTCAAAAGTTAGATGTGTTAAACCGACTCTTATCAATTTAATTGTAAGGTTATGATTTGAGCTAATGAATCAAATTGTAGTTCACGAACTTTCCAGTCCAACTGAGTTAAATCATTTCTTATAGAGACAAGCTAACTTCGAGTGGTTGTTAATACTATTCACATTGTTATCATTAATGTCGGCAATTAACCCTACTTTTTAAAATCAATCTCTGTTACCATTTGAGTTTTGAAGGTATATTGGGTTTTTTATGACACTTGGTAACTGTGTCAAATGGGCCGGTTTATTCGGGCTAGCTATGTTTTGGATTGGATTGTTACAATGTCTTCATGATATATGAAATAGGGTAAAAAATTAAAGCCTTAAAAAACGGGTGGTGTCTATTTTAATAATTCCAAATAACTATTGATGTTGTATCTTTCAGAGGAAGTAATAACCTTACTTCCAGGTAACTATTGGCGTTTCGTGCATTAGAGGAAAACATCCATTCCAGAGTTTAAATTTATGTGCATCAAGTTATAATATTTTTAAAATTTAATTTTGATAAAATGTTAATTTAAATTTTTATTATTATCTAATAATATGTTATCACATCATTTAATAAGTTAAAATTTATATAAAATATTAAACTCATTAAATAATATAATAATACATCATTAGATCACAGTCCTAAACTTATTTACACTAACATTACATCAAAATTAGATTCAGATTTTTATTAGCATATTTTAGATATTAGATTACTTAGAAGAGGTAACCTGCTGTTGTTTTCTGGGGATATAACACAGTTATGTAACAAAAACAGGAAGAAGAAATCATTTTTTTTTCTAAATATTTTGTACGAAGATTGGGTTCCAGCACAAAGCAAACAGGGAAGATTCTAATCAATGGCCACAGACAAACACTGGCTTATGGAACATCAGTAAGTAAAAATTCTAAAATTTTATCTGAAAATAAACAAAGTGTAGCCCTTTTTGGGTAGCTACCATCAGTCATTCATTTGAAGGAAATGAATCTTATTAATCTCTTTCCCTCACCATGTGAAATCAGGCATATGTAACACATGATGATGCTATATTGTCAACATTAACAGTTGGAGAAACAATTTACTACTCAGCTCAGCTCCAATTTCCAGACTCAATGTCCAAGAGAGAGAAGAAAAAGAGAGCAGATTTTACAATCAGACAAATGGGTCTACAAGATGCCACTAACACAAGGATTGTAAGAATCTCAATGCAAATGCTAAGTCTCCACTTTTGGTCCTCACTAAGTCATGAGCAGAATTGCCAGCCTAAGGATGAGGCATGGCATCAAAAGGACCATTGTTGCATCCATCCATCAGCCTAGTAGTGAAGTTTTACAACTCTTCCAAAACCTTTGTCTTATGTCTTCTAGTAAAACAGTATATTTTGGCCCCACTTCTGCTGCAACCGAGGGTAGTAGCTATAATCATTGCAAATAAGCACAATTTGATTTGAAATTGCTTACTTGTAAATTCTACTTTTGATTGAATGTAGTTTTTTGCTTCAAATGGCTTTCCTTGTCCACCTCTCCACAACCCTTCTGATCATTTCTTGAGGATCAAAAACAAGGATTTCAAACTGGTGAGAAAATAAAGGTTTCAATGATTAGAGCACTTTTGGGCAACAACAAAAGGCACACTTGATTTATTTTATTGTTTCCTGGACGATGAAGAATGCTTCCATATAGGAGTAACCAAAGAAGAAGCAGTTCATATCCTTGTGAAGCTTTATAAATCTTCTGAAATTAGTAACCAACTTCAGAAGGAAGTAGCAGCAATAGGTGAAAGTGTTAGTATTAAATTCCTTGGCGGCTAGTCTACAAGATAACTAGAACAAGGATTTCCCAAAATCAAACACCAATAACATACATGAAGGACTACTAACTTTTTGATGGATTTAGGAATATGGTTTCATGGAGAGGAAGAGAATCAAAGCTGCATTTCTTACTCAGTGCCACATTCTTATAAGAAGATCTTTAGTACACTTGTTTCGTGATGTAAGCAATTATTGGTTACGTGTAGCTATCTTTGTTGTAGCAGCGTTAAATATGGGCACTATTTTCCTTGACATTGGTGCAAGTAATGCATCTATTCAGGTAACCAGATAAAGTGAATCAGAGTATGACAATTAAAGCATAAAGTAGAAGAATAATTATATTTATGCATGTTTCAGGCTAGAGGATCACTGGTTTCTTTTGTAGCTTCAGTGCTGACATTCATAACCCTTCTTGGTGGATTCCCTCCATTTGTGGAGCAAATGAAGGTAAACGCTCTTCAAAATGCAGTTGATCAAATGTATTAATTCCAGGCACTCTCACATTGTCCCATTTGACAATATAAATTGAAGTTTTCCTTTTTTCATTATATTTATTGTTGCACTTTTTGCCACATTGGCTTACCTCGTGTAGTTGGAGTGGGTGGATATTTTGGAATTTGGATACAAAAATGTACATAATGTTAAATATAATAAAATCATTCATGTGCCTTCACCTAACAACTTAACCTTTTGGGAGGATTGATTTATGACTCATAAGTTATTTAAATTAATAAGTAACATCAATTTTTGGCACTGAAGAATTCAGTTAAATTAAATTTATGGAGATGCTTGATCAGCAATATAACACGGTCATTTCTAATTGAAATTTCTTTTCTGTGACTGATTCAGGTATTTGCACGAGAGAGATTGAGTTTGCATTAAGCATTATGGTGTTTTCGCTTTTGTCATTAGCAACACATTATCTCCTATGCCATATTTGCTACTGATATCACTGATTCCTGGAGTGATTGCTTATTACCTTTCTGGACTTCACACAGGTCTTGAACTCTTCCTGTACTTTTCTTCTGTGCTATTTGTCTGTGTATTGTGCGTTGAAAGCCTCATGATGGTTGTTGCAAGTATCTTCTCCAATCCCAACATGATCATCACAATCTGCGGCGGAGTTGTGGGACTCATGATTTTAGCCGGTGGATTCTATCGCCTGCCAAATGATCTTCCCAAACCATTTTGGAAGTACCCCATGTACAATGTTTCCTTCCACAAGTATGCCTTCCAAGGATTGGTCAAGAATGAGTTTATTGGTTTGAAGTTAGCTAGAGCTCAAGATGGAGGCACCTACCTTAGTGATAAAGAAATACTGACAAAGATATGGGAAGTTGAGATGGGTCATTCAAAGTCGGTTGATCTTGCTATCTTGCTGGGAATAATTGTTTTGTAGACTTATGTTCTTGGCAATCACTAAGAGCAAGGAGAAGATGAAAGCTTGAAGCTGAAATCTTAATCAGCCGAACCTTAGGGAAGTAAATATAATGTACTCTTAATTCACTTGGCTTGGATCGTCATTACAAAATATGCAAACAGAGGATAGTATCATATCTTGGAATTGCATAACAGTGGCACCAGAACCAAGGAAGCTCAAGTTTTACAATGATATAAGCCTATGAAGTGGGCTTATTAGATGCAAATGGGGCTATCTCTGTAAAATAATTACTTGTTCCTGATTAGCCATGCTAGTAGCACCAAAAGTATAAAAAACAATACAAATGATTAGGCATGCTACAACCAACCCCCTGGGGTAGGTGCAAGGTCAATTTTGCCAATTTATTATTTGCCAAGTGCCACTTTGTGTACCTAAGGTGCAGTCTGTTACAAACTCTGTTAAATTTAATTGGAAAGGATACATGGAACCGGATAGGAAAAATACATCGCAAACCACTTGTAGTTGAATAATTTCATATCTAAACAAACTACATAATGTAATGGTGAAGCAATCCTTTAAGAAATCCAACTATTTCTCTTTTTCTTCTTCTTTTCTCTTATTCTTTTCGTAGTTATGTGAACATAGTACATACTCGACCTGGAGAGCATTATGAAAATGAAAATTCAAATTTTTATTGGGTTTTGATATTCTATATACAGAGCCATATTGGAAACTGAGAATCATTTTGACCACGCTACTGAGAGTAAGCCCAACTTTTACTTGACAAGCTACTTAAAGTTTTGCTGGATAAGAAGCTGAGCACCTTCAACTACCCTCTTTACCACTTCAGCAGCAGGTAGAATTTCCTTGATGAGGCCAACACCTTGGCCAGCATACATGACCATGCTCTCATGATCTCCTGTAGTAGTCATGTTTGGGACAGTACCTGCAAAACGTCGAATCTCTCTCTCCTGTTGGATGAGAAAAGTAAAGTCAAGGCCGGAGGGTGTACTATATAAGCATGTGCAACCTTCCTACCCCTATATATATATATATATAATTATGATATTTGAACACCCAGAATATAACACTTAGACATCTCACTCACATATGCATATGTTATTATCCATTCCACCTTTACATCCAATATATGACAGTATCCAGTTACACTCATATTAGACACGGCACAAGTGTTGTATTGCGGGTGTACAGAAAACATTTTTTTTTTCCGGTCCAAATTTTCCATATATATATATTGGTGAAAACTATTGAAATATATTTGTTATATACAAACTGAAACCATACCAAGCCATGAATTTTTGAATGGCCAATGACAGGTTGGTTGGCTTCATTTTCTTGGGCCGGAAGGGATTTCCATTCTTTGTAGAAGGGTGTCTGCAGGACACGATGAGGTGCATCAGGCCATCTTGCCCTACCAAATACACCCGTGTATGCAGTTTCACTAAGTTCAACTAACTTCCTCTTGTATGTAGGATGAGCATAGCTTTCCTCAGTTGCCAGAAACCTGCAAACAAGACTCTTTGCTTGAAGACATAAAATTGTATAACAGTGGCAGAAAGAAGTCCAATTTAAATTGAGATTATCAAGTTGGACATATTAATAAGGAACTGTCTATATCTGATCGTCCTCAATTGAATCTAATCTTAATTTCGTGATAGTAAATATGTGAAGATTATGTCATTCATGATCAATAGAATAAGAAAAAATGATAACACAATAATCACAAATCTACAAGATACATTTCAAGAGAAATTTTGCATTTGTACACTAATGTAATCATAAAAAATGGCTTTCAAATTCTCAAAAAAGTTACGAGAAAAAAAAATTCAGAACAGAGGTGTCATTCAGTTGAGCTACGCATTCAATCACAGGTAGAGCTAGAGAATCAATTTAAAACCACTCCCTTTTGGCAACCACTGTTCCATCTTATAAAGTGAAACATGAAAAGTATGAGTATTATTATTGGATAAATTGTGTGCTTTATTAGCCTTAAGTTATATAGAGGCAGCAATTATCCTTAAACACATGCGATGTATGCTAAGATTCCCTGCAGAAAATGAGAACGATTTCCATAAATATGGTTAATGTGAAATTAAATATCTCAAACCTAGTGCCTAGACAAACGCCTTGAGCACCAAGTGCCAGAGCAGCAACATAACCTCGTGCATCAATAATTCCTCCAGCTGCAATAACAGGTATGTCTCGGTCACCAACAAGATCGACCACCCTTGGTACCAATGAAATTAAACCTTCCTGTAATTAAATCCGGGGGAAAGCAATAGTATATCTGAGCAGATAATTTGAAAAGTACTAGTATAGTACCAAAGATCAATAAAGCAATGACAGATTTGCAAAGGCAATAAAAAGATGGAATAATTTCCTTTAAAGGATGAGAACATTGCATATTTAAGTGATCTCTTCAAATGAAAACCAAATAAGAACAAGAAGCAGTAAATACTAAATACTGAAAAGATCGAACAAGCTTCATTTCAATTATCAACCATAATTATAACTAGAGCAATATTTCACTCTGCATACAGGAAAATAAAAATTGCTATTGTAGATTCATTATTTTAATGACACGGTAAATTATCAACGATAATTATTCATCACCACAAAAATAAGCTAACTATACTCGAAACAATAATGTTTTTTGGTTGGATACTTTCGTATACCATATGTAAAGCTAGAATGAATGTACCATATGTATGTGTGAGTGGAGTGTCATCTGTGTGTCAAATTTTGGGTGTTCAAATTACAGAACTCTCATACTCAAAAACATACACACACTTCAAAATTGGGACAAGCATGCACACCTGACCAATGACATGGCCACCAGCTTCAATTCCTTGTACAATTACTCCATCGACACCTGCATCAATTGCCTGTTTTGCAGCTTTAACACTCCCAACCTATATTTGAATTACAATTTACAAGTAACAGTTCAGATAGTAATTACAGGCAGTAAAAGGTAAATGAAAACTAAGTATTGAACAGAAACCCACAACAAGCTACCAACATGGCTCAAAAAAAGTGTAATCATAAGCAAGGCAAAGGCATAATTAATTTGCTTAGCAAATAAAGGAAATACAAAAAATTAGCATATGTTGATTGTCACTTAGGATTTGTTTGCATAAAGATAGTATTATTATTTATTAACAAAGATGGGCATAAAACACTCACTTGGGGAACAACTTTGACCCCAGCAGAATGAGCCTTAGTAACCAATTCCCTTGAAATATCACCCCAGAAAACTTGCAAGACTGCCACTTTTTCCTCCAGAATGACCTTCAAGTTCTCCTCATGAGGAAACACTAGGACGACACCAACCCCAAAGGGTTTGTCTGTTAAGGTCCTAGTCTTCTTTATGAGCTCCCTCAAGTAATCTGGCGATTCCTGATGGAAGAAAATTCAACAAGATTAACAAATCATGCATACACTTCACAAGTAACTCCTACCTACTAGTACTACAGCCCATATACCCAATCAGGAGCCTTGAGTATTCCAAGACAACCAGTATTGGCAACTGCAGCAACAAGCTCAGGACCAGAGATATCAGGACCCAATGGACCCTGAACTACTCCATATTCAAAACCCAGTATTCCTTTCCAACCCATGTCCATCTCACAGGATGGTTCTACGACTGAGGCTGAGAAAAGCGAAGGTGAGATGCAGAGGAATGAAACACTATGAATAAGAAGGTGTGGTGTGGGTGCTGGGTGGGACACAGAGCACTGAGCACATTCTTTTTGTAGTCACCTTTAGCCATCATGGACGTAAGCGATCACGTCGTAGTTCTTGTCTGAAAAGAACAGAAATGTTACTTGACATAAAGAAGCACAAACCAAATGAAACACAATAACAAGTACTAGAAAAACCAAGAAAAATAATGAGGAAGTATAAACCAAATCAAAGACAGCATATAGCAGCCACAGACCAATGGGAAAACAGTGAAACCTGACTTCCAATTAAGTTCCACGGTGATGCTCCCCTGTGAAGCTAGAGTAAATGAACGAGAGTGTTTCCACTTTTTAACTGAGATTCTTAGCAAGAGGAACCTCCCCTGTATCAAGGAGCTCGTTAAACTATAAACTATAAAAGATTCATTTTTTTATTCAATATTTTCTATTTGTTTGGAGGCGGCAGACTTATACTTGATACAAATCACTATACCACAAAAATATAGACCACAAAAATATAGCACAGTTTGGGTGATTATGGAATACTTTATTTTTTCTGTCAGGCCTTCATGTTTTGTTTGGGGGATGCATTGGTTATATGCTTTTAGACAAGATTTAGTGTCTGTTTGGTAACAGATTAATTGTTGGGTTAATAGCTTTTTTTTAAGTATAAAAGTTTTTGATGATGTCTCATCATATTTGGATAATTTGATGAAAGAAATTAAAAAAATTAGTCCTTTTAAAAAGTTGTTTACTCATAATTTCATAGTTGAGTATTATTTTAGAAAACTTGTAGCTTTCAAATTTCTTACCCATTAAGCCCTTGTAATTGTTGAGCATTATTGTTACTAAAATAAACACTAAATTATCTAAATAAATAACTTCATATTTTTTTAATAATTTATTATATAAAAATAATTTTTTATATTTAAATGAAACATATTATCTTTAAAATTATTTTTAATTAAAATATTTAAATATAAAACTAATTTTATTATAATCGATTATAACATATAATCAATTATTAAAATAATCAAAGTTTCACAATTGAACTAAACACACATAATAAAAAATCGATTAAAAACAATTGAATAAACAAATTCTTAGATGCTACTAAATTAAAACAAAAAAAAACAAAAAATTCTTTCTTTGTGCCATTTAATATGTATCACTTTAATTATGTGAATTATTATTATCTTCTACTTTAATAACATTTTTAATATTATAATTGAGTAGTATACATCAAACGTAAAAGAACAAGGATTTTTTTATAAACTTCGAGAGCATCTAAGAATTTCACACCAAATCAATTAAATTGGTTTGATTTATATTAATTTGGTTTTCTAATTACACATAGAGTTTAATTGATTTATATATATATATATATATATATATATATATATATATATATATATATTGGAATGCTTTGGACACTTTCTTTTCTCAAAATCAAACACTTCTAAGAGGGCAACAATGGTAGAAAAAATAATTTTAATCAAACCAAACTATCGAACAAAGATTTTTTTTAAAAGAAAAATGTTAGTTGTACAAATAAAATTTCTAATACACATCACACATGAAGAAATTTTATTGGTAAGACAGTAAGTAACTATTAGAAATAACAAGTCAATAAAATTTCTCTTTTTTGGTGAGCATCAACAAAATTTCCCTATCTCATCATATGTAAGGCATCAGAAAAAAAATTGTAAGTATAATTAGCATTTCTCTTTTTTGAATAATGTTGCTTGCATGACTTTTAAATTCATAATTGTAAATAGAGCAATTTTTTCTTTTTTATTGCAGTGAGATAATATTTGAGTCAACTTATGTGTTTTTCAATTAATTTATTTTCTTAGCTCAGTTAAAAGTAGACCATTTATGTCAAAATTAGAGAATTCATAAAAATATTTCTTACGACCTGTTTTTAAGAAATTGACATAAATAAAATTTAAACACATAAGTATATACTTACCCACAAATCACATACTTACATAACCCTCATATATAAAGTATAAACACAAGGAATGAAAAAAATTTAGCCACTAATTGTGGTATATATGAGTGCTTTGTAATATTGTGACGTGTGCATCTAGCATTACTCTCGTAAATTCTATACAAGTCATTTCATTTTTTTTTAATGATTATTTCTGATGAAGCTAAATGTCATGTACATTGTCCATTAAAAAAAATTACGTAATTCTCTTATCTGCCACATGTCAACATAAAAAGATAAATAGAATTAATCACATATGTAAGTATACTAATTGAACCTCCCTTAATAGTAATTTTGCAAACTTAGCTGCAATCAGTGAATCTAATTTCAATTGTGAACATTAGTTACATTCTGTATGCTGTGATCATTTTATATTGGTCATCTACCCCAACCTGATCAGTGTGCTTATTATGTTTGCTAATTGTTATTGACTTATAGACCTCGTGAAGCAAATCAATGTATTGGTTATTTCACTTACTTGACCAAGCAGGGTGTATCTTCAAATGTTTCTGTTTAGATTTACAATCTCTTAGCTGATAGTATTTCGGTTGTTTTTGTTAGTAGCCTTATTCTTTTCTTCTTGCATTCCAATTCCAAAATACTTACCTGCAATCAATCCGATACAAGAAAAAAAAATTAAGCTGAATTCAAAGCTTTTTGAAAATATTTTCTCAAGCAATTTGTTCATGAGTTTTGGAACATTTTCCATCTTATTTCTTAGTCACAAAAGTTTATGGGCCAATGTTTTCCTCTTTGGGTTGTGCAGTAAGCTGGGCTCAAATTTTTCATTTCAAATTTAGCCCAATCCTCTAATCAATTTTATGAACTATTTCAGTTCAACACAAATGAAGACCCCAAAAAAAATGTCCAACAAATGAAGACCCAAAAAAAAAAATTCAAACACAAATCATACTGTAAGAATTCAATGACCATAAGCAAATTTTGGAAGGATGCAAGAGTCTGTATCTACAATATCCAAGTGATCCTTAATCTTCCATTTAATTTTCTGCAGCCAAAACTTGCTTAAGTATTACGTCGTCACGGTGCAACATTTCACTTGGCAATTTGGCAAGTTAATGACCACTGTCCACTGCATTGTGACAATATAAGATTAATGGTTCAAAGTTCTCAACCGACTACTGGTAGGTAGTCCACTTTCATAGGCTCCCTCACTCTGCACATACTCGGCACTAGTATACTGAAGTTTTATTGTATGAATACACCAAAGACTTAGCAATCTATTAATAATCTTGAAATTAAATAATCGTTCAGCTCAACAGAGCAAGTTGCCTTTAGTCATAGATTAATAACAGTAAGATGGGGCCGGGAAAATTTTTGAACTTAGTAATTTGTGAAAAGTTCTTTCTACTTTTAGTAAATAAAAAGACTTGAGATTATATGTGTTGTCCATACCAATGGAGCAATTAAAACAAAACAAAAACCTCTACATATAATTGCAATGGGTTAGTCGACTAGTAAATGAGTATGTGATGTGTGTGATTAGACACACGGTCATAAATTCAAATTCAAACTATATCAATTTCTTAATATCATATTGTAAGGAATATTTATATGAATTCTTAAATCTTAGCATGGATGGTGTACATTTGACCAACTTGAGGAGATGGATTAATCGAAGTATACACAAACTAACCCACTAAACAATTGGTAATTAAAAAAATCCTAAAGAAAAAAGAAAAATAACACTTGCTCAAACACTTATTCACGTAAGTTTTTCACAAATTTTAAAGTATATTTATCTAAACCATTTTAAAAAGTTGCAATGAAACTAAGATAGTTATCCAATAGCTTGTAAAGAAATTTCTAAAAGTTTATAAAGATAAAGTATATGCAAATATAATTACTTCATAAAAAGGATCTCAACATTCGTAGAAGATGACACAGTGAAAGCAAGTTGCGTCTTCCAAAGAAAAAATGTATGTTTGATCCCTGGATAAATCTTGTGAAAAACTATATTATTTCGCTCCCACATCAGAGAAGATTAAGATCTCAAAACAAGTCATATTTAATCATATATAATATGGGTCAGAGACTGTCCTAACTCTATTTAAAAAGTTAGTTAACTAAAAAATAAAAAGGATCTCAATTCAAGTATGCACAGGTTAAACCTAACTTGGACATATTGGAAAAGAAAAGGTGATTAAAAAAAAAGATACTGTTTAATGCAACCCCTTAATTTTAGAGTCTGCACTTTTATTAATAAAATTTGTTTTGTAACATTCATTTTTTTCTATAAGGTTTTTTTTTTCTATAAACTTATAATTTGTAAAATGTGTATATATAGCAACCTTTGTCACAATCCTTCTCATTAGTCATTTTTGTTATTTTATGCAATATTGCCACAACTTATTATTGAAAAGAAAAAGAAAAACGCACTATTGCCACAACTGAAACAACATCTCTTTTGGAAGTGGATAATCTGCAGTTGAACAACGAACTACACACGGTGCAGTTTTAAATCTAAAGGTTGAAATTTATTGTGTTGTATTTATAGTTTTTCTTTTGTTACAAAATAAAGCATTTTTAAAGGTTGAGATTGCATGCAGTTTTTTCTTAACTGTAGATGATCTCGATCCCATCTCTTCCAGTTGTGACCAAGACTTCCTGTCAAGTTGGTGACATCAAGCTCCATGGCTATTTTCTTATTAAAAAAAAAATCACATATTTTATGTCTGTTACAATTTAGCTAACCGTATCTGTACATTAAAAGTAATCTAAAATATTTATTTTAATTTATACATGTAATGATATGAGCCACACACTCTTAGATTAGGAGAGCTCAAAATATATGGGAAGATTATCTTCCATGAATTTAACGATTTATATATGCGTTATGTAAGAAATTATAATAATAAGTCTGATATTACATTTTAATTCAAAATCTTAAGAATTAAGTTTATAGATTCGTCATTTATATAATTCTCAATCACTTTTTTTATTCATTTTTAATATGAAACTTTTTTCACTTATATTTAAAATCTTAACACAATTTTATAGCAGTTACTATAGCTCAACTTCTTACCCATTCATTTTTAATGAAAATTTAAGTTAAAATCCTGAAATGAATTAAATCTTGGTGCTCAATTATCATATCTTGCTAATTATATAAGAGAAATATTAGTAATATATTTGTTTGAATATTTATTTTATTATTAGTTTAAAAATAAGTATTATTAATATTTATCTTTTAATAATTTTTTAAATATATAAATAAATTAATAATAAAATAAATATTAAAAAATGTCTAAAAGGATATATTATTATTTTTTCTCATTATATAATATATGAAATGATAATGCAATGCACAAACAAGCAGCCTAAGGAGGGGAGGGAGGAAAAAGACAGAGAGAGAGAGAGAGCAAGCTGTTTTCCACTGTAGATTAGAGCAACCAAGCAAACATCAAAGATAAGGCTTCAATAATATTATTAAAAATAAATAAAAAGAAAAAGGGAAGAAGGATAAGAAGATAAGACTCGAATTATTCTAATAATAATAACTCGAATCCCAACCCGTGCATTAGCAACTATAATATGAGTTTGCATTAATTAAGTTTGGTGAGCCAATTAGCAAATGCCCTAGTTTAATCATGCCTGTAAATAACAAAACAAGCCCACTTAATTAATTAATCATATTTTACATGTTAGACCAGGGTATTTGGAACAATAGTATACCATACATGTCTTTAGGTTACAAGTCAAAATAAGAGTCACAATAGGTAGAAGAGCAAAGAGGAAAAATGAAGAAGAGAGTGAAAATGATAAATACACATAAATAAAAATAAAGTAAAAAGGTAGGAAAGCAAAAAATCAAATTGAAGAATGATAGGATCTTTTAATTTGTTATTTATGTAAAAGTCTTAGTTATCCTTGTAGTAGGCCTAGGAAGGTTTTAATTTTTGGCTCTTAATTGAGCTGGTTTCTGCACGAGTCCTTAGTGTACATTCACGTTATGAACCAATCTGCTCTTATCTTTAAAGAATTAAATAAAGAGTTTTGTTCATGATAAGACACAGCTTAAGAAGTATTTATTATTTTTCATTAATAATCATCTTAATTTAGTAGTTAGACAAAAAGAAAATATTAAATATTTTTTAAATTTTTAAGATATCAAATGCTTATATTTTTTATTTAGTTGTTTCTATTTTAATTTTTAACTTGTGCTCTTAGAAAACTTATTAACAAAACCCATAAAAATAAATAATAAGGCCTTCATTAGATAATCACAAAAAAAAGAAAAAACTAAACTTTATTTTATTAGTTTAGATCCACTATAAAGTTTAATAATTACGAAAGTTGCTAAAAATTAAATTTAGCTTTTGTAGTGCGTATGTGTATAGCCGCTGATATGACGCATTCAACTGAGATCTCACAGAGAAATTCTAGGCTGCGTTGTATTTTATTCCGGTACTGTTTTCTCCTCCAGAGACTACTAAGAAAAAGTCTATGCTTTTTCTTTTTCAAAAACAAAATGTGGCCCCGTGGGTTGTTAGCCCTCTTTTAAATTTAAAGACTTTGATTTTAATCCTTTTCCAATAATTCCATGGCTAGAAGAAGAAGCCAAATTGGAAGTCAAATGGGTCCTAAATAATTGATTTCAGTTTGAACATATCCTCAGCCTCTAATGTTCAAATTTCATTTTTGTCAAGGCTTGCAAGCTGTTTCTTGGGAAGAACCCATTGCTTAGCTCATTATCTTCAAAATCACAAACTCGGGGATATTTTGGTTTAAAAAGACCACTTGATTTAGATTAAACTAATCCAAATTTAGTTAAATCATATAATTAATATCTCATAATGTCTGCTTTTGACCTAACAAGAAAATTCTCAGTAGACATCAAAACAAACTGGAATGATGATCTCTGGTGTACATTGGAGGCTGGTGGCATGGCAAAAACAGTATGAATAAGTCAAATTTGCTGCTTTATTATCAAGACATAAGTTTAAGTTAACATTCAATAATACAGAGTGGAATTGGGACAAGCAAGTGGGTTAGTGATCAGTCCAATTGGTGGTTTAAGCGTCATTTCAATACTGGCTTAATTAAGCTTGACCGGGTCATTAACATTTCCTTTCAATTATGTAGCTACTAGGGTACGTTTCACCATTTAACCATCCATCTCACAATAGGATAAGGCATACAGTCCCTCCTATTTTTCTCCCCTTTTATAATAGAAGTTGAGCAAATGAAAACACAATCGATATGACATATATAGATTGAGCTTATATTTTCAAATCAACCCCCACACAACGGGAATTCTTAAAAGATCAAATTACAATAGTTCAAAAAAGGTTTGATGGTTTTATTGCTTTTTTCCCTAAACGTTGAATTTTAGATCTTAAAAGTTTTTAATTCTATTCAATTTTATCCATGAATTTCTTATTATTTGTAAACCTAAATGAATAGTTACTTATAAGCTCAAAACATGCCACTATCCCATGCTAGATGAAGATGAGAAAGATAAGTCCTTTTAACACTTTTTGCAAATAATGTCAATAATTTTATGTTATTATTAATTAACTTGTTATAAAACAATTATAAATTTAGGGCATGACATTAAATATGATGAGTTAACTTTTAGCAAATTAACAAATCAATTTAGAGATGAAGGTGAAAATGCGATCAACTTTACGAATCAAATTTGTGATTTAACCATTTTAAATTGTCAAACTCCCTATTGTTAGAGTTTGATTTAACTTGAGTGAAGAAAAAGGAAAAAAATTATCTTCTCAATTTTTACAAGAAAAAAAGATAGGTATTACTTTACTCAAAAAGTTTTTTGATCACTTTCAAAAGTAAAACAAACATAGCCTTAAGTCACTAAAAGAAGTCTGTAGCAACAGTACCTAAAAATAATGGTGTTTATGGTCGGTTTAGTTTGAATTTTGTGAAAAAATAAAATAAAATAGATCAAATTTAGTTGGTCTGATTTTGAAATATTTTTTTTACTAACTTGATCTAAAATAGATTGATTTGGTTGGAATTATTTAAAAAAAAAACAAACCTTCGTTGGATCATTAGTTTAGATAATTGAATCATCAAGTTCAAAATCACAAATTTAAAAACTAAAACAATAGAAATTAATTTTTATCAAATTTAATTTAATATAACTTGATTACTCAAATCAATTTGATTAAATTAATTTAGATTTTCAAATTCATCAAATCAATTCGATCTACTGAGGACTCCTTATTAGAAGTAAAACAGCGACAGTCACCAGACTCATCCCCAGGTCATTGTTCTATAAGCCTAGGGCCTGTTTTAAGCAACAGTCACTTCGAGTAATTACGCAACATTGACTTGGTAATGGGGTAAGTTTTTGCTTCCGCACTTTTAAATATTAAAACTTGTACCTATGTTATAAGAAAAATATCAAAATTATCATTTGATTAGTTCGTCTTACACTTATGAATATTCTAAATTAAGTTTATAAAATAATTAATTATTATTTTAAAATTAATTCTTCATCTTATCTAAATTAAAATATATATTTAAAATAAATAGTAAACTAATGCAAATAAATAATAAAATTAATTTTATTAATAAGTAAATTAATTATAATATTTATTTATATGTAAGATATGAATAGAGACGAGACGGATTAACCTCAAACTCTGATCTGTGTCGCCCTGCTGCAGGACAAGTTTTAAACCCATCCTATGAGAGTTGAGGCAGGACGAGTATCTGCAGATACGGTTTAAATTGTGAAGCCAAAAAATCTGTTTAACACCTTTTTTGTACCATTAGTATTATATCATGTTTTCAGAATAATAATAAATGCATGATTATATTCACCGTTAATTTAAAACATATTCAATGAATATCATCCTAAAATATGAATTTACTGCTGCTTAACGAATATATAATGATTTCTCCCTGAAGTTTTCATATAATTTCGAGTTGCTTGGGTGGTTTGTTCTCTTTCAAGAAGCTTGCAATGTGTTGTCGGTCGTCAATATATGGCAAAAGATGGAGCCAAGTAGGTGACTTTAGTGGACTCTGCATTCTTAGGCTCTTATAATTATTGGCTATTACTGTTTACGCCTGTTTGTCTGCATCTACTTTCCCTCCCAATTGTTATGACATTTGCGGCGTTCATTGCATAATAGTACATACAATAAGATAATATTCCCCATCAACTGATTATAATGTCTGATTTTTGTTTTGTACAATTTGATTTTTATTCTTAGAAATGTGATTCTATTATAATGTTATTTTTTGTGGCGTTCCCCAGCTCCACCAAAAACGGAGGTCTAGGATTCGATCTCAATTTCTCTTTCTCTTGTCCAATACAAGTGAGCTCTCTAACTATACTTATGTCAATAAAGAAAATCTGATTCTATTTGCTAAAATTTTAATTTATTAATTTTAGTTAATCTATCTATCATAAATGATAGACTTTTGAAAATAATTGTAGTATTATGAAGAATATACACATTGAAAAAAATCTTTATTCTTAAAATTATGAAAAATTTGAAAAAGATGCGAGATGCAAGTTCATATCTTAAGAAAGATACTCTTATAAGAAAATTGTATAATCTTTATGTTCTTACAGTCGAATAGAAATTAATCTTATGAATAATTCAGATAAGTTGAACTTATAAAAATATTTCGTGATCTTTTTAAATTAAAAAAATTGTCAAAAAAATGAAAAGTTTAAATTAATATAGATAAAGAAAGACAATAAACAATTAATTTGACTAAAGAATACATTGAGAAAATAAAACAAAACTGAGTTAGAGATGGAAATAGACTCACCATATTGAATTATATGATAGTACGAAAATATAAAAGGTGAATTATTGGCTCATTTTATATTCGATGCCAACTCCAAATTTTATGTCTATCTACTCATAAAAGTGAATTAAGTGGCAATGTCAAAGGTTTAAATTTGCGAAAAAGCATTTGTAAAGAAGAATAGCTTCAATCCGTCGAACTAAAATAATTAGCCTCATATCCAAAAGGATGAAGTTCGTAATTAAGACAAATATATACATACATATAGACACACACAAAGTTGAGAGCATAGTCGTCAAACTGGACCAGCTTCGGTCAGATCATTTTATTTTGGACCGGGCCAGATTAAGGTATATGAGTTTCAAATTAATATTTTGTTAATTTAACCCGATCTTATGTATTATTATCAAAGTGGACTGACTCACAATAGTCAGACTAATTCATGTTATTTTTAATTTTATATTTATTTTTAATTTTTAATTCGAGTTGATCCATCGGACTTGATTCATTTTCACGGTTCTAGTCGAGGATGTGAATCCAAATTATAATTAATTTTTCACAATAAAATTATTTTATTAGTAATGAAAATGAAGTAGTTTTCATTATTCCTTCTATATGCAATCTTGCTAGGTTCAAAATTCTAGAAATTCATTTTTCGTCTTATGAGATATATTATTATATCTTTTAGCTGTGAGATTAATTCTTGTTCAAAGTTATCAAGACTATCCTTCCTCACAAGTATAAGATTATAGTTCTTGACACACTAGAGGTGTTATTACTCTTTTTATACGTAACGTAATTTAAAGGGGAATGAGAAAGCAAAAAAAACAAAAAACAAAAAATAGTAGCACATAATATTCTCTAATTACTTAGGATATAAAAACAGAAAATTGGGATGAATAATTTTGGGGAAAAAAAATTCAATACCTTTGCTGTATAAAATTATTCTCCCTAAAATTAGTAGAGTGAAAGTGAAGGAAAAGTTAATTATGACAATGGAAATGCATGAGGATTTGAACCTTCAATTTCTAACTTGTAAGAGTAAATGGTGAAGTCCATTAAGGTAACATTAAATTTGGCCTATGAAGTTAAACCCGAGCAGCTGTGTGGGTAAAAGTTAAAACAATAGGTATTAATTAACTTTAAGTAGTAGTATAACTTTAAGATTGAAGAAAATAACAAATAGTGTACAACATTGTTAATAAGTCTATGAATTTCTATAAGCTACCTTCCTTTGGGTTGTTTTCTCATTTTTTTTTTCCAAATAGAGGGATAAAAGATTAATGACTTTAATAATTAGGGATTGTAAGTTGCTCTTTTGAAGAAATAAAAAGGAAGGCAAAAAGAGGAAACATGCCAAGATCGAAAAGTAGAACAAGTCCTCAAAATCATGAACAAGATAAGCTTTTTCCAAGTTATTTTGGCCTTACTACTACCACAATCCGAACAACTTCGTCCAATTCTGAAAAGTGGCCGAAAATAGAGAATTGGCCGCATGCAGCTGTAATGGGTAGGTGACGCCCAAAGCTTTCATTTGGTTGCCCTTCTTTTTGCTGAGAATAGATGCCATGGTCCCCCCAAAGTCTCAATTGGACACAAGTCAAATGTGAATCTATCACCACGCATCGCTGGAGAGAGGAAAGCTATTGGTAACGAAAAATTGTACATCAAAATGCACGAAATTGTAAGACAGCTGGAGGTGCCCATTCTACACTGCTTTGTTATATAAGCTTCACTTTGTTGTTTCAGTGCATTGTTTTTGCAATAACGGGTGCCTATTCGATGTTGGTGGGGTTCATTTTTATTAAATGCTCTCACTCCCTTCCAATGATTGGCTTGTACAATATAATACTGCACGTATTGTAGACCCTTTCATTAATGCAAAGCCATAGGCCAAGAGTCAGGATGCCCTGAAAAATGAGATACACACTTCTCATATTGCACGCCAGACCACAACCAACTGGGTGATCAAAGCCCAGGTATTATTTGAAAGGGGAAAGAAGAATAATGACGAGAAATTTTATTTTATTTTTAGTAAAGTATGTGAGACTAATCCTTTAGATATTGGGCAACAAAATGAAGTTGTTGTTTTCGTGAGAGTGAAGGAAATTGGTGCTGGTAGACAAAGCTCAAATTGGTGACATTGCCGTGGAATACTTTATTGTATCTTTCCACAATGAATAGAATAGAACTACTACTTCCAGTTTCATATGAGGAAGCAGTTACGGAGCTAGAATATGGTGAAAACGATGATGAGGGGACCATCATTAGAAGAATAAAATAATAATAAAAACATTATAAAGAATGTATTAGATTTAAAAGTATTTGGAGGGGGGCCAACGTAGGCGCGACACTTCATATAAGTAATGGGAGGCTGCCGCCTCTCTCCTACCTAAAATTTTAAAAGACATTTATAATTTTTTTATTATTTTAATTTCCTTTGAGATGGCCCCTCCATAGTTATGAATTTTATTTTTTATGTTTTTGTCTAGCTTCGCCACTGCCAACGCTTCCCATGAGCTCAATGACATGTGAGGAAGTAAAATCAGCTACATTCTCTATATCCACCACAAGTGTCTTGGTGAAGATGATTTCACACCCCTCTTTCTTTACATTGATGATGATAAAAAAAATGTAGAATAATTTTAAATCTTTTTAATTAATCTTTTTAATTACTAAATGTAGAATAATTCTAAATCTTCTTACTAATTCATCCTCCTAAAAAACGTATTAGGCTATTAATAAAAGTGTTTTCTATATTGTCAATTGTCAACTAAGGTTATGAGACTACTCTTCATATTCTTCCACAGAATATTGATGACATCTCTTCCAATGGCAACCACATTTATGGGAAACCATCTAGAAGCTAAGACTTTCCTTGAAAACTTCTCTTCTCTGTAATAAGTTAGTTATCCATACTGATCTCCTTCAAAGGATGAGCCAAGTGGATAACATTTGTCCACTTTGTGAAAGCAATTCAGAGATGGAGTTGCATATATTTTCACTGAGGTTATGTGCCTTTGATTCTCCTGTGACAAGTTTTCTTCTATTTTTATATTAATGATTGTATTTATATTATTATTTAAAATGTAACTTCTTAACTGAAAGCACAAATAACATTCACACTCCCACGAATGAAAATTTATCATCTTATATCTTTAAAAAAGAGTGTAAGTATTATTTATATATTTTTTAAGAGATGCGATTGAATGAAAAAAAATAATAGAAAAAAATATGTATAATAAATAATATTAGATAAGGTGTAAAAAGAAATGT
Source organism: Ormosia semicastrata (assembly GCA_029884595.1). Classification (NCBI taxonomy): domain Eukaryota; kingdom Viridiplantae; phylum Streptophyta; class Magnoliopsida; order Fabales; family Fabaceae; genus Ormosia; species Ormosia semicastrata. The sequence goes on from JAQQTO010000052.1 coordinate 13,903,915, forward strand.
ATGTATTATTTGATATAAAAATATAAGAGTTGCACACAAATATACACATATATGCACCTTAAAAAAATATAAAACTCACAATTAATCGTTTAGAAAAATATTCTCCCGTGATTTGGACAATAAATTGATGCCATATAGCCATATATACGATGAGCCATTTTTTTTATAATTTCGATACAATTTAGAAGGATCTTCATTTTCGCCAAACTTTTTTGAAAAGCTTTGACATCTCAGTTTTATTTTTTACGAATTTCTCATATAGTGCTTCATCCAAAATTAATGAATTGGGTTTGCTTAATGATGCAGATATAACGATGAAAAGGAAATGTCATTGTCTCCATAACGCCTTTTCCTTGCGTTGCATGGTTGAAAATGATCCATATACTATGCAGAGTCTCGTGCATTGTCATTTGTCAGGAAATGAACTATATCACAACGAGCCAAATGTCATAAATGGTCTACCAAATTTGAGACTTTGAATTTTCTACACTGTAGTTAATTAGGATTTAATTCTCTCCTATCGAGTATTTTGTGAGAAATTTTCATTTTTATTCTTATTCAATTATATATGTTAAAAAAACTAAAAGAATATATTCATTTAATACAATCAAAATTAAATATTTAAACCCACAAAGAGGAACCTCGACTCTTGGAATAAAAGCACGAAATCAAATCTCAAAAAAATAACTCTTGTTCTAAATTCGATTCCAAGTCACTACGACAAGGAGCATCCCGGAGCGGCCACGGCGGACCCAGCTCTCGGTGCAGTGATCATTTGTTATGGAAATAACCAACAACTACGAGCAAATCTATCTCAACTCTTTTAATTACTGGAATTATGATTACAAGGAGGTAATCACTCTACCTGATTCCTATTTTGTTGGGATCCACATTAACAACATTCATTATCCATAAATGCCTGTTCAAATTGGATTTTCCCTCCTTACATCTACCTATAAATATAAGGCAAAGCCACCAACATATAAATCTTAACCTTTAGACATTACCTACGTTATGTATGGTCTAACTTGAGAGTTGAAGTGCCTTTTGCAGGTAGTCACCTCTCACACCACCGTCGCAGCCACCGTGCAATGGAGAAAATCACTATCATCAACTACGTACAAGTGAATCTTTGAAACTCGTTCAAAACATTGACGTTGTTTGTAGGAATTGATAAACTTCATATCCCACTGTGAACACCTAATTTTGACCGGACTACAATAAATAAAAAAAAATAAAAAATAAAAAATAAAATAAAAATAAACAAAAAAAAAAAAGTCACATTCACTTTCTCATGTCCTCACTTCACTCATTCACGTAGCACTAACACAACACTCTTTTCTTCTCATTTTTCATTCCAACAACTCCTCACTCACATTTCACTAACTTTTTTTTTTTTTTTCTTTCCCCCACCCACTCACTACCTGCACCCACTTCACTCATTCACGAAACCCATTCACTACCTGCACACACTCACGTTCCCACTAACTCCATTTTCTTTCTTTTCTTTTTCTGCTTTGTTACCTACTCCCACACTCACTCTTTCACGTAACACACACCAGCAGCTACCTCAACTTCGCATGGCACACACCCACTTCTTTCTCACGTATAAGAAGCACACTACAGCATCAAGGCTAGGAGAGGATTCCTCTTCACTCACACTCATCTTCAACTTCTATATTTTTCACCTTCAACCTTCCATCTGAAGAGGATCTGAATCAAAAAATCCATCCCACACATCACTTCCATACTTACCCAACCACACACCTCCTCCACCCAAACTCCATGCAACCGTAGCCTCCTAAACCCACTTCACCCATTTTCACAACAACTCCACCATTAAAAACTCCCAAAAACAGAACCCATTCTTCAACCTTCATCCCTACACCCACTGTGAAACCTCCATCAAAACCAGCTGCCACCCATCATCAACGAAACTTTTCTCCCTACTCATAACCACTCTCCTTGACTCCCCATTGATTTTTCCATTTACACTACTGGACAAACCTATCCACCATCACATAATCACCCACTCACTCACATACATACTCACTGCGCAGCAAAAAGGAGAAGGATTAAGAGATGCACAAGAAAATGGCAGGAGGGAGCAGAACGTAAGATCTTAATTTTTTGAGCCTTCATTTGAGGTTCCCTCCATCTCTGCCACACAATCTTCATTATCTTCACTATCTCACACCTTCAACCTTCTTCTTCTGGCCATCTACCCAGCTCTCTCCCTCTCCGTTTCACAAGACCTACATGCACTCTCCACCGCTCACCCTCATCCTCTGACTCTAACCAAATCACCTCCCATCTACCTTCATCCACCTTCCCAACCACTAAGACAATCAATCTTCAATCTCCATAGCCAACATCATAACACTGCACGCTCCAGGCAATCACTGAGGCCTCACCTTGATTCTCCCACGGCAGCCACCAACTTCAACGTGAAATCCACCACAGCAGCCATCTCTGCCACACAATTCCCATGACTCCACTATAACCACCCATATCCTCCCTTACAACTCCATCCAAGGCAGCATGCTGCCTCCTAGCCACCATACACATGTGAAAACCACTCCTCTCCATCACCTTCCTCAAGCTCCTCCCTCCATCAACACCATGCAGCCATAACAGCCCTCTCTACCATCCCTCACCTCTTCCACGAGCTCCACCACCACATGAAGCCACCTATAACATGCCTCCATCCTCCTCCCTCCTCATCACAAACCAAGCCCCTTCTCATTCCCACCATCTTCCACGCAGCAGGCCTTCCCCTCCAAACCTCCAAAACCGTGAGCTCTTCCTAGCCACCATGCACACGTAACAAACACCACTCAACCACGTGAAAACCACTCCTCTCCATCACCTTCCAACCAGGAAACCAACCTCCCATCACCACCCATCTCCAAAACTTACCTCCACGAACTCAGCCTCCTCCAACCGTGACTCGGTGAGTTGACTCACCCATTTACGTGAACCCATGCCACCACCACGTGAAGAGCCCATATGCTTCCCTTTCTTTTTTTTTTTCTCTTCGGTAAAAACGTGAATTTGAGGATCTAAGGTTTGGTTTTTATGAGCTTTATTACTATTATTATTTGCTTTTTGTTGTGTTTTTTTTTATGATAATTTAATTTAAGTTGTTAGTTTGAGTTAGGATACTCTTTTCAGCATGTGTTAGGTTTTTATGTCTCCATGTGTAGATCTTTTATTTGGGCTAAGTGGTTGTTTTGTTTAAATAATTTTAGAGTATTTTGTTAAACATAAAAAAGGTATAAATTAAAGATAAAAATAAAAACAAAAAGAAATCAAGCATGGTGGCTGTTTTAATAAAAATAAAAAAAATAAAAAAAATAATAAAAAATAATAATAAAAGTACAAAATAAAACCTGTTTTGAATTGTTATGTTTATTTTTTTCATTTATTTTATTTTGACAATATGTTGTTTGTATTTACTTGTTTGTCCTTATGTTTTTTAAAAAAAAAAATCTTTTAATCCATGCAATGACCGATGACGACAATTGAATAGCGGATGCTATCTTCATTGTCTTTTGGATCATAAGGGTTTATTGAGTAGCTAGTGCTAACTTGAATCTGTGCAAGAATGGATTCGCTTTCAAATTTTTTTTTTTTTTTTTTTTTAAATAAAATCAACCAACCCACACTTATTTTATAAAGAACTACGTAACTTTGAGTTCCCCATTGCACCAGGGGATACGTAGGAGCAGAATTTCATTTCTGTCAAGCCCAAATTAAATTTTCATAATTTTGTGGTTTCGTTTTTGTAAATAGTTATAATGCTTTTGTAAAAATGGGTAAAATAAATATTTCAAAGGATTATTAAGAATTTGCACAATTAATCCAAGGTACCGTCTTAGGACTAGAGTGCGTTAGAAGTGCGATGGGATTAAGTTTCCACCCTTCCCTAAGCATAACCGACTCGAATCCGATCTGGTTCCAATGACCGTTTCCAAATAAAAGGTTTTCCAATTTTTCCTAAGTTGAAAATAAAATTGGTGGCGACTCCATTTTTCATTGTCATATTTCTAAAATCAATTCGAGTTCTTTGTTTCATTGCGATTCTCGGTCGCGACGGATGGCGACTCCATCGGGGATATTTGGAGAGTCAAGCCTGTCGTTGTTAGTTGTGCAAATTGTTAATAATTTTCATTTATTTATTTTACCCTTTTTATCCTTGTTTTTGTTTTCTTTTTGTTTGTAAATGGATTTTATTTATTTTGTTCTATGTAAATATCGATAGCGTTATTCTGTGTTTGTTTTGACATGATATACTTGTATATGTTTTGTACTTAATTGTGAATAATTGTTGAAACTTTAGGATAGATGATTGCTGCCTGGCTATTGTATATATGTTTTTGCAAGTTGGGGATAGTTTCTTTTTAAATTTTTGTACAGATTTGTATGCTCCCTCACACACTTTTTGGACTCTATGCCGAGTCTGTGCGGCCGAGGAATAGGAGGAGTCTCGATTTTTGTTATTGAGGGCTTTATGCTCACTTGACATTTGTTGAGACACCACTTAGATTGTTACTAATACCATGAACTAATCATATTGAGAGGGTTTATCCCTACTTGTGATTAATTCATGATTTGGGTCTTTGTCTTTCGAGATAAGGGTAATCTGGGAACCATGACTTTTTAGAAGTTTAGACCTGTCCCGAAAATCCAACACTGATAGATTGAGCATAGTGACTGTCGAATATTAGGTTCCACCTGGCTAGGGCACAAAAGGGAGCATACTTTCTTTTTCTTTTTTTTTCTTCTCTCATATCATTCATTCTTGCAAAAAAAAAAATCAAAAAGAAAAGAATAAAAAAGGAAGTTATTCATTACTTGCATTTTCATAAACATGCTTAGCATTAAAAAAAAAAAAACTTGCATTTTCATAACATTGCATAAAGAAAATCATGCATTCCTAGCATTCAAAAAATATCATGCAATTTCATGATACTCCAAGCATTCTTAAAAAAATAAAAATAAAAAATCATGTATTTTCATGCCATCCTCAGCATTTAAAAATAATAAATAATAATAATAAAAATAAATCAGGCATTTTCATAAAAATTTTTTTTTCATGTATGGCATCTTTAGCATTCTAAAAAAATATATAAAAAAAAATAAATCATGCATTTCATTCCATGCATTTGAAAAGAAAATGTTTTCATTTCATTCATCTCATCTTATGCATGTTACCGTGTTCGGCAACTATTGCACGACTAAGGAAAGAAGACACCGCCTCAAACAGTTTCAAGAACTTCCAGAGAATGCAGAAATGAAAGTGATGAACCTTCTCCATCCGCATTATGAAAAAAAAAAAAAAAAAAAAAACAATTTGTGTGCGACAATGAGGTAGGTAGTGCCATTAAACTTTATCGGAAGCATGTGGAGACAACAACTGCGAAAATCTTGCAGTATGGATTTTATTGGCTTTCTTTATTCAAGGTTTGTTACACCTTTTGCAAAAGTTGCGGAAATTGGTCAATAAAGTTTTGCTTTAAGATTCTCATCCGCACCTACTCCTTAGAAAATTGAGATCTAGGAGGCGCGGTTCTTTTGTTGTCAAACACGCGTATCTTGTGGGGCCATAGATATTGAGAATCCTAAGAATGGTAATGCGCTTAAAGTTAATGACCAAAGACTCAGCTATTCCTGGAAAATCAAGTTGTTAAGTTCTCTGTGTTCCTGGTTAAACGGCGGATAACGGTACTCCGTGACTCTCGAGTCGGTTTGTCTTTCAGTTTCCCAAAATAACTGAACCCTTCTTCTCCTTCAAAATGGATGTCATTCTTTCAAACCTGAGCAAATATTTTCCTTCTCTTCCTCAAAATGCTCTGAGAAAAATCTACAAAGTTCGATGTGAAAGATTGAGACTGTTAATGTATAAGGGCATCCCGAGAAGATATACGTTGGATAATCGAAGCAAAGGTTCGTTTAGCTGGTGAATCTTCAGATTCATTTCTCCCATACATGCCCGGTCTTGGAAGAAGTTCATATTCTAAAAGGAGAAGAGCAAAAAGGTTACAAGTCTGTCACAAATGTGGACGATGGAACTGTAACAAGCAATGTCGTACTTTGGGGATGATTTCTGTAAATAGAGAAGATAAAATATTCTTCATTAAGAATGGACTGAGTAAGGAGTCATTAGATAATATCTTATTGACTCTTGAGATGCATTCTTGTGGAGTTGTGCAGCGTGAACTTCTTAGATTGTGGAATCTCTTCAAGGACGAGCAAGAGCGTTACAGTCTTGGGAATCTGACTCAAAAAGACCCTGTTTGCCAATTTATAAGAAAATTGGATGGGAAGCTTATCCTCGACTCATAGAAGGCGTTTAAGCCGTTTCTAGACGTGAAACCAGAGGAAGATGTGAGCCACAATCACAACAACATGTATATATTATCTTGTACATTTTAAAAAAAAAAAAAAAAAAAAAAAAAAAAAGAGAGAAAGAAAAAAAAAAAAAAAGAAAGAAAAAAAAAAGAAAGAAAGAAAAAAAAAACTAAATGAAAAGAGGCGAAACTTCGGTTGTACTTGGTCTTTAATTAGATTAGAGCCCCCGCGGTGGAGTGGCGGGACCGTCATTGACTCGGGTGGACCTTCGCACGCCGGTCGGTAAATAAGGTTCGTATGCCATGCTCGTAGAGAGCCGCGCAAGCATTCCTGTGTTTTAACCAAAGGCTCGCTTGTTGATGGACAGAAAGAAGCGTCCGTGTTTGCATTCTCGCGTGACAATGCCTCCGAGTGAATCCCGTGATTTAATGCCATGGGCTCTTCACGACCTCTCACCGGCCGTGGTCGTTGGTGGTATTGTCGATTTACGCACTTTAATTAGTGGCGTTGTAGCTCAATCAAAATATCCCACAAGCGGGAGGGAGAAGAATGCCCAGATTGGCTGAGCCGTCTTGGTATTACTGCACTCATGACACGCAGTATAAAGATCTGCCATGAGACCTGTACATAAAGGTATGTAATCATTTGTTATTATTTTATCTTTGTATGATTTTGTTGAATTTTGGTTTTGGACAGACGATCCTTTGGATGGGATCATTCGGGGGTTTCTAGACTTCTTTACCCTGATGGTTTTCTTGAAAAAAAAAAAAAAAAAAAATAACACAAAAAAAAACAAAAAAAAAAAACACAAAAAAAAAAAAAAAAAAAACAAAAAAAAAAGATTTTATGTTTCTTAAATTCAACCTTTTCTGACAACAGCCGGCCTACCCCTTTAGGTGCAATTATTTCCCTTTCCATTCTTTTTCTTATTTAAACACTCCATTTTCTCCTTCATCTTCAACTCAGAAACACTCAAAGAGAAGAAGGGTATAGAATGGGGCCTGCTATTCGTAACCTAAAAAATGTCTGTGTTTTTTGTGGGTCGAGTTATGGGAAGGGATTAGAGTTTGTAAACGCAGCTAGCGCTCTTGGTCGATCACTTGCTGTGAGGAATATTCATCTTGTATATGGGGAGGTTGTCGTGGGTTAATGGGGGAAATTTGTTTCACTTTCTACTTTTATAGGAGGCAATCGGGTTTTAGGTGTTATTCCTAAACCTTTAGCTGAAAGTAACATCACTGGCAAGACAGTTGGAGAAGAAATTCAGGTAACATCCATGCATGGACGCATGAAAATAATGATTGACAATTCTGATGCATTTCTTGTCTTACCAGGTGGTTTTGGTACTTTGGAAGAAATTTTTCAAATTGTCTCTTGGTCGAACTGAACATCCACCATAAACCCATTGGTTTGTTGAATGTTAATAATTTCTTTGACCTTTTGTTATTTTTTCTTGACAAAGTCGTGGAACGTAAATTTATCACTCCTTCAAGCAAGACAACTTCTTATCTCTGCCTCCACTATTGATGAGCTCATTGATAAATTGGAAGCTTTTGAATATGTACCTGATAAGGTATTGGCTCAGATAGATTGGTCAATAGGAAGCAGCGAAGGAAGTAACAAGAAAAGCAAGACAGATCTGACACTTTCTCTTTAATCGGTTTGATTTTATTGTACTTTATTTCTGTTTAAATTTGTGTCCGCTTTCTCCAACAGGTAATTCTATCCTTTACTCATCTATATTTTAACATTAAGGACAATGTTATGATCTGGTTGGGGGGAAGGATGGTTGTGTAAAAAAAAACAAAAAAACAAAAAAAACAAAACAAAAAAAAAACAAAAAACAAAACAAAAAAAAAAACAAAAAAACAAAAAACCAAAAAAATTCAAAAAGTGTGTTTGTTAATATGTTTGTTGTGTTTGTCATCAATTAACAACAAAAGTAAAATAGGGATGGCAGAGTAAAGAGTAATTTTTCTCTTGAGACGCATCTTAATTGGTGGCAGAGTAAGGAGTGTTTTTAGGTAGTAATTAATTAGTATTAAATTGTAGAAGTACTTAAGTTTTATTATCGATTTCTTTTAAGGGTCGGATCTTTGTATTTGTGTGTTTCTTTTTGCTTGGCGTTGATTCACTTCTTATGAGGGTCGATCTGGCCCATGTGATTTGTGTGTTTTTTTCGCTTGGTGTTGATTCACTTCTTATCGGGTTGTTTTGCTCTTTTCTATATCATATTGAGGATAATGTTATGATCTGGTTGGGGGAAGGATGGTTATGCAAAAAACAAAAAAAAAACAAAAAAAAAAAAAAAAAAAAAAAGATGTGTTTATCGGTAATTTTCTAAACCAGTTAAGGATGGCGAGTAGGGAGTAAATTTTACTCTTGAGACGCATTTTAGTTGGGGTAGATAACTAGTTTGTGTGGAAGTAGCAATTGAAATTCGGGAAAATTTGCATGATTGAGTTAATTGTCTTCTTTCTTAAAAATCATATGTTTGGTTATGGATGTTGAATTGGTGGGTGAGAATGATAGAACTATATCTTGTGAGATCTTGAGCCTAATGGATGGATTCAACATTTATGCCATTCTCTTCTTTCTTGTGTGATTTTCACTCATGATAATGATCACTCTAGAACTTGCTTTGATTCTTTTTGAGGCTACGTTTCACTTGCATGCATGAACATGATTGAGGCCCTCTTTCTTAGCCAGCTTAACCAAATAGCCAACCTTGTTTTCAATATGATATCAAGCACTCTTTTGACTTCTTGAAAATTTTCTGATTCTTGCCAACCTTGTATATTTTCCTTTGCTTAACCCCTTTGAGCTTATTTGACCATTCTTTGTTTCTAACTCATTACGTGCCTTAAATGAAAAATCATGTTCTCACCCAACCTTAGGGAATAAGAGAGCATTGACGTTGTTATTTGATGAGTTCTTGAACAAGTGTGGGGGTGCATGTGCAGATTGGTTATATAAAAAAGAAAAAAAAGAAAAAAAAATAAAAAAAGAAAATATGTTTCTATAAAAAAAAAGGTAAAAAAAAGAGAGAGAGAGAGAAAGAGCTGATTATTGCTACAATCAAAAGAATGCACCATGTGATATATTCATACCTAGAATGGGGGTGGATGATTGGAAATAACAGGAATAGAAGGAGAATGTTCAAGCCTAAAGGAATTCAATCTACCAATTGATCTTTAACAAAACATTAGTTAGATATTGGTCATTGTCCTGTATGAGAAAAAACTAAGAAAATCTCGGGAAAGTTAGACTGAATGTTCTCAAACATCTTCTCCACTCTAACTGTATCATAATGCTCTTCTATTCTCTTTGGTATTTAACTTGACATATCCATATTACTTCCACCTTTACCTTGACCTCACTACAACCTTGAATAAAGTCCTCATGATTTGTGTGTGCATGTGTTTTGAGTAGTGGAGGAGTAGAAGATAAGCAAGCTTATGGTAGTGCAATTTTCATGGGTCGAATTGAGTGAAATACCTACCTTTTAAACACTTGAGAGATTGAGAGTAAATTCTGTGAGGATCTATCATTCTTTACTCATGTTTTTTTCAATTAAAGTATCCTTGCTTGTTGATTTGAGATGTGAAGATATGTTACCTCATGAATGTTTTAATTACTTGAATTTTTAATTGCTCTTCGTTCTTGAATGTCATTTGAAATTGAGTCTTTTAGAGTTCTTACCTTTTGAGTTTGTTTTGTTTTTCTTTGTTCCCTAGTTTTGGTTTTTCTGTTTTGCCCGAGGACGTGTGGGGGGGTGTTTGATAATTAATGATGTCCAGTTGTCGAATCTTGACTCGAGCAAAAAAAAAAAAAAAAGAAAGAAAAAAGAAAAAAAAAAAAAAGAAAATATGTTTCTAAAAAAAAAATGCATCTTCATAGCATCCCTAGCATTCAAAAAAAAAATCATGCATCTTCATAGCATCCCTGGCATAAAAAAATATATATATCTTGCATTTTCATGACATTGAAAAAAAAAAAGAGGAAAGAAAAATGAAAAAAAAAATGTTTTCAAAGTTCATTCATCCTTTGTTTTGTTTTAATAAAATCAAATTGGTTTGAACCACAGAGCCTAGGAAAGAGGAGACCAATCAAACCCAAATTCACAAGCTTAGATCTCGGATCAGAATGGCTGCTGATAACCTTGAGGATGAAGGAAGAAATCTGAGTATGCAAGTAGATGAGATGAAAGAGATGATGATTGAAATGGCAAAATCTCAGTGGAGTTGGAGGAAATGGTGAGGAGCATAACTCTGGGAAAAGAAAATGATACAAAGACATTCCTCATCCGAGGAAATATTCCCTTTTGATCAAAATAATCATCTCGAAGAAGTCACTCATCCTCCAGCAATTTGAAACCTCTGAGTAATGGGAGATCTGAGGCATTAATTGATGTGATTGTCATCTTAGACTTTTGTGGTGTTGAACCTATGTTAACTTTCTTGAAGCATTAATGTAATAAATTTGCATGAATATCTTGTTTCCTTTCATTTTCAGTGTCTTTCTTGATATTTACTTCTTTTTCACTTCTTCAAAGTGTCTTCCTCATATTTGGGGGCCCATCAGACTCCAATTCTTGGTAATTCCCAGTTGGTAGATGTCAATAAAGTTCACGTGTACAAGTATCCTTTACCTAAAAAAAATAAATAAAAAAATAAAATGGAGCAAAGAAGTAATCACTAGGTGTGTATCATCCTTTTGTCTCTGAATTAAAGTTTTTGAAAATGAGCAATCAAGATTTGAAATGAAGATTGGCCGTGTTTCTCTATCCTTCATCAGAATTCATTATCTTTCGTTGTCCTTTTGAGCTTGAAAATTTCTTCAATAAACCCTGGACAAGGATCACCCCTACACTGGGGGATGACACAAAGTAAAGATTGATTGTCATGGTGGCTATTTTGAAGCGCAATAAAAAAAAGAGATAAAGAAAAAAACAAAAAAAAAGAAAAAAAAATGACATGGAATAAGTCATGACAAGGGCGAATGAAAGAAAGTGAAAAGAAAAAGGAAGAAATGAGGAGTGGTAAGAGAAAAGTGTACTTGAAAGTACAAAGGCAATTGACAAAGTTTAACGTTGAACAAGGATCCTTGGTCCGTTCAAACCCTTAAACAATTGTTTGAGCCTTATATCTTTCCTTCCATAACCCCTAACCTTGGCCACGTTACAAGCCTCAAAAAGTCCATTCGATCATTGAAGGATTGTTGTCATTTTCACTAACTTTAATTTTGAGACAAAATGTCATGCTCATTTAAGAACCTAATTCATTGCTCTGAAAAAATAAATAAATAAATAAATAATAAAAAAGGAAGAAAAAAAAAGACTTACACCTGGGCAAGTTGCTACCCTGTCTGAGCTGGTCCCATATTGGGGCATGTTTCTCCTTAGTTCAATTTGACCTACATCGGGACAAATCTTTTGGGTCACTAGGGCGAATTTCTGCCCTATTCAGTTTTAAACTGGGGCAAATTTCTCTTGGTGCAATTTGCCCCAATTTGGTGTAGCTTCGTGACTTACACTGGGGCAAAATTTTGTTTACAAATGACATACTCTGAGTCGAATTCCTTTGATACCCTACATGAGGGTAGATTTTTGTATATACCTGATGAAAAAATGGTCATTGGTGTCCAATTGTCGAGTCAAGATCAATCACGTCCATACTGGGGTAAAAAAAAATCTTGCTTGCTATTCTACTTCTTGTGTCTTTACCCTTTGTAAATAATACCCTTTTCCGTAGTCAAGCTTCCAAGAATAATCTGGAAGTTGTTCGCTTCTTTTCTGTTGTACTTTTTGAGTTCATGAGTGTCAGTTACGTAATGCTTCAGGTAAAGTGAACATGAGTACAATACTATGCTTTGACCATCTAATGGTAATCTCCTAATGAGCAATTCAGATTGAAGAGATCTTGGAGGGTCCCATTTGATGGAAGAGGAGGCACCCGAAAAAAAAAAGAAAAGAAAAAAGAAAAAGAGAAGAAGAAGGAGGAAAAACTCGTTAGGTTGAAAACCCGAAAGGGCGGCCTAAGCAAAAGTTAGAGCAAAAAGAAAAGAATGAAAAAGAGCCCGAAAGGTCGATCTAAGCAAAAGTTAGGGCAAATAAATGGGTAAAATCTCAGAGGAAGTTGGCCTGAAATGCCTTGAAGGGTGCACCAAACTGGGGCAATTTTGGAATTGCATTTGATCAGCTACACAGGGGCAATCTCATTTGTATTTTAGTTGGCCATCTTTGGGGCAAAATTTTTGAAGGATTTAAGAGAGATGTGTTGAAGGAAGTAGCAAATGACAGAGACAGTGGATTGAGTCAAGCAGTTGCAGGGAATCAACTGGATGATGGATAAATTAAAACACTGGGGCAAAATTTTCTCTCAAGGAATCAGTCAAGCCATGGTTCATCTCATTTCTCAAAAGGAGAGCTGAGAGCGAAAAACAAAAAAAAAAAAAAAAGAAAGAAAGGAGAAGAAGAAGGAAAGAACCAAAGCATGTGAACAAGGTTTGATTGGTCAAAGCTTTCCAAAGTCGTCTTTGGTTCAAATGTTTTTCAAATAAAATTTAGAAAATCAGAAAAAATAAAAAAGAAAAGAAAATGAGAAAAATGAAAAAAAAAAAAAAAAAAAAAAAAAAAAAGAAAGAGAAAAAAAAAGAGAAAAAGGAAAGAGAAAACAAAAAAGGGAGAGAAAGACAAAAAAAAAAAGAGAGAAGCAAAGGAAAAACAAAAAAAAAAGGAAAATGAGAAAAATGAGAAAAAAGAAAAAAAAATCTTTTTGATCAAGATGCTTATTCCATTGTCTTTTAAATTTCGGGCCGCAGTTGCCCATTGCCATTTAAATTTCGGGCCGCAGTTGCCCATTGCCATTTAAATTTCGGGCCGCAGTTGCCCATTGCCATTTAAATTTCGTCATAGCATGATTGCCCATTGTCATTTAAATTTCAGTCATGATTGCCCATTGCCATTTAAATTTCGGGTCATGATTGCCCATTGTCATTTAAATTTCGGGCATGATTGCCCATTGTCTTTTAAATTAGGGACTCGATTTACTGTTGTCATTTACTTTTGAGCGCATCGGCTCTGTCATTTACTTTTGAGCGCATCGGCTCCCTCGCTTTTAATTCCTATCATTTACTTTTCGGCGCATCGGCTCTGTCTTTTGAGCGCATCGGCTCCTGTCTTTTAATTCTGTCATTTACTTTTTGAGCGCATCGGCTCTGTTTTTTTACTTTTGAGCGCATCGGCTCCCTGTCTTTTAATTCCTGTTGAGTGCATCGGCTCCTTGCATTTTATTTTCTTTTGAGCGCATCGGCTCCCTGTCTTTTAATTCCTGTTGAGCGCATCGGCTCCTTGCATTTTACTTTCTGTTGAGCGCTTCGGCTCTATGCATATTAAATTCTTTGAGCGCATCGGCTTCTTGCATTTTACTTCTCGTTGAGCGCATCGGCTCCTTGCATTTTACTTTCTGTTGAGCGCATCGGCTCCATGCATTTTAATTCTTTTGAGCGCATCAGCTCCATGAATTTTAATTCTTGAGCGTTTTGACGCTTTGCATGTTATTTCTCGCATTTGTTTTACATCTTGTACTTTGCCGGACAAAATTAGAGTTCATGTCTTTACTCGTTTCTTACGATGATAAAATGAAAAACCACGGTTCTTCTTTTTATCTAATAAGAAACAAGTAAAGAGGGGCAACTGTGAACACCTAATTTTGACCGGACTACAATAAATAAAAAAGAAAAATAAAAAATAAAAAATAAAATAAAAATAAACAAAAAAAAAAGTCACATTCACTTTCTCATGTCCCTCACTTCACTCATTCACGTAGCACTAACACAACACTCTTTTCTTCTCATTTTTTATTCCAACAACTCCTCACTCACATTTCACTAACTTTTTTTTTTTCTTTCCCCCACCCACTCACTACCTGCACCCACTTCACTCATTCACGAAACCCATTCACTACCTCGCACACACTCACGTTCCCACTAACTCCATTTTCTTTCTTTTCTTTTTTCGCTTTGTTACCTACTCCCACACTCACTCTTTCACGTAACACACACAGCCAGCCTACCTCAACTTCGCATGGCACACACCCACTTCTTTCTCACGTATAAGAAGCACACTACAAACATCAAGGCTAGGAGAGGATTCCTCTTCACTCACACTCATCTTCAACTTCTATATTTCACCTTCAACCTTCCATCGAAGAGGATCGAATCAAAAATCCATCCCACACATCACTTCCATACTTACCCAACCACACACCTCCTCCACCCAAACTCCATGCAACCGTAGCCTCCTAAACCCACTTCACCCATTTTCACAACAACTCCACCATTAAAAACTCCCAAAAACAGAACCCATTCTTCAACCTTCATCCCTACACCCACTGTGAAACCTCCATCAAAACCAGCTGCCACCCATCATCAACGAAACTTTTCTCCCTACTCATAACCACTCTCCTTGACTCCCCACTGATTTTTCCATTTACACTACTGGACAAACCTATCCACCATCACATAATCACCCACTCACTCACATACATACTCACTGCGCAGCAAAAAGGAGAAGGATTAAGAGATGCACAAGAAAATGGCAGGAAGGAGCAGAACGTAAGATCTTAATTTTTTAGCCTTCATTTGAGGTTCCCTCCATCTCTGCCACACAATCTTCATTATCTTCACTATCTCACACCTTCAACCTTCTTCTTCTGGCCATCTACCCAGCTCTCTCCCTCTCCGTTTCACAAGACCCACATGCACTCTCCACCGCTCACCCTCATCCTCTGACTCTAACCAAATCACCTCCCATCTACCTTCATCCACCTTCCCAACCACTAAGACAATCAATCTTCAATCTCCATAGCCAACATCATAACACTGCACGCTCCAGGCAATCACTGAGGCCTCACCTTGATTCTCCCACGGCAGCCACCAACTTCAACGTGAAATCCACCACAGCAGCCATCTCTGCCACACAATTCCCATGACTCCACTATAACCACCCATATCCTCCCTTACAACTCCATCCAAGGCAGCATGCTGCCTCCTAGCCACCATACACATGTGAAAACCACTCCTCTCCATCACCTTCCTCAAGCTCCTCCCTCCATCAACACCATGCAGCCATAACAGCCCTCTCTACCATCCCTCACCTCTTCCACGAGCTCCACCACCACATGAAGCCACCTATAACAGCCTCCATCCTCCTCCCTCCTCATCACAAACCAAGCCCCCGCTCATTCCCACCATCTTCCACGCACAGCCTTCCCTCCAAACCTCCAAAACCGTGAGCTCTTCCTAGCCACCATGCACACGTAACAAACACCACTCAACCACGTGAAAACCACTCCTCTCCATCACCTTCCAACCAGGAAACCAACCTCCCATCACCACCCATCTCCAAAACTTACCTCCACGAACTCAGCCTCCTCCAACCGTGACTCAGCCGAGTTGACTCACCCATTTACGTGAACCCATGCCACCACCACGTGAAGAGCCCATATGCTTCCCCTTTTTTTTTTTTTCTCTTCGGTAAAAACGTGAATTTGAGGGATCTGAGGTTTGGTTTTTATGAGCTTTATTACTATTATTATTTGCTTTTTTGTTGTGTTTTTTTTATGATAATTTAATTTAAGTTGTTAGTTTGAGTTAGGATACTCTTTTCAGCATGTGTTAGGTTTTTATGTCTCCATGTGTAGATCTTTTGTTTGGGCTAAGTGGTTGTTTTGTTTAAATAATTTTAGAGTATTTTGTTAAACATAAAAAATGTATAAATTAAAGATAAAAATAAAAACAAAAAGAAATCAAGCATGGTGGCTGTTTTAATAAAAATAAAAAAAATAATAAAAAATAATAATAAAAGTACAAAATAAAACCTGTTTTGAATTGTTATGTTTATTTTTTTCATTTATTTTATTTTGACAATATGTTGTTTGTATTTACTTGTTTGTCCTTATGTTTTTTAAAAAAAAAAATCTTTTAATCCATGCAATGACCGATGACGACAATTGAATAGCAGATGCTATCTTCATTATCTTTTGGATCATAAGGGTTTATTGAGTAGCCTAGTGCTAACTTGAATCCTGTGCAAGAATGGATTCGCTTTCAAATTTTTTTTTTTAAAATAAAATCAACCAACCCACACTTATTTTATAAAGAACTACGTAACTTTGAGTTCCCCATTGCACCAGGGGATACGTAGGAGCAGAATTTCATTTCTGTCAAGCCCAAATTAAATTTTCATAATTTTGTGGTTTCGTTTTTGTAAATAGTTATAATGCTTTTGTAAAAAGGGGTAAAATAAATATTTCAAAGGATTATTAAGAATTTGCACAATTAATCCAAGGTACCGTCTTAGGACGGGTGCGTTAGGGGTGCAGTGGGATTAAGTTTCCACCCTTCCCTAAGCATAACCGACTCCCGAATCCGATCTGGTTCCAATGACCGTTTCCAAATAAAAGGTTTTCCAATTTTTCCTAAGTTGAAAATAAAATTGGTGGCGACTCCATTTTTCATTGTCATATTTCTAAAATCAATTCGAGTTGCTGTTTCCCGCCGCGATTCTCCGGTCGCGACACCTACCATCACCACCTTGGTAACCACTAGACAAAATCATGCCTCCGCTGTACTGAACTAGCCATCCACCATCCGTCGTTGCGGCTCCGCGGCTGCTCAAGATTTGATTATTTCCTAGCCAGAACCCAGGCACGAGGGAGAAGAGGATTCTCTGTCCAGCGAGAATCATTCCCTTTCGTCGTGGAGTGTTCTGGCAACGCTACGCCTTATATCACGCGAAGTCCTTTTGGGTGAAGCTAGACCCCATATTTTGGCTTTATAATGCCTAGGCACGAGAGCAAACCAAGAGGGCGGCCAATCTCAGCAAGAAGAGTTAGATCTTGCTGGATTGTCTCACTGAGAACTAATCTCCTTAATCCGTTTCCAGGATGAACGTATTCAAGAACTGAGAGATTTGTCCATGAGGAAAGAGAGGACGAGAACCCGGTTCCGCACCAAAATCATAACGCCAAAAGGGGACTAGTCCGTGACAGAGATCGCGATCCTGAAAAATCTAGGATAACGGAACCCAAACTTAGGGTTAGAAACCAGGAAAGAGAAAACCCAAGATAGCCGGGGCCTGGACAACTATTTTCTGATGATTTGATGGCTTACGAAATCCCTAGGTGATTCAAATATTCCACTAACATTGAAGTCTATGATAGGACCTCGAACCCCCAAAAGCATCTGGATGTTTACGTGTCAACTATGTTATTAGCTGGAGGTGATGATTCACTCATATACCACGCTTTCCCTTTATCCCTCAAGAAAGCCTCTCTGAGATGGTTCATGACCCTGACTCCGAAGTCTATAGACAATTGGAAAGGCTTGTCCTCAAGATTTATGCTACACTTCACTACTAGTAAGGTGCAACTGAAATCCATTTCATGTATTTCCCACATCAAACAAGGGAAGGAAGAATCCCTCAAAGATTACATAGCTCGATTTAATAAGGAATGTATGAACATCTGTGACTAGAAGGAAAGGCTTGCCCTACACTACATAAGGGAAGGTCTCCGCTCTAGTTTGTTCTTCACATCCCTTACTAAGAAAGGGCCCTGGACGATGGATGAGTTCAGGGCCAGAGCTGATAAGTATATCAACGCAAAAGATGTTATCCATGCCAGGAAGCACATAAACAAGGGTGAGGAAGCAAAACCAAAGCTGGCCTAAGCTCCCTCATAATCTCGGAACTCTAAACCACCACCAAAAGGGAAGTACTAAGACTACACTCCCCTCGACACACCTCGAACACAAATTTACCAAGAAATGATGAACACGAAGTTTAGAGACATCCAAAAACCCCTTACATTGAGGAAATATGCCCAGAAAGGCAAGTGGAAGCATTGTATATTCCAAGAAGGCTACGAGCACACCACTAAAGATTACATCCACCTTTAGGACATCATTGAGTCATTGATCTGGGATGGACGTTTAGGCAGTATGTGCATCAATCTCAAAATGAAAATAAAAAAGGAAACAAGAATTACAAGAAAAGGAGTTACAATCCTCGGAGAAGCCTGTCCTTATACCAGAGAATATGGTCATCAACCAGAAATGAGAATCCCAGAAAAGGTCCATCTTGGGATAATGCCCAAAATCAAGATAGGCACAATCTCGGGATACCCCCACTAAAAACAACGATCGTCGTTATACAGAAGTCACCTAAACAATCAACACAATTTTGGGAGGCTTTACAAGTAGCGGCGAGTTCAGCAATACAAGAAAGAAAGCTATCCGGGTTATGTTAAGTGTAGCCTCCCATTCGATTTCAAAGACAATAGGCGATACCTGGAAGGCTCCACGATCTCTTTTTTATATGAACACTATAGAAGTATCATCCTGGACTATGATGACCCTATGGTGATATCCGAGATAATCAATAATGCAAAAGTACGATGTATATTTGTTGATCAAGGGAGCTCAACAAACATCATGTTTCTGGATCTGTTTGAAAAGTTAGGACTCTCGAAGAAGGACTTGATCCTATACACTAGAGAGTTGATTAGCTTTATAGGGGATAAGATCACGTTGGTGAGATACGTGAAGACCTACTTAACCTTGGGTAAGGGGTCAAGTTCCTCATTGTAGATTGCCCCTCTGCCTACAATGTAATCCTAGGTTGACTCTCCCTCAACGCTTTTGGGGTCGTGATATCCACACCCCATTTGGCAATGAAGTTCCAAGACTAGCATGACAAGATTGTCATGGTCAAAGGATACCAGGCGATGATTGGAAGGTGCTACAATGCGAGGCTTAAAAATCACGAAGGGACCTCGGAGGATGGACTAGCGAGGTAAACCCACCTCGGTCACTACGAACTCCATTAACGTCCTCTTGACTGGACTAGATGTATACGAGGAGATTCGTGATACTCATCCTCAACCTGAAGGAGAACTTTAACCCCTCCAACTTGGTGCTAAGCTGGACCAAGTCACAAAGATTGGAGGACAACTGAATCCAGAGGAGAAATCCCAATTGGTAGCGTTACTTAAGAAAAACAAGGATCTCTTCGCCTAGACATTATCTGATATGCTAGGATTGGAGCCCGAATTCATCTCCCACCGACTTTCCATTTTAAAAAAAGGCCAATGTAGTCTTGGTCAAAAAAACCAACGGGAAATGACATATGTGTATTGACTATACAGATTTGAACAAGGTATGTCAAAAAGACCCTTACTCGCTCCCCAACATAGATAAACTGGTGGATAATTCATCATGATTTTGGCTCCTTTTATTCATGGATGCCTATTCTGGTTACAATCAGGTCCTTATGCACCCGGAGGACGAAGAAAAGACCGCGTTTATAATCGAAATGGGAAGTTACTATTACCGAGTTATGTTATTTGGTTTAAAAATCGCGGGGGCAACTTACCAATGGATGATAAACAAAGTCGTCAAAGAACATATTAGTAAGATGCTCGAAGTTTATGTTGATGACGTGATTGCCAAGGCATCGGAATCTAGCAACCATGTGGAAGACTTGGAAAAAATGTTCGCCCAAATCCGAAAGCACAACATGAGGCTAAATCTAGAAAATTGTGCCTTTGGAGTACAGACTGGGAAACTCCTAGGATTTTTGTTAATGAACCAGGGCATTGAAGCCAACCCAGAAAAATGCTTGGAGGTTCTTAATATATGCAATTCGTAGTCTGTTAAGGAAATGCAACAAAACTAACAGGACGGATGATGGCCCTCACTCGCTTCCTAACCAAGGTCGCTCACAAGTCTCTTCCTTTTTTCAAGCTTCCAAAAAAAGGAAAAGACATTGAGTGAACCATGGAGTGCAAGGTCATATTCCAAGAGTTGAAAATTATGTTGGCAACACCCCCTATCCCGACGAGGCTAGATCACGGTGAAACCTTATATGCTTACCTCTCTTTGAACAATGAAGCAATTAGTGTAACGTCCCTTTTTGGGAGGGAACGTCATATTGTCAATTACAATGCAAAAATAAATTATATAAGTTAAGACCCAGTTCCTTTTTAATTGTGGTTAAATTTATCGGGTTAATGCTGTATAAATTAAAATGGCGACTATTTTTTTTCTTTTATAAAGATAACAATAGTTAATAAACACAGTGACGAAACGTAAATGGAAATAAAAAGCAAAACAGAAGTAAAGCATACATTGGAATTAACATTGCATATTCATATATATATTTGGCAAACTATTTGGTTACAAAGCCTGGTATACCAAAAAGTAAAACTATACCTGCCCCAAAGGATTATACATACACATCCCCAAGATATCAAAATATACAGCCCACAACAAAAGACATCAGGCCCCCAAAATAAAAACACTGGCAGCCATCAGTAGCCACCAGCAATATCAGTCCCTCAGATAAGGAGGAACTGTATCAGGATCCTCTTCAGGATCCTCCGCGAGGTCATCCTCGGGGAGCTCCTCGGGGTCTTCCTCATCAGAGAAAACCTTCATATGAGCCACAGAGCTATGGGCCGGAGCCCGAGCTGTGGAATCAAAAGAGTCCTCCTAAGGGGTGTAGAAGCGGTTACCCCACATCTCCCAGATGGGCAGATAAAACTCCAGTCGCAGGCTGATGTAGCAGGTAAAGATTGGCGGCTCGTGACGCCTCCAAGCCAAAGCTATCGACATGTCTCCCAGGTAGACATAGCGGTCGGAATTTAGGTTAATGTGCCAGCATTCTGGCCCTCCAAGGAAGGTTAGATGCACATCACCTAGAAATCCATCCATGCGTGCCTCCATGCTCCACAGTAGATGCTAATCGCAATCAGGCCGGAAGCCGGACAAATCGGGAGCTCCAACTTCCTTACTGTCGTCTTCGATGAGACACAATATATAGGTAGAAAATAACAGAAGTACAGAAAAGAGGTAAGACATCCTACCATCATTACCAGTTATAGCAGTAAGAAACAAAACGGCGCCAAGCGCCCACAGAGCATATCAAATAATAATCATAATTATTAAATAGCAAAAATAAACAATTAAGTAGTTGCAGGCAAATATATAACAGTAACACAATAGTTTCAATTATAATAATAATAATAATAAACAGATGCCAGATAATATATGGATTCACTATGCACATGCATACCAAGTCAAAATTCTACTCCATGAAGCTAGACACAAAACGGTCGGAGAGAAAGATCGGGAGACACATGTCTCGCAACTCGGTTCATTGCCGCGGTCAAAGTGCTATAATTCATCGGTTTATCCACGTACACATCATGACATTGTACGCAGGACAGTCTACACTAGATCACGATATAGGACAATGCCGGTTAGGATCGTCGGTGTGTTTGCATCGGTCGCCCCGGACGAGAAGAGCTACCTGCTTGTCCATTGCGAGGTACCCGTACCCCGACGCCCCATGATCAACAATATGACCTACACTAGTTTAGTCGCACCCGCACTAAGATGTGTTCAACTCCTAGGCAACTCGGCCTTAACAACAGTCCAACGGACATACACAATGCATACAGACTCTATGCATATTCATGTATGATCATCATTACATATTATTCCACAATATGCCACAATTGGCCAAAGTAGGAATCAACACAATCATTGGTCACTCACATGGACCCACAATATCACAATATTATAATTAAATATATTAATACATTTTTAAAGTATATTATGAATTCTTACTTAAAGTTAGCCTTTCTTACAGGGTTCGACTCTAAATGAATTCTCATAATTAATTAAATTCTCTAATGTAATTTATTCTCATACACTTAGAAGGTTATTCTAAGATCTCAAAGTCTTACACTCTCTTGTTCTTACCCTAATTAAAATTATCTTAAGTCTTATGAAAATTTCATTCTTGGTTCTTTAAAATTTATGAATCTCAAAGTGTATCCCATTCTCCCAATTTGTAGATTTTCTATCCTATTACCAATGATTTAATCATTTGATTAATTAAGTTTCAAGGTTACCATAATTGCACAATTAAGCCCTAAAAAGGCCCTAAAGGCTGTGGTCTCCCTAGGGATTAAATTCTCAAATTTTTCATTCCATTAATTACCTAATATACACTTGATTAATTATGAATTCCAATTATTACAATTGTTCACAAAGAACCCTAAAATTTGGGCCCCAAAACCGTGGCCCTCCAAGAACCAATCCAACATCATTTTCTTCCATTTCATGCATTTCAATCCATTCAAATATATCAATATACACAAACAAACAATCTAATAGCATAAACACATTATAAACAACATGCAAACATACTAATCATGCAAACAAAGAATAACTCTCATTAGGGTTTTCTCACAATCAACCACAAACAAGGTTTTTAAATGCTAAAAGAGGTTGAGGAGGAGTGTCTTCCTCTTACCTAAGTGAAGAAAGCAAGAGAAGCCTCCTAAAATCACCTTACAAGATTTGCACCCTCCAAGAACCCTAAAATTTCAATCTCATTAGAATAGCACCAATGCTTGAAAAATAAAGCATGGATGGTCACAAAGAAGACATAAGGAACGAAAAATAAGAGAAGGGAATGAAGATTCAAGAAGCTTACCCAAAAAGCCCTAGGCTTGAAGCTTGAAGAAGATGGTGAAAATGATGGATTTTCAAGGAACCACCAACTAGAAAAGTGTTTAGGAGATGGAGAGGATTAAGAAAATGAGTTTGGATGAAAATTTTGTGATAGATGAGGGGAAGAAGGAGTGGTGGCTGTGAACCTTGGTAGAGAGAAGGAAGATAAAAAGCTTGAAGAATATGAAGGTAGAGAGAGAAAGTGAATAGAAAAATAAAGTGGTAGCTTTTGAATTTTGAAAATTTGTGTAGTATGATTAATTAAATGAAAAGCACATATTTTCCCCCCACATGGGCTGCAGCCGTGGGCTATGAGAGAGGAGAGAGGGAGTGATTAGCTTCCATGAGAAGCTTTGCACAATTCTCAATAAAGTGCATAATAAGCTTGTCTCCTTAATTAAATACACTTGATAGATGATTAATTACACTGTTATAATTATTTTCTCAGTGAATAAAATTTACAGTTGATGAAAATAATATTTTATTATTCATCGGATAATTTTATGATACAGTGATTCCATTTATTAGATAAAACTTTGAAAAACGCAAACCTCGCAAACTGTGACCGGTCTCGGGTTTAGTAAGATCTCCCGTCAATACGTTGACAGTTCAAGGTTTACCGGTCTCGAAAAAATATTTCGTTATCCGACTGGCTCAGCTCAGTAGCGTACGCATAAAACGAAGAATATACTATAATATTCAACATTTTCAAAAAATTCACAAAATTTCTTAAAAATCACAAATATTAAAAAATAACTATTCATCACAAAACAAATAATTTTCTGGAGCGTTTGACTGACTCTGCTCAGTGTGCATATAAAACGAGGAATATATTAAAATATTCGACGTTTCAAAAAAATCCAGAAAAATTTTTAAAAATTATAAATATTATAAAATGATGATTAATGACAAAATAAATAATTTTTGGAGTGTTACAATTAGTTTGGTACTGATAAGAGAGACTAGTGAAGGTTAGAAGTCAGTTTATTTCGTGAGTAAGGTGATGTAAAGTCCCAAACTCTGGTATTAGAAAATTGAGAAACTAGCTTTAGAACTGTTTACCATAACCAGAAGATTGCGCCAGTATTTTCAATGCCACCATATGATTGTAAGGACAGACTAACCAATCCATCAAGTGCGATATAAGTCAGACCTTGTTGGAAGAATGATTATATGGTCAGTGGAGCTTTATGAATTTGGGACCACCTACGAGCCAAGACAGACTATAAAGGATTAGGTGTTATCTGATTTTTGGCATAGCTTACACTGAATCTCGGGATCCCAGAGGGAACTCTTGGACCATTTATGTCGATGGTTCCTTGAATCCTAAAGGAAGTGGTGTTGGGGTCATCCTAGAAAATGAGGTCGGGCTCACTTTGGAACATTCCTTAAGGTTTAAGTTTCCATCTTCAAACAATCAAGCCAAGTATGAAACTTGTATTGTGGGCATTACCATGTTAAAGGAAATAGGGGCCACCAATATTGTGCTTTGTAGTGATTCATAGTTGGCGATTTTTCATATGCGAGGTGATTACCAAGCCAAAAAGCATCTCCTGCAAAGATACTTAGCTAAGGTAAATATGCTCCTTGAATGTTTCGAAAGCACATGAAAGAAAACTAAAGAGTCAACATCCTATCAAAGCTTACCAACATAAAGAGTCCCAACAACAATAAGTCTATAATCTAAGAAACGTTGCTCTCACTTAGTATTACGGACTCTGAAGTCCTCTTACTAGAAGAAGATGAAATGTGGACCACACTCATCGTTGCCTATCTCTGAGATGGGACATTGCCCAAAGACCAAAAGGAAGCCCATAAAATAGTACGGACAGTGGCGGGGTACACTATATATGACAATCAGTTATACCGCCATGGGTTCTCTTCTTCTCTCCTTAAGTACCTTGGGCTAAAAGAAGTTGAATACATCTTAGCAGAAATCCACGAGGAAAACTGCAAACACCATCTCAAAGGAAAGTCTTTAGCCTGGAAAGCGTTGAGAGTTAGGTACTATTGGCCTAGCATGGAGGCTGATAGCATAGAGCATGTCTAGAAATGTGACAAGTGTTAACGGTTCTCAAACATCTATTTTGCCCTATTAGAAGAATTGTCAACGATGTCTGTACCTTGGTCTTTTTACTAGTAGGGGAATGGACATCCTGGATCCGTTCCCTCAAGCACCTGGACAGGTTAAATACTTGGTAGTAGCGGTGAACTACTTCACTAAGTGGATAGAGGTCGAACTACTGTCTACCATCACCTTGGCACACATACATAAGTTTACTTACATGAACATAATCAGCAGATTCAAAGTCCTGGAGTCCATTGTCACGGACAACAAAATCTGTAAAGGGCATGTTAGACTTGATTATGTATTCAAAAGGTAGCATATGACTTGTTTAGCATGTATGTATAATTTTGTGACAAACTGAGTTCGTTTAGGTATTTAGTTACAAGCTGAACTGTGAAAAATAGCTTAAAATGACTCAAATAATAGCATTAACTGCTTAGGATAGAGAAACAAATATGGATAATTTATTTCTAGGTCACAAATATATAGATATAGTTACAGTTAAAGTTTCAAGGTAAACTGAGTCAGTTTGACATTTTTAGGCATACTAGTTGTCTAATTATAGGTGATTTGACTAGTGACAGATATGAAAATATCAGATAATGTTGAAATGACTTTTTATATGGATCTTAGTATTTATTTTAAAGTTGTTGAAAGCTGAAAAATCTAGATTTAACTAAATCTGAGTGTTTTTAGTAAATCAGATTTTATCAATTATGGCCTAAGGGACAAATAAGTCATAATTTCCTCATTTATAAGCCTCACTCACGGCTGTTTGGTTTCAAAAATCATAAACAGAATACGTGAAGGAGCAAGAGGAAAGAAAGGAAAAGGAAAAGGAAGAGGAAGAGGAAGAGAGAAAGAAGAAAGCTAAAGGTAAAGACAAGGCTTGAGAATTTAAGTAAGCTTGATTCATCAACACAGCTCCGAAGGTAGGGGTCTTTGCTCATCTTCATCTCTTCTCTCTACTTTCACCATAGATGCACTTAAGGTGAATAATAGGTCAATTTGAGTTCTAGAGGTGTTTGATGTGTTTTGAGTGCATGACTGAGTTTCTTTGGTCTTTTATGACTTGTTCATAGAATTAATTGAAGTTAAAAGCTTTGAATATCTCATTTAGATATTTGAAATCCCAAATAGGGGTTTAGGTCATTCTATAAGGGATTTTTGTGTTTTAATCTAAATTAAGATGTATTGCTTGATAATTAATGATTCTTATGTGTTTATGAACTGATTAGGAACTTATAATCACTCAGAAACTAAGTTGGAGTGATCAAAATCTATGAAAAATGACCAATAAAATAGTAACATCGTGCAGCAGAGCTACTGCCATGTTTTTGGTTGAGAAACATAGCCTGTGTCCGAAAACGCAGGGGGCGTCGTGTCTCTCTCTGCCAATTGAAAATTCATAAACAGTGCTCACAAAGCAAAACACGAGGGGGGCGTGTCTAAAGGCACGGGCCATGTTGTCTTTTGTGATGAGAATTAGCTCTTGTGGTCTTCATGAAAATTGTAGTTTTTTCTCTTAACTTTTCGATGCCGCTAGAATCACCTCGTTTCGACTTATGTAATTTAAATTATGCTCATTTTACCGTGCAAAGGTCAAAGGTTGAGATTGAGCAGGATGTGATTTTGGTTAGGAATGTAAATCAATTAACATGCTAGTTATTGTAGTAATTAACATTATTATTGTTCCTTAACTATGTTGATGAGGGTGAATCCTCGTTGTAGATGGTCTAATGTTGATTTGTGAATATCCTTTGATGTTGTTCTTGAAAGCCAAGGGAAATTGAAGGGTGCTCAAAAGACTTTCCTTTGAGTAAGGACTTAATCCTGATATTTCGATAGTTTCAATGGCTAAGAGAGATAAGTACGGATCCTTAAGGTTCTTTGGAATCAGGATTTAGACCGAACTTCTCAATGAGTCAGAATATATGTTATTGTGAGGAGATACCTCC
This sequence comes from Ormosia semicastrata, assembly GCA_029884595.1. NCBI lineage: Eukaryota > Viridiplantae > Streptophyta > Magnoliopsida > Fabales > Fabaceae > Ormosia > Ormosia semicastrata. The sequence continues at coordinate 13,930,879 of JAQQTO010000052.1, forward strand.
AATTACCACAAAACAACGTGTTAAACCAGTATTCATATTATTCTACATATTAGTTCTGAGTTGAACTAGATATAAGTATATAAAGCAAGTTATCTTGGTTTATTTAATATGTTAAGGATAGACCTTGTATATGTTTCAAAACATATTTCATTAGTTGATATTGAAATTATGTTTATTTATTTTATGTATGACTGATTTTGATTACTCATACTGAGAATGTAGTTTCTCACCCCGCTATATATCATATAATTCTAAGTGAATCTTCTTCCAAGGATAAGAAGAAGAACGTAGATAAAGATTAGACTAAGTTTTATGTAATGTTTCAGTTTGTGTACTTATTAGTATACTTTGAAATGTCTAAGGTATGAAACACTTAAAGTCTTTGCTAAGGCTAGTGATGTATATGTACTTGAGGCATTATTATATAATTATTGCATTTTTGCATTTCATATGGATCTATATAGTATTTTCAACGAACATTATGGATATAAATATATGCTTAGTATGTATGGCGTGACATTGTAATGCTAATTATCTCTCATTTAATGTAAATACTGAGATATTGATATTAGGATGTTACAAAATCTAATTTACTGACCAAAAATTCAAAGACCTCCTAGTCAGACTAAAGATTAAACAACACTTCACTTCAGTTGAGCATATGAAGATAAATGGCCAAGCTGAAACCACAAACCGAGTTATTCTTCTTGACATTAAGAAAAGACTAGATGAGGCAAAGGGAAATTAGGTGGAACATCTAGACCACGTCCTATGGGCATACTGGACAACGCCACACTCCACAACTGGGGAGACACACTTCAAGTTGACCTAAGATTGCGAAGTAATGATACTGGTTGAGATAGGAGAACCGAATGAGCAGAGACAAAACTTCTCTGAAGACATTAACCCGGACCTCATTCTTCAAAACTTAGATTTGTTAAGGGAGCAGCGTCGCATTACCTATATTCGTGAAGTCATTTGTTAAGCACAAGAAGCAATGACACTGGTACAATTCCAAAGTGATTCCACTGAAGTTTGTACTCGGTGATCTTGTTTTGTAAATAATGGATATCGGAGGGAAGAAAGCTAAAAAATGAAAAATAGCCTTGAATTGGGAAGGTCTATACCGAATCATGTCCAAAATAAACACAGGAGCTTATACTTTGAAGACTTTCACCGGCAAAAGCATAAAAAACTATTGGAATGGAAATAAAATTAGAAAATATTATAATTGATGATTCTAGTAAGTTTACAATAATTTCTATTTCTCCATGTAAGTAACTTAATCCGACATGAATAAAATGTTCAAGGAATTTCAGCATATACTCTTTTGCTTACTTATATCCATAATAATCCACAAGGTCAAAGTGCCTTGCAGAGGTCTGAGGAATACATGTTCCCTAATTGGATTAGATATTCTAATTGCAATAAAGGTCAAAGTGGGCAACCCACTTGACTATTCTTTGCGGCCTTGTAATGAGTTTATAAGTAGATGCCTATGCCCCAATGAACGTGGTCTTAACCCATAAATTTAAAAATAAATTTAAAGAGGTTAAGAGTAATCGATTGAAGCCCGAGGTATGGCAAAAATGTTTTCCGGTATCCAGAATATGGATACCTCCTTTAGAGGCTCCAAGTCACTTTAAACACTAAGAAAATTTTCTAAGTGTCGAGATCCAACATCTATTCCCCAATATGTGTTATACCATACCTTCTAGTTTCCGTTGTTTAGAATGTAAATGTGCATAATGAAGTCAAATTAAAGACGAACATCAGAAAGGAAAGACAAAAAATTTTAAAGTCCTTAAACACTAAATTTGGGCGTTGGACCCATTGCGGATAAAAGAGCAAAACAAACAGTAATAACAAAGCACAAAATGGTGCAAGAAAAACACTAAGTTATTGAATTCCAAACGATGCCCGAAATCATGGATTTGTTATAAAAATGCCCACAAAATGGGACTTGTCCATACAAAAATTGAGAAAAACCTATGCAGTGAGCAGTGAAAAATAACAAGAAAAAGAAGAGATGGCCATGGCTCAGGGTTGGTTTGCTCGGCTTTGACCTGCTCCACCTCAGCCTCCTCCTATTGGCCGGATTCCTCACTACCATCGCACTCTCCCTCATCAACACTAACCTTCGTCGTAGAAATTTAGGCCACGGGGGTGGCCTTGATAACGACATCTACAATGACGCCACCCCTGACTATCTTTCGAGACCTTATACCTTCTGTGACGAGATCTGGGTTTAGGAGTTGGAGTTGGGCCAATGCATTTTCAAACGAATCATCCACAAGGCAGCTAATTTTTTTTCGAGGTCAAAAACCTTGGTCTTTAGCTTCGCCGCAGATTGCCTAAGGAGTTCGTTCTCCACCAGGAGAGCGGTCTTGGCAGTTTCAGCATAAAGAATATGATCCTTTAGAGTCGTCTCTTAGGTCTCGCTATCTGCCACTTTCTTTTGGAGCCAAGTTATTTCAATCTTCCAAAGACCAAGTTCTTCAGTGACTTGCTTCAGCTTGCCCGTCCTTCTAGGCAACCTCAAGTTCTAACTTGGCCTTCTCATCACAAAGGGGGTTCAATTCCTTTTCTATCTCCTGGGCTTGGCGAATCAACTCGAACTCCCCTTCTAAAAAACAAAGGGCGAAGACGTTGTGGAGAGCTAGGACCTCAACATCTTGAATCATTTCTAGCAGGTCTTACTCGATCAAGACATCATAGTCAGCTGGGGTGAGCAGGACATTGTCGATGACCCGACCTGGATTAGTCATCGAGCCCCAAACATATTTAGCAGCAAATTAGATAAAGGCATCCTTTGGGATCTCTGTCTCGTGACCAGTAGTAAGGTCGATGTGGTCTTCTTCTAACATCGGCCTCTTCCCTTTTCTTCCTTTCTGGATGTCACCTTTCCTTTTACACAGCCTAAGGGGTTAGATAGAAGATTTGGGATCCGCACATTGAATAGATGGTTGGGATTGAGGAGCAAAAATTGTAGCCTGTAGTGCGGAGCTCGAGGCCCCAGCCTTCCTCGCTACCAAGTAGCGGGCAAGAGCTTCGACTCCTCCGGGAGATGCCATGCTTTCTGCAAGAAAAAAGAAAAAGGTGTTACAATACTCAGAAAAATTTAGCAACAATAAAACATGGAATACATATGCAAAGAAGGATTACGACATACCTAGGAAGGCCCTTAAGGAATCCTCGGGTTCATTTATTACATCCTTGCTATAAATGGTCCCTTTCTTGTTGGCCCATTCTACTAAAAATGCAAGGACGTCGACCTCATCTCCATTCAACCCAAAGATCAAAGTTTCTACTTCCCCCTGACTCCGCTCCTAAGCTGCTTGAGACGAATACAAATATAGCTGCGAGGCACCCTCTAGGGTGACAAAAAAAGGTGTCGTCCCCGGAGCACCTTCTAATCGAAAGAAATCATTCTTAATGTTTTTGAAGGATTCTTGGTATGACTTGAAGACTTTACCCACCCTTTCTAGAAAATGTTCCCGAAGGGTGTGAATCGGGTAAAAAGGAAGAATAATGCTTCAACGGAATACGACCAATTAAAAACTTTACATATTAGCTTATATGTCCACATGAATCCCCATACATTTGGACAGATCTGAGTCAAAGCTACCCGCAGATAGTTTAATACTCCTATTTGGAAGTCGGTGAAAGAAAGTCGGACATCGATACGTGTGAACATTGCCTCATACATATAGATAAAATGGTCACCCTTTTGTCCTGTTTGAGCATACCCTTTCTTGATCAGATGGAGCCCAGATCATAAACTCATCATCTCCTACTATCAAGTGCAAATACTCTTGTTTGCTTGAGGAGTCTTCCGCGGTCTCGACATTTAAAGTTGTCCCCAACACCTCCCTATTAACCCAATGGTATAGGTTGATATCTCGGGAAAAGATGTATTCTCTAGGCTTAGAGGAAGCTGCCTTCTGTCGTGCTATCTCCGATGTCTTGGAATCACCTACAAAGGTCGTGCTCATGTTAGAATCAAAAGAAGTTTCATCATGACTTGCTAACTCTCTCATGAGTACGGGGAGCGGATGAGATGACCTCAATTTTGCCAAGACCTTATCTGCTCTCTGTATCATATCTAGGATAGTTATTCTAGACAACGACCTCTGCCTCGCAAAAGTATTATCAACTTGAAGGAACCATCTTCGTTGTGCCTGGCATGGCGGAGATGGCGGTGCACTTAGAATCTCCACTAAACTACCTTCCTTATCGTCACTGCTCACCTCCCTCAATTTCATTATGACAGTTACTAAAATGAGAAGAAAAAGAAGAGAAAAAGTGGGTTTGGTTCTTAAAGGAGAGGGATGATTTGAGAAGCTTGAAGATTATGGAAACCACCACAAACCACCGTAGATGCTAGCTGAAAATCGCCAAATGTCGCTAAGGACTCAGAGAAAAAAAAGGAAATAGAAGCCAAAATGGTCAACCACCACCCACGATTCCTATTTATAGGAGTAAGATGTCACTCAACTGCCACCACTAACAGGGGCAATTTCGTTCTTCCACAAGATTTCAAATCATGGAAATGATGATAACGTGTAACCCTAATGGCGGCTACCAACCAAAAATCACGTGTCATTGCAAACTTAACATAACAGTTGAAAAAGACAACGATCAGATATAAAAAGATGCAAGAACATTGCTCGGATAACCATCTCGAACTCCGGGTCAACACCACACAAGTGTATTGTAATCCAGAGCATCGACCGCGGACTGTAAAACGTGAACTTAACATTTAGACCTTATTGTCAAGGTTGACATAGGGGTAACCACAAGCGAATCACAGACTACGATGAATTGCCTCGATACAAGGGCAACCTTACCACGAGCATTCATCTTACGTTGCGGACCTTGGTATTTCATGCAAGTCATTGCGAGATCCGAGTCCCACATCACAACACGGATCCACTTGTCTTGCGCATGCCATTGCTCATGTCGACTTTGGATATATTGGCATTTAGCTATGACGTTTGAAAGCCAAGCTTGAGACAACTGTTCTAGATCGAGTTTTAGGTTACCACCACAAAGAGCAACCCGGCATGACCACGACAGACCCCAGCTCTTAGTGCAATGATAGTTTGTTATGGCAACAATAAACAGTTGCGAGTAAGTCTCTCTCAAATTCGTAATTACCTAAAATACAGTTACAAGGAGGCAATCACTCTACTTAATTCCTATTTTGTTGGGATCCAAATTAACAGCATTCATTATTCATAAATATATGTTCAAATTAGGTTTTCCCTTCTCACATCTACCTATAATACAAGGTAAAGCCACCAAGATATGAATCTGAACATTTAAACATTATTCACTTTATATATTGTTTAACTTTAACATCTGAATATTTTTTGTATATATTTATTTTTTATACCATTATCGTAATTATCATACAATGATGAGAGATGATAAAAAATGATAAGACTTGAAAAAATATTATTCTTTTAAATCATTTTCTTTCTATTCAAAATATGATATCAAACAAGAAATGATGTTGTTGCTCTTATTTATTCCTTTCCTTTCCCTCATCAATCGTTATACTATTCAAACCTTTAAATAGGATTTAGACATGGTAACTGTACCATTCATGCACTTATGCTTGTTAAATGAACCCGTCCAGTTGGAGTAGACATTTTGTGTGTGTACTAGTTACTAGTACCATACAGCTCTGGGGAGGAAACGACGCGTGGATATTTGGTTTATCCAATATATCCAGTGGTGTTAGGCGAATGGTTCCTAATTGGTTCATTGCAAACCGAAGTGTCACGGGATAATAATTCTCATATAATTAAAATATGTACATTATATTTATATCATAGATTTATATTAGAGAAATATTAAATTAGATTATATATTATTGTAATTTTTTTTGTAAAATACAAAATAAAATTGTGATAATTAAATAATATTTTAATTAGACAAATAATTATGTCGTGTGTTATGTTTGAAGCAGACCCAAACCTGTGAATCCGTGTGCTGCCGACGCTGCCCCCCTTCTTTGTTTTCTTTATTTCGCTACATCTCAATCTCAAAAGTGACCCTTTGCCTTCTATTTCACTCTCCACTTGCCCAGTTGCCCTCCTTTTTATCCACCCTACTATTTCTTTCTTCACCTTTTTTCCTTGTTCTGTTGAAAACTTGTTCAGTTCTTCTAACTTTTACAACATAGAAAAGGGGCCAAATCAAGGATAAAATGTAGAAATATTTTTGTATAAACACAAATATATTATACATATATTTACATAAAGTAGATTTTATTAAAAAGTGAAGTTCACTCTATATGAACGTGTGTATAATATATTTGTACTCATGCAAAAATTTTCCTAAAAAATAAGACTAAACTTCATGTAAAATCAATTTAAATCCCCATCTTCTTTACCTTCAGCTTTTAGTTTCCCCAAATTATATGAGTTTTATGCGATTAGTGCATGAATTCTTATTCCTTATGAGACAATCACCCTATTGTCCTCCTTAACTTTCGTGCTGTTAGCTTTAAATTTGTGTCTTACGTGTCAATCTCAAAAACCATAGTGCTCAAAGAAACCAACTTAATAAATTTCCTCATCCGCCGTCCTAATGGAAAGGCAGTACATTGTACATTATGTGTGGAACATATTGATCTACTTTATTTGTATCCCTCCAATTTTCCTTCATGTCATCATCATCTCTTCGCATGCATTAAATTTTCTTGCTGCATGCAATGCAAATTGTAATGGAATTTTTGTTTGTTTCCTTGAATTCTAACAACAGACCCCCACAACACTTTTAAAACTTCATTTAACTCCTTGTGATATGCGTGGGCAAATTCATAGACTCGGCACCGTCCCCACATGTTCTTTGAAAATTTCAAAACGTTGGAAGATAAAAAGTAAAGATTAAAAAAAAAAGAAAAAGCAAAGTGTAATTGAAGAAAAGAAAAAGGCAAGCCAAACCCAAGGGAGGGAAAAAGATAGAAGAGAGTGGTTGAGAACAAGATTAAAATGAAAATCTGAATTTGTGTGGGGAGGACCTACCCACTTGGCCATGGCAAAGCCCAACAGCTGGTTTGGAGCTATTATGCCATTTATCAAGATAATATTAATATTAATAGGCTGACGTATTTAGTATTATCGAACCTGCTTCCTTCCTGCTCCCAACCCCACCTAGGCTAGCTCACAGGTCATAGCACAGGCTTAGTTTTGAAAGCCTAAAGGCCCTAGGTAAGCTATTATTATTTTAAATTTAATTTTAGTATATTATTATTATAAAATTTTTATTTTTATAAATATAAAAATTCAAAACACTCTGCAGCATAAATAAATGAGAATTAAATAATTTTAATTTATTCTGTATTCACTAGCACATCATGCGCGCCTATATTATTTTATATTTACTGAAACACTCTTCCTCGAACTCTGCATCTGACGTCAAGATCATCAACTCCGATGTGGACCCCATCCTACTCTGAACCAGTTCCAATTATATAGGTCCCATCTCACCGTTCGATTCAAATCAAAAGGTAGATATTACGTGTGGAATTCCCCATGGGACCCACATAACTGGGTTCAAACCTGTGCTGAAACGCATGGTAAAGCATTCTCGGGATTGTTAAATCAAATCTCAGTACAGTAAGGTCAAATCAGTAAAATCCCAATCAAATACCCGCTTAGGCCTTGGGCCTTCGTACACCCGGCTTCAAACTAGAAACTTGGAATCAAAACGAGTCCCAAACGCCAACGTCGCCGTCACCGTAGACCACCACGTCACACCGTTTCAAACCCTCACAGGCTGGCACAGAAGACACCCAATCAAAAACATCCACGTGGACACCTCCGATGTTGACACCACTACTACGACAGCTGTCTCCTCACCCTGGGTCATAAATACCCCCTTCCCATGCATTCGTGTCCATAGTCAACAATCGTTTACAATCTTCCGCTAAACTCTCTATTTCTCTCTCTTTAGATTGTTCTAATCGTTTTCCTAAAACTTCGACCCCGAACATGGCTTCTAATTACAACCTTGCCATCGCGTTGCTCTCTGTTGTGCTGGCCCTGCTGTTCCTACCCGCGCCTGCAGTGGGTGCGCTTGTACAGGAGCAACCGCTGGTGCTCAAGTACCACAACGGCCAGCTCCTGAAAGGACGGATCACCGTTAATCTCATCTGGTACGGTTCCTTCACCCCCATCCAACGCTCCATAATCGTGGACTTCATAAACTCGCTGAGCTCTTCTTCGGCGCCGCTTCCCTCCGCCGCGTCGTGGTGGAAGACAACTGAAAAGTACAAGGGTGGATCCTCTGCGCTCGTCATAGGGAAACAGTTCTTACACCCAAGCTACACCCTCGGAAAAATCCTCAAGGGAAGGGACCTCCTCGCACTCGCTTCCAAGTTCAACGAACTCTCTTCCATCAACGTCGTGCTCACTGCGAAAGACGTTGCCGTTGAAGGCTTCTGTATGAGCCGGTGCGGGACCCACGCGTCCACCCGACCCGCTATCGGAAGGCCCCGAACCGCTTATGTTTGGGTCGGGAACTCCGAGACGCAGTGTCCCGGGCAATGCGCGTGGCCTTTCCACCAGCCTATTTACGGTCCCCAGACGCCGCCGCTGGTGGCGCCTAACGGTGACGTCGGTCTCGACGGGATGATCATCAACTTGGCTACTCTTCTCGCCGGCACTGTTACGAACCCGTTTAATAATGGATATTTTCAGGGTCCAGCGACGGCGCCGCTAGAGGCAGTTACTGCGTGCACCGGGGTTTTCGGGAGCGGGGCGTACCCGGGTTATCCGGGTCGGGTCATAGTGGATAAGGCAACCGAGGCGAGCTATAATGCAAATGGATTGAACGGGAGGAGGTACCTGCTGCCGGCGATGTGGGACCCGCAGACTCAGGCATGTAAGACGCTCGTGTGAGGGGAGGAACACCGGAACTATGATGTGGATGATTGACACGTGGCATGATCTGGTGTTACGGGTTGTAAATATGGGTTGGTCGGGGCAGAGGATGATGATGGAGTGGGGACTTGGAAGGGACTGTGTATTTTTAAGCTGCTTTTGTCGTTTAGTATGACGTGTAAATTCTGTTTCTGAAGGCTAAAGAGAAATGTTATAAATATGGAAAACGAGGAATAAGAAAAAGGGGTATATATTATATTTTATTTGTGTCAAGTGACTGGTGAGATTTCTCTTTTTTAAAAGTTTTAAGATAAAGAAATGAGAATGGATTTTGCTTTGGTGTTTTTTTATTTCTCTATAAATTTTATGGGTGAAATAAGGTGAGTGACTTATATTTTATATTTTTATATCAGATAGTATATATAATTTTTTTTATTTTATTTAATATTATTTATTATATTTTTTTTTATTTTTTATTTAATTATATTTTTTAAAATAAATGTAAATAGTATTTATATTTTTTTAAAGTGTAAAATGATAATTTTTCGTAGAGGAATAGAGGTCTTTTTGTTTGTTTATGGTAAATAAGAATAAAGTAGTGGTTTCTCTTGTGGTGTTGGGGGTCTGGGAGACCATTATGGCTAGGTAGCAGTCATGATGACATTGAAGAGGTGAAGTGAATCTCTTTCTTATGGCATAAAGGTTACTGGGGATGTCATCGTTTGGATGATTTTGGTGGGCCCTCTTCCTGGGCAATCATACTTCAGATAAGCTCTAGTATGTACCCTGCTGAATGTGAAGATTGGGTTGACATGACATAGCTTTCACCATTATTTTTTGTTTTTAAAGAAAAGTTGAAAATGCTAGTCCTCCCGTGAGCCGTGAGCGTTGTAACTCTGAAATAAGTAGGAAGTTTGATAATGGCAAGGCTTTCTTTACCTTGTTTTCAAATTAAGCAGAATACTCTGATGGGCGGAGCTACTTGCCATGTCATTTTCTGTTTCCCATCCATAAAAAGCAAATTCTCACTGTAAAGAAAATTGACAGAATTTAAGAAAATGACTAATGGATCCAGATATTTAACCGTTTAAAATTTATTAATTTAAAAATTGAATTTTTATACCGATCAGTGGTGATTTAATTTTTGTGTATAAATCAGTATGTCAAATTTTTCTTATAAACTATTACTGCTACTGGTGTTTGACTATGTACAAAGTATTCTTAAGAAGGTTCTTTCCATATTCTTGGATAATTATAGAGGGAAAGGATAATGAACAAATAACTCTTAACAACCAGGGTGTAATTTTGCATGTTAATTGATAATCAAAATCAAGCATGGTCCCATTTCAGTTTTAAACCTGTGAAGGAAATTAATTGAAAGTATAGCTATGAGATATATGATATCTCTGTTCAATTTTGTTATGATGAATATGGTCTGATACAGCATTTGTTCATTACTCTTTACTCAAACACAAATATACAAATACTATCACAAACTTCAATACAAAACTTCTGCAAGTACAAGCAGATGCACTCTCAATATTTTAACTGTCTTTAAAAACTCATGGCAAAATCTGATGTGTAAACTATTTAAGTTCTTTTGATACTCTCTGGTAGAAGCTCACAATATTTGGTCACTCTCCCGATAGATTGCATTGAATTAAGCCTTCTCTTGGGTAACCTCTTTGCAACTGTAATAATAAATGCAATTTCAAAAGATTGAGAAGCATTCACAATGCCTCTAAGAGAGCACAAACATCATAGATGGACAAACAGCCAAAGCAATTACACTAGGTTCATTTCCTTACATTTTGATTACATTGTTTTGTCTAACATGCAATTATGGTCTACAAGTAAAGGAAGGGGCGAAGGGCAACATTATTATCCAACTATTATGTACCAGATCCAAAAACTCCAGCAGAGAACTGCAATAGTAGGATAAAAGGACAGAAGTGATTAACAAGTACCATTCGCTTTTATCCATCATTTAAGATGACAAAAATGCAGGGTGTGCAATTTTCCATATCAGTAACCATTTTATGATAAATTTGATGTATATTTCAAGGTCAGGAAAATCATTTTAGAAAGTCGTATTTGAAAGCAGTTGCAAACCACCAAATAAAAGGAATATTCTACGTGTTTTGCAGAATATGTGATTAAGGTGTTATCGTTGACTAAATCTAGTTAGATGCATAACAAAAGATTGCTTCGCCTGAGACGGCTGAGACCACACGCAGATCATATATCATCGACTTGTATGACAAATGGTGGCTCTCGTGATTGATTGTATAGTGTAAGATCATTGTCTTACACTTGGGGAATCTAAGAATCTCTCTTCAGACACGACTCATGTAATACAATGCTCTTACACTACACTACTCAATATGTGCCACGTCAACTATTTAAACCATTCTTATCTCTTACTTTGATGATCACATATAGTTTTAGTACTAAACATGGCTAGTGTATGATCAATTGGAGACTACGATAGCCCACTAACATTACATATGTTTAGTGGTGTAATAATGTATCAATAGTGCTACACTCCTAGTTAAAACGTTAATACAAGTTTCAAAGCTCGCTCTCATGCAATAAAATGCCACAGGTTACAGGAATAAACCAAAAAAGTGTTGACCTACACATCAATGATACTGCATTGTTGAATTATCGAATTTACCAGGTTACATGAGATCAGATAATTTGAGATGTTGAAGTAACCTGTGAACTTCGGAGACAAAATTATACACAATGTTTTCCCAAAAACATGTGCATTACCATATGTTTTGACAGTCAACAGATAGGCTGCTTTACGACAAGTAGGAATAAGAACACCATTGCTTGGATTTTCATAAAGAAAACTGAGGACTACACTAACATAGCTGAGAGATGAACCTATAGCATATAACGAATTTGGGGGGGGGGGGGGGGAATAGGCAACTGAAAACCAATATATTGACCAGTTTTACGATTGATACTTTTACAAAGAACATTTGAATATTACCAATACCAAAGCAAAGCAGAAGAAAACACCATAAGTTTACAAGGTTTGTATTAAGTCTGTGTTTCATCATCACAGAACCAACCACATCAGCCGAAGTGGTCAGACAATTCCCTCATACTGAATGGCCAAAGCATCAGCCATGATACTACATGAGGGAGTAGGGTGTCATTATGTCCATCCATCCATTAATATCAATATATCCGTTTCAGCAGAATTGGACATTCAATAGTAAGGGCTGTAGCGCATTGCCATTCTGAACCTTGGAACCTTTCTGCAATTAACAAAGAAGTGCTATAAGTCTACTATTATAGCAAAAAGAGAGCACATTGGAAAGGAAAGAACTGAGTACAACATACCCGTATCCATACGGAGCATAGGCAAAAGGAGGAGCATATGGGGCTCTGCCTCGAAACCCCATGTAAGGATTGGGCCGGCGGGGGCGATATTGCTTCATCCCCGGAATGTTAGTCCGCTTAGCGGTTACCTTCAAAAAGTCCAAAAGAGTATGGATGGTTACAAAAAGGAAGGCAAGATATTTTTTAACAGCAAGAGGCTCTTGCTCTAACCTTCAATTGGCGCCCATGTAGTTCAGATTCATTCAGCAAAAGAGCCTCTTGAACAGCCTCTACTTCAAGAAACTCTACATAAGCATAACCCTTTGGTTGGCCAAACTTGTCAGTGCGAATGGTGACTCGGTTTACTGTTCCACATGATTGGAAATGCTGCTGCACTTCTTCAGGAGTACATGAATAGTCAACCTGTGGAAAATATCAAACCCAAGAGATTATATGATCACAAAGCCACAAGTAAAGCCAAAGCATTTATCAGATGGTAGTAAAATGTTTCATGTAATAATTAACACCAACCTTGAGGTTAAAAAAAGGGAAGTCATCACTTTCTGGTTTACTCACACAGCCAGATGCCCTTATCACTAAATAGTCATGTAACGTTTAATAAAAAAATTGTTTTTGAAAATTCAGCCAGCCTGATCAACAAAACCGTCAACTTAATAAAGACATTTATAGGAATTTTCTTGTGATACAGTCATTAGTCAATCACTAAAACAGGGTCAAACTGATGAAGATCAACTTTCTTTGGCAGGAACTGCTTCACCCTTCGTGCAAGCTCCAAATTACCAAATGCCAAAATTGGTTTTGACAATATTTTGTTACAATTTCATACCAACTTAAAAGGAAACAATTTAGGGCAAGGCAATTAATTTCAGCTAGAAAAAAAAAGGCATATAATGTACATCAGACTTCACCAACCAAATAGTTTCATTTTGGCTGTAAGTTTCAGACTCGGGAAGAAAAAAAAAATCATAATCATCTGATAGAAGACAGGTATTATATCTGAAACATGGGCATGTTATAGCACGGAGGCAACTGCCAGGCAAAAAGATTTTTTTGGCCCCGACTTATGCAATTGCAAGTATTAGGATTTGGCTCCACTAAAGTGCAAGGTCCACTTTAGAGAATAAAGTGCCAGTAGATAAATGCCAATAAGAAAAATCAAGGGAGTGGAATTTCATAAATTCAAATTATTATTAAGGGGCCTGTACTTTATAAAAATATAAATCATTGTCTGCTTCATTAGCAGTTATCCACCGTGCAACTTGCTTTCAGAAGTGCACCTTGCACTTTAGAGGATCTTTTCCCCAAGTATCAATTGTCACTCTGTCCAGGCAATTAATTTCCAATCGTTTGTCCATGATAACAGTTGATAAATCATGCATTGCAACAAGAACAATCTGCTAATATGCAAAGTTTCAAAAAAATTCTCCAAGTTAATCCTCCTTTCGTCTAATCAACAATTACAACAAGCGATCATGTAATATAGCCATTGCCTATGTATATGATTTGTAATCATTTGGATCTCAGGCATCCACTCCACTCCAGCCTTCATTCAGAAACTGCGTTACATATATATGTGCTTTCTTCATATTCTACATATATAAGTAGCCTACGTCAATTTTAGTTCCAACTGTTTCATGCTTGGACTAGTGGCTTGCTAGGCCTAAGGTGGTTGGTGGACTACGTGAGTTTGCTTAAGCCAGTGCCCGAAAATTTGAAAAAGTTATGGACCTCCCAATTGGTTGGGCCGTTACCGGGTTGACGGATTTACTGGTTTAAAGATCAGATTAATGATTTATTATCAATTTTTTGTATGAGTGGTTTTTGGCTAGCGACTGGACTACTAAACTGCCTAGTTCCCGGTTCAATTGGTTGAATCGACCAGTTTCTTAGATTTTTTAAACTATGTTTTAAGTTGATGCATTTTCACCTTATAAATTAGAATAAGAATCATTTTTAAAGTGAGTTTGTCTTTGTTTTGGTTGTTAGTAAGGGATGCAATGAGGTAAAATGGGATGAAATAGGATATGATTCTATTGTTTGAATTTTTAAAATTATGATGGATTGAAATGACATAAAATAACATTCATTCCATCTTAAAATTTATTTTTTCTTCCCTCTTTTAAATTGGATAGAATAAGATGAAATAAAATAATATAAAAATAAAAATATTATAATTTTTGTCATTCTATTCCATCTCACACACCATTTCAAACAACGGGATGAAAATTTTTCTCTATTTCATCTTTAAATATCTAAATAATTGTATGAAAATTTTGTACTATTCCACTCAATTTCATCTTATCACATCACATTTCATTTCATTTCATTTCACTCATTATAAGTTATCCATACATAGCCTAAAGTGTTGAGAGAGTTTTACACGTTTTGATCCAATTGCCTCTATCGTTGTGATCGACCTATCTCAACTCCAAATTAGTCAAGACCTAATGCAGCTTCCAGATATCAGGCGATTTAAACAAAAAAAAATGAATAAATAATGGTATATTCACCATTGATTCGATAAAGTGCATCAAAATTTATTGAAGGAACATTTTAATTCTTTTTAGGTAAATACCAATTTATTATTGAATTAAAGTGACATGTACCGTTAATATTTTGACATCTTATTTTTATTTTATTTAATAAAAGAAATGAAAAGTAATAAATATTAATTTGTCAAAATATTAGCAAATGTCAATGTAAAATTTCTTTACACTGACAATATATATACTAATTAAACTGATTAATATTTTTGATCGGCTAATACATTGTTGCATACATTTTCACGTGATCAAAATGAACATTTATTTTGATACATAAAAAAATTAACATTTATTTTGTGATTTACTATTTTGCTACCATTTCTTGTCTCATAACTATTATTGACGTCAAAGATTGATTGAATCTAAAATGTGGGTCCAGCCCATTTTTTATGACAAAAATAAAAAAAAATGTTAAAAACTATTAAGTAAAAAATATTTCCTTCATTCCTTTTTAGTTATTGTTTTTGAAATTTTTTTTGTTTCATATTAGATATAATTTTAAAAATTTAACATAAAATTAATTATTTTATATCATTTTTATTCTTATTTTTTGTTGCTCTATTAATTATTTAACTTCTAAAATCTCTTAATATTTATTCATTTAACTTTTATTTCTCTCTTATCATATCTTTTATAGGCCAATCACATTCTTTCTTTTTCAATTAATGAGTCAAAGGTAATATTACCTTTTACAATTATTTTGTCCTAAAGTCAAGAATATTAAATTATTTTCTTAATACTAATTTCATTTCCTTAAACAACATATAAAATAGAATGAATAGAGTAATAGTTAATCCATTACAAAATTTAAAAAATTATTTTTTACTTAATACTTTTTATTTTTGATTCTATAAAACACTTGTTAGGAAAAACTATAACAAATTAAGAAAGATAAGCTCAACAAAATTTATCTTCTTTGAATGTAAATTTGATAGACAATAAAGCAAATCACGTGTGATTAGGGCTTTGTGTAGTCACTTTTAAATTAAGGTTTTGAAAATTGAACTAATTATTAAATCAATTAATAAATTAATTTAAGGTTTAATTTGAACCATGAATGAATCAGAATATAATTATATATATATATATATATTGATAAACGCGTTAGTGTAAATATATACCAAAAGAATAAAAAAATAAAAAAAAAGTATGATTGGTTGAGCATTCAACAACATAGCCAATAAAGTATATCTTTAGAAGTCCTATATTAGAAGCTTTTCTCAGCTTCGAAGCCTTCACCAATTATAAAAGGCAAAAGAAGGCTCCTCACTTGGGTAGATAGCCTACGTCAATTTATAGTTCTAACATTTTCATGCGTGGACTGGTGGCTATCTTGGCCTAAGCTGTTTGGTGGGCTAGGTGAGTTTGCTTAAGCAAGTGCCCGAAAATTTTAAAAAGTTATGATAACTTCTCTGGTGGCTACAAAGATCAAATGGTTTGAATACTTTTTTAATGAGAATGTAACACATGTACTCTTTTAATAGTTTGGGCTCATACTTTATATCAATGTAATCAATGAAATTATGAGATGTCATTGATGGTAATCATTTTTCATATGCACCAGAGAAAACACCAAAAGTTATGGACCTCCTAATTGGTTGGGTCGTTACTGGGTTGATCGATTTACTGGTTTATTATTGGTTTTTTGAATGAGTGGTTTTTGGCTAGTGACTGGACTAGTATACTAACCGGTTCCTAGTTCAACCAGTTGAACCGGTCTATTCAATCTGATTTTCTAAATTATATTTTAAATTGACACATTTCTACCTTATAAATTGGAATAAAGATCCTCTTTAAAGTAAGTTTGTCTTTGTTTGGATTAGTGATAAAAGATGAAATTGGGTGAAATGATATGGAATAAGATATAGATCTGTTGTTTGGACTTTTAAAATTAGGATGAGTTGGAATGACATAGAATGACATCCATTCCATCCCATTCCATCCTAAAAATTACTTTTTCTGCCCCCCTTCAAATTAGGTGGAATGAGATGGTATATGAACAAAAACACTATAAATTTTGTCATTCTACTCCATTCCACACATCATTCCAAACAATGGGATAAAAACTATTCTCCATTCCATCCTTAAATATTTAAATAATAATATGAAAACTTTATATCATTTCACTTCATTCATCCCATCTCATCACATTATATTTCATTATATTCCACCCACTATAAGTTATCGAACATAACCTAATTAAAGTGAACAAGTAAGGAATCAACACTAAGAAAGCTTTACATTTTTGTGACTTGACCCAACTTGACTCTAGATTAGTCGAGACTCAATGCGGCTTCTGAATACCGGATAGTTTACACACACAAAAAGTAAGCAAGTAATTATATATCCACCCTTTATTTGATAAAGTACATCAAGATCTCAATTCACTAAATGATCTGAGGGTGGATATATCATTACTTGTTTAATTTGGATGAGTCTTTTCCTATAAATTGAGATAACCCTTATAATTAGTTTTCTTTCTCTTTTTTTTTTAAAATTGTCATCAAGTGGTGTCTGGGTCAACTTGTACACATCTTGACTAATTTACCACCTCAGTCGTGTTAAAGATAAACCATTTACATCAGAATTGGGAGAATTTAAATCTGTCACTATGTATTTACCCACATAACACATACTCTTCTATTGTTAAAACAACGCGTTAGAGTTTCCTTATTAGCTTTCTAAACATCTCTCTATTCTAACAAAGGCTTACATTACATCTTTGCATGCAATGCATTTAGTATGATTTACACGTTGTCCAAACTTGCGCCTCCACCGTTAATGCTTCCCCCCCCCCCCCCCTCCTCCTTATTTCTCTCTCACAGTGATGAGAGATTTTTGTGAAAATTTAGTATGTATAAGTCATATAAACTAAGTCAATTATAAATTAATACATAATTATTTTAAATAAAATTTAATTATTTGATATAAAAAATGTATGTAATTATTTAATATAAATAATAATATTTTAATTTATAATTAACTTAAATCAATCAAATAGTATTTACGTAAGAATTTCTCTTTCACCTTTTTCTCTCTTTATTCATTCACATATACACTCTCACTAATTAATTTACTTCACACACTATTTCACTTATATATTTTATTTTCTCACATTTATAATTTATAATTTAATATAAAATCCTAAAAAATATTGATTTGGCGGTGATATTATTAAGGTTTGAGGCCAAACGACAATAAACTTTTACAGATCTTAGACATTAATTAAAATACATTAGTTCAAAGGAAAAAGATAGTTACACAAAGATTTTAAAACTAGAAACTACACAAACATCTTGAGAGCCATTAATGGAATGGGGAGAAGTGGAAGAGACATAAAAAGAAAGAAAGTGAATGGTTATGATGAAATTATGTAAAATCTGTGAGGAATTTTATTTGCATATGTATAATTACTCTGGTTCAAAACACTAGGTAATAACCACAAAAATTCACCAAGGAAAAAAAAAAGGCAATAACCACAAAACTAGAAAAAAATTAAGAATGGCCATCGTAGAAAATCATAATTCTTTGTAGTTTATGGGGGTGTATAGGGTGTATAGTAAAATGTGTTAAATTACACTTTCGATTTTTTGAAATATATACTACACCTGTTACTCTTTTTTTGTCATATATTAATATAGAAATGAAAAAAGTTTTTTTATAAAAAAATTAATGTTAAGTTTATGGTTTTGAGATACATGGGGTATAAAAGTAATAGAAAAAGAGAGATACATGGGTTATATAGGTAGAGTTCACCTCATCTGTGACATGTGATCACTGACTCTTGCTTTTGAAGAATTTTAAATTTATACTTACATCATAACTTTATTAGTCGCTAGTTGTATAAATTTCAAATAAGATTGAAATCAAAATATCATGGGCTAAGATGGTACCCGTTAGTTTGTGGTAAAGAGTTGGGAGCTTTTATGTACTAAATTAGGAGTGCTCAAGGCTTAACTCGAAATTAATTTAGGCCAAATATGATTGGGTTATATTTTGGATTGACTCATTTGATCTTATATTATATAATATATTAAAATTCATAATTTTATAAAAATTAGTAATACATTATAAAATTTTTAGTTAAATTAATACATTTTGTATTGATATAAATTTTAAAATAGAGTTTAATTATGATGCATTGATAGTGTGTACTTTTTTACACTATTAATCAATTACACATTATCATATATGTGACTTTTGAGATATTTATTATAAGAGTTAAATATTTTTAATGATATGACAAGACATAATTAATTGATAATATAAAAAATCTTTACACTTATAATATATTACAATTAAATCCTTTAAAATTTATATCGTAAAACATTTCATAAATTAATTTATGCATAATTAAAATATGTATAATATCTAAATTCGTACATTTTTTCTAAATATTATATTTGCTTATTCATGCCATGATCATTAATTGAATTATGATCGGATCGAGTTTAATTTTTTAAAAAAATTGACCTAATCAAAATTATATCATATCTTAATTGGACATGTTAAATTTAGCTCAACTCATCCCATAAATACTCATAATATTACCCTAATATTAATTACTAATATTATATTGCCTTTTGTATTTTATTTTATTATGTTGTTCTTTTATTTTTAAGTATGAAAACACGCTGATGATGGTAAGAAGTTGTCATAGGTAAAAGTTAAGAAATAATATTACTTTTACATACTTATTCATATATTATTTTATCTATATAAATTTTATTATCTAACTACAGTGACTCTTACTAAAATTTCTGTACATCTCTACTCTCTACTCTGATTGCACTTTTCAAAACGAAAACGAAGTATGTCATTAGCTATTTGCCAAGTGGACAGCATGCATGTTGAAGGTATAAAATGGCATGTGGGAACAGACATCGTCCACTTGCTGGCTTTGAAGCAAAATCACGAAGAGGCTTTGTAGAATTTTATTTTAAAAATTTGTTTATAGCGTGCGGCTTTTGATTTTGATTTTTTATTTTTGTTAAGTTTTGAAAGAAGAAACTTCTATAGAGACGACGCTTTCCATGAAAGCGGTTTCTGCACATGATTTTTTTTCTAATATCATTTCATTAAAGAAAAGCCGCCGTCCATGAAGTGATTTCTAAACTAGGAACAGAAAAAAATATATAAATAAAATGATGGAAAGTCGCCTTCACTCATAGTAACTTGATACTGTATCTTATTTTGGTACTTAAAAATAAAAGAGAAGTAAATTGCAAAAAAAATAATTAAAAAAGTAATAATATTATTTGAAAAACCCTAAAAGAATTTGTTGAATTTCAGTCTAAATGCAACAACAAAATGAATCAGGACGAATATAAAAAATAAGTGTTGTAGAGGTTATAAGTAAATATTAAATAAACAACTCAAATTTAATTATATTTATCTTTCATTTTACTTTTATATATATGTGTGTATATTTTAAAATTTTCATGCCAATTAATGCTATGCCAGACAAAATTTTGAGGTTAAAACTTAAAATATGTAAAAATTGTGTGAAACAAATGTTATCTTTCTTATATGTCGATCTCAAGTTTAAGGGTAAATTTTATTTCACAGCTATAAGGCCTGCGATATTATATGGTACTAAATATTAAGTGATAAAAAATTAATAAGAGCATAAAATTAATATTACGGAGATGAGAATATTGTGTTGGATGTGTGACCATACAAGATAAGATAGGATTAAGAATGAATGTATTAGAGAGAAAGTAGGGGTAGCACCTATTATGAAAAAAATGAGAGAATCTCATCTTAAGTGGTTTGGACATGTTAGGAGAAGACCCTTAAAAGTCCCTATAAGAAGAGCAGATCAGATAGATAATAGCCCAATAGTTAAAAGTAGAGGAAGATCAAGAAAGACTATAAGTAAAACGATTAAAAAAGATTTATATCTGAATGGTATCTCTGAAAACTTGGTTTATGATAAGATATGATAATATCATTTAATTCATATAACTGAGTCCATCTAGTAAAAAAAGACTTGATTGTTATTGTTATTATTGTATATCTTCTTTTTTTGTCCGCAAATATATCTCAATGTCAAAACACGTGAAAAGAATGGCACAAAAGCCGAGTGTGGACTTGATCTGTCTGGTCCCTGTGTCCACGCATTAATTGTGAGCCAAACAAACTCTACCAGCCTCTTATATGATGTAAGCCCATATGTAATCTATTGGCAAATTTTATGGTTCAACTGCTCGATAGTTGTTCTACCAGCAAAACATAGTAACCTGATGATGGCAGATTGTGTATCATAAATTTTAGAGAAATGATTTATCTTCTTATCCAATCTTTTTATTAATTCTCTTAATTATTAAATAAAAAAAGTATTAATTTTTTTTTTATGTTACAAAACATTAGATATATTTATTTTTTTATTTAATATTTTCTTTATTTAATATTAAAAAAATTATTAAAAAAAATTTATAGGATGATATAGAATTACTCTAAATTTTAACATCATTTAAAATAAAATTATTCTGAACTGGATCGAAGACATTAATCTCATGGGTCAACCCAATATGTATTTAGGTAGAATCTGCTGTTAACATCTCAACGAAATTATTATGCAAGATCGTGACATGCTTTGTACCTGGATTTCAATAAAGCGCCACAAGAGAACTTATTATAAAGCATGTCACGATCGCTTTATTACAATGGATAAATCTCATGATTATTCATAATTTTCAATTATGATCTTGCGTAATAATTTCGTTCATAATTACTTTTGACTACTCATAACTGCAGTATTAATATTTTGATTTTATAATAATTCTCTACAACAATTAAGAGAACGTATCTCTATATTCAAATTCTATAAATATCAAGGTAACAATTGTTCTTTAACTTAAACTCTAATTGACGCAACTTGACTTAAGTATTGAAGTGTCTTTGTAGGTAGCAACTATTCCTGTTTTAACATACTCTGCTCAAGGAAAAAAACATTAGTTTATGTCTATTTAGGTTTACGACAATATCCACTACTGAAAAAAATAATTTTTTATCCAAATTTAATTTTTTTAGTTAAACTCATATTCAATGCTGCATTTTGGTGTAACTAGTTTTACTTAAAATTTGTGTTAAAATGAGTTTAAATTTTGTAAAGTAGAACTTGTCACGTAAGCGTTGCACCTGTAAAGTCCATACCATCTTTTGAAAGTTCATTTGATTAGTACCCATCATTGGAGCAGAATATGAATGGGTAGAAACGAGAAACTCTATTTTTTTTTAATACATTGGAAGTGTAAATGCTTTAGTAAGAAAGACTGAAATGTAACTTCGTAGAAGAATGTTCGATATCATAATTACATCCAATCTTAACTAATAGACTCGGGTCCAATTAAATTACAAACTCGTTGGCAAAAACTCATTCTTGAAACAGCATATCTTGAATGTCAAATTACATTAAATGCATTCAACCTTTTTTTATTGGCAAAATGTTTGGTTTCTTGATGCTGACAAATATTAGTAATTGGGTTTTCTACCTTTTTCTCAGTGTGCTAAGATAAAATTTATAATAATAATGATATTCTTATTATATTTTTTTCTCACATCACTTTTTACACTCCTCTTCATATCATTAATTACATCACTTTTTTCTCATCACTTTTTTTCACTTAATCACAATCATCAAAAAAATAATAAAAAGTGTGATAAGAAAAAAAAATATGGTAAGATTAACATTTTCCAATTTATAAATACACTTTAATCTTACCCTCTAACATGTGTTTTAACAATCTATTTTATCGATATATGTTATAGAACTACGTACAGCAATCTAGATCTTCAAAGGATGCAAGAAGATTATTGTTAGGGAATTCATGGTATGGGAGAGAAATTACGTACATTCCTTATATGCGTTCAATCTTATGATCCTAATAGGGTAATCATAATATATATAAAAAGAGAATATAAGTTTTTCTTTATATTGACAATATAAGTTAATTTACCTATTATAAAAAACTCACATAAGGTCTCCATATCACCAAAACTCATAATAAGTTTAAGTACTTAGAAAAATTTAATAATAAAAGTAATCACAAATGAATTTAACCAAAATATGTTCTACAAAATGACATTCAATTAATCAACGTTTTAACTAATATGTGATTATGCTATTTCACATTAGATTAAATAATTTAGCAATATCTCACCTGGAAGTAAGAATAGGAAAGTTTTTATTCCATCTCATTTCACCCAATTTTGGGAGAAAAAAAAGTAAGATTTAGAATAGAATGAAATGAATGCCATCTTATGTCATTCTATTTTATCCTAATTTTAAAAATTTAAATAATAGAACCATACCACATTTCATATATTTCACTCTATTTCATTTCTTACTATCAAATCAAATAAAGTCTGAATGAATGAGACCATAAAATAAAACAATTTTGTGTTACTATGTATCATTGAATGTGAGTCATATAATTAACTATGTATATTATTATTGTCACTTTTTAACTATATTTAAAATATTACAACTAATGCAGCACATGTTTAATAATATAGAATAAGAGAGAGCTCCTAAGAGGGAGTTTTGGCTTGTTTATTATCTTTATTTTCAGAATATGTTTTTATTATCCTCTAGTACCAAAAACTTCTATGTTTTTATTATTTACAAAAATACCACAATATTTTGATATTGATATATTTTGAAAATTTAATTTTATAAATTAAAACTATTTCCGTCACAAAATTTTAAAATAAAAAACAATAATATTTTTATAATAATTGTAATAAAGATATATCAACTAAACATGAAATAAATAACCTACCAACACCACTAATAATTTCTCTGGTGGAAGGTATATCATCTAAACTACAATGAATGTATTTAATTAATTACATATTTATGATATTTTAACACTTCAAATATAATATATAAACAATACCATATTCATATCTACATATCGTACATCTATTTTAAATTTACATAAAATATATGACAGTGTAATCACACTCATATTAGTTAGGATGTCCCACACATATTTTATTGAGTATACGGAAGAACATTTTCCTTAATTATACTAGCTCTCCATGGAAAGGAGTGGCTTTGGGATCCTCCATGACCAGTGTTGTCTGCTTCAGAGACCCTGACATGAGGGATACAACAATGGGCTTCACCTTCTCAGTAGTCTTGATTATAACCAAGAATAGAACTCGATACAGAACAATCATCGCCAGCAAGATTGCAAGATCAACCCATTTTGAGTAACTCATGTCTACTTGCCATTTATTTCTTAGAATCTCTTCACCACTAATGTACTTATTGTGTGAGCCACCACCAACATCATTTCTAGCAAATCTTAGCCCTTCAAATTCGTTCTTGTACAATCCTTGGAAGGCATATCTATGGAAGGCAACATAGTATAATGGGTATCTCCAAAACGGCCTAGGAAGATCATTTGGCAATCTAAAGAACCCGCCAGCTAACATCATGATTCCTTGGATTCCAGCGCCAGTTATGATACCCATTAGATAGTTGGGGACGATGCTGGCAACTATCATCATAAGGCTCTCCACTAACGTCAGACAAGAAAATAAAACACAAGTGAAGTACAGAAAGTGGTCAAATCCTTTTTGAAGACCAGGAAGGTAATAAGCTATAGCTCCAGGAATCAGTGAAACCAGTAACAAGTATGGGATAGCCGAAAAGGTGTTCCCAATAACAAATGCAGTGACACCATAATGTCCATTTAGTCTTTCTCGTTCAAATACCTTGATAAATGGCAGGAAATAAAACTTTCAGCGACTACCTATATTCACAAAATTTGGAGGAAAAAAAAAGGAAGTTTCTATTCATTTTATCAACTAAGACAAACAGGATTGACTGACATATTCTAATGAACAATTCTCTGAATTACCTTCATGTCCTCCACAAAGGAAGGGAATCCACCAATGGTCATGAAAGTTATGAATGAAGATTCAAACATAAGAAGTGAACCTCTATCCTGAAATAATAAAACATGAAAGCTAAATTAAGAGAGGAAAATTTTTTTGAAGTGAGTAAAGTTTATTATATGTATTCAATTTATTATTTAATATATGTAAAGTTGTATGACATAATTTAATAGACATATCTTTAAAAAATAATTTCACATATATTATATAATGATTTGAGAGCATAGACCACGTCTATCTAAAGATTACCCTTAGAAGACACATTAGCTAATCTTAAAGCCAATTAAAGCAGTTTTAGTTATTCTATGTGAGTCATACTTTACATTACTTGTCTATTCTTACCTGAATTGAGCCATTACTTGTACCCAGATCGTAAAAGACAGTGGCTATACTAATAGCCAATGCAACATATATGGCAAGGCGTAACCAATAATACCCTAGATCACGAAACATGTTCACGAACGATCTTCTGATAAGAACAAGGCATTGACTAAGGAAGCTAGCATGCCCTCTCTTCTTGTCTATTGAACTGGTGTCCTGGATCCCATTTAAATATAATTATTGTCAATCTTTTATATATATAGTTAATTTTGGATCAGATTTAGGTATTTGCTATTAGATAAGGATACCTTTTCAGATAGTATTGCTACTTCTTTTTGAGCTTCTTGGTTCCTTTCAGATGATTTATATGACTTCAGAAGGATACGAATTGCTTCTTCTGTGGGTATTGTTCCAGTCTCAGCGAAACACAATTCATTGTCCTGATATAATAAGTATCTCAATCAAGGCAGATTTTCTATGACTTTTGTTGACTATTAATATTATAATATGAAATCGTCAAAAAAACAAAACGAAACAAAACCACCCGTGCCATTGAAGTTTGGCAAACTTACCTGATCGAAATCCTTGTTTATAGTTTTTAGTAAATGATCAGATGGATTCTGGAGAGCTGGACAAGGAAAACCATTTGAAGCGAAAAACTATATTGAAACAAAAGCAGAATTAGTAATTAAGTGCACATTATAATTTGAAATGAACATAAAATTGTGAAAAGATGGACTATTAAATGGGCTAGTTCCTAACCTCACTTGCAGTGGAAGCAGGTCCAAAGTAAACTGTTCTACCAGAAGAGAGAAGACAAAGATTATGGAAAAGTTGAAAAACTTCACTACTAGGCTGATGGATTGAGGCAATAATAGTCCTCTGAATGCTGTCTTTTTTGTCCAGCGTTGCAATTCTGCTCATGACATAATAGGCAGCTGCACTATCGAGTCCACTAGTTGGTTCATCAAGGAAGAGAAGTCTGGGGCGTGTTAGAATCTCAATGCAGATGCTCACTCGCCTCTTTTGACCCCCACTAATGCCTTTACAACCCCACCCTCCAATTCTTGTGTTAACGGCATCTTGCAGACCCATTTCTCTGATTGTAAAGTCTGCTCTCTCTTTCTTCTCTGCCTTGGACATGGTGTCAGGCAATTGGAGCTGAGCTGAATAATGCACTGCTTCTCTAACAGTTAAGGTTGTCAATAAGGTATCATCTTGCGTGACATATGCCTATGGTCACATAGATTGAAAGAATGGTTAGTTGATTATGTGGCTAGTGAAAGTATTTAAAGGTCCATATTTTGTTGTAAAAAGAATATAAGATTTTGTACCGAGGTTCCATAAGCCAGTGCTTGTTTGTGACTATTAATCAGAATCTCCCCTGTTTGTCTTGTGTCTGAACCTAATCTCCCTGCAATATGATTTCATATAATCAAATACTAGGGGAATCTGCTTCCAATAAACTTAAAGAAGGACTAAATTAGTGAGTCTAATATCACTTCTTAATCCAAAACTTTAAGATAATAAGGTTAGAGATCCTTTGTTACTTTGTCTATTTATTTCCGATGTAGAATTTCTTTTATTCAAATATATATCATTAAAGACTTAAACTAACAAAAAGAAATATGATAAACTTGCTTTTCCCTTGCAATTTTTGTTTTGTTTCCTTAGAAATTTTTAGATGCACTTCTTGTCTTATACCATTCATTATGTATCACCTTAGATATGTGAGTTTTTAATATTTCTTATTTTAATAATATTTTTAATGTTATAATTAAAATGATACACAATAAATAGTAAAAAGCAAAAAAATTAAATCTTAATCAGAAACACCTAACAATTTCTCCCTCATATTTCCCACCCAAGACCTTTGTACGAAAGAAACAATTTTTTACACTCCATGTGGGCTATGAGAACTACGCTTATTCAATGGCCAGTAAACATTGTTGTGCAAAGATGTTTGTGGAATTTTGTAGTAAGAAGGGCTACATGATATACCACATAATTTGACAGTCTTCCTTTTCATAGCCTGATTCAACTAAATTATTATTTAAGGTGTAGGAGGTGGAATCGACATTTGGTTTTCTAATTTGACACTCTTCCCTTTCATAGCCTGATTCAACTAAATTATTATTTAAGGTGTACTTAGGATTTATACGAGAAGTAATTTTTAGATAAACATAACTACTATATGATTTTTTAGACACACATACATAAATATATTCTTTAAATATTAGTTTCATTTTTAATATGAATCTAGCTATAATCTTACATATATTTAATATTAAATACAATATCTAAGATAAATACAACCTATCCAAGATCTTACATATTAAGATTTTTAAGAGTAGAATTATTAAGAAAATATAATATTAGGAGTTTACCTATTGACCTTTGGATGAAATAAAATTAATGGGATGCGTTTATAATAATAATAAGAAGAAGAAGAAGAATAAGAATAAGAATAAGAATAATAAGAATAAAAATAAAAATAATAATAATAATAATAATAATAATAATAATAATAATACAACAAAAAAGTAAAAAACAAACTGAGAGTCTAGATGAGCAATGAAAAAAATGAAAAGAAGAGAGAGAGTCTAGATGAGCTTTATAATAATAATAATAATAATAATAATAATAATAAAATAATAATAATAATACAACAACAACAAAAAAGTAAAAAACAAACTGAGAGTCTAGATGAGCAAATGAAAAAAATGAAAAGAAGAGAGAGAGTCTAGATGAGCTCTAGCTCTTCATACCACATCCCTTAGAATTATTCCTTTTATAATAAATGGCTTTTGACAAAAACCATCTTGGGAACAGGTAGAATTGATAGTAGTTGAAATCAAAATGAGAAAAACAAGGCCAAATAAATCAAAAGCTTATGCAAGGGATTATATAGAAGCTTCACTTTGATATATACCTGCTAAAGCATCAAGAAGTGTAGACTTGCCACAACCAGAAGGACCCATTATGGCCAAGAGCTGCCCAGGCTTGGCATAACCAGTTAGACCCTGAAGAATTGACCTGCTTCCATTCTTTCCCATGGAAGCAGTCACCCATAGATCCTTCCAAGTCAACCAGATACCCATCTCTTCTGTCTGATTCTGACTTACACCTTCTCCTCCTTTGTTCTTTTTGGGAGTACTAAATGCTTCCATCTCCAGTGTGGTGGCCTCAATTTCTAGGACAGTTTGCTGGAGCACTGATCTTGAGCTGGGTTTACTTTCATAATCACTAGTAGCAGATGGAAGAGATTGATGAAGGGAAGGCATTATTGCCAATAAGAGGAGTGCAGTAGATTAATGGCTCACTGAATTTGTCTGAAATCAAGCCAAATATATAGACTGTTTGTGTGCGGACTTTTAGCATGAACTATTTCAGATTTTTCTCTTCTTAATGTCAGGTGTCAACTCAAGACCAATTAACATCGTCACGGGGAAAATAAACTATACTGGCAGTCATTCTAGTGACTATTCGAAGGGGTTCCATACTTTAATCAGGATTGTATAAAATCATATATCTAATTTATATTTGACTTTTTCAAGTTTTTTAATTTGGCTCGTACTTTTTTTATATATATACTAAGTGAGAATTTTTTAGATATAAAAATTTCATCAAAACATAGAGTTATTTGATAAAAACTATAACTCAAATTTTTGATACGTTAGAATTTTTAATATTATAGATAAAGTTTGCCTAAATCGTAGTCCATTCCTATTACAACCATCTATGAAATCAAATTTTTAATATATAAACTAATATAAGTAAGTCTGAAACCTACTTTGTCTCTTCAAGTTATATAAACCCATGAACTTTATGGGTATACAATACTAACGTTATTATGATATGTACGTTGCAGAGGTACTTTTCTATCATAAATAATTTTTGAAGCATTTTTTTATTTTATCTATCTAACTTGAATTCTATGGTTTACATCTTCCTCTATCTCTTCATCATTTTGTATATATAATAGATCCAAGATACTTAAATTGTGTGACTTATGGTACTGTATGATCTCTAACTTTCATCGCTAAGTTAGTATTAACACGCTTCTTACTAAACTTATATTCCATATACTCCGTCTTACTCTTGCTTAAACGAAGGTCATGTTCTTCCAAAGTTCGTCTCCATAGCTCTATCTTCTCATTTGTTTCCTCTCTCGACTCTCTAACTAAGACTATATCATCTACAAAAAGTATGCATTGTGGCACCGGCTCTTAGATATGCGCAATAAGCACATCCAATACCAAGGTAAAAAGATATAGACTCAAAGCTAACCCTTGGTGCAGTCCTATAGTTATAGGAAAATCTTCTGTGACCTCACCCTGTGTTCTTACACTAGTTTTAGCCCCATCATACATATCTTAGATTGCTTAAATATAGGTGATACAAACTCCTTTCTTCTCCAAAGCCTTTCACAGGACCTCTCTCGGTATCCTATCATAGGCTTTTTCCAGATCAATGAAAACCATGTGTAGGTCTTTTTGCTTTCTCCGATACCTCTCCATTAATCTTCGTAGAAGATAGATTGCTTTCATGGTTGACCTCCCAAGCATAAAACTAAATTGATTCTCTAAAATATGAGTCTCTTGTCTTAATTTTCATTTAATTACTCTTTCCCATAATTTCATGGTATGACTCATGAGCTTAATTCCTCTGTAATTTACACAGTTTTGTATATCTCAATTATTCTTATAAATAGGGATTAAAGTGCTCTCCTCCATTCGTTTGACATTTTCTTAGACCTCATTATCTCATTAAACAGCTGTATGATCCAACTTATATCTTTCTCTTCTAGGCACTTTTATACCTCAATAGGTATATTATCCGGTTCGACAGCTTTTCCATTATCCATCCTCTTCAATGTTTCTTTTACCTCAAACTCCCGAATTCTACGATAAAAGGTTTTATTTTGGTTCTCCTCTCTGGTGTTTAGAATGTCTGAGTCTCTTAATGTTCCATATTCCTCATTAAATAACTTATGAAAATAACCCTTCCATCGATCCTTAATGTCTTGCTCCGTAATCAAGACTTTACCCTCTTCATTCTTAATGCATTTCACTTGATCCAAGTCTCTTGTCTTCCTTTCTTTACTTTTAGTAAGCCTGTAGATATTCCTTTCTCCGTCTTTGGTGTCCAACGATTGATATAATCCGTTGAACGCTTTAACTTTCGCCTCGCTTACCGCATTCTTAGTGTCTTTTTTAGCCGCCTTATATTTTTTTTCAATTTTTATCACTTTTACATACGTGCCAAGCTTTATAACATTCCCTTTTAACCTTAACCTTATCTTGTACACTTGCATCCCACCACCAAGATTATTTATCCTTGAGTCTAAAACCTCTTGATTCACCGAGTGTCTCTTTTGCTACCTTCCTAATCCCTTCATCCATCTCGTCTCACATATTATGAGCACTCCCTTATACTTTCCAAATTTCTTCTTCCATAATCCTCCTCTGAAAGAGCATTTGTTTTCCTCCCTTTAATTGCCACCATTTAATCATTGGTTCTCTGTCTCGACAATTTCTTCTTACTCTCATCTTGACCCGTACATCCATAACCAAAACTCTGTGTTGGGTAGTCAAGCTCTCTTCAGGGATGACTTTGCAGTCAATGTAATACTTTTTTTATTTATTTTTTTATATTGAAAAAAAATTAAATATTAAAAGAATTAATTATTTATCAAAATAAATATTAAAAAATAATTATATAACTTATTAATGAATCTTTGTAATAACCTTTCTACTTATTCAAAGTAGAAAAATATTTTATCCTCCTACTCAATCCTCCTAATTATTAAATGAAGAAAGTATTAAATATTTTTTATGTTTTAGGACATTAGTTATATTTAATTTTTCATTTAATACTTTATTCATTTAATATTATGATGATTATTAAGAAAAACTTGTAGGAAAATATAACATTACTCTTCAAAGTATATTAAATATTTTTTAAATTTCAAAGACGTTAAATGGTTTTATTTTCTCATTAATAATATTTTTGTTTTATGTAATTAGGAAAATATTAGATGGATATAGCATCACTTTATATTTAATCACTGACATATTTTGTCATAGAATTAATTTTAAGTATAATAAGAATTTATTATTTAATCGTAGAATTAATTAATTTTCATATCATTTAACACTCCTTACTCTTAATATTTATGTTATCCATGTTTTCAACGAAATAAATAACTTATAGCATAACTAGTTAGCAGCCTGTGTATTGCACGAGATATTTTTAAAATTTTAATCTTCGTTCAAAATATGATTTAGAGACTTGATTTTTAATGTGTTATACATATATAACATGTTATGAATTTTAACTTTTTAAATTGTTAATATTTTATTTTAAAGTAATAGAGAAACAAAAAAAATTAGATTAGTCCAACCATGTATAAAAAGCATTGTATGCATTAAGTTTTATATAAAGTTATCCATGGAAACTTTCTATTTGATTAAACAAATTAATAAAAAAAAATACAGAAATGATTGATATGGAATTAATTGTCTTGATAACCAACAGAGAAGACATATGAAATAATAATACCGTGCATCGAAGAAAGAAAAGTTGAGACGAAAAAGAAATGACTTGATAAATAAGAAATAATATTGATTTTTATTTATTGTAAGTTAACGTGACTAATCAAAAGAAAGAATAGTCCAACATATTTTGTTACTCTTAGTGAAAGATTAAATATAATTTAAGGAAAGAGAAAATATCTAAAAATAAATTACTTACTTTTAAGTATAAGTATTTAATTTTATAATATAGGGATCGAGGACTATACTTTTGTAATGATGATTCTGTTTTGAAGAGTAAAAAATAAAACGAATTAAAATACGCCATTTGAAGAGGCATGTTTATCAATACTTCTCTCAGTCTATAATTCAATTCCATTCGAAGAGATGTATTTATCAATACTTATCTGAGTATATAATTCAATTATTTCCCTTTTGGAATTTTTTTTTTTGTTTAAAAAAACTCTTTTGGATTTGACAATAAATACTGAACTTTATTATTTTTTTTACGGGAAAAAGATTTTATAAATCAACTGAAAGAGTTTACAACATCCAACATGGCAAGAGAATTAACTATATCAAGAGCATCATCTACCTAAACAATGTTATGATGAGAAAAAGCCAAATTGGCTAGTGCATGTGCTACCCTGTTGCTCCCCCTTCTTACATGTTGGAAATGTATCTCCCTAAAACCAGTAGCCAGCAAAAGGCAATCACGAACCACAAGTCCCATATAAGTATTGTGTTGCTTCCAGTAGAATTGAGAGCTTGGACCACTTCTCTACAATCAGATTCAACTACTAATGAAAAGAGGCATAAGTCTTGAGCTAATTGGAGTCCCCACCTCAAGGCCATGGCTTCTACAACAAAGACTTCAAGACCTTCATGTAATCAATAGGATGCTGCTGCTACAACATTCCCCTCATCATATCTAAAAACAACTCCCAAACCGCAAGTCCCATCCTCCAACACAGAAGCATCTGCATTCATTTTATACATACCAGGTGGGGGAAGATGCCAAGCACTTACAGTGTTTGTTAACCCGGTTTGTGCTACTATCCATGGCTGTTTGAGGGATCAAATTTGCCTTCTTGTACTCAACATAATTTGTTTCTTGCCAACTGGAGACCATGAAGAATAGATAGGAAACTTTCCACCATCGCTTCTGGAAATTGTAAGAGAATTACCTGAATCCACTCTCTAATAGGAACCCAATGAGTTATGTTGACACAGTCACTGCAACACAGGTACTGAACTTTATTATTAAGGTTTCGCAAAGGCAGCAGCAGTCATGTTTTGAATCTAAACTTTAAACAGATAACAAATACAGCTTAGGAATTTACCAGCTTCTAAAGGCATTGATTATTATGTTTCATATGATTTAGAGTAGATGTTCTTTATCATTCTCTTCCTCAGTTTCTATATTTAAAAATGTATTAAATTATTCATTTATTGTTAATTTACACCATCAAATTAGTTCTTAAAATGATATTAAATTAGTATTTGTTGTTTTTATTTGATGATTTTTACAAACTAATTTCGTTCGGAAAACCACGATTGTGTTCTAGTACGGTGTTTTCATGAGCTCAAATTTCTAATATTGTTAAGGTCCCTCAACCATTTAACTTAATATTATTTATATCAAATTTGTCTTTTTTCACTAATTGATTATGTAATTTTGTTCTAAGAAAAGTAAGTAAAGTCTTTATGGAAGTGACAACTTCAAGATTTGAGCAATATCAAAACAATCATTAAATACATGTAAAAAAAATGATATTTAATTATTGAATGAACAATTTAATATTATGGATAGACCATTATAAGGTGACAATTTTCACACGACCAAAATGAACATTCTTAAAGATTTTTTTTCTTTTAATTTTACAATTTTTTTTGTAATATTTTTTTATTGTGAGATTTATCCTTATTTATGGCAGTGAGGCAATTTCTTTTCACAAATGCTTTCTTATAAACTCAAATTTTTGATATTATAAGTTATTAAGATCAAACTAATAGTGAGAGGTTTAGATAATTTACTTGAAGTTATAGATTTAAATCTCATTATCATCATTGTAAAAAAAAATATTATTATTACTATTGTCCTCTCAATTATTGAATTCAAGTTTATTTACTATTTAAATTACTTTTGATTTCTCTATAATTTATTATTTTATACTCTTGCTTATCTTGTAATTACTATTGACGTCATCATTAAAAAAATTATTATTGACGTAATAGTTTAATTTAATCCAAACTAGTGTGGGTCCAGCCCATTTGTAATGACTTAAAGAAAAATAAAGAAAGGTTAAGACTTAAAGTGATGCAAATTGTCAATGCCGGAGAAATGGATTTGATAGACATTAAAAGCATATCCCGCGCGATTGGGGCTCTGTCGCCGGCTTTTTTACTAATATGTGAAAAATTTATTTATCAAATTTTCAATTTTTTTAAAATTATTTATTAAATTGTTATTGTTTTTGTTATATTAAATTTTTTTATTATTTTTCATTTCAAGTAGACTACATCAAAAGAGATGATACTGTCAATTAGGATGCGTTAATACAATTAACATATCTTATGTGAATACACTAATAAGCATGACGTTTTTCATGTGGTAACGTCACAAGTTATGACATTTACACATAGAAAATGTCACACGTGTTGGCTTATCCACGTGAGATACGTCAAATGTATTGATGTTCTCACGTAAAAATAAAATAAAAAATACCATGTTACATATGCAGGATACTTAATTAATTTCATATGAATCTCTTGAAAAATAGTGCTCAGAGACACATACAATTTATATGTCTACTAAAGAGTGTACCATAATATTGAGAGACATTAGTTTCAATTAACTTATTTATGGATAAAGTATTTACTTTTGATCTATAAAATAATCGATGTTATTTGGTTTAAAAATCGCGGGGGCAACTTACCAATGGATGATAAACAAAGTCGTCAAAGAACATATTAGTAAGATGCTCGAAGTTTATGTTGATGACGTGATTGCCAAGGCATCGGAATCTAGCAACCATGTGGAAGACTTGGAAAAAATGTTCGCCCAAATCCGAAAGCACAACATGAGGCTAAATCTAGAAAATTGTGCCTTTGGAGTACAGACTGGGAAACTCCTAGGATTTTTGTTAATGAACCAGGGCATTGAAGCCAACCCAGAAAAATGCTTGGAGGTTCTTAATATATGCAATTCGTAGTCTGTTAAGGAAATGCAACAACTAACAGGACGGATGATGGCCCTCACTCGCTTCCTAACCAAGGTCGCTCACAAGTCTCTTCCTTTTTTCAAGCTTCCAAAAAAAGGAAAAGACATTGAGTGAACCATGGAGTGCAAGGTCATATTCCAAGAGTTGAAAATTATGTTGGCAACACCCCCTATCCCGACGAGGCTAGATCACGGTGAAACCTTATATGCTTACCTCTCTTTGAACAATGAAGCAATTAGTGTAACGTCCCTTTTTGGGAGGGAACGTCATATTGTCAATTACAATGCAAAAATAAATTATATAAGTTAAGACCCAGTTCCTTTTTAATTGTGGTTAAATTTATCGGGTTAATGCTGTATAAATTAAAATGGCGACTATTTTTTTTCTTTTATAAAGATAACAATAGTTAATAAACACAGTGACGAAACGTAAATGGAAATAAAAAGCAAAACAGAAGTAAAGCATACATTGGAATTAACATTGCATATTCATATATATATTTGGCAAACTATTTGGTTACAAAGCCTGGTATACCAAAAAGTAAAACTATACCTGCCCCAAAGGATTATACATACACATCCCCCAAGATATCAAAATATACAGCCCACAACAAAAGACATCAGGCCCCCAAAATAAAAACACTGGCAGCCATCAGTAGCCACCAGCAATATCAGTCCCTCAGATAAGGAGGAACTGTATCAGGATCCTCTTCAGGATCCTCCGCGAGGTCATCCTCGGGGAGCTCCTCGGGGTCTTCCTCATCAGAGAAAACCTTCATATGAGCCACAGAGCTATGGGCCGGAGCCCGAGCTGTGGAATCAAAAGAGTCCTCCTAAGGGGTGTAGAAGCGGTTACCCCACATCTCCCAGATGGGCAGATAAAACTCCAGTCGCAGGCTGATGTAGCAGGTAAAGATTGGCGGCTCGTGACGCCTCCAAGCCAAAGCTATCGACATGTCTCCCAGGTAGACATAGCGGTCGGAATTTAGGTTAATGTGCCAGCATTCTGGCCCTCCAAGGAAGGTTAGATGCACATCACCTAGAAATCCATCCATGCGTGCCTCCATGCTCCACAGTAGATGCTAATCGCAATCAGGCCGGAAGCCGGACAAATCGGGAGCTCCAACTTCCTTACTGTCGTCTTCGATGAGACACAATATATAGGTAGAAAATAACAGAAGTACAGAAAAGAGGTAAGACATCCTACCATCATTACCAGTTATAGCAGTAAGAAACAAAACGGCGCCAAGCGCCCACAGAGCATATCAAATAATAATCATAATTATTAAATAGCAAAAATAAACAATTAAGTAGTTGCAGGCAAATATATAACAGTAACACAATAGTTTCAATTATAATAATAATAATAATAAACAGATGCCAGATAATATATGGATTCACTATGCACATGCATACCAAGTCAAAATTCTACTCCATGAAGCTAGACACAAACAGTCGGAGAGAAAGATCAGGAGACCTGTCTGCAACTCGGTTGCCGCGGTCAAAGTGCTATAATTCATCAGTTTATCCACGTACACATCATGACATTGTACAGACAGTCTACACTAGATCACGATATAGGACAATGCCCGGTTAGGATCGTCAGTGTGTTTGCATCGGTCTGCCCCACGGACAGAAGAGCTACCAACTGTCCATTGCGAGGTACCCGTACCCCGACGCCCCCATGATCAACAATATGACCTACACTAGTTTAGTCGCACCCGCACTAAGATGTGTTCAACTCCTAGGCAACTCGGCCTTAACAACAGTCCAACGGACATACACAATGCATACAGACTCTATGCATATTCATGTATGATCATCATTACATATTATTCCACAATATGCCACAATTGGCCAAAGTAGGAATCAACACAATCATTGGTCACTCACATGGACCCACAATATCACAATATTATAATTAAATATATTAATACATTTTTAAAGTATATTATGAATTCTTACTTAAAGTTAGCCTTTCTTACTGTGGTTCGACTCTAAATGAATTCTCATAATTAATTAAATTCTCTAATGTAATTTATTCTCATACACTTAGAAGGTTATTCTAAGATCTCAAAGTCTTACACTCTCTTGTTCTTACCCTAATTAAAATTATCTTAAGTCTTATGAAAATTTCATTCTTGGTTCTTTAAAATTTATGAATCTCAAAGTGTATCCCATTCTCCCAATTTGTAGATTTTCTATCCTATTACCAATGATTTAATCATTTGATTAATTAAGTTTCAAGGTTACCATAATTGCACAATTAAGCCCTAAAAAGGCCCTAAAGGCTGTGGTCTCCCTAGGGATTAAATTCTCAAATTTTTCATTCCATTAATTACCTAATATACACTTGATTAATTATGAATTCCAATTATTACAATTGTTCACAAAGAACCCTAAAATTTGGGCCCCAAAACCGTGGCCCTCCAAGAACCAATCCAACATCATTTTCTTCCATTTCATGCATTTCAATCCATTCAAATATATCAATATACACAAACAAACAATCTAATAGCATAAACACATTATAAACAACATGCAAACATACTAATCATGCAAACAAAGAATAACTCTCATTAGGGTTTTCTCACAATCAACCACAAACAAGGTTTTTAAATGCTAAAAGAGGTTGAGGAGGAGTGTCTTCCTCTTACCTAAGTGAAGAAAGCAAGAGAAGCCTCCTAAAATCACCTTACAAGATTTGCACCCTCCAAGAACCCTAAAATTTCAATCTCATTAGAATAGCACCAATGCTTGAAAAATAAAGCATGGATGGTCACAAAGAAGACATAAGGAACGAAAAATAAGAGAAGGGAATGAAGATTCAAGAAGCTTACCCAAAAAGCCCTAGGCTTGAAGCTTGAAGAAGATGGTGAAAATGATGGATTTTCAAGGAACCACCAACTAGAAAAGTGTTTAGGAGATGGAGAGGATTAAGAAAATGAGTTTGGATGAAAATTTTGTGATAGATGAGGGGAAGAAGGAGTGGTGGCTGTGAACCTTGGTAGAGAGAAGGAAGATAAAAAGCTTGAAGAATATGAAGGTAGAGAGAGAAAGTGAATAGAAAAATAAAGTGGTAGCTTTTGAATTTTGAAAATTTGTGTAGTATGATTAATTAAATGAAAAGCACATATTTTCCCCCCACATGGGCTGCAGCCGTGGGCTATGAGAGAGGAGAGAGGGAGTGATTAGCTTCCATGAGAAGCTTTGCACAATTCTCAATAAAGTGCATAATAAGCTTGTCTCCTTAATTAAATACACTTGATAGATGATTAATTACACTGTTATAATTATTTTCTCAGTGAATAAAATTTACAGTTGATGAAAATAATATTTTATTATTCATCGGATAATTTTATGATACAGTGATTCCATTTATTAGATAAAACTTTGAAAAACGCAAACCTCGCAAACTGTGACCGGTCTCGGGTTTAGTAAGATCTCCCGTCAATACGTTGACAGTTCAAGGTTTACCAGTCTCAGAAAAAATATTTCGTTATCCCGACTCCGCTCAGCGCGTACGCAAAACGAAGAATATACTATAATATTCAACATTTTCAAAAAATTCACAAAATTTCTTAAAAATCACAAATATTAAAAAATAACTATTCATCACAAAACAAATAATTTTCTGGAGCGTTTGACTGACTCTGCTCAGTGTGCATATAAAACGAGGAATATATTAAAATATTCGACGTTTCCAAAAAAATCCAGAAAAATTTTTAAAAATTATAAATATTATAAAATGATGATTAATGACAAAATAAATAATTTTTGGAGTGTTACAATTAGTTTGGTACTGATAAGAGAGACTAGTGAAGGTTAGAAGTCAGTTTATTTCGTGAGTAAGGTGATGTAAAGTCCCAAACTCTGGTATTAGAAAATTGAGAAACTAGCTTTAGAACTGTTTACCATAACCAGAAGATTGCGCCAGTATTTTCAATGCCACCATATGATTGTAAGGACAGACTAACCAATCCATCAAGTGCGATATAAGTCAGACCTTGTTGGAAGAATGATTATATGGTCAGTGGAGCTTTATGAATTTGGGACCACCTACGAGCCAAGACAGACTATAAAGGATTAGGTGTTATCTGATTTTTGGCATAGCTTACACTGAATCTCGGGATCCCAGAGGGAACTCTTGGACCATTTATGTCGATGGTTCCTTGAATCCTAAAGGAAGTGGTGTTGGGGTCATCCTAGAAAATGAGGTCGGGCTCACTTTGGAACATTCCTTAAGGTTTAAGTTTCCATCTTCAAACAATCAAGCCAAGTATGAAACTTGTATTGTGGGCATTACCATGTTAAAGGAAATAGGGGCCACCAATATTGTGCTTTGTAGTGATTCATAGTTGGCGATTTTTCATATGCGAGGTGATTACCAAGCCAAAAAGCATCTCCTGCAAAGATACTTAGCTAAGGTAAATATGCTCCTTGAATGTTTCGAAAGCACATGAAAGAAAACTAAAGAGTCAACATCCTATCAAAGCTTACCAACATAAAGAGTCCCAACAACAATAAGTCTATAATCTAAGAAACGTTGCTCTCACTTAGTATTACGGACTCTGAAGTCCTCTTACTAGAAGAAGATGAAATGTGGACCACACTCATCGTTGCCTATCTCTGAGATGGGACATTGCCCAAAGACCAAAAGGAAGCCCATAAAATAGTACGGACAGTGGCGGGGTACACTATATATGACAATCAGTTATACCGCCATGGGTTCTCTTCTTCTCTCCTTAAGTACCTTGGGCTAAAAGAAGTTGAATACATCTTAGCAGAAATCCACGAGGAAAACTGCAAACACCATCTCAAAGGAAAGTCTTTAGCCTGGAAAGCGTTGAGAGTTAGGTACTATTGGCCTAGCATGGAGGCTGATAGCATAGAGCATGTCTAGAAATGTGACAAGTGTTAACGGTTCTCAAACATCTATTTTGCCCTATTAGAAGAATTGTCAACGATGTCTGTACCTTGGTCTTTTTACTAGTAGGGGAATGGACATCCTGGATCCGTTCCCTCAAGCACCTGGACAGGTTAAATACTTGGTAGTAGCGGTGAACTACTTCACTAAGTGGATAGAGGTCGAACTACTGTCTACCATCACCTTGGCACACATACATAAGTTTACTTACATGAACATAATCAGCAGATTCAAAGTCCTGGAGTCCATTGTCACGGACAACAAAATCTGTAAAGGGCATGTTAGACTTGATTATGTATTCAAAAGGTAGCATATGACTTGTTTAGCATGTATGTATAATTTTGTGACAAACTGAGTTCGTTTAGGTATTTAGTTACAAGCTGAACTGTGAAAAATAGCTTAAAATGACTCAAATAATAGCATTAACTGCTTAGGATAGAGAAACAAATATGGATAATTTATTTCTAGGTCACAAATATATAGATATAGTTACAGTTAAAGTTTCAAGGTAAACTGAGTCAGTTTGACATTTTTAGGCATACTAGTTGTCTAATTATAGGTGATTTGACTAGTGACAGATATGAAAATATCAGATAATGTTGAAATGACTTTTTATATGGATCTTAGTATTTATTTTAAAGTTGTTGAAAGCTGAAAAATCTAGATTTAACTAAATCTGAGTGTTTTTAGTAAATCAGATTTTATCAATTATGGCCTAAGGGACAAATAAGTCATAATTTCCTCATTTATAAGCCTCACTCACGGCTGTTTGGTTTCAAAAATCATAAACAGAATACGTGAAGGAGCAAGAGGAAAGAAAGGAAAAGGAAAAGGAAGAGGAAGAGGAAGAGAGAAAGAAGAAAGCTAAAGGTAAAGACAAGGCTTGAGAATTTAAGTAAGCTTGATTCATCAACACAGCTCCGAAGGTAGGGGTCTTTGCTCATCTTCATCTCTTCTCTCTACTTTCACCATAGATGCACTTAAGGTGAATAATAGGTCAATTTGAGTTCTAGAGGTGTTTGATGTGTTTTGAGTGCATGACTGAGTTTCTTTGGTCTTTTATGACTTGTTCATAGAATTAATTGAAGTTAAAAGCTTTGAATATCTCATTTAGATATTTGAAATCCCAAATAGGGGTTTAGGTCATTCTATAAGGGATTTTTGTGTTTTAATCTAAATTAAGATGTATTGCTTGATAATTAATGATTCTTATGTGTTTATGAACTGATTAGGAACTTATAATCACTCAGAAACTAAGTTGGAGTGATCAAAATCTATGAAAAATGACCAATAAAATAGTAACATCGTGCAGCAGAGCTACTGCCATGTTTTTGGTTGAGAAACATAGCCTGTGTCCGAAAACGCAGGGGGCGTCGTGTCTCTCTCTGCCAATTGAAAATTCATAAACAGTGCTCACAAAGCAAAACACGAGGGGGGCGTGTCTAAAGGCACGGGCCATGTTGTCTTTTGTGATGAGAATTAGCTCTTGTGGTCTTCATGAAAATTGTAGTTTTTTCTCTTAACTTTTCGATGCCGCTAGAATCACCTCGTTTCGACTTATGTAATTTAAATTATGCTCATTTTACCGTGCAAAGGTCAAAGGTTGAGATTGAGCAGGATGTGATTTTGGTTAGGAATGTAAATCAATTAACATGCTAGTTATTGTAGTAATTAACATTATTATTGTTCCTTAACTATGTTGATGAGGGTGAATCCTCGTTGTAGATGGTCTAATGTTGATTTGTGAATATCCTTTGATGTTGTTCTT
Organism: Ormosia semicastrata; assembly: GCA_029884595.1. Taxonomy (NCBI): domain Eukaryota; kingdom Viridiplantae; phylum Streptophyta; class Magnoliopsida; order Fabales; family Fabaceae; genus Ormosia; species Ormosia semicastrata. Next base: position 13,972,363 of record JAQQTO010000052.1, read on the forward strand.
GAAAGCCAAGGGAAATTGAAGGGTGCTCAAAAGACTTTCCTTTGAGTAAGGACTTAATCCTGATATTTCGATAGTTTCAATGGCTAAGAGAGATAAGTACGGATCCTTAAGGTTCTTTGGAATCAGGATTTAGACCGAACTTCTCAATGAGTCAGAATATATGTTATTGTGAGGAGATACCTCCAATTACCACAAAACAACGTGTTAAACCAGTATTCATATTATTCTACATATTAGTTCTGAGTTGAACTAGATATAAGTATATAAAGCAAGTTATCTTGGTTTATTTAATATGTTAAGGATAGACCTTGTATATGTTTCAAAACATATTTCATTAGTTGATATTGAAATTATGTTTATTTATTTTATGTATGACTGATTTTGATTACTCATACTGAGAATGTAGTTTCTCACCCCGCTATATATCATATAATTCTAAGTGAATCTTCTTCCAAGGATAAGAAGAAGAACGTAGATAAAGATTAGACTAAGTTTTATGTAATGTTTCAGTTTGTGTACTTATTAGTATACTTTGAAATGTCTAAGGTATGAAACACTTAAAGTCTTTGCTAAGGCTAGTGATGTATATGTACTTGAGGCATTATTATATAATTATTGCATTTTTGCATTTCATATGGATCTATATAGTATTTTCAACGAACATTATGGATATAAATATATGCTTAGTATGTATGGCGTGACATTGTAATGCTAATTATCTCTCATTTAATGTAAATACTGAGATATTGATATTAGGATGTTACAAAATCTAATTTACTGACCAAAAATTCAAAGACCTCCTAGTCAGACTAAAGATTAAACAACACTTCACTTCAGTTGAGCATATGAAGATAAATGGCCAAGCTGAAACCACAAACCGAGTTATTCTTCTTGACATTAAGAAAAGACTAGATGAGGCAAAGGGAAATTAGGTGGAACATCTAGACCACGTCCTATGGGCATACTGGACAACGCCACACTCCACAACTGGGGAGACACACTTCAAGTTGACCTAAGATTGCGAAGTAATGATACTGGTTGAGATAGGAGAACCGAATGAGCAGAGACAAAACTTCTCTGAAGACATTAACCCGGACCTCATTCTTCAAAACTTAGATTTGTTAAGGGAGCAGCGTCGCATTACCTATATTCGTGAAGTCGCTGTTAAGCACAAGACAGCAGCCTGGTACAATTCCAAAGTGATTCCACTGAAGTTTGTACTCGGTGATCTTGTTTTGTAAATAATGGATATCGGAGGGAAGAAAGCTAAAAAATGAAAAATAGCCTTGAATTGGGAAGGTCTATACCGAATCATGTCCAAAATAAACACAGGAGCTTATACTTTGAAGACTTTCACCGGCAAAAGCATAAAAAACTATTGGAATGGAAATAAAATTAGAAAATATTATAATTGATGATTCTAGTAAGTTTACAATAATTTCTATTTCTCCATGTAAGTAACTTAATCCGACATGAATAAAATGTTCAAGGAATTTCAGCATATACTCTTTTGCTTACTTATATCCATAATAATCCACAAGGTCAAAGTGCCTTGCAGAGGTCTGAGGAATACATGTTCCCTAATTGGATTAGATATTCTAATTGCAATAAAGGTCAAAGTGGGCAACCCACTTGACTATTCTTTGCGGCCTTGTAATGAGTTTATAAGTAGATGCCTATGCCCCAATGAACGTGGTCTTAACCCATAAATTTAAAAATAAATTTAAAGAGGTTAAGAGTAATCGATTGAAGCCCGAGGTATGGCAAAAATGTTTTCCGGTATCCAGAATATGGATACCTCCTTTAGAGGCTCCAAGTCACTTTAAACACTAAGAAAATTTTCTAAGTGTCGAGATCCAACATCTATTCCCCAATATGTGTTATACCATACCTTCTAGTTTCCGTTGTTTAGAATGTAAATGTGCATAATGAAGTCAAATTAAAGACGAACATCAGAAAGGAAAGACAAAAAATTTTAAAGTCCTTAAACACTAAATTTGGGCGTTGGACCCATTGCGGATAAAAGAGCAAAACAAACAGTAATAACAAAGCACAAAATGGTGCAAGAAAAACACTAAGTTATTGAATTCCAAACGATGCCCGAAATCATGGATTTGTTATAAAAATGCCCACAAAATGGGACTTGTCCATACAAAAATTGAGAAAAACCTATGCAGTGAGCAGTGAAAAATAACAAGAAAAAGAAGAGATGGCCATGGCTCAGGGTTGGTTTGCTCGGCTTTGACCTGCTCCACCTCAGCCTCCTCCTATTGGCCGGATTCCTCACTACCATCGCACTCTCCCTCATCAACACTAACCTTCGTCGTAGAAATTTAGGCCACGGGGGTGGCCTTGATAACGACATCTACAATGACGCCACCCCTGACTATCTTTCGAGACCTTATACCTTCTGTGACGAGATCTGGGTTTAGGAGTTGGAGTTGGGCCAATGCATTTTCAAACGAATCATCCACAAGGCAGCTAATTTTTTTTCGAGGTCAAAAACCTTGGTCTTTAGCTTCGCCGCAGATTGCCTAAGGAGTTCGTTCTCCACCAGGAGAGCGGTCTTGGCAGTTTCAGCATAAAGAATATGATCCTTTAGAGTCGTCTCTTAGGTCTCGCTATCTGCCACTTTCTTTTGGAGCCAAGTTATTTCAATCTTCCAAAGACCAAGTTCTTCAGTGACTTGCTTCAGCTTGCCCGTCCTTCTAGGCAACCTCAAGTTCTAACTTGGCCTTCTCATCACAAAGGGGGTTCAATTCCTTTTCTATCTCCTGGGCTTGGCGAATCAACTCGAACTCCCCTTCTAAAAAACAAAGGGCGAAGACGTTGTGGAGAGCTAGGACCTCAACATCCCGAATCATTTCGAGCAGGTCTTACTCGATCAAGACATCATAGTCAGCTGGGGTGAGCAGGACATTGTCGATGACCCGACCTGGATTAGTCATCGAGCCCCAAACATATTTAGCAGCAAATTAGATAAAGGCATCCTTTGGGATCTCTGTCTCGTGACCAGTAGTAAGGTCGATGTGGTCTTCTTCTAACATCGGCCTCTTCCCTTTTCTTCCTTTCTGGATGTCACCTTTCCTTTTACACAGCCTAAGGGGTTAGATAGAAGATTTGGGATCCGCACATTGAATAGATGGTTGGGATTGAGGAGCAAAAATTGTAGCCTGTAGTGCGGAGCTCGAGGCCCCAGCCTTCCTCGCTACCAAGTAGCGGGCAAGAGCTTCGACTCCTCCGGGAGATGCCATGCTTTCTGCAAGAAAAAAGAAAAAGGTGTTACAATACTCAGAAAAATTTAGCAACAATAAAACATGGAATAAATATACAAAGAAGGATAAAGGCAATACCAAGGAAGAACCTCAAGGAATCGTTAGGTTTATTTATTACATCTTTGCAATAAATGGCCCCCTTCTTGTCAGCCCATTATACTAAAAACATAAGGACATCGACCTCATCTCCATTCAACCCAAAGATCAAAGTTTCTACTTCCCCCTGACTCCGCTCCTAAGCTGCTTGAGACGAATACAAATATAGCTGCGAGGCACCCTCTAGGGTGACAAAAAAAGGTGTCGTCCCCGGAGCACCTTCTAATCGAAAGAAATCATTCTTAATGTTTTTGAAGGATTCTTGGTATGACTTGAAGACTTTACCCACCCTTTCTAGAAAATGTTCCCGAAGGGTGTGAATCGGGTAAAAAGGAAGAATAATGCTTCAACGGAATACGACCAATTAAAAACTTTACATATTAGCTTATATGTCCACATGAATCCCCATACATTTGGACAGATCTGAGTCAAAGCTACCCGCAGATAGTTTAATACTCCTATTTGGAAGTCGGTGAAAGAAAGTCGGACATCGATACGTGTGAACATTGCCTCATACATATAGATAAAATGGTCACCCTTTTGTCCTGTTTGAGCATACCCTTTCTTGATCAGATGGAGCCCAGATCATAAACTCATCATCTCCTACTATCAAGTGCAAATACTCTTGTTTGCTTGAGGAGTCTTCCGCGGTCTCGACATTTAAAGTTGTCCCCAACACCTCCCTATTAACCCAATGGTATAGGTTGATATCTCGGGAAAAGATGTATTCTCTAGGCTTAGAGGAAGCTGCCTTCTGTCGTGCTATCTCCGATGTCTTGGAATCACCTACAAAGGTCGTGCTCATGTTAGAATCAAAAGAAGTTTCATCATGACTTGCTAACTCTCTCATGAGTACGGGGAGCGGATGAGATGACCTCAATTTTGCCAAGACCTTATCTGCTCTCTGTATCATATCTAGGATAGTTATTCTAGACAACGACCTCTGCCTCGCAAAAGTATTATCAACTTGAAGGAACCATCTTCGTTGTGCCTGGCATGGCGGAGATGGCGGTGCACTTAGAATCTCCACTAAACTACCTTCCTTATCGTCACTGCTCACCTCCCTCAATTTCATTATGACAGTTACTAAAATGAGAAGAAAAAGAAGAGAAAAAGTGGGTTTGGTTCTTAAAGGTAAAGGAAGATTTGAGAAGCCTAAAGGTGATGGAAACCACCACAAACCACCGTAGATGCTAGCTGAAAATCGCCAAATGTCGCTAAGGACTCAGAGAAAAAAAAGGAAATAGAAGCCAAAATGGTCAACCACCACCCACGATTCCTATTTATAGGAGTAAGATGTCACTCAACTGCCACCACTAACAGGGGCAATTTCGTTCTTCCACAAGATTTCAAATCATGGAAATGATGATAACGTGTAACCCTAATGGCGGCTACCAACCAAAAATCACGTGTCATTGCAAACTTAACATAACAGTTGAAAAAGACAACGATCAGATATAAAAAGATGCAAGAACATTGCTCGGATAACCATCTCGAACTCCGGGTCAACACCACACAAGTGTATTGTAATCCAGAGCATCGACCGCGGACTGTAAAACGTGAACTTAACATTTAGACCTTATTGTCAAGGTTGACATAGGGGTAACCACAAGCGAATCACAGACTACGATGAATTGCCTCGATACAAGGGCAACCTTACCACGAGCATTCATCTTACGTTGCGGACCTTGGTATTTCATGCAAGTCATTGCGAGATCCGAGTCCCACATCACAACACGGATCCACTTGTCTTGCGCATGCCATTGCTCATGTCGACTTTGGATATATTGGCATTTAGCTATGACGTTTGAAAGCCAAGCTTGAGACAACTGTTCTAGATCGAGTTTTAGGTTACCACCACAAAGAGCAACCCGGCATGACCACGACAGACCCCAGCTCTTAGTGCAATGATAGTTTGTTATGGCAACAATAAACAGTTGCGAGTAAGTCTCTCTCAAATTCGTAATTACCTAAAATACAGTTACAAGGAGGCAATCACTCTACTTAATTCCTATTTTGTTGGGATCCAAATTAACAGCATTCATTATTCATAAATATATGTTCAAATTAGGTTTTCCCTTCTCACATCTACCTATAATACAAGGTAAAGCCACCAAGATATGAATCTGAACATTTAAACATTATTCACTTTATATATTGTTTAACTTTAACATCTGAATATTTTTTGTATATATTTATTTTTTATACCATTATCGTAATTATCATACAATGATGAGAGATGATAAAAAATGATAAGACTTGAAAAAATATTATTCTTTTAAATCATTTTCTTTCTATTCAAAATATGATATCAAACAAGAAATGATGTTGTTGCTCTTATTTATTCCTTTCCTTTCCCTCATCAATCGTTATACTATTCAAACCTTTAAATAGGATTTAGACATGGTAACTGTACCATTCATGCACTTATGCTTGTTAAATGAACCCGTCCAGTTGGAGTAGACATTTTGTGTGTGTACTAGTTACTAGTACCATACAGCTCTGGGGAGGAAACGACGCGTGGATATTTGGTTTATCCAATATATCCAGTGGTGTTAGGCGAATGGTTCCTAATTGGTTCATTGCAAACCGAAGTGTCACGGGATAATAATTCTCATATAATTAAAATATGTACATTATATTTATATCATAGATTTATATTAGAGAAATATTAAATTAGATTATATATTATTGTAATTTTTTTTGTAAAATACAAAATAAAATTGTGATAATTAAATAATATTTTAATTAGACAAATAATTATGTCGTGTGTTATGTTTGAAGCAGACCCAAACCTGTGAATCCGTGTGCTGCCGACGCTGCCCCCCTTCTTTGTTTTCTTTATTTCGCTACATCTCAATCTCAAAAGTGACCCTTTGCCTTCTATTTCACTCTCCACTTGCCCAGTTGCCCTCCTTTTTATCCACCCTACTATTTCTTTCTTCACCTTTTTTCCTTGTTCTGTTGAAAACTTGTTCAGTTCTTCTAACTTTTACAACATAGAAAAGGGGCCAAATCAAGGATAAAATGTAGAAATATTTTTGTATAAACACAAATATATTATACATATATTTACATAAAGTAGATTTTATTAAAAAGTGAAGTTCACTCTATATGAACGTGTGTATAATATATTTGTACTCATGCAAAAATTTTCCTAAAAAATAAGACTAAACTTCATGTAAAATCAATTTAAATCCCCATCTTCTTTACCTTCAGCTTTTAGTTTCCCCAAATTATATGAGTTTTATGCGATTAGTGCATGAATTCTTATTCCTTATGAGACAATCACCCTATTGTCCTCCTTAACTTTCGTGCTGTTAGCTTTAAATTTGTGTCTTACGTGTCAATCTCAAAAACCATAGTGCTCAAAGAAACCAACTTAATAAATTTCCTCATCCGCCGTCCTAATGGAAAGGCAGTACATTGTACATTATGTGTGGAACATATTGATCTACTTTATTTGTATCCCTCCAATTTTCCTTCATGTCATCATCATCTCTTCGCATGCATTAAATTTTCTTGCTGCATGCAATGCAAATTGTAATGGAATTTTTGTTTGTTTCCTTGAATTCTAACAACAGACCCCCACAACACTTTTAAAACTTCATTTAACTCCTTGTGATATGCGTGGGCAAATTCATAGACTCGGCACCGTCCCCACATGTTCTTTGAAAATTTCAAAACGTTGGAAGATAAAAAGTAAAGATTAAAAAAAAAAGAAAAAGCAAAGTGTAATTGAAGAAAAGAAAAAGGCAAGCCAAACCCAAGGGAGGGAAAAAGATAGAAGAGAGTGGTTGAGAACAAGATTAAAATGAAAATCTGAATTTGTGTGGGGAGGACCTACCCACTTGGCCATGGCAAAGCCCAACAGCTGGTTTGGAGCTATTATGCCATTTATCAAGATAATATTAATATTAATAGGCTGACGTATTTAGTATTATCGAACCTGCTTCCTTCCTGCTCCCAACCCCACCTAGGCTAGCTCACAGGTCATAGCACAGGCTTAGTTTTGAAAGCCTAAAGGCCCTAGGTAAGCTATTATTATTTTAAATTTAATTTTAGTATATTATTATTATAAAATTTTTATTTTTATAAATATAAAAATTCAAAACACTCTGCAGCATAAATAAATGAGAATTAAATAATTTTAATTTATTCTGTATTCACTAGCACATCATGCGCGCCTATATTATTTTATATTTACTGAAACACTCTTCCTCGAACTCTGCATCTGACGTCAAGATCATCAACTCCGATGTGGACCCCATCCTACTCTGAACCAGTTCCAATTATATAGGTCCCATCTCACCGTTCGATTCAAATCAAAAGGTAGATATTACGTGTGGAATTCCCCATGGGACCCACATAACTGGGTTCAAACCTGTGCTGAAACGCATGGTAAAGCATTCTCGGGATTGTTAAATCAAATCTCAGTACAGTAAGGTCAAATCAGTAAAATCCCAATCAAATACCCGCTTAGGCCTTGGGCCTTCGTACACCCGGCTTCAAACTAGAAACTTGGAATCAAAACGAGTCCCAAACGCCAACGTCGCCGTCACCGTAGACCACCACGTCACACCGTTTCAAACCCTCACAGGCTGGCACAGAAGACACCCAATCAAAAACATCCACGTGGACACCTCCGATGTTGACACCACTACTACGACAGCTGTCTCCTCACCCTGGGTCATAAATACCCCCTTCCCATGCATTCGTGTCCATAGTCAACAATCGTTTACAATCTTCCGCTAAACTCTCTATTTCTCTCTCTTTAGATTGTTCTAATCGTTTTCCTAAAACTTCGACCCCGAACATGGCTTCTAATTACAACCTTGCCATCGCGTTGCTCTCTGTTGTGCTGGCCCTGCTGTTCCTACCCGCGCCTGCAGTGGGTGCGCTTGTACAGGAGCAACCGCTGGTGCTCAAGTACCACAACGGCCAGCTCCTGAAAGGACGGATCACCGTTAATCTCATCTGGTACGGTTCCTTCACCCCCATCCAACGCTCCATAATCGTGGACTTCATAAACTCGCTGAGCTCTTCTTCGGCGCCGCTTCCCTCCGCCGCGTCGTGGTGGAAGACAACTGAAAAGTACAAGGGTGGATCCTCTGCGCTCGTCATAGGGAAACAGTTCTTACACCCAAGCTACACCCTCGGAAAAATCCTCAAGGGAAGGGACCTCCTCGCACTCGCTTCCAAGTTCAACGAACTCTCTTCCATCAACGTCGTGCTCACTGCGAAAGACGTTGCCGTTGAAGGCTTCTGTATGAGCCGGTGCGGGACCCACGCGTCCACCCGACCCGCTATCGGAAGGCCCCGAACCGCTTATGTTTGGGTCGGGAACTCCGAGACGCAGTGTCCCGGGCAATGCGCGTGGCCTTTCCACCAGCCTATTTACGGTCCCCAGACGCCGCCGCTGGTGGCGCCTAACGGTGACGTCGGTCTCGACGGGATGATCATCAACTTGGCTACTCTTCTCGCCGGCACTGTTACGAACCCGTTTAATAATGGATATTTTCAGGGTCCAGCGACGGCGCCGCTAGAGGCAGTTACTGCGTGCACCGGGGTTTTCGGGAGCGGGGCGTACCCGGGTTATCCGGGTCGGGTCATAGTGGATAAGGCAACCGAGGCGAGCTATAATGCAAATGGATTGAACGGGAGGAGGTACCTGCTGCCGGCGATGTGGGACCCGCAGACTCAGGCATGTAAGACGCTCGTGTGAGGGGAGGAACACCGGAACTATGATGTGGATGATTGACACGTGGCATGATCTGGTGTTACGGGTTGTAAATATGGGTTGGTCGGGGCAGAGGATGATGATGGAGTGGGGACTTGGAAGGGACTGTGTATTTTTAAGCTGCTTTTGTCGTTTAGTATGACGTGTAAATTCTGTTTCTGAAGGCTAAAGAGAAATGTTATAAATATGGAAAACGAGGAATAAGAAAAAGGGGTATATATTATATTTTATTTGTGTCAAGTGACTGGTGAGATTTCTCTTTTTTAAAAGTTTTAAGATAAAGAAATGAGAATGGATTTTGCTTTGGTGTTTTTTATTTCTCTATAAATTTTATGGGTGAAATAAGGTGAGTGACTTATATTTTATATTTTTATATCAGATAGTATATATAATTTTTTTTATTTTATTTAATATTATTTATTATATTTTTTTTTATTTTTTTATTTAATTATATTTTTTAAAATAAATGTAAATAGTATTTATATTTTTTTAAAGTGTAAAATGATAATTTTTCGTAGAGGAATAGAGGTCTTTTTGTTTGTTTATGGTAAATAAGAATAAAGTAGTGGTTTCTCTTGTGGTGTTGGGGGTCTGGGAGACCATTATGGCTAGGTAGCAGTCATGATGACATTGAAGAGGTGAAGTGAATCTCTTTCTTATGGCATAAAGGTTACTGGGGATGTCATCGTTTGGATGATTTTGGTGGGCCCTCTTCCTGGGCAATCATACTTCAGATAAGCTCTAGTATGTACCCTGCTGAATGTGAAGATTGGGTTGACATGACATAGCTTTCACCATTATTTTTTGTTTTTAAAGAAAAGTTGAAAATGCTAGTCCTCCCGTGAGCCGTGAGCGTTGTAACTCTGAAATAAGTAGGAAGTTTGATAATGGCAAGGCTTTCTTTACCTTGTTTTCAAATTAAGCAGAATACTCTGATGGGCGGAGCTACTTGCCATGTCATTTTCTGTTTCCCATCCATAAAAAGCAAATTCTCACTGTAAAGAAAATTGACAGAATTTAAGAAAATGACTAATGGATCCAGATATTTAACCGTTTAAAATTTATTAATTTAAAAATTGAATTTTTATACCGATCAGTGGTGATTTAATTTTTGTGTATAAATCAGTATGTCAAATTTTTCTTATAAACTATTACTGCTACTGGTGTTTGACTATGTACAAAGTATTCTTAAGAAGGTTCTTTCCATATTCTTGGATAATTATAGAGGGAAAGGATAATGAACAAATAACTCTTAACAACCAGGGTGTAATTTTGCATGTTAATTGATAATCAAAATCAAGCATGGTCCCATTTCAGTTTTAAACCTGTGAAGGAAATTAATTGAAAGTATAGCTATGAGATATATGATATCTCTGTTCAATTTTGTTATGATGAATATGGTCTGATACAGCATTTGTTCATTACTCTTTACTCAAACACAAATATACAAATACTATCACAAACTTCAATACAAAACTTCTGCAAGTACAAGCAGATGCACTCTCAATATTTTAACTGTCTTTAAAAACTCATGGCAAAATCTGATGTGTAAACTATTTAAGTTCTTTTGATACTCTCTGGTAGAAGCTCACAATATTTGGTCACTCTCCCGATAGATTGCATTGAATTAAGCCTTCTCTTGGGTAACCTCTTTGCAACTGTAATAATAAATGCAATTTCAAAAGATTGAGAAGCATTCACAATGCCTCTAAGAGAGCACAAACATCATAGATGGACAAACAGCCAAAGCAATTACACTAGGTTCATTTCCTTACATTTTGATTACATTGTTTTGTCTAACATGCAATTATGGTCTACAAGTAAAGGAAGGGGCGAAGGGCAACATTATTATCCAACTATTATGTACCAGATCCAAAAACTCCAGCAGAGAACTGCAATAGTAGGATAAAAGGACAGAAGTGATTAACAAGTACCATTCGCTTTTATCCATCATTTAAGATGACAAAAATGCAGGGTGTGCAATTTTCCATATCAGTAACCATTTTATGATAAATTTGATGTATATTTCAAGGTCAGGAAAATCATTTTAGAAAGTCGTATTTGAAAGCAGTTGCAAACCACCAAATAAAAGGAATATTCTACGTGTTTTGCAGAATATGTGATTAAGGTGTTATCGTTGACTAAATCTAGTTAGATGCATAACAAAAGATTGCTTCGCCTGAGACGGCTGAGACCACACGCAGATCATATATCATCGACTTGTATGACAAATGGTGGCTCTCGTGATTGATTGTATAGTGTAAGATCATTGTCTTACACTTGGGGAATCTAAGAATCTCTCTTCAGACACGACTCATGTAATACAATGCTCTTACACTACACTACTCAATATGTGCCACGTCAACTATTTAAACCATTCTTATCTCTTACTTTGATGATCACATATAGTTTTAGTACTAAACATGGCTAGTGTATGATCAATTGGAGACTACGATAGCCCACTAACATTACATATGTTTAGTGGTGTAATAATGTATCAATAGTGCTACACTCCTAGTTAAAACGTTAATACAAGTTTCAAAGCTCGCTCTCATGCAATAAAATGCCACAGGTTACAGGAATAAACCAAAAAAGTGTTGACCTACACATCAATGATACTGCATTGTTGAATTATCGAATTTACCAGGTTACATGAGATCAGATAATTTGAGATGTTGAAGTAACCTGTGAACTTCGGAGACAAAATTATACACAATGTTTTCCCAAAAACATGTGCATTACCATATGTTTTGACAGTCAACAGATAGGCTGCTTTACGACAAGTAGGAATAAGAACACCATTGCTTGGATTTTCATAAAGAAAACTGAGGACTACACTAACATAGCTGAGAGATGAACCTATAGCATATAACGAATTTGGGGGGGGGGGGGGGGGGGAATAGGCAACTGAAAACCAATATATTGACCAGTTTTACGATTGATACTTTTACAAAGAACATTTGAATATTACCAATACCAAAGCAAAGCAGAAGAAAACACCATAAGTTTACAAGGTTTGTATTAAGTCTGTGTTTCATCATCACAGAACCAACCACATCAGCCGAAGTGGTCAGACAATTCCCTCATACTGAATGGCCAAAGCATCAGCCATGATACTACATGAGGGAGTAGGGTGTCATTATGTCCATCCATCCATTAATATCAATATATCCGTTTCAGCAGAATTGGACATTCAATAGTAAGGGCTGTAGCGCATTGCCATTCTGAACCTTGGAACCTTTCTGCAATTAACAAAGAAGTGCTATAAGTCTACTATTATAGCAAAAAGAGAGCACATTGGAAAGGAAAGAACTGAGTACAACATACCCGTATCCATACGGAGCATAGGCAAAAGGAGGAGCATATGGGGCTCTGCCTCGAAACCCCATGTAAGGATTGGGCCGGCGGGGGCGATATTGCTTCATCCCCGGAATGTTAGTCCGCTTAGCGGTTACCTTCAAAAAGTCCAAAAGAGTATGGATGGTTACAAAAAGGAAGGCACGATATTTTTTAACAACAAGAGGCTCTTGCTCTAACCTTCAATTGGCGCCCATGTAGTTCAGATTCATTCAGCAAAAGAGCCTCTTGAACAGCCTCTACTTCAAGAAACTCTACATAAGCATAACCCTTTGGTTGGCCAAACTTGTCAGTGCGAATGGTGACTCGGTTTACTGTTCCACATGATTGGAAATGCTGCTGCACTTCTTCAGGAGTACATGAATAGTCAACCTGTGGAAAATATCAAACCCAAGAGATTATATGATCACAAAGCCACAAGTAAAGCCAAAGCATTTATCAGATGGTAGTAAAATGTTTCATGTAATAATTAACACCAACCTTGAGGTTAAAAAAAGGGAAGTCATCACTTTCTGGTTTACTCACACAGCCAGATGCCCTTATCACTAAATAGTCATGTAACGTTTAATAAAAAAATTGTTTTTGAAAATTCAGCCAGCCTGATCAACAAAACCGTCAACTTAATAAAGACATTTATAGGAATTTTCTTGTGATACAGTCATTAGTCAATCACTAAAACAGGGTCAAACTGATGAAGATCAACTTTCTTTGGCAGGAACTGCTTCACCCTTCGTGCAAGCTCCAAATTACCAAATGCCAAAATTGGTTTTGACAATATTTTGTTACAATTTCATACCAACTTAAAAGGAAACAATTTAGGGCAAGGCAATTAATTTCAGCTAGAAAAAAAAAGGCATATAATGTACATCAGACTTCACCAACCAAATAGTTTCATTTTGGCTGTAAGTTTCAGACTCGGGAAGAAAAAAAAAATCATAATCATCTTGATAGAAGACAGGTATTATATCTGAAACATGGGCATGTTATAGCACGGAGGCAACTGCCAGGCAAAAAGATTTTTTTGGCCCCGACTTATGCAATTGCAAGTATTAGGATTTGGCTCCACTAAAGTGCAAGGTCCACTTTAGAGAATAAAGTGCCAGTAGATAAATGCCAATAAGAAAAATCAAGGGAGTGGAATTTCATAAATTCAAATTATTATTAAGGGGCCTGTACTTTATAAAAATATAAATCATTGTCTGCTTCATTAGCAGTTATCCACCGTGCAACTTGCTTTCAGAAGTGCACCTTGCACTTTAGAGGATCTTTTCCCCAAGTATCAATTGTCACTCTGTCCAGGCAATTAATTTCCAATCGTTTGTCCATGATAACAGTTGATAAATCATGCATTGCAACAAGAACAATCTGCTAATATGCAAAGTTTCAAAAAAATTCTCCAAGTTAATCCTCCTTTCGTCTAATCAACAATTACAACAAGCGATCATGTAATATAGCCATTGCCTATGTATATGATTTGTAATCATTTGGATCTCAGGCATCCACTCCACTCCAGCCTTCATTCAGAAACTGCGTTACATATATATGTGCTTTCTTCATATTCTCCTCCAGTTCTATGCAAATTAAAAATTAGACAACTTTTGAATTTTAATTTTAATTCAATTAGAAGATATTACAAAGGAAACGAAGTTATTATGGAACTACAAAATGAATAGGTATCCTTCATGAACAATGTCTTGCATAACTAGTCCTCTTCTTTTTAGCTTCTTCCTTTTCCCCCCTTATTTTGCCTTCAGCTTTTGTGGTGAATTATATAAAACATGAGTAGAAAAGAAAAAAGATCAAAAATTTCCTCTTGATCCCAAGGGAGAAAAGAAGGAATGTCAAAGACCCCTCACCATGAAAAAAGAATGCCTACATATTTCTTGAGCACTAGGCACCACCAAAAGCATCCTTTGGCTTTGCAATCAAAATGGCAGATACCCATGCACAGTCCTTTACCTATAAGGCATGTCCTCTTCTCATCAGTAGGAATCCACCAGGTTCACGATCTCCAATCTAATCCATTCCTCTGTCCATCCACCACAAAAACTTTGAAAGTATACTAATTAAAACTTACTATCCTAAAGACCTCTCTTTTTCATCCTAAATTATAGATAGCTTTATATACTATTTTTGTCTCTCTTTTTTTCCCCTTCCTTCTTTTACTATCAAAATATGTATGTTCACAAAACCATGAACACTTTCCTCAATAACTAACTATTTTAACATTCTTATCCTCTCCTCTATCCCTTTAATTTTAATTTTTTTTGGTTGTTGTATCTTTTGTCTTTCCACTCTTTTTGTTAATTTCATACATTTCTAATATATTTTTTCTCCACAATCTATATATTATATCATATTCTTCCAACAGCAGCATTACTAAACCAGAAAACTTGTAGATGGAAGCATGACCTGCGATTGTAGTCAAACATTATGTCAAAGCAGGATGCCACCACTTCAAAACACAATCAAACTTTGGAATATCATAAGCACATTCAACATCAAACAAAGAAAGTTCTGACTAATCTAAAAGTTACATATAGTAATCTTTAAAAAATTGAACTTTCCAGGATAGAGTATGTTGAAGACCGATGCATTTATCATTCAATTAATGGTGAGACAGTACTTAAAGTTAAATCTGAATATTTCTCTCTGTATATTATTGCAATATGAGACTACAATATATATACACTTGACTACCAGATAAACATTAATTATCTATGTCAAATCCTAGAAGTGTAAATACAATGAATACATAGATACAATGAATAGAATTCCACCATCCACACCGTCCACTTATTATGATTATAATCAACACTCCCCCTCAAGTTGGAGCATATATGTCTGATGCAACCAGCTTGTCACATATGTATGCTATCCTAGGACCCCGTAAGGACTTAGTCATTATGTCTGCTAGTTGATCTTTAGTACCCACAAAAGAAGTCTTAATGATGCCTGAGGATCTTTTCTCTAATGAAGTGATAATCAAGTTCTATATGTTTAGTCCTTTCATGAAAAATTGGATTCGAAGAGAGATACAAGGCTGATTGGTTATCACAAGCAAGTTCCATAGGACCTATCTCACAAAACTTCAACTCTTGGAGCAAATATTTTAGCCACAAGAGTTCGCAACTAGTATTAGCCATAGCACGATACTCTGCTTCTGTGCTCGATCTTGCAACTACAGTCTACTTTTTGCTTTTCCATGAAATCAAGTTACCTCCAATAAGCACACAATAGCCTGAAGTGGACCTCGTATCACTAGCATCACCTGCCCAATCTGCATTTGTATATCCAATGATATTAGTATGACCCCTGTCCATATAAACAAGCCCTTTACCAGGTGATCCCTTGATGTATCTTAGGATCCGAACAACTACATTCCAATGACTATCACATGGTGAGTTGAGAAACTGACTCACAACACTGACAGGAAAAGCAAGGTCTGGTCGAGTCATGATGAGATAATTTAACTTCCCAACTAATCTTCTATATCTGCCTGGGTCAGGATAGGACTACCCCTGATTGGTAGAAGCTTCACATTTGGGTCCATAGGAGTATCAACAGGTTTACAATCAAGCATCCCTATTTCTTCCAAACTATCAAGGGCATATTTCCTTTGAGAAATGGCAACACCTTCTCTTGATTGGGCTACATCAATCCCAAGAAAGTATTGCAATCGGCCAAGATCTTTAGTTTTAAAATGGTATTGCTTCAATTTCTTAATGCCTTCTTGGTCATCGTTTGTAATGACAATATCATCGACATACACCACAAGATAAATAAGTTTATTCAATGGTGAGCATTTATAGAATACAGAATGATCTGCCTCATAACGAATCATGTCAAACTGCTGAATAACTTTACTAAACTTCCCAAACCAAGCGCGAGGTGACTGTTTAAGCCATATAAAGACTTTTGTAGCTGGCAAACAAGACCTGACTCCCCCTGAGCAATAAACCCAGGTGGTTGCTCCATATAGATCTCCTCCTCCAGATCACCATGTAAGAAGGCATTTTTAATATTCAGCTGATACAAGGGCCAACGTCTCATGGCAGCCATAGACAAGAACAAGCGTATAGACGCCATCTTAGTAAAAGGAGAAAAGATATCACTGTAATCCAAACCATAGATCTGAGTGTATCCCTTTGCTACCAGCCGGGCTTTCAATCGGTCCACTTGCCCATCAAGACCAACTTTAACAGTAAATACCCATCGACAGCCAACTGTAGATTTTTCAGAAGGAGGTGAAACAAGTGTCCATGTATTATTAGATTCCAAAGCAGTCATCTCATCAATCATTGTCTGTCACCATCCTAGATGAGATAGTGCTTCCTGAACATTCTCAGGAATGGTAACTTATGACAAAGTAGACACAAAGGCACAATGGGAAGGAGATAATCGATGGTAACTTAGAAAATTGTAAATCGGATGAGGATTGAGAGTAGAGCGTTTACCTTTACAGAGTGCAATAGGTAGGTCAGCAGAAGTGTCAGGTGGGACCGCAGTGGGAGAAGCGATTGGAGCAGGAGCTGAATCATGAAAATCAATAGTAGGTGTGATCTCAGGAACTTCAGGATTCCGGCGCTCATAAGTAATACCAAATTGACGCAACAGACGGTCATCCTATGACTGTGGAGCTTGAGGATTAGAGACAGGTGTTGCAAAAAGAGGAATGGGTAGTACTTGAGATGGAGTAGAGTTGAATGTAACTGATGTGACAAAAAAGGGGGTATCCTCAAAGAATGTAACATCTGCAGATACACAAAAGCGATTTGTAGAGGAAGAATAACATCGGTATCCCTTCTGAACTCGAGAATACCCAAGAAAGATACATTTAACAGCTCGAGCAGACAATTTATCACGGCCAAGAGAGAGATCATGAACAAAACAAGTGGAACCAAACACACGAGGGGGAATAGCATAAAGAGGATCTTTAGGAAATAAAATAGAATGAGGAATTTTATTACCCAAAACAGAAGATGGCATTCGATTTACCATATAACAAGCTGTAAGAACAACGTCACCCCAAACCTTCAAGGGTGCATTAGCATTTATTAAGAGAGTCTGAACTGTATCAACAAAATGACGATGTTTGCGTTCAGCCACACTATTTTGTTGTGGTGTGTGAAGACAACTGGACTGATGTATGATGCCATGAGAACTCAGAAAGGATTTAAAAGATGCAAAAAATATTCTTTTGCATTATCACTGCGCAAAACATGAATTGTTTTCCCAAATTGATTCTTTATTTCGGAACAAAAGATTTGAAAAACATCAAATAACTCAGAACAATCTTTCATTAAAAATAGCCAAGTACATCTATACACTGGTGAAAATACACCAGTAACAAACATGGAGAACTTTGGCTAAGACATTCCAGACAGAAGTCAGCTAAAATCTGATAACTGATTGGAGTCATACACACAGAAAAATCAGTATAAAAGAACATGAACAGCAATTGATCACCCATTGAGCAAAACAAACACCTGGTTGAAATCAAATCAGCGGGAAATTCAAGGTTCATGACGAAACCAAGGCAAGACCCAGATGGATAACTATGAATGGCCAGTCGAAAGCTATCAACATCTTATTGGTGCATTTAAAAAATCAGTAAACTAAACCATAAGAAAGTGAAATAACTTTTTGCAGGAAGAAAGTAAGAAAATGAAAAATTGTAGTCATTCACTTGAGATGTAAGAAAAGAAGAAAAACAGACACAAGCAACAAAAAATACTTCCCGGAGAAAATTTCACTTAAGATTGCATGTACAGTAAAGTGGGATAAAGATTCATTCTTCCAACAGTGCTGGTTAATTTGAGTAGCTAAGGATTTTGATACCGGGATGTTCTAGCAGCAAAAAATTTGGGGTTTCAGGTCGCTTAGCATCAGACATAGACAATAGCCACCTGGGCCAAGCTCAGGTGGTTAGGGTGGGTGGGGATTTGGGTAGGAGGTCGAAGGGTTACAACTCCTAGCATACTATTACTGGGAAAAAAGAGTAATAGGAAGACATGTTACTAAGGCTTGGTCCATGCTCTACAAGAGCATGGTGTTTGAGATGCAACAGGAAACTCAATATTAGATTTGCTAGGAGCTGTAATCAGTAAAATATGTAATTAATGATGATGTCAAACACAAGAGTCAGGTAAAACATAGGATCTATATCATACAACAAATGTCAAATATACTGGATTGAGCATCCAATTTATAAGGTTTCAAAAATGAAATTAAATAGTGAAACATATAAAATATTATAATTTGACATGGCCTAGAGAAAGAGTTGATTTGTTTTATCTCAAGCCATATTCAACTTCAGCAATAAATTTCTATACACGGTCTTTAAGCCAAAAAGAGTCTACTCATCCTACATAGTCCTGGTGTCCTGGGTGCTGCAATCTGGTTTTCAAGTTATTAAACTAATGAGGATATTCTGCCATGGTAAGCATCCAGCTGACTTGCTGTTTATTTGAATGGAGAATCTTCGCAGCAAAGTGGCCCTGAAATTAGTCTACTCATGTCAAATTAATCACAAACAGTAAAGTCCAAGATTCTTCTTCTTTTTCTTTTAATGGATATATGAATATCTAAGCAACAACTTTTCTATCCCTTTTCTCCTCCTTCTGTCCCCATCTTTTTCTATAAGTAAATCTCCTCACAATCTTCTCTACATTCTATCCTGTTTTATGCTACACTGTTTCAGTTCTTCATGTCAAAGGAGCCTTCAAAACCACAAATCTTACACCAATGGCTATGCAAGACACAGAAACAACAAAAGCACTCACCATATAAAAAAACTTACCGACCACAAGGAAAACCTCACAAAAGCATCAAACAACAGCAAGAAACATGCCACATTATGTTCAATCTGAGTGCTAGGATCACAAACTTAGTGAGCATGCTACTGGAATAAATGGTCAAAAAAATGGCAACCAGTTATTGATTTGGGAGTCCTATCATACTCTTAGAATGTCATTTCGACACACACACATATATATGTAAACGTGTATAATTTCAAATCCACTAAATACTTTCACACAAGATTATGGTTTAATGATGTCCAAATTATGTACCATGATATAATGCTGGAAAGCCTCAAGATTAAGAGTAGGGAGATTAAGCCCAAACCAGATCTGCAATTAATGTAAACAAAACATACAGGCATATGTTCCAGGCATAACAAATCCTCCAATTGGTTTCCAAAAGGAGCGTATATACATATACACATTGGCTCTAATTGAATCAATCGCTTCAGACAAAAGATATAGAAGTTAATCTCATTAATATACTCAGCCCAGAGCCCCATATCTGATACATGACAACAAGACAGCTAACTCAGCAGAATAGAAAGTTTTAATGTAAACAGGGGAAGAGACAGCTCACATTGCCTACAAAGACTGATCGAGAATCTACTTCCTCTCTATTGGTATGACTTGCAGCAGCAGTAGCAGGATCTATTTGGAGATAAGAATCAATAACAGAGACAAGAGTCCAAGAATATATGGTAATGAAATTTCTAGCACATCAAACAAGTACAGTGGTCACACCATGTGCAAGTGCAAGGAGAAGAAGACGAATTAGACGGGAAAAGACAAAGATAAAAACAAAAGGAAACAAAGCATATAAAATTCATTTTTTTTCTTATTTTGTTTAGAAAAGGTAAAATAAAACACATCTAATTAAAGGGATGTGGTGGGAGATGCTTAAGTGTCCCAGCAAATCCCTCTCCCAGCCCATCCTGCTATGCATCCCTTAATGGGAAATGCTAGGGGTGCTGGGGCACTCAATCATCCCATAGCATTTCCCTTAATAAAAAAGCTCAAGCATTAACCAAGAACTCGTCCAAATTTGAAAATAACAGTTGACAAAATTTCAGCTTGCATCTGTTTATAAAACATCTCAAGTAAGTGCAAGGAAATGTCTTATCATGCATAACCAAGTTAGAGCGCCTATACCAACCTCTAAGTGAAACTCTTCACTCTTAGTCCACAACCGAATCGATTGCACGACGAACAATACATTACCAAGCAACATGCCAAATCCTAATTTGCTAGTTTATTAACCATAAAATCATTAATTGGACAAGTTAGGGCCCATATGGGCCATATCCTTAATGGTAAACAAACAACGTAGGGCTAAGTCCGATATTGAGTATAGCCAATTCAACCCAACTCACATCAAACACAGATAATTTCTCATGAAGAACAAAATGCAATTTTTAATAAACTCCATTTTTTTTTCAAAAAAGGGTAATTTACAGAATCGAATAAAGTACCAAAATTGCAAACGAATTATGCTAAAAAAAAACACACAAAAAGTAGCTACCTTGCACAGATCCCATCTCCTTCTCGACCTTGGCCTGCATCTCCCGCAAAGCAGCAGCTTCATCTTCCATTTCCTTCAAGCGCTTCTTCATGTCATCCAATTCCTGCAATTGTTACAATTTGACATTGATGCATGAACCAATTAGGGTTTTTTGGATTGAATAGCAGCACCATCGAAAGGGAAATTGAATCAACGACATTAGCTAAATGCACAAATTAAAAGCAAGAGAAAATAAAGAGGAAGAAATGGAAAGCATTACTACATACAACTTCGTTGTTGTCTGCTCCGACCATATCAACGTCGTCGTTTTCCATGTCTCCGTCACAGAGGGTACGCCGGCACCTGCGTTTCCTATCCCTTCTCTTTTCCGACAATTCCCCCTAACGAATCAGGGGTTTGATTAATTATTTTGTTCATTTCATTTTATTATCCTTTTTGTATTAGCGGACCCACCAAAGAAAATCTTCTTTCATTATTTTTTAAAAGTTAATATTTGATAAAATTGTGAATGCAAAATATGTTTATATTTTTATATAAAAGAATATATTTATCTTCACAAATAATGTGTTATTTTAAAGTGCTGAAAGCATGAAATTATATTACACGAAAGCATTATTGTATTTTATAGGAGTGTACACCAGTCAGTTTGATTTAGTTTTAGAAGAAAAAAATCTAAATTGATTAAAATTAATTAATTTAATTTAATTTAATTTTTACAATTTTTCATAGTCAAGCTTGAATTAAACCAAACCGAACAAGAGTACATTGATTCTGTTTGAGTTATCAGGTCATTCACAAAACTCAAACAATTGAAACAAGAACAAAATTAGGGCTAAAAATCACTTAATCATCATTCACAAACTCATAAATCTGTCAAAAAATAAAACACCAATAAATAACCAACAAACTTTTCTTCTATAAGGTGTCCCACATCATCCATCACATCGTAGCATGACAAGCAGAAACTCACCTTCACCAGTGGTTGTTGACGCCGTAGGTTGTAGTAGCAACTCATCTCTGTCATTTGTGGGTCGACATCGTAGGTTACATCTCCATCGTAGGAATTCAATCTATTGCAGGAACTCATCTCCGTTGCCTCTATCACTGGTGATCTTTTAGGTCACAGGTTGCACCTCTGTCATAGGAACTTGATCTGTTGTAGGAATTAGTCTCCACCGCCTTCATTGTTGGTGGTCGTTGGAGGTTTGGTTGTCATATTGACTTATCTCTGCGTCTTCATCGCTAGTGGTCATCGACAACTGGAGCTCACCTCTGTCACTAGTGGTTGTGATAGAGTTGCTAGGGTCTCTTAGAGACCTATAGAGTTGTCAAAATGTGTCAACTCTAATGAGTCGGCCCGAATAGTTAAACAAAATGGACAACTTGAACTAGTAAAAGTGAACACAAAATTAAAAATAATTCAAATTAGTCCTGCCTGTTAACATTACATAGGAGTAGGTTTGGGCTAATAAAATGTCAGTCCAAAACTCACATAACCCAATTTGGCCTAGCCTGAAAATGATCCAATCGAGTGGATCTGACCTGAATGGGTCGGGCCAACCCGTTTTGACAACTATAGAGACCTATGGGGGATTGAAAAAGCAGGGCTTAGATAAACGCATAGTAGTAAAGCACAATACTATAATATAAAAAAAATTAAAAAATAAAGAGTAATTTGAGTGTTTGAGTAAAGGATTTGGGTCTTGGGTTTAAAATTCATGAATCTAAGAATTGAACCAATAATAATTGTATTTAATCGAGTTTGACATGACCTAACCCGAATTCATGAACCAATTAGATTGGTTTATTTTGAATTTTCAAGTTCATCAATTCGATCTGACCCAATGAACACCCATAATATTTTGGTTATACATTAAGGTATTATTGGGTCAGCTTTCACATTAACGGAGATTAAATCCTTCTTCAATGATACTGAGGTGTGCATGCAGGTGTTGCCGTGTTGCCTTCTTACATGACCATCCATATGTATTGATTTGTGTTTGAATGTGCAAGCTTTCAATTAGGAGGATGGAAACTGAAAGGTCCCAAATTCTTGCTTGCACGTGTTTCCTCCTTGTTAATTCTGCTATTGGTAAGAAGCTATTGTATGGAAAACCATTTTTTTTTCTTGCTGTTATTAAGCTTCAAGCTAGATTTTGATCGTTGAATGGTTGGATATCTTTTATGGAGGTTGAAACTACATTTTATTATTTTTTATCCCTGAAAATTAGTTCTTGGCATAGAATGAATTGTGGAATAGCTTATTTTGTGGTTGCACATATGTTAAGAAAACTCAAGAAATTTTTTACTTGATTAGGGATAGATTCATGCCATGGGTCGTTGTGGTTGGGACTCAGTAATGGGGAGGGATTATTGGTTGTGTAGGTGTTAATGTTGAATGAAGTTAATTAATTAGTTTGTTGATAACTGGTGGGACAAGTTGCTTAGAATCTCTGAAATTTTGATGTTAAGTGACAATCCCGGTTGTCGAGTTGAAAATAAGTATCTCCAAATTTTCTTTTATCAAATTTGGGTTGTTGAAAAAACTCACATAAAAAGGATGACATGCTAAAACTTTTCGTTTAACTAAATTAAATTGAGTCAAGAGTTAATACTCTGAGTAATTGATTCTTATAGATGAAAGAGAAATGACATCAAGATGGGTGTTGTAGGAGTAATTATTGTAGCTACTGTTTATATGCTGGAAATTGAAAATTTCGTTTTTCTTTATGGCTGATTAAGTATACTCCAATTAGTGATTGAATTAATTGAAATTTTTATAAAATAAGACGAATCAAATTGCTTGATAAGCAGGCCTCGGTCTTATGGGGATGGAAATAAAAACTGATTTGATTGGTTATAGTGAAAATAATAATTAATGATGTATTGATTATGTTGAACATATCACAAAGTTGAATAATGTGCTTAATTGAATAAATCTTGGTAAATGCCAAATTATGATATCTAGTGGCCCTAGGCCAACCAATGCCTTATCGGTATGCAGATATGAATTTTTGCATATAAGACTGCCTCCCAATCGAGGTTTTGTCCTTTCTCTATTTACTTTGGTATATACAATTTTCTTTTCTCAACTTCTTATAGCATCAATATAATTCCATAAAACATCAACGTACCTTACTTTTTCAATAAGTCCATGGTTTAGCAATAAATTCCACAATTCAAGTAATACCATGACTCAAAACATCATTCCATCTCTTTCTAGAAATCACTGAAGATAAAAAGAAATTTATGTATCAATTAGAGAAAGATGAAGGTACATATAGAGACAGAGAAGTGGAAGGGATGCCTTCAACTAGAGAATGAGCACACAATCGGACACACGTGATCAGAGCAGAGATTATTCATTCTTTAAAGATAAAGAAATATAGAGATAAAGAAACATAGATATAAAGAGACAAGGCGAAAGAATCATTTGAGAAAATCATTATATAACTTTTTTCATTGATTGTGGTCATGCATGGAATAGATAAAGATAAAAATTGTTTTATGTAGTTTATACATTTGGAAACATCGTAGTTTTATTAAAAAAAAAAAGTTTTATTAATGTTTTTTCTTCTCTACTGAGAATTTTTATGAACTTTCACCGCTTTGAGCATAATATTTTCAAATAAATAAGATTGAGAATGCATATCATCATCATCGTGTTGGAGGTCCGCTATGTTCGGATGTACGTGCCCGAACAGGTCGGTTTTGTTTGGGCTAGGTTTCTATGACCATACATGTAGCTGATTAGCATATACATATATCAATAATGATATTTTTATTATATATTTTTTATATTATTTTTATATATTTTTTATTATCTATTATATTATTTTTTTATCACTTTTTTTCACTTAATCATAATTATTAAAAATATAATAAAAATTATATATTTAAAAATATATATAAAAATATCATTTTCCTACATATATAGTTATAGTTATAGCACCCATCATAAACTTAGTATTTTTTTTTGGAATTGCACTACTATCTAGGAAATTATATTTTTGAGAGCTTCCTTTTTGTATAGGAAAATTATCATCTTATATTCTTAAAAATAGATATAAGTATTATTTACATCCTTTTTAAGAGATATAATTGAGTGAGAGAAAATGATAAAAAATATATATAATAAATAATATTATATGAGTGTATAAAAATAAATATATATATTATTTGATGTAAGAATATAAGAATTATTTTGTATATGATGTATATGGTGCCTAGTGGCCTCTACCACTAAGTGGTGGTGCACTAGTTTACTGACCACTGATATGTTATAGAAACTTGCTGGACTATAAGACTTGATGCATCTTGAATGGATAACTGTAAACCCCAATAAGGAGTTATGATGCATATTTGGTACTATCAGACTTATGTTTTAATTATGTTCTTACGTTTATTATCTCATAGTTTAGGTACTGAACAAGTTAAATAGATGATTAAATATAGAGAAATTTTTCTTTAAAGAAGCGTTGAGTAACAACTCCATGAACATTATATAAGTTTATATGACCAACTAAAATGAATTGATCAGTTTGGAGAATATAAGAAAATTGAAATTTCTATTAGACACCCTATACTCACACTAGACTTAAGCTTAAAGGATCAAGTCCTTAGAATAAGATTTTATATAATAAAATTAGAAGAAAAGTCTAATTATATGTACACACGGGGTGGGTTAGAAGCCACGTCCAAACCATGAGGTTGGCAAATGTATGTATCGAAATTTCATGGTCATCTATGTTTTACCGTGAAATAAGTAAGATAAGTAAAAAATAAAGATAGGTCCTTACATTTTACATTTGGTCTCTTATATTTTATTTTTTGCCAATTTGATCTTTTATATTACAGATTGTCATTTAATGTAATCATTCATCATAATTTTATTACAAATCTTAATGGAAGTGATATAAATTACTAACGATAATGATGTGACTATAACGATGCAAAAATGTGGATATAATATAGTCATCACCAGTTAGTTACACGTTATCACTTCTGTTAAGATGTGACGAAATCGTGACAAAGGATTACATTAATTAATATTTTACAAGATAAGAGATTAAATTGACAAAAATAAGATATAGGAGACCAAATTTTTTTAAAAAAAGATAAGAGAATAAAAACTCCATTCACCTATTAGTGTTTATATTAACATTTTCCAATTAATTTATTAGTTTAATTGACATCGGCCTTATTTTTTAAAATTGTAGTGTAATAATGATATTAGGTGTTCAATTCAAAAACAAGTATTAACATTGTCAGCCAGTTTAACATGCATTTCACTTTTTTTTTTATTACTGTTCTAACATTGCAAAATAGTAACAACAAAGGTAAGATTAATATACTAAAAAATAATTACTATTAATATTTATGCTATCCATATCCATATTTTCAACGAAAAAAAAATTACTATAGTTTACAGCTCATTGATCAAACTTTTTTTTATGATAAGTAGATAACTCTATTGTGAATAGTAAATACTCAACAATATTTAAATATGCCATACGAGGAGGCATTTCTTTATTATTATTATTATTATTATTATTATTTTATAAGACTACGAGGTATATATCAATACATTTGAAGGATGTGGGACTAATCTTCACTTATGTCAACTTGATCTTAGTTACAAGATACTTTTGGTGGGTTTTAACCTACATTGCAGTTAAAATTTACCCACATGAAGTCCATTTTGCTAGCTAAGGCACACCTCGTGATTCGAAGTGTTTTGTCCTCTTCCTTTGCAAGTGGATTTTGCGGTGGCTAGAATACATCAAAATGCCTCCTAGATTGGTTGACATAGTGATTGGGATACCTGCAAGACACTCAGATAAGTCTATAACAATACGATTCGGCTTCTCTTCAGTTGTTAGAGGTGTAGCAGTAATTTGGATCATTTATTTTTTATTCAATAATCAATATTAAAAAGTTAAAAAAAATACTAAACTATTAGATAAAAAATAAAAAATCAAATTATGGAGGTGCAGTAACATTTATAACAATATGAGTAAGTTGGTGCAAAAAAAGTATATATAGAAGGAAAAAGACAGAAAACACATTGCATTGTGTAAACAATGGTTATTTGTAGGGGTGTAAGTGGGTGGTTTGGTTTAAGTTTTGAAGAAAAATAAATCCGAACTAATCAAAATTAATTAGTTAGGTTTGGTTTGGTTTTCTTATTTTTTAATAGCCAAATCCAAACCGAACCGAACTAAATATTTATAGTTTGGTTTGATTCGGGTGATCAGATTGACCATTATTTTTTTTAACACAAAAATTAACTAAATAACTATACATGTAATACAAAAAAATACACATAATGTATCTAAAATTTCAAATAATATTAGAACATTAACATTTGCTCTTCATCGGATTGAACATTCAATTTTAAAAAACGATCATTGGTCTTTGAGATTTCCTGTTTATATCAAATTCAAAATGCTAAAATAGTGAAAAAAGAAAACTTCGTAGTAGACGATAGAAAAATAGAATATAATGAGTAGAACAACTAAAGATAATGGAACCAGAAATAAGATAACAATTATCAAATGCTTTAACATGTTTGAGGTCCCATGACTAGTAGTATTGCATGCATATTGTTTATTCAATAGCCTTATCATTTATATGAGACCAAGCATTAGAAGGGGTCTGGTTTCTTTTTCAATACCTCTTGTTGTGAAATGTGATACGTTTCTTGTCCTTGTGTTGGAAGTATATGTCACTAGTTGTTGTTGGAGTGGTAGCAAACTTGAGTTCCACTATCACCAGTGCTTAGAGTCCCACTAGTTCCAAATAGATCATTTGCCATTTGTTGGTGTCAAGTAACCTGCAAAAAAGTTATACAAAGCCATCAGATAATTGATCTGTTGATTATTCCTATATTTTAATTGCCTTGTAATTGATTCTTTGAACTCCATTTGTGCTTAATTGTCATCATTTAGCTTAGTTTCTGATATCAAACTCTAATTGGAATATTATTGTGAAACTTTGCTTAAATGTATTCTAGATGCTAATACTTGAACTTTTGAAACTTTTGAAGGAGTTCATTTAACCTAAATGACTTGACATCCACTTGAAGAAGGGCTATGGATTCATGAAGATCAATGAAGCAATGAAAGGTTTCGAGAAGAATCCGCCGAAAAATGAAGTCATCGGGAATACAGGCTAGGCGTAAAAAATACATGGCCGTGTACTTCTCTGACTTTGCAATTGAAATAATGAAATTTTGCTCCTCTAACATAGAATCATGCACGGCCTAGGCCGTGTATTTCTCCATACAAGAATCAAACATAAACTTCTGCGAGAAGTTTATACCTCTTGGGTAACACAATGGTTATATTGGTTTTTCAATTAGGTTCTAAAATGAAAAGCATGCCTTGAAAGGGGACAGAACACAATTTGTTGCAGGCCTTTTTTGGCCTTTTTTAGATATCAGAGAGAGATCTTCACATTTTATCAAATAGTAATTAAGTATGTACAGTGTTGGTTCGGGTGGTTCTTCGGGTTTAAAATTTTAAATCAGAGAATCCAAATTAAGGGTCGGGTGATTTTGATTATGAATTAAAACGGGTAGGCAGGTGCATATTGTGCACCTTGTGACTGGTGGTGGTAATCGGAGGGTATTATGTAACAAAAACTCTACATAGGGGTCGCGCCACATGTCCAAGCAGTTAAGAGATATCTTGGTGAGATATGTAGGTGAGATGGGTAAGGTGGGTCAGGCTTGTCAGGTGGGTTTTCGATCGGGTTCCGAATGGGTCGGGTATTGTTTTGAAAACTAGGCCAGGCCCATTATCATGGTATGACCTATATTGAACGTGGATAATTACTCCGGTATGGTCCAAAGAGGCATTTATCAATACTTCTCTCAAGATATAATCTAAATTCTTTCTCTTTTGGGTTGGTCAATAATTAATGAACTTTATAATATTAAGATGGTAAAGTTTCACAAAGGGCGCAACAATCAAGTTTGAATCCAAACTTTAAACAGATAACATATGCAGTTTAGGAATTTACCGGCTTCTAATGAAGGCAATTATTATTAATTTTCATATATGATTTAGATTTAATGTCTATAATCTTCTAAAAATATACGTATTATCAAGTTAATTTTTTTATTTATAAGTACATTAAATTATTTATTTAATGTCAATTTATGTTATTCAATAGATTTTTAGTATAACATCAAATTAATTTTTAAAGAAAAAGAGAAACCGATGACATTTAATTATTGAAGGAACAGTTTAACACTTTTTAGGTAAATACCAATTTAATATAGAATTAAAGTGACATGTACCACTAATATTTTGATATCTTGTTTTTATTTTAAATAATAAGAGAAATAAAAAATAAAAAAATATTAATTTATCAAAATATTAATGGATATTAGTGTAAAAAAATTTTGCACTGACAATATATATAATAATTAAACTCATTAATATTTTTGATAGGCTAAGCAATGTTGCATACATTTTCACATGAACAAAATGAACATTTATTTCGATAAAAAAAAATGAACATTTATTTTGTGATTTACTATTTTGCTACCATTACTTGTTTCATAAATATTATGGACAGTAAGGATTGATTGAATCTAAAGTGTGGGCCCATCACATTTGTGATGACATAAATAAAATAAAAAAGATTTTGGTAATAAGTGTTCTAAAAATATTAACTAAAAATTATTTCTTCCATTTTTTTCAGTTGTCGTTTTAGAATTTTTTTTTTTGTGTTTCATATTCAATGTCATTTTAGAATTTTAACAAAATTAATGATTTTATATTAATTTTACCCTTATTTTTCTTATTCTATTAATTATTTAACTCATAGAATCTTTTAATATTTATTTATTCAATTTCTATTTCTCTCTTATCACATTTTTTATTAGTCAATCACTTTTTTTTTTTTTCAATTAATGAGTCAAAGGTTAATACTATCTTTTACGATTATTTTTTCTTAAAATCAAGATTATTAAATTATTTTCTTAATACTAATGTCATTTTCTTAAATAATAGATAAAAAAAGGATGGAGTAATAGTTAATCCATTACAATTTTTTTTTAAAATATTTTTTACTTAACACTTTTTATTTTTAATTCTATAAAACACTTGTTAGCAAAAACTATAACAAATTAAGAAAGATAATTAGCTCGCAAATTTTATCTTTTTAGAATGCAAATTTGTCAATGCAGGTGAAATAGATTTTTGATATGATAGACAATAAAACACAAAGCAAATCAAGTGCGATTGGGGCTTTGTGTAGTCACATTTAAATCAATGTTTTAAAAATTGAACTGATTATTAAACCAATTGATAAATTTATTCAAAGTTTAACAGTTGAATTATAGTTAAATGATGGTCAAACCAAAATATAATTATTTTAATATATATATATATACACACGTTAGTGTAAATATTTGCCAAAAGATTAAAAACAAAAACACAAAATAATAAGTAGGACTGGTTGGGCATTCAACAACACAGCCAATAA
The DNA here is from genome assembly GCA_029884595.1 of Ormosia semicastrata. NCBI lineage: Eukaryota > Viridiplantae > Streptophyta > Magnoliopsida > Fabales > Fabaceae > Ormosia > Ormosia semicastrata. Next base: position 14,002,654 of record JAQQTO010000052.1, read on the forward strand.
AGTACACCTTTAGAAGTCCTCCATTAGAAGCTTTTCTCAGCTTCGAAGCTTTCACCAATTATAAAAGGCAAAAGGAGGCTCCTCACTTGGGTAAGTAGCCTACGTCAATTTCTAGTTCCAACTGTTTCATGCTTGGACTAGTGGCTTGCTTGGCCTAAGGTGGTTGGTGGACTACGTGAGTTTGCTTAAGCCAGTGCCCGAAAATTTGAAAAAGTTATGGACCTCCCAATTGGTTGGGCCGTTACCGGGTTGACCGATTTACTGGTTTAAAGATCAGATTAATGATTTATTATCAATTTTTTGTATGAGTGGTTTTTGGCTAGCGACTGGACTACTAAACTGGCTAGTTCCCGGTTCAATTGGTTGAACCGACCAGTTTCTTAGATTTTTTAAACTATGCTTTAAGTTGATGCATTTTCACCTTATAAATTAGAATAAGAATCATTTTTAAAGTGAGTTTGTCTTTGTTTTGGTTGGTAGTAAGGGATGCAATGAGGTAAAATGGGATGAAATAGGATATGATTCTATTGTTTGAATTTTTAAAATTATGATGGATTGAAATGACATAAAATAACATTCATTCCATCTTAAAATTTACTTTTTCTTTCCTCTTTTAAATTGGATGGAATGAGATGAAATAAAATAATATAAAAACAAAAATATTATAATTTTTGTCATTCTATTTCATCTCACACACCATTTCAAACAACGGGATGAAAATTTTTCTCTATTTCATCTTTAAATATCTAAATAATTGTATGAAAATTTTGTACTATTCCACTCAATTTCATCTTATCACATCACATTTCATTTCATTTCATTTCACTCATTATAAGTTATCCATACATAGCCTAAAGTGTTGAGAGAGTTTTACACGTTTGTGATCTGACCTATCTCAACTCCAAATTAGTCAAGACCTAATGCAGCTTCCAGATATCGGGCGATTTAAACAAAAAAAAATGAATAAATAATGGTATATTCACCATTGATTCGATAAAGTGCATCAAAATTTATTGAAGGAACATTTTAATTCTTTTTAGGTAAATACCAATTTATTATTGAATTAAAGTGACATGTACCGTTAATATTTTGACATCTTATTTTTATTTTATTTAATAAAAGAAATGAAAAGTAATAAATATTAATTTGTCAAAATATTAGCAAATGTCAATGTAAAATTTCTTTACACTGACAATATATATACTAATTAAACTGATTAATATTTTTGATCGGCTAATACATTGTTGCATACATTTTCACGTGATCAAAATGAACATTTATTTTGATACATAAAAAAATTAACATTTATTTTGTGATTTACTATTTTGCTACCATTTCTTGTCTCATAACTATTATTGACGTCAAAGATTGATTGAATCTAAAATGTGGGTCCAGCCCATTTTTGATGACAAAAATAAAAAAAACGTTAAAAACTATTAAGTAAAAAATATTTCCTTCATTCCTTTTTAGTTATTGTTTTTGAAATTTTTTTTGTTTCATATTAGATATAATTTTAAAAATTTAACATAAAATTAATTATTTTATATCATTTTTATTCTTATTTTTTGTTGCTCTATTAATTATTTAACTTCTAAAATCTCTTAATATTTATTCATTTAACTTTTATTTCTCTCTTATCATATCTTTTATAGGCCAATCACATTCTTTCTTTTTCAATTAATGAGTCAAAGGTAATATTACCTTTTACAATTATTTTGTCCTAAAGTCAAGAATATTAAATTATTTTCTTAATACTAATTTCATTTCCTTAAACAACATATAAAATAGAATGAATAGAGTAATAGTTAATCCATTACAAAATTTAAAAAAATTATTTTTTACTTAATACTTTTTATTTTTGATTCTATAAAACACTTGTTAGGAAAAACTATAACAAATTAAGAAAGATAAGCTCAACAAAATTTATCTTCTTTGAATGTAAATTTGATAGACAATAAAGCAAATCACGTGTGATTAGGGCTTTGTGTAGTCACTTTTAAATTAAGGTTTTGAAAATTGAACTAATTATTAAATCAATTAATAAATTAATTTAAGGTTTAATTTGAACCATGAATGAATCAGAATATAATTATATATATATATATATAATATATATATATATATATATATATATTGATAAACGCGTTAGTGTAAATATATACCAAAAGAATAAAAAAATAAAAAAATAGTATGATTGGTTGAGCATTCAACAACATAGCCAATAAAGTATATCTTTAGAAGTCCTATATTAGAAGCTTTTCTCAGCTTCGAAGCCTTCACCAATTATAAAAGGCAAAAGAAGGCTCCTCACTTGGGTAGATAGCCTACGTCAATTTATAGTTCTAACATTTTCATGCGTGGACTGGTGGCTATCTTGGCCTAAGCTGTTTGGTGGGCTAGGTGAGTTTGCTTAAGCAAGTGCCCGAAAATTTTAAAAAGTTATGATAACTTCTCTGGTGGCTACAAAGATCAAATGGTTTGAATACTTTTTTAATGAGAATGTAACACATGTACTCTTTTAATAGTTTGGGCTCATACTTTATATCAATGTAATCAATGAAATTGTGAGATGTCATTGATGGTAATCATTTTTTATATGCACCAGAGAAAACACCAAAAGTTATGGACCTCCTAATTGGTTGGGTCGTTACTGGGTTGATCGATTTACTGGTTTATTATTGGTTTTTTGAATGAGTGGTTTTTGGCTAGTGACTGGACTAGTATACTGACCGGTTCCTAGTTCAACCAGTTGAACCGGTCTATTCAATCTGATTTTCTAAATTATATTTTAAATTGACACATTTCTACCTTATAAATTGGAATAAAAATCCTCTTTAAAGTGAGTTTGTCTTTGTTTGGATTAGTGATAAAAGATGAAATTGGGTGAAATGATATGGAATAAGATATGGATCTGTTGTTTGGACTTTTAAAATTAGGATGAGTTGGAATGACATAGAATGACATCCATTCCATCCTAAAAACTATTTTTTCTGCCCCTTTCAAATTAGGTGGAATGGGATGGTATATGAACAAAAACATTATAAATTTTGTCATTCTACTCCTTTCCACACATCATTTCAAACAATGGGATGAAAACTCTTCTCCATTCCATCCTTAAATATTTAAATAATAGTATGAAAACTTTATATCATTTCACTTCATTCATCTCATCTCATCACATTATATTTCATTATATTCCACCCACTATAAGTTATCGAACATAACCTAATTAAAGTGAACAAGTAAGGAATCAACATTAAGAGAGCTTTACATCTTTGTGACCTGACCCAACTTGACTCTAAATTAGTCGAGACTCAATGCGGCTTTCGAATACCGGATAGTTTACACACACAAAAAGTAAGCAAGTAATTATATATCCACCCTTTATTTGATAAAGTACATCAAGATCTCAATTTACTAAATGATCTGAGGGTGGATATATCATTACTTGTTTAATTTGGATGAGTCTTTTCCTATAAATTGAGATAACCCTTATAATTAGCTTTCTTTCTCTTTTTTTTTTAAAATTGTCGTCAAGTGGTGTCTGGGTCAACTTGTACGCATCTTGACTAATTTACCACCTCAGTTGTGTTAAAGATAGACCATTTACGTCGGAATTGGGAGAATTTAAATCTGTCACTATGTATTTACCCACATAACACATACTCTTCTATTGTTAAAACAACGCGTTAGAGTTTCCTTATTAGCTTTCTAAACATCTCTCTATTCTAACAAAGGCTTACATTACATCTTTGCATGCAATGCATTTAGTATGATTTACACGTTGTCCAAACTTGCGCCTCCACCGTTAATGCCCCCCCCCCTCCTCCTTATTTCTCTCTCACAGTGATGAGAGATTTTTGTGAAAATTTAGTATGTATAAGTCATATAAACTAAGTCAATTATAAATTAATACATAATTATTTTAAATAAAATTTAATTATTTGATATAAAAAATGTATATAAGTATTTAATATAAATAATAATATTTTAATTTATAATTAACTTAAATCAATCAAATAGTATTTACGTAAGAATTTCTCTTTCACCTTTTTCTCTCTTTATTCATTCACATATACACTCTCACTAATTAATTTACTTCACACACTATTTCACTTATATATTTTATTTTCTCACATTTATAATTTATAATTTAATATAAAATCCTAAAAAATATTGATTTGGCGGTGATATTATTAAGGTTTGAGGCCAAACGACAATAAACTTTTACAGATCTTAGACATTAATTAAAATACATTAGTTCAAAGGAAAAAGATAGTTACACAAAGATTTTAAAACTAGAAACTACACAAACATCTTGAGAGCCATTAATGGAATGGGGAGAAGTGGAAGAGACATAAAAAGAAAGAAAGTGAATGGTTATGATGAAATTATGTAAAATCTGTGAGGAATTTTATTTGCATATGTATAATTACTCTGGTTCAAAACACTAGGTAATAACCACAAAAATTCACCAAGGAAAAAAAAAAAGGCAATAACCACAAAACTAGAAAAAATTTAAGAATGGCCATTGTAGAAAATCATAATTCTTTGTAGTTTATGGGGGTGTATAGGGTGTATAGTAAAATGTGCTAAATTACACTTTCGATTTTTTGAAATATATACTACACCTGTTAGTCTTTTTTTGTCATATATTAATATAGAAATGAAAAAAGTTTTTTTATAAAAAAATTAATGTTAAGTTTATGGTTTTGAGATACATGGGGTATAAAAGTAATAGAAAAAGAGAGATACATGGGTTATATAGGTAGAGTTCACCTCATCTGTGACATGTGATCACTGACTCTTGCTTTTGAAGAATTTTAAATTTATACTTACATCATAACTTTATTAGTCGCTAGTTGTATAAATTTCAAATAAGATTGAAATCAAAATATCATGGGCTAAGATGGTACCCGTTAGTTTGTGGTAAAGAGTTGGGAGCTTTTATGTACTAAATTAGGAGTGCTCAAGGCTTAACTCGAAATTAATTTAGGCCAAATATGATTGGGTTATATTTTGGATTGACTCATTTGATCTTATATTATATAATATATTAAAATTCATAATTTTATAAAAATTAGTAATACATTATAAAATTTTTAGTTAAATTAATACATTTTATATTGATATAAATTTTAAAATAGAGTTTAATTATGATGCATTGATAGTGTGTAATTTTTTACACTATTAATCAATTACACATTATCATATATGTGACTTTTGAGATATTTATTATAAGAGTTAAATATTTTTAATGATATGACAAGACATAATTGATTGATAATATAAAAAACTTTACACTTATAATATATTACAATTAAATCCTTTAAAATTTATATCGTAAAACATTTCATAAATTAATTTATGCATAATTAAAATATGTATAATATCTAAATTCGTACATTTTATCTAAATATTATATTTGCTTATTCATGCCATGATCATTAATTGAATTATGATCGGATCGAGTTTAATTTTTTTAAAAAAATTGACCTAATCAAAATTATATCATATCTTAATTGGACATGTTAAATTTAGCTCAACTCATCCCATAAATACTCATAATATTACCCTAATATTAATTACTAATATTATATTGCCTTTTGTATTTTATTTTATTATGTTGTTCTTTTATTTTTAAGTATGAAAACACGCTGATGATGGTAAGAAGTTGTCATAGGTAAAAGTTAAGAAATAATATTACTTTTACATACTTATTCATATATTATTTTATCTATATAAATTTTATTATCTAACTACAGTGACTCTTACTAAAATTTCTGTACATCTCTACTCTCTACTCTGATTGCACTTTTCAAAACGAAAACGAAGTATGTCATTAGCTATTTGCCAAGTGGACAGCATGCATGTTGAAGGTATAAAATGGCATGTGGGAACAGACATCGTCCACTTGCTGGCTTTGAAGCAAAATCACGAAGAGGCTTTGAAGAATTTTATTTTAAAAATTTGTTTATAGCGTGCGGCTTTTGATTTTGATTTTTTATTTTTGTTAAGTTTTGAAAGAAGAAACTTCTATAGAGACGACGCTTTCCATGAAAGCGGTTTCTGCACATGATTTTTTTTTCTAATATCATTTCATTAAAGAAAAGCCGCCGTCCATGAAGTGATTTCTAAACTAGGAACAGAAAAAAAATATATAAATAAAATGATGGAAAGTCGCCTTCACTCATAGTAACTTGATACTGTATCTTATTTTGGTACTTAAAAATAAAAGAGAAGTAAATTGCAAAAAAAATAATTAAAAAAGTAATAATATTATTTGAAAAACCCTAAAAGAATTTGTTGAATTTCAGTCTAAATGCAACAACAAAATGAATCAGGACGAATATAAAAAATAAGTGTTGTAGAGGTTATAAGTAAATATTAAATAAACAACTCAAATTTAATTATATCTATCTTTCATTTTACTTTTATATATATGTGTGTATATTTTAAAATTTTCATGCCAATTAATGCTATGCCAGACAAAATTTTGAGGTTAAAACTTAAAATATGTAAAAATTGTGTGAAACAAATGTTATCTTTCTTATATGTCGATCTCAAGTTTAAGGGTAAATTTTACCTCACAGTTATAAGGCCTGCGATATTGTATGATACTAAATGTTAGGTGGTAAAAAATTAATAAGAGCATAAAATCAGTATTGCGAAGATGAAGATATTGTATTGGATGTGTGACCATACAAGATAAGATAGGATTAAGAATGAATGCATTAGAGAGAAAGTAGGGGTAGCACCTATTGTGAAAAAGATGAGAGAATCTCATCTTAAGTGGTTTGGACATGTTAGGAGAAGACCCTTAAAAGTTCCTATAAGAAGAGCAGATCAGGTAGATAATAGCCCAATAGCTAGAAGTAGAGAAAGATCAAGAAAGACTATAGGTAAAACGATTAAAAAAGATTTATATCTGAATAGTATCTCTGAAGACTTAGTTTATGATAGGACACAATGACATCGTTTAATCTATGTAACTGAGTCCATCTAGTGAAAAAAGACTTGATTGTTATTGTTATTATTGTATATCTTCTTTTTTTGTCCGCAAATATATCTCAATGTCAAAACACGTGAAAAGAATGGCATAAAAGCCGAGTGTGGACTTGATCTGTCTGGTCCCTGCGTCCACGCATTAATTGTGAGCCAAACAAACTCTATCAGCCTCTTATATGATGTAAGCCCATATGTAATCTATTGGCAAATTTTATGGTTCAACTGCTCGATAGTTGTTCTACCAGCAAAACATAGTAACCTGATGATGGCAGATTGTGTATCATAAATTTTAGAGAAATGATTTATCTTTCTATCCAATCTTTTTATTAATTCTCTTAATTATTAAATAAAAAAAGTATTAAATTTTTTTTTATGTTACAAAATATTAGATACATTTATTTTTTTATTTAATATTTTTTTTATTTAATATTAAAAAAATTATTAAAAAAATTTATAAGATGATATAGAATTACTCTAAATTTTAACATCATTTAAAATAAAATTATTCTGAACTGGATCGAAGACATTAATCTCATGGGTCAACCCAATATGTATTTAGGTAGAATCTGCTGTTAACATCTCAACGAAATTATTATGCAAGATCGTGACATGCTTTGTACCTGGATTTCAATAAAGCGCCACAAGAGAACTTATTATAAAGCATGTCACGATCGCTTTATTACAATGGATAAATCTCATGATTATTCATAATTTTCAATTATGATCTTGCGTAATAATTTCGTTCATAATTACTTTTGACTACTCATAACTGCAGTATTAATATTTTGATTTTATAATAATTCTCTACAACAATTAAGAGAACGTATCTCTATATTCAAATTCTATAAATATCAAGGTAACAATTGTTCTTTAACTTAAACTCTAATTGTACGCAACTTGACTTAAGTATTGAAGTGTCTTTGTAGGTAGCAACTATTCCTGTTTTAACATACTCTGCTCAAGGAAAAAAACATTAGTTTATGTCTATTTAGGTTTACGACAATATCCACTACTGAAAAAAATAATTTTTTATCCAAATTTAATTTTTTTAGTTAAACTCATATTCAATGCTGCATTTTGGTGTAACTAGTTTTACTTAAAATTTGTGTTAAAATGAGTTTAAATTTTGTAAAGTAGAACTTGTCACGTAAGCGTTGCACCTGTAAAGTCCATACCATCTTTTGGAAGTTCATTTGATTAGTACCCATCATTGGAGCAGAATATGAATGGGTAGAAACGAGAAACTCTATTTTTTTTAATACATTGGAAGTGTAAATGCTTTAGTAAGAAAGACTGAAATGTAACTTCGTAGAAGAATGTTCGATATCATAATTACATCCAATCTTAACTAATAGACTCGGTGTCCAATTAAATTACAAACTCGTTGGCAAAAACTCATTCTTGAAACAGCATATCTTGAATTTCAAATTACATTAAATGCATTCAACCTTTTTTTATTGGCAAAATGTTTGGTTTCTTGATGCTGACAAATATTAGTAATTGGGTTTTCTACCTTTTTCTCAGTGTGCTAAGATAAAATTTATAATAATAATGATATTTTTATCATATTTTTTTCTCACATTACTTTTTACACTCCTCTTCATATCATTAATTACATCACTTTTTTCTCATCACTTTTTTTCACTTAATCACAATCATCAAAAAAATAATAAAAAGTGTGATAAGAAAAAAAAATATGGTAAGATTAACATTTTCCAATTTATAAATACACTTTAATCTTACCCTCTAACATGTGTTTTAACAATCTATTTTATCGATATATGTTATAGAACTACGTACAGCAATCTAGATCTTCAAAGGATGCAAGAAGATTATTGTTAGGGAATTCATGGTATGGGAGAGAAATTACGTACATTCCTTATATGCGTTCAATCTTATGATCCTAATAGGGTAATCATAATATATATAAAAAGAGAATATAAGTTTTTCTTTATATTGACAATATAAGTTAATTTACCTATTATAAAAAACTCACATAAGGTCTCCATATCACCAAAACTCATAATAAGTTTAAGTACTTAGAAAAATTTAATAATAAAAGTAATCACAAATGAATTTAACCAAAATATGTTCTACAAAATGACATTCAATTAATCAACGTTTTAACTAATATGTGATTATGCTATTTCACATTAGATTAAATAATTTAGCAATATCTCACCTGGAAGTAAGAATAGGAAAGTTTTTATTCCATCTCATTTCACCCAATTTTGGGAGAAAAAAAAAGTAAGATTTAGGATAGAATGAAATGAATGCCATCTTATGTCATTTTATTTTATCCTAATTTTAAAAATCTAAATAATAGAACCATACCACATTTCATATATTCCACTCTATTTCATTTCTTACTATCAAATCAAATAAAATCTGAATGAATGAGACCATAAAATAAAACAATTTTGTGTTACTATGTATCATTGAATGTGAGTCATATAATTAACTATGTATATTATTATTGTCACTTTTTAACTATATTTAAAATATTACAACTAATGCAGCACATGTTTAATAATATAGAATAAGAGAGAGCTCCTAAGAGGGAGTTTTGGCTTGTTTATTATCTTTATTTTCAGAATATGTTTTTATTATCCTCTAGTACCAAAAACTTCTATGTTTTTATTATTTACAAAAATACCACAATATTTTGATATTGATATATTTTGAAAATTTAATTTTATAAATTAAAACTATTTCCATCACAAAATTTTAAAATAAAAAACAATAATATTTTTATAATAATTGTAATAAAGATATATCAACTAAACATGAAATAAATAACCTACCAACACCACTAATAATTTCTCTGGTGGAAGGTATATCATCTAAACTACAATGAATGTATTTAATTAATTACATATTTATGATATTTTAACACTTCAAATATAATATATAAACAATACCATATTCATATCTACATATCGTACATCTATTTTAAATTTACATAAAATATATGACAGTGTAATCACACTCATATTAGTTAGGATGTCATCTCCACACATATTTTATTGAGTATACGGAAGAACATTTTTATTAATTATTTTACTTAATTATACTAGCTCTCCATGGAAAGGAGTGGCTTTGGGATTCTCCATGACCAGTGTTGTCTGCTTCAGAGACCCTGACATGAGGGATACAACAATGGGCTTCACCTTCTCAGTAGTCTTGATTATAACCAAGAATAGAACTCGATACAGAACAATCATCGCCAGCAAGATTGCAAGATCAACCCATTTTGAGTAACTCATGTCTACTTGCCATTTATTTCTTAGAATCTCTTCACCACTAATGTACTTATTGTGTGAGCCACCACCAACATCATTTCTAGCAAATCTTAGCCCTTCAAATTCGTTCTTGTACAATCCTTGGAAGGCATATCTATGGAAGGCAACATAGTATAATGGGTGTCTCCAAAACGGCCTAGGAAGATCATTTGGCAATCTAAAGAACCCGCCAGCTAACATCATGATTCCTTGGATTCCAGCGCCAGTTATGATACCCATTAGATAGTTGGGGACGATGCTGGCAACTATCATCATAAGGCTCTCCACTAACGTCAGACAAGAAAATAAAACACAAGTGAAGTACAGAAAGTGGTCAAATCCTTTTTGAAGACCAGGAAGGTAATAAGCTATAGCTCCAGGAATCAGTGAAACCAGTAACAAGTATGGGATAGCCGAAAAGGTGTTCCCAATAACAAATGCAGTGACACCATAATGTCCATTTAGTCTTTCTCGTTCAAATACCTTGATAAATGGCAGGAAATAAAACTTTCAGCGACTACCTATATTCACAAAATTTGGAGGAAAAAAAAAAGGAAGTTTCTATTCATTTTATCAACTAAGACAAACAGGATTGACTGACATATTCTAATGAACAATTCTCTGAATTACCTTCATGTCCTCCACAAAGGAAGGGAATCCACCAATGGTCATGAAAGTTATGAATGAAGATTCAAACATAAGAAGTGAACCTCTATCCTGAAATAATAAAACATGAAAGCTAAATTAAGAGAGGAAAATTTTTTTGAAGTGAGTAAAGTTTATTATATGTATTCAATTTATTATTTAATATATGTAAAGTTGTATGACATAATTTAATAGACATATCTTTAAAAAATAATTTCACATATATTATATAATGATTTGAGAGCATAGACCACGTCTATCTAAAGATTACCCTTAGAAGACACATTAGCTAATCTTAAAGCCAATTAAAGCAGTTTTAGTTATTCTATGTGAGTCATACTTTACATTACTTGTCTATTCTTACCTGAATTGAGCCATTACTTGTACCCAGATCGTAAAAGACAGTGGCTATACTAGTAGCCAATGCAACATATATGGCAAGGCGTAACCAATAATACCCTAGATCACGAAACATGTTCACGAACGATCTTCTGATAAGAACAAGGCATTGACTAAGGAAGCTAGCATGCCCTCTCTTCTTGTCTATTGAACTGGTGTCCTGGATCCCATTTAAATATAATTATTGTCAATCTTTTATATATATAGTTAATTTTGGATCAGATTTAGGTATTTGCTATTAGATAAGGATACCTTTTCAGATAGTATTGCTACTTCTTTTTGAACTTCTTGGTTCCTTTCAGATGATTTATATGACTTCAGAAGGATACGAATTGCTTCTTCTGTGGGTATTGTTCCAGTCTCAGCGAAACACAATTCATTGTCCTGATATAATAAGTATCTCAATCAAGGCAGATTTTCTATGACTTTTGTTGACTATTAATATTATAATATGAAATCGTCAAAAAAACAAAACGAAACAAAACCACCCGTGCCATTGAAGTTTGGCAAACTTACCTGATCGAAATCCTTGTTTATAGTTTTTAGTAAATGATCAGATGGATTCTGGAGAGCTGGACAAGGAAAACCATTTGAAGCGAAAAACTATATTGAAACAAAAGCAGAATTAGTAATGAAGTGCACATTATAATTTGAAATGAACATAAAATTGTGAAAAGATGGACTATTAAATGGGCTAGTTCCTAACCTCACTTGCAGTGGAAGCAGGTCCAAAGTAAACTGTTCTACCAGAAGAGAGAAGACAAAGATTATGGAAAAGTTGAAAAACTTCACTACTAGGCTGATGGATTGAGGCAATAATAGTCCTCTGAATGCTGTCTTTTTTGTCCAGCGTTGCAATTCTGCTCATGACATAATAGGCAGCTGCACTATCGAGTCCACTAGTTGGTTCATCAAGGAAGAGAAGTCTGGGGCGTGTTAGAATCTCAATGCAGATGCTCACTCGCCTCTTTTGACCCCCACTAATGCCTTTACAACCCCACCCTCCAATTCTTGTGTTAACGGCATCTTGCAGACCCATTTCTCTGATTGTAAAGTCTGCTCTCTCTTTCTTCTCTGCCTTGGACATGGTGTCAGGCAATTGGAGCTGAGCTGAATAATGCACTGCTTCTCTAACAGTTAAGGTTGTCAATAAGGTATCATCTTGCGTGACATATGCCTATGGTCACATAGATTGAAAGAATGGTTAGTTGATTATGTGGCTAGTGAAAGTATTTAAAGGTCCATATTTTGTTGTAAAAAGAATATAAGATTTTGTACCGAGGTTCCATAAGCCAGTGCTTGTTTGTGACTATTAATCAGAATCTCCCCTGTTTGTCTTGTGTCTGAACCTAATCTCCCTGCAATATGATTTCATATAATCAAATACTAGGGGAATCTGCTTCCAATAAACTTAAAGAAGGACTATATTAGTGAGTCTAATATCACTTCTTAATCCAAAACTTTAAGATAATAAGTTTAGTGATCCTTTGTTACTTTGTCTATTTATTTCCGATGTAGAATTTCTTTTATTCAAATATATATCATTAAAGACTTAAACTAACAAAAAGAAATATGATAAACTTGCTTTTCCCTTGCAATTTTTGTTTTGTTTCCTTAGAAATTTTTAGACGCACTTCTTGTCTTATACCATTCATTATGTTTCACCTTAGATATGTGAGTTTTTAATATTTCTTATTTTAATAATATTTTTAATGTTATAATTAAAATGATACACAATAAATAGTAAAAAGCAAAAAAATTAAATCTTAATCAGAAACACCTAACAATTTCTCCCTCATATTTCCCACCCAAGACCTTTGTACGAAAGAAACAATTTTTTACACTCCATGTGGGCTATGAGAACTACGCTTATTCAATGGCCAGTAAACATTGTTGTGCAAAGATGTTTGTGGAATTTTGTAGTAAGAAGGGCTACATGATATACCACATAATTTGACAGTCTTCCTTTTCATAGCCTGATTCAACTAAATTATTATTTAAGGTGTAGGAGGTGGAATCGACATTTGGTTTTCTAATTTGACACTCTTCCCTTTCATAGCCTGATTCAACTAAATTATTATTTAAGGTGTACTTAGGATTTATACGAGAAGTAATTTTTAGATAAACATAACTACTATATGATTTTTTAGACACACATACATAAATATATTCTTTAAATATTAGTTTCATTTTTAATATGAATCTAGCTATAATCTTACATATATTTAATATTAAATACAATATCTAAGATAAATACAACCTATCCAAGATCTTACATATTAAGATTTTTAAGAGTAGAATTATTAAGAAAATATAATATTAGGAGTTTACCTATTGACCTTTGGATGAAATAAAATTAATGGGATGCGTTTATAATAATAATAAGAAGAAGAAGAAGAATAAGAATAAGAATAATAAGAATAAAAATAAAAATAATAATAATAATAATAATAATAATAATAATAATAATAATAATAATAATACAACAAAAAAGTAAAAAACAAACTGAGAGTCTAGATGAGCAATGAAAAAAATGAAAAGAAGGAGAGAGTCTAGATGAGCTTTATAATAATAATAATAATAATAATAATAATAATAATAATAATAATAATAATACAACAACAACAAAAAAGTAAAAAACAAACTGAGAGTCTAGATGAGCAAATGAAAAAAATGAAAAGAAGAGAGAGTCTAGATGAGCTCTAGCTCTTCATACCACATCCCTTAGAATTATTCCTTTTATAATAAATGGCTTTTGACAAAAACCATCTTGGGAACAGGTAGAATTGATAGTAGTTGAAATCAAAATGAGAAAAACAAGGCCAAATAAATCAAAAGCTTATGCAAGGGATTATATAGAAGCTTCACTTTGATATATACCTGCTAAAGCATCAAGAAGTGTAGACTTGCCACAACCAGAAGGACCCATTATGGCCAAGAGCTGCCCAGGCTTGGCATAACCAGTTAGACCCTGAAGAATTGACCTGCTTCCATTCTTTCCCATGGAAGCAGTCACCCATAGATCCTTCCAAGTCAACCAGATACCCATCTCTTCTGTCTGATTCTGACTTACACCTTCTCCTCCTTTGTTCTTTTTGGGAGTACTAAATGCTTCCATCTCCAGTGTGGTGGCCTCAATTTCTAGGACAGTTTGCTGGAGCACTGATCTTGAGCTGGGTTTACTTTCATAATCACTAGTAGCAGATGGAAGAGATTGATGAAGGGAAGGCATTATTGCCAATAAGAGGAGTGCAGTAGATTAATGGCTCACTGAATTTGTCTGAAATCAAGCCAAATATATAGACTGTTTGTGTGCGGACTTTTAGCATGAACTATTTCAGATTTTTCTCTTCTTAATGTCAGGTGTCAACTCAAGACCAATTAACATCGTCACGGGGAAAATAAACTATACTGGCAGTCATTCTAGTGACTATTCGAAGGGGTTCCATACTTTAATCAGGATTGTATAAAATCATATATCTAATTTATATTTGACTTTTTCAAGTTTTTTAATTTGGCTCGTACTTTTTTTATATATATACTAAGTGAGAATTTTTTAGATATAAAAATTTCATCAAAACATAGAGTTATTTGATAAAAACTATAACTCAAATTTTTGATACGTTAGAATTTTTAATATTATAGATAAAGTTTGCCTAAATCGTAGTCCATTCCTGTTACAACCATCTATGAAATCAAATTTTTAATATATAAACTAATATAAGTAAGTCTGAAACCTACTTTGTCTCTTCAAGTTATATAAACCCATGAACTTTATGGGTATACAATACTAACGTTATTATGATATGTACGTTGCAGAGGTACTTTTCTATCACAAATAATTTTTGAAGCATTCTTTCATTTTATCTATCTAATTTGAATTCTATGGTTTACATCTTCCTCTATCTCTTCATCATTTTGTATAATAGATCTAAGGTACTTAAATTGTGTGACTTATGGTATTGTATGATCTCTAACTTTCATCGCTAAGTTAGTATTAACACGCCTCTTACTAAACTTATATTCCATATACTCCGTCTTACTCTTGCTTAAACGAAGGCCATGTTCTTCCAAAGTTCGTCTCCATAACTCTAACTTCTCATTTGTTTCCTCTCTCGACTCTCTAACTAAGACTATATCATCTACAAAAAGTATGCATTGTGGCACCGGCTCTTAGATATGCGCAGTAAGCACATCCAATACCAAGGTAAAAAGATATAGACTCAAAGCTAACCCTTGGTGCAGTCCTATAGTTATAGAAAAATCTTCTGTGACCTCACCCTGCGTTCTTACACTAGTTTTAACCCCATCATACATATCTTAGATTGCTTAAATATAGGTGATACAAACTCCTTTCTTCTCCAAAGCCTTTCACAGGACCTCTCTCGGTATCCTATCATAGGCTTTTTCCAGATCAATGAAAACCATGTGTAGGTCTTTTTGCTTCCTCCGATACCTCTCCATTAATCTTCGTAGAAGATAGATTGCTTTCATGGTTGACCTCCCAGGCATAAAACCAAATTGATTATCTAAAATATGAGTCTCTTGTCTTAATTTCCGTTTAATTACTCTTTCCCATAATTTCATGGTATGACTCATGAGCTTAATTTCTCTGTAATTTACACAGTTTTGTATATCTCAATTATTCTTATAAATAGGGATTAAAGTGCTTCTCCTCCATTCGTTTGACATTTTCTTAGACCTCATTATCTCATTAAACAGCTTTATGATCCAACTTATATCTTTCTCTTCTAGGCACTTTTATACCTCAATAGGTATATTATCCGGTTCGACAGCTTTTCCATTATCCATCCTCTTCAATGCTTCTTTTACCTCAAACTCCCGAATTCTACGATAAAAGGTTTTATTTTGGTTCTCCTCTCTGGTGTTTAGAATGTCTGAGTCTCTTAATGTTCCATATTCTTCATTAAATAACTTATGAAAATAACCCTTCCATCGATCCTTAATGTTTTGTTCCGTAATCAAGACTTTACCCTCTTCATTCTTAATGCATTTCACTTGATCCAAGTCTCTTGTCTTCCTTTCCTTACTTTTAGTAAGCCTGTAGATATTCCTTTCTCCGTCTTTGGTGTCCAACGATTGATATAATCCGTTGAACGCTTTAACTTTCGCCTCGCTTACCGCATTCTTAGTGTCTTTTTTAGCTGCCTTATATTTTTTCCAATTTTTATCATTTTTACATACGTGCCAAACTTTATAACATTCCCTTTTAACCTTAACCTTATCTTGTACACTTGCATCCCACCACCAAGATTATTTATCCTTGAGTCTAAAACCTCTTGATTCACCGAGTGTCTCTTTTGCTACCTTCCTAATCCCTTCATCCATCTCGTCTCACATATCATGAGCACTCCCTTATACTTTCCAAATTTCTTCTTCCATAATCCTCCTCTGAAAGAGCATTTATTTTCCTCCCTTTAATTGCCACCATTTAATTATTGGTTCTCTGTCTCGACAATTTCTTCTTACTCTCATCTTGACCCGTACATCCATAACCAAAACTCTGTGTTGGGTAGTCAAGCTCTCTTGGGATGACTTTGCAGTCAATGTAATACTTTTTTATTTATTTTTTATATTGAAAAAAATTAAATATTAAAAGAATTAATTATTTATCAAAATAAATATTAAAAAATAATTATATAACTTATTAATGAATCTTTGTAATAACCTTTCTACTTATTCAAAGTAGAAAAATATTTTATCCTCCTACTCAATCCTCCTAATTATTAAATGAAGAAAGTATTAAATATTTTTTATGTTTTAGGACATTAGTTATATTTAATTTTTCATTTAATACTTTATTCATTTAATATTATGATGATTATTAAGAAAACTTGTAGGAAAATATAACATTACTCTTCAAAGTATATTAAATATTTTTTAAATTTCAAAGACGTTAAATGGTTTTATTTTCTCATTAATAATATTTTTGTTTTATGTAATTAGGAAAATATTAGATGGATATAGCATCACTTTATATTTAATCACTGACATATTTTGTCATAGAATTAATTTTAAGTATAATAAGAATTTATTATTTAATCGTAGAATTAATTAATTTTCATATCATTTAACACTCCTTACTCTTAATATTTATGTTATCCATGTTTTCAACGAAATAAATAACTTATAGCATAACTAGTTAGCAGCCTGTGTATTGCACCAGATATTTTTAAAATTTTAATCTTCGTTCAAAATATGATTTAGAGACTTGATTTTTAATGTGTTATACATATATAACATGTTATGAATTTTAACTTTTAAATTGTTAATATTTTATTTTAAAGTAATAGAGAAACAAAAAAAAATTAGATTAGTCCAACCATGTATAAAAAGCATTGTATGCATTAAGTTTTATATAAAGTTATCCATGGAAACTTTCTATTTGATTAAACAAATTAATAAAAAAAAATACAGAAATGATTGATATGGAATTAATTGTCTTGATAACCAACAGAGAAGACATATGAAATAATAATACCGTGCATCGAAGAAAGAAAAGTTGAGACGAAAAAGAAATGACTTGATAAATAAGAAATAATATTGATTTTTATTTATTGTAAGTTAACGTGACTAATCAAAAGAAAGAATAGTCCAACATATTTTGTTACTCTTAGTGAAAGATTAAATATAATTTAAGGAAAGAGAAAATATCTAAAAATAAATTACTTACTTTTAAGTATAAGTATTTAATTTTATAATATAGGGATCGAGGACTATACTTTTGTAATGATGATTCTGTTTTGAAGAGTAAAAAATAAAACGAATTAAAATACGCCATTTGAAGAGGCATGTTTATCAATACTTCTCTCAGTCTATAATTCAATTCCATTCGAAGAGATGTATTTATCAATACTTATCTGAGTATATAATTCAATTATTTCCCTTTTGGAATTTTTTTTTTGTTTAAAAAAAACTCTTTTGGATTTGACAATAAATACTGAACTTTATTATTTTTTTTACGGGAAAAAGATTTTATAAATCAACTGAAAGAGTTTACAACATCCAACATGGCAAGAGAATTAACTATATCAAGAGCATCATCTACCTAAACAATGTTATGATGAGAAAAAGCCAAATTGGCTAGTGCATGTGCTACCCTGTTGCTCCCCCTTCTTACATGTTGGAAATGTATCTCCCTAAAACCAGTAGCCAGCAAAAGGCAATCACGAACCACAAGTCCCATATAAGTATTGTGTTGCTTCCAGTAGAATTGAGAGCTTGGACCACTTCTCTACAATCAGATTCAACTACTAATGAAAAGAGGCATAAGTCTTGAGCTAATTGGAGTCCCCACCTCAAGGCCATGGCTTCTACAACAAAGACTTCAAGACCTTCATGTAATCAATAGGATGCTGCTGCTACAACATTCCCCTCATCATATCTAAAAACAACTCCCAAACCGCAAGTCCCATCCTCCAACACAGAAGCATCTGCATTCATTTTATACATACCAGGTGGGGGAAGATGCCAAGCACTTACAGTGTTTGTTAACCCGGTTTGTGCTACTATCCATGGCTGTTTGAGGGATCAAATTTGCCTTCTTGTACTCAACATAATTTGTTTCTTGCCAACTGGAGACCATGAAGAATAGATAGGAAACTTTCCACCATCGCTTCTGGAAATTGTAAGAGAATTACCTGAATCCACTCTCTAATAGGAACCCAATGAGTTATGTTGACACAGTCACTGCAACACAGGTACTGAACTTTATTATTAAGGTTTCGCAAAGGCAGCAGCAGTCATGTTTTGAATCTAAACTTTAAACAGATAACAAATACAGCTTAGGAATTTACCAGCTTCTAAAGGCATTGATTATTATGTTTCATATGATTTAGAGTAGATGTTCTTTATCATTCTCTTCCTCAGTTTCTATATTTAAAAATGTATTAAATTATTCATTTATTGTTAATTTACACCATCAAATTAGTTCTTAAAATGATATTAAATTAGTATTTGTTGTTTTTATTTGATGATTTTTACAAACTAATTTCGTTCGGAAAACCACGATTGTGTTCTAGTACGGTGTTTTCATGAGCTCAAATTTCTAATATTGTTAAGGTCCCTCAACCATTTAACTTAATATTATTTATATCAAATTTGTCTTTTTTCACTAATTGATTATGTAATTTTGTTCTAACAAAAGTAAGTAAAGTCTTTATGGAAGTGACAACTTCAAGATTTGAGCAATATCAAAACAATCATTAAATACATGTAAAAAAAATGATATTTAATTATTGAATGAACAATTTAATATTATGGATAGACCATTATAAGGTGACAATTTTCACACGACCAAAATGAACATTCTTAAAGATTTTTTTTCTTTTAATTTTACAATTTTTTTTGTAATATTTTTTTATTGTGAGATTTATCCTTATTTATGGCAGTGAGGCAATTTCTTTTCACAAATGCTTTCTTATAAACTCAAATTTTTGATATTATAAGTTATTAAGATCAAACTAATAGTGAGAGGTTTAGATAATTTACTTGAAGTTATAGATTTAAATCTCATTATCATCATTGTAAAAAAAAATATTATTATTACTATTGTCCTCTCAATTATTGAATTCAAGTTTATTTACTATTTAAATTACTTTTGATTTCTCTATAATTTATTATTTTATACTCTGGCTTATCTTGTAATTACTATTGACGTCATCATTAAAAAAATTATTATTGACGTAATAGTTTAATTTAATCCAAACTAGTGTGGGTCCAACCCATTTGTAATGACTTAAAGAAAAATAAAGAAAGGTTAAGACTTAAAGTGCTGCAAATTGTCAATGCCGGAGAAATGGATTTGATAGACATTAAAAGCATATCCCGCGCGATTGGGGCTCTGTCGCCGGCTTTTTTACTAATATGTGAAAAATTTATTTATCAAATTTTCAATTTTTTTAAAATTATTTATTAAATTGTTATTGTTTTTGTTATATTAAATTTTTTTATTATTTTTCATTTCAAGTAGACTACATCAAAAGAGATGATACTGTCAATTAGGATGCGTTAATACAATTAACATATCTTATGTGAATACACTAATAAGCATGACGTTTTTCATGTGATAACGTCACAAGTTATGACATTTACACATAGAAAATATCACGCTTGTTGGCTTATCCACGTGAGATACGTCAAATGTATTGATGTTTCTCACGTAAAAATAAAATAAAAAATACCATGTTACATATGCAGGATACTTAATTAATTTCATATGAATCTCTTGAAAAATAGTGTTCAGAGACACATACAATTTATATGTCTATTAAAGAGTGTCCATAATATTGAGAGACATTAGTTTCAATTAACTTATTTATGGATAAAGTATTTACTTTTGATCTATAAAATAATCGATGTGAAACTTTAGTATTAACAAGATAAAATAATTAAATAAGATAATAAAATATTTTTATTTAATGTGAAACTTTAATATTAAAAAATAAAATAACAAAATAACTAAGTAACTTAAAAAAACTATTTTTTAAAAAATTAAAGTATTTTTTAATTTGACTAATCAACTTTGGTGTTTTCCTGCAATGAAAACTAATATGTGCGGTTGTTTTCTCTGCTTTTTCTTTTGGGGTATCGGTACTTTTTCTGCTATTCTTTATTTTGAATCCTTGATTGCTTTTGGCCCAGCAAGAGGAATCTTCTCCTGCCCAAGGAACTATTTACTAATCAAAGGTGTATTATTTAGTTTAGAAAGACAAAGGTTTATTATTAAAGCATTACTTCATTATATCCGCTTAACCACCTTATCTCAAAATCTAACTTGAATTTTATAAAAGAGAAATAATATTTGCACGCCATAACTTCATAAAACAGTTTTAATTTTAAATATAATAACTGGGGTTGGAGAAAAGTGAGGAACTTAATAGTGGAAGAACCAATACGGGGCATGAGCCATAAATGAGAAAGCAACATAGAGAAACAAACAAGGAGATGAAAAATGAAGACAAATGTGGGAGTATTGTATTCACTGAACACTGGTGATTTTGTACACCAAACCAAAAAGGAGACAAAGATAAAAAAAGAAAAAAGAAAAAGAAAAGCAAAACAAAAGCAAACCTGGAAGGTCACCGTAGACAGTGCTTCTTTCCTCAAAAATATTTTGATTTCTTGAAAAATGACTTTTCTAAATTGTTTAGTTGCTTTATTGTTTTATCTTGTTAACACTAAAGTTTCACATTGAACAAAGGTACTTTATTATATTACTTAATTATTTTATTTTGTCAACACGCTACTTTACAGATTAGAAGTAAATATTTTACCTATAAATAAACTAATTAAAACTGATATCTCTTAATATTATGGTGCACTCTTTAGTAGACATATAAATTATATGTGTCTCTAAGTAATATCTCTTAAGAGATTTACGTCGAATGAGTTAAGTACCCTGCACATATAACGTGCTATTTTTTTTTCTCCACGTGGAAAACATTAACACGGTTGGTGTATCCCATATGGATACGCCAACGCGTATGGTATTTTTTACGTGTAAACACCATCACCTGTGGCGTTATCACGTGAAAAATGTCATGCTTGTTGGCGTATTCACGTGGGATACGCCAACCGTGTTGGCACATCCTAGTTGACAGCGCCATCTCCTTTGACGTAGTCTATGTAGAAAAAATTTCAACGTGTCAAAAACAGTGACAGTTTGATAAATAGTTTGAAAAAGATGACAATTTAGTAAATAAGTTTGTCACTGATGTCATATTGATAAAAAAGTCCTCTGTCACTTGCTAGGCTGCTACTTTGGCTTTTTTTACCAATATGCCATCAGTGCAAATTTATTTACTAAATTACCATCTTTTTTAAACTATTTATTAAAATGTCATCGTTTTTGTCACGTTGAAATATTTTTATTCTTTTTTGTTTCACGTAGGATACACCAACACGCCTGGTACATCCAACTTGTATACGCCAACACGCTTGGCGCATCCAACGTGAATACGCCAAAACGAGTGGCGTGTTCAACGTGGTAAAACTGAACGTGATAGCATTTACACGTAGAAAATGTCAGGCTTGTTGGCGCATCCACGTGTTGGTGTATCCTACACACGACTATGCTTTCTATTTGCACATAGTCGTGCCTAACTCAATTGAAGCTTCTGACTTTGAGACATGGTCGTGTCTCACATAAAGTGCAGTTTTCATGCTTAGACGACCGTGTCGCGTTCTGACACGAACGTGTGAGCCTTCTTGACATAAAAAATAACCAGTTTTACCCTCAAATCATTCTTAATATGCTTAAATAAAAAATTTATATATTTTTTATTTTGTAAAATTTTTTAATTTAACTATACCTAATATAAAAACTGATATATTTTATCTAATCTCAATTAGGTCAAGTATTGACCCAATTAAATCTAAGGCCGAGTCCAGGTTTAGAAAATTGGGTCTATGAAATTATCAAGTTAAACTTTACCAATTAAATCTAGCCATGAACACCTTTAGCATATTGCAATCAATTTTTACACTTAAAGTTGATTTTGAAAATCGAAGTTGATCACACTCTTAACGTCATGACCGGTTCATAGGCTAGAATACCATCCTAGTGAGCATAACAAATTCAATTAATCTTAATAGTTCAAACATTCTGATTCTATGAAAAATTCGACAGAATATCCCCTAAAAATTAGACGTTCTCAAAAGTATACCATCCTGTATAATGAAACATATTTATGTTTTTGATTTCCATATCAACAGAGCATGTATAAGATGCATAAGCATAACAAAAACATTTATACATATACATACAGTCATCCCAGATTAAGCAAATGTAATAAAAGGATAATAAATTAATTTAAGTGTAATGACTACATCAATGAGAAAGGTCAAGGTCAGAATGTGGTGGTCTATGAGGGAGATCAGAAGAATGTCCTGACTGTGATGGGTGAGGATATGATGGGTAACCCATATACGATGGATATAGAAATGACAGTGTAAGGATAAAGGTAAAAAGATATGGTGGGTAAGTGTAAGTAGGTGGTGGGTATGTTGTAGATGGTGGATAACCTAGATATGGTGGGTAAGATAGAGGTGGTGGCTGAGATGGTGGGTAAGTAGTAGTAGTAGTGGGCGGGGGCTAAATCCTAGGTAAACCTGAAGAGTCAGAGTCCTTTGAAGGTCGTAGTCATGATCGAGTACTCGCTAACCCTTTCATTCTACGGCACATCCTCTGTTCATCGAATTGCCCGGATGGTCTTGGAATGTCATTTTTGCAGGAGGAGCTAAACGAAGTTAATCCAATGTAATGCAATCATGCTCCCTCACTGAAGATAATATTTCCTCCATGGACTATAGAAGGCTAGCCATACTAAATCCCGAACTAGGGTTCCTGGCCGAAGCATGGACGTTCTCTGCAATGTCAGCCTAAGATACAGATATAACACATGTCATCATCAATACAAAATACATTTAGCAAATAGCAGAACATATAAGTAAATAACTTACCACAAACCCAATAGATGCACCAGTACGAGAAATCCAACGTCTGGTAATTCTTCTGTATCAGGGCATGTACTCAGAATGCACAGTGAGGGGAGCTTCCAACGGCCTTCTAGTAACACATTTTTCCCTTTGACTATCCCAGATGGCTATGTGTACAAGTTGTGTAACTCGTCAATCTTCATCATATCTTCCTGCCAGTGTAATCGAGTGCAACTTGTCAGGTTGGTGTGGTCTCCGTGGTATTGGTTAGTCCAAACCAAATTGAGGCATCACCTTATTTGGCTAGTGCCACTCAACAATGTGGAAAAAGATGAGTGGAACCATTGCTAGTATAATGTCTCTACTAGCGACACAAAAATATAGTAGTGAAGCCACAATCTCATCCATATAGGGCTTCCATGTTATCTGCAAAATGATATGTTCAAAATATTAGAAAGCAAGACAAAGTAACTTATTTAAATCAATGTAAACAAATACTGACATCATCACTCTTCAATTGATTAAAGAATTAGTGATAATACGGAAGCACCCCCTTTGGGGTTTCATTCAACACCTTATGTATATGCCACCTATTTAAATGTCAAAGTTATATGATGTCAACACAAGTAGTATATATATAACAAACTAATAAAAACAAATGATATATTGAGAAACTTACTGAAATCCAGTGGATGTTGGTGACCACGATCAGCAACATAGGCGGTCAGGACAGGATTATTATCATCTACAAGTGTAGGGACAAGGGATGGAAATCTGTGTCATGCCCAATACTGCAACAATATGCAAGCACCTCCAATCTCATGCACGATGTGGTCTGTGGCTTTGCAAAGCTCCCTGTACAAGTACGCAAAGACCGCATATCTCCAACTATATTTCCCAGTAGCGGTAAAGTCTTCCAACAGTGAAAGGAACATCATGTGCACGTATCTACCAGAATGGTCAGGAAATAGCAATTCCCCAATCAATCAAAGTATATATGCCCGTGCACACTACATCACATAAGCAGCTCCATCGGCCTGAGTAAGTCGTCTGCAGAATGCACAAAGCCACAATATATCAATACGTCCACTTGATACGTGTGACTCATCCGATTGCTAACTTAACAAGTCCTCACATAGCTGCATCCAATCTCGAAGTGATGTACGACCAGTAACTGCATCGCTATCAATAGGAAGTCCCGAGATAATATCTATGTCCTCCAATATGATGGTGCACTCTCCAGTAAGCATATGAAATATAGTGTCTCGGGACGTCATCTCTCAACCAATGCCGTAATCAAGGAGTGATCGATGGTGCAATATCCCATGTGAGCAACCCCCACGAAATCAGCCTGCTGTAGATATGGAAGCATCAGCTTATCTGGGTCTATATGTTTGAGTTTATGAGCACGTCTACCACGTAGATGACAATCAAGTTTTCCTTGCCATATATGTTGTGAAACATGAAACTCCTGCAACTCTAGTACTGAATGGTCCTTTGGGCCTGGGCTCAAGTGGAATGTCTCACGCTATAATCAGGCAACAATGGGTAAGTCTTCAAATAATAAGACATACTATAAAATGACTATACATATTAAACACGAGTGTATCAAATTCAAATTATAAGACACCGCTAAAAGCATAAGGAGGAATGATATTAAACAAAAATAATCAAATAGAAATTGTCATCATTGAAATCTATACATCAAGTAGATTATCAAATTACACACTGACAATCTTCAATTACACAGTGATAGTCATCCATTATAATACAATGATTATCAAATTATGTCATAATCAAGTAGATGACCCTTCTTGGTCATTCCTCAAGGAAGTCGATCCACCACGATGACAACTATGAGAGTTATGTCTAGATTCACCATTATTTTTACATCTTTATTCCGGTCGCGCTGATCCATCTCATTTCTAAGTCGAGTTGATTTGGGTCGACCTTTAGATTTAAGCAATGGATGATCGGGTACTAATGTAATCATCAGAGCTGGTGGCTACCATGGTTCATCCTTGATGATTCCTCAATTAACCTCATAAGCCTTGTACAAAGTATGCATTCTGTAAATACTATGCACATATTGAAAAGCATCAAGTGTTCTAAAAGAACATGCTGTTATTGTAAGATGGTAAGGGAAATGCAACTCTTGAAACAGGCCACAGTCACACGTGCCTTCTTGAAGGTTTACATAATATTTAACTCCACCCTGCTGTGTTATAGGGTTGAATGCCTCTTCGACCAAAAATCTAGTTGATTGTATATTAAATCAACGGAATTAGTGAGAGCTTGCCTTGAGCACGTTGGCATTCTAGCTTTTCATTAAATCATCAGTCTAATCAGCCCCATCAACAAGTTTCTCGTTTGCGTCATCCTTTCGATTAACAAAGTATTCTACCAATTTATAATATGTCATCTGAACTAGTGCAGTTATTGGTAGGTTTCTACCACCTTTCAACACTCTATTCATACACTCAGATAAGTTCGTCGTCATATGACCAAATCTGTGGCCACCATCATATGCTAAACTCCATTTTTCTTTTGAAATCGAATTAATCTAATTTTCTATTTCAGGACTAGCGGTTAACTTTTCCAACCTAGTCTCAAATTTGTATGCAATTGGTTTGTACCCTGATATTAAAATATTGAATGAGTTGGTGTTAGCAACAAAATTGTAGTATGGTAACACTACAAGAATTTTAGAAATTTGCTACCAAAATTAGCTACAAATTTTTTTGGTAACTAATCCGTAGCTATTTAGCTACGGATTAGCTACGAAATAAGTTTCCGTAGCTAGATTTCAGAGGGATGAAAAGAAAATTTTTATCAAGCTAATAGCTACAGAATAGCTGCAATTTAGCTACGGAATTTAGCTACAGAAATTTTGGTAGCTAATCCGTAGCTATTTAGCTATGGATTAGCTACCAAATTATTTTTCGTAGTTAAATTTTAAATTCACGAAAAACAAAAATTATCAAAACAAATAGCTACAAAATAACTACAGTTTCACTACGAAATTTACTTATTTTGTAGCTAATTTGTAGTTAATCCATAGCTAAATTAACTATGAATTAGCTACAAAAATATTTTCCTAGCTAATTTTTAATTGCATACAAAAATAATTTTACTAATAATCCCTACCAAATTTTATGCGCGCCAGCCCCTTCCCTCGTCTTACTTTCGCAAAATCTCAATTTCATTTTAACCTCTCTCTCGTTGCCCGCTCCCTCCTTCCCTCCCTCCCTCCTTCCCTGTCTCTCATTCTCATCTCTCATTAAGGAAGCTACTTGCAACTGTGCGTGCTGGACCCACGATTAATTATTTTTTTTGCTCAACAGGTGAGAATATTGTGAAAAGCCAAACTGATAGGATCGAGTGTGGGCTGGGATATGAGAAGGTAAGGTGAGGGGTCGGATGAGGGATGGATGGAGATGCATTTTTGTTTGTTAATGGAGGAAATTTTTTTTCCCTTCTTTCTTTCTTCTCATTCTCTCTTCATCCAAATAAGCAATTTTCATTCTTACTTTTTTATTTCTTTTCTCTGTTTTCATTTTTTTCTTCTCATTTTCTATTATCGTCCGAGCAATGGGTAAGAGAGTCTAAATGGGACTATTTTGTGGTTCTGATGGCACAGGCCGAGGCAGAGAAAGAGCATCAAAAGACGTCAAAATGGCCACCCTAAACCATAAACTATAGAAGCCTAAAGATCATAGTAATCTTCGAGATCAGCATCGTCTCATGTTTGTGATGGCCATGGATGGTCTTTTAGGTGCGTGAAAAATATTGATTTCCTTCATTATATAGCTTCAAAATTCCATTTTTTTTGGAGTTCAGATGAGAGTTGTGGCCCCTGCTTTTATCATTTATGGAATTTTTTTTCTTAATTTGCTCTTTTTAGCTGGATAGTCTTACGGATTATGCTTAATTTGATATACGACTTCAAAATGTTATCTTTCTGACTTTTTCTAATTTAGGGTTCACTGCTGCAAAATTGGTAATTTGATATTTTCTGGATGTAGGAGCTCAGACCTTTTGCTTTTAATTGGAGGAGGAGGTAATATTCCAGGATTCACAACTTGTCCCTATTTTTAATTTACTAACTGTGCTTGCTTTTATTGTGATTATTCAAGTTGGTATCAGTTTGGGGTTTGTTTCAACGTGTAGGCTAGGGTATGCTTGGTTTGAGTGGGAATGGGCAAGTGGAGAGAATGTCAGTGTAATATAAGCTGGGTGGGTTGATTATTCACACTTATGAAAATTGATTATTCACACTTATGCTTAACTAGAGTGGGAATGGGCAACTGGAGAAAATTTATTATTCACACTTATGCTTTGTTTCAAATGTCAATGTATATAAACTTTATTGTGCCCAAATAAGTTACCAGTTTTGACCTTGCCATCTTCACTCGTACTGGCAATTGTAGCCCCATAGTGTTCTATTATAACTTATAAGATATACACTCATATTGTTGAATCTGTCAATAGTAAATTGGCGTGTTTGAATCTAAAAACAGGAGAACTTTAATGTGTGCAGTCAGTCAAGATTGAAAGGAAGCAATAAAAGATACTGTGGAAATTGATAGCTTCATAAATGTGCTAAGGGAAGCAGATCCTTTCGATGTAAGAAAAGGGGTGATTTTCAATTTGTTTCTCACCCTTCCATTTGTGGTGATTTTTTTTATTATTTCATTTAATTGCTGATTATGTGTGATTCTGTAACTTCTCGGTGATGTTGCTTTATTTTTTTTCCATGGATGATGGATGGTCTTTAATTACATCGCTCTTACGTTCCACTCAATTTTATTCCATTTAATTTGACCAAACAAATAAAGCCTTTTAAGTTAGTATGTTATTTTATTTTTATAATATCAGAGTGTTTCTGCCATAACCATGATGTATATATATAAAGTGAAAGTAGAAGTACTTTAAAGTCAAGTAGCCGAAAACCAGACTACAATGATAAGTTTTGGGCCTGCAAATTTTTGTTTTATCTTTTTGTCTTTGTTTTGTTTTTGGGGGGTTTCCACTAGTAACTGTTTGTTTTTTGATTTTGGTTTTATTCACGGTTTGGATCCTACTTCATAAGCCGTTAGAGATGTCAAGGCACAGTTTGAGTTTGGCTAAAAATTGAGAATTTGGTTTTGTTAAGTGTGAACAGAGTAATACTAATAGGCTAAAATAGCATGGCTAGTTGACTTGATTTGTGTCTACAATTTTTTTTTTGGTCAAATTATGTTAAAGAGCTACCTCAACAGTCAAAACATTTTGATGTTGAATATACAGTTAGTTTAGTGCTAGTCTTTTTGCAAATGTGAGAAGTGTCGAATCTTATATCTAGTTTGCTTGACTTGGGTGATTGTAGATATGAATGGTGTGAGTCTAAAGGATGATGGATGATTGTAAATATGTGTGATGGTATTTTGTCCCATGGTTGCTCTTGTGGATGCTTAACACTGCTATGAAAGTTTAAGTTGCCAAAGGACAAGTTCATCATATGAACATCCATAACTCCTCCTTCATGTGCCATTTTTTGAATGACCATCTAAGTTTAAGGGTGACTATTTTTGTGTATATATTTAGGAATATAAATCTGCTGAGTCATGACAGGAACCTTGATTTCTTTCAGAAAATATGGAGATTAACTTGTTATAGCAGAGATGAACTTCTGGATCATTGCCTCATGCACTAGTTTTGAATTAGTGAGGATGATCATTGTCCTTGACCCCATCTTGAGGGTGAAGATTGAGCCATATTTTGCTCTCAGCTCATTCACAGACTCAAAGAAAGGCTTGCCAGAATGTGCAAATTGGAAGAAGTTCCCAACAATAGGCCATCCAGGGGGTTCTGGGGGAAGGTTGAGCCTTTTGGATTTGGTTTTCTGTGTGACCAAGAAAATTAGGCCTGATATGAGGAAGGCTAAGGCAGTGAAGATTAGGTGGTAGTAGAATGAAAGAGAGACTGGGGTTAAAGAGAGGGTAGCCATTTTGGGGAGGAGGAAAGAGAGAATTGGGGGAGTTGATTAAGTAAAGTGGAGGACTCATAGAGGGTATAAAAAATGGAAGGGAGCATGAAATTGCAGGTGGCCTTACACTAGACTAGAATCATCATCCAACTGCAACTCTGTGTTCTACCTTTGAGTAGACTTCAATAGGCATTATGACTCTTCAATTCAGCCTCTAATATGTTACACCATACGATATTTTTTTTATAATTTTGATTTTTGTGGGTGGAATATGAAATGGAGCATCAACAACTAAGAATTTTACTTTGTTTGACTAAGCCTCCACTTTTCAAATGATTGTCTTTAGCGATAATGTTTTATAATTTGTGGGGATTTTCTTCCCTATATAAAGATATTAGTGTGTTACAGTTTGTTTCTTACATATTCCAGTTAAAAGGAAATGTGAACACTGTGAATAGACTGTTCTGATTTGTTGAAAATAACAAAAAATTAAAAAAAGTAAATCAAAAATATTTTAGTGCCATAAGGATCGGTTCAAAAAAACTGGGCTAAAAACAGCCCACTATTCATTCCTATAAAGCAATGAGTTTATGGCAAATTCTCTATTTATGCCTTTGTGGAATGCTGTAAGCATAAGTTATTTTCTAGGTTCTTCTCTTATTTTTTTATGCTTCCTTTATACTTGAGTGGTGTACTAACAGGGAAAAAGACCCTTTTTTTTGCATATTATGTATTATGTATTATCAGTCAAAGTCATGTTTTATAATAGTGATCGAAAGAGTCTAGATCAATCTTTGGATTTGATGTTATTATTGAAACAATTTTATGACATTCTTTCCTATTTTTATCTTGAAACAGGTTGGGACAGGGAAGAGACAAAGCAATATAGTACTTGAAGGAGAACATACATCTTTTAGAAGAAATTGAAAAGGTTGGGTGATCTGAACCTGCTATATGCTATTGGGTGTTTGTAAAATTAGATCTGATGCTTTGACTACAAAATTGAATGTTCTCTGTTGTTGAATAAATTTGGATATATTGTATAGTGGAGAAAACATATCAGAATAAAGCAATATTTATGAAATAGTTTCATAGTAAGTCTTGCACTTCATGCATGCTTTGGGCAATTTATTTTTCCAAAATGTAAGTGCAAGTACATCCCCATGCTTGTCTGGTTGTCTTTCCATATATAAGAATGAGAGTTTGAGATTACTAGCTCAAACACATCTTACACGTCATTACCTAATCTACAAGGGAAAACTCCATTTGATGAGCTCATTTTTTAAAACTTGTGATTAGAGAAAAATAGTACTAGTCAGCATTAGAAAATGTTGTTATATATATATTCATGTTTATAACCGTCGTGACTCGTGACTAATTTTTGGCCTAGACTAATTCACATTATTTCTGATTCTCTGAATTCCCTTTACCAAACTAATCATAAGTTTCAACTTTACTAGGTACCAATAAATCTGTGTTTAAACATTGTAAGGATGATCTAAATAAGCATGCCCCTAGCTCAGATGTGGTTGATCTATATATAATATGATCAAGCATGCCCCTAGCTATATATAATATGATCATATACAGAACTTAGCTTAGGCATTATGGCTTGTTCACGTTAGATTAGAATTATCGCAGAGGATGAGCTACTGTCATTGCAATTAGTAACTGCCAATGACTAATCTATCTAATCATTTGAGTTTTTGAACGTAACCTGTATGCTGCTTTTTGTATTGATGATATTTGATGAGAATTTTGAGTCTTTGCTTGTTTCTGATAATTGCTGCTGCTCTGGTTTAATTTTAATTAATACATGTTCTTTTCATTCGTGTAAAACAGCCCATATCCCCCTTAAGTTGTTAGAACCTCATAGAAGGTAAGAGAATGTTAAATATGATCAAGCATGCCTCTAGCTCAAATGTGGCAGAAATAAATATGATCACTTGCTCATGTTAAATTAGATCTGATTATTGATTCCAAATAATCAGAGCTTTTATTAGGGAAGGTAAGAGAATAGTGGATCTATATATATAAATATATATAGCAGGACACGTAGGGATTGCATTGAGAGAGGGAATGATATGGTTGTTATTGGTTCAATTTTTTTTTGCCTTTTAGTTCACTTTCCCCAACTAAGCTTTCTCCAGCAGCCCCTTTCAAAAGATGGTATATATTAATGTTTGTCCTAACTTCCAACTAATTATTTATGGTTAAAACTTAGAAGGGTCAAACATTTCCCTATTCAGATTGTTTCCCAACCATTTTTGGGATTTTATGAGACCATGGTCTTGAGGTGATTGCAGCCACAATAGCTATAATAGCATTACTAGCAAAGCTTCCAACTCTTAATATGCTTATATATGAACAAAAAAAGGATTGTGATTCCAACAAGGCCTTGAAATGATCTTTGGTGGAATTTGGAAGTGTGGTCTATGGAAGACCAATTCTCATTGCCTGTGGCATTTGATCATAGAACAACTCTTAGGGAGGCCAACAATTGTGAATGCATCGAAACATAACCCCCTGGTTTTGTGAGGCATCACTTCATCAATGATCGATTGCCTTGTCCAAAAATCTATTACAATTTCCATTTTTTTAAATTTTGTCCACCTAAAGGCTCATTCAAGCAACAAAAACACAGAAAAAAGTCTTTGGGATTTTCATTGTCATCATCGACAAAGTATAGCTTTAAATTAGAAAAAAAACATGTTCATTGTCATCATCATCATCAATTAGGATTCTTTTATTGGCTCTTTCTGAAAATATGATGGTATATATTAAGGTTGTAAATCATTCCCACATTCTAGAATGTTTGACCGGACCAATCATTGTCATCATCATCATCAATTTTTTTTATTGGCTGCGTTATGGTTTTGGGTGGAAACTAATTTTGTCCGAGGTTTTGGGTGGAAACTAAATTTTTAAAGCTTCCACATTTTCTTTAGTGAATTCATGTGATGCAGAACCTAATTATTAGATGAGTACATAATGAAATAGTTGCCTTTTTTCCTCTTCTGAAATTGAGTACAATAAATCATGATGCTGGAAATGCTAACATCTGGCTCTTCTTGGCTTTACTATAGGTACCTGGCTCTTCTTGGAAAATATTCTATTCCAGTGAAAGCTCTAACATAGGTAATATGATAATTTTTTTGTCTGTTTCTCTTTCAACTGGTTGTCAAAACATATGCACTTGGTTAGATCTTTGTGAATGTTTTGAAATGTATAAGATACATAGAGATAAAACTAAAATACAGTATAATATCTTATTTTAAGACACTTGGACATGGCTCAAGTGATCTGCTTTATATTAATTTGCCGCCTTCTAGTGTGTAGGACTGGATTGATAGGGATGAATATAGGTAGATATATATTAGAGACTAGCTTCTTGGAGACTAGATATATATTGACTCTTTTCCATTCTCTATCATGCTCTTCTATAATTTTCTGGTGCTTAATAAATGGGCCTGCGTCACACTCATCGCCCAGCGGCCATTTGGCCGCCCGGCGGCCTGGTTCCTGCTTGTTTCGTGGCATTCTGACTTCCCACCGCCCAGCGGCCATATGGCCGCTCGGTGACCTGACATTTTCTTGTTTAATGAACATTCTGACCTTCCACCGCCCGGCGGCCTAGGTTTTTTTTAGTGGACCTTCCACCGCCCGGCGGCAAATTGGCCGCCCGGCTACCTAGGAATCCTTCCATCGCCCGGCGGCCAGTTGGCCGCCTGGCTACCTGGGCTATTTTTACAGTTTCATTTTTCCTTGATTTTCTGATCTCTTGGGGTCCAAAATTCATGTCTGACAGTTCAATGAGCTCTTCCATTTGGCTTCGAGCTTTATCCGTTTTCCCTTTGTGCCTACAATCAAAACAACAACAAATGAGCTAAAGTTCCAATAATTCTAATTAAAATGAACTCAATCTAACAAACTAAAATAGATCAACAAAAAAGATAAAATAAGGTTGTCTTAAGGTCAAAAAAGCGTCAAAAGTTGGACTTAAGCAATGAAATCTACTCAAAAAGCTTTGAAAAAATAGATAATCTAGCAGATTATATCTATTCTTTGTAGAGTACACCTTTTTTATGATAGGCTTGCTAGCAATACTCCTCCCCAAGACAATCAGCACAGTGGTTGCCTTCTCAGTTCGTGTAGAACATGAGAAATAACAATCTCCCAATCTATCTGAATATAAACAACTAGATATCAACAATAATATTGCCATAATTTAACAATAATAGGCCTGCTAACAGATTACAACCATCACTTTCTCATAATTTAATCTCATAGTTGGTACTTGGAACTTTAACATCTCAAAAGTTGGCTTAAATTTCCCTATACCAAAATTGATGTGCCTGCATGTATTTTTCTTTAGCTCCTGATGACACTGAGGTTGAGCATCATTTGCAATTACATATCATCTATTAGTTTGGATTCTAGTGTTTAAAATCCAAGTGCATTTTCAGCTGATGAACTTGTGGAAGAAACTTTTTAGACTATACTTGAATATGTAATATCTATTTATACTATATAGTTCTTATAATTGAGTCAATATTATTTTTTGAAGCATTCTTTGTCATATATAATCATTTTGGTGAGCGAAGCCTTAGTTTCCCGTTTGAGATTCAATATTAGTGAGCACATGTACTTTTTGAAGGTACTGCTCATTCTATTGAATCTTGAATTGTCCAAGTTGGACAGTTTGGGAAGAAACTTTTCCTTCACTTGATTATAGTTACTCCTTAAATCTTACATCATATACTTGTCAAAATTTTGTTGTGTAACATTTCCTTTTGTTCTCTGGGTGCACACTTGATCGTGGTAGATGTTACCACTTTTTAGTCGTGTACTTGGAGACCAATGGGAAGTGCTGCCGAAATTTTGTCAAGTATACGATGTGTGATTTTTATGAGTACTATCAACCAAGTGCTGAAAAGGGTCTTCTCGAATGGGATAGGGCCATACCTTTTTAAGAAAGATGAGGAGTTCGAGAATAATAGGACTAATTTGTTAACTCAACTTCAGTAATCATGAAACCTGATCAAAGTTGGATGTTGCGAAGAAAGGATCACACTGGCCTTGTAAGTGAAGAATTCAAGAATGGAGTTGATGATTTCATTAAGGTCGCCAAAGGACACCCAATGGTTTCTGATGCATTAAGTCGCATTCCTTGCCCATGTGCAAAATGTAAGAACCATGTTTGGATGGAGTCATTTTCAGTAGAGAACCATTTGTACAAGTACGGATTTGTGGAGGGTTATGTAAATTGGACCATTCATGGTGAGGACAGATGGGGGGATAGTGGTTCAGCATCCATTGTCCATGATGATGAAGTGGAGACTAGGAATCCATATGTGGATATGGTTATGGACGCTGCGGGTGATATATTAAATCCAGAAGTTCAAGATTTGGAAGAGGATCCGAATCCGTCAGCTTCAAAGTTTTATGATTTATTGAGAGACGCTGACGAACTTTTATGGGATGGTTGTCATAAGCACACGAAATTGTTTGTTGTAACTCAACTCTTGAATCTGAAGTCAGAGTTCAACATGAGTGAAAGTTGTTATAACCGAATGATTGTCATAATTAAGAGCATGCTTCTAGAATCAGAAAGGTTACCCGAAAACTATTACAGATCGAAGAGAATGGTTAATGATTTAGGATTAGGATATGAGAAGATAGATGCATGTCCTAATCATTGCATGTTGTATTATGGAGAGTACATGGACAAGAGTGTTTACTCAGTGTGCTTAGTATGCGGACATCCACGATTCAAACCGAAGGTGTGACGTTCTAAAAATCAGAAGGATGTGCCATTCTCAGTGTTGCGATATTTTCCCATTATTCCAAGACTCCAACGCCTGTTTATGTCCAAAAATACTGCATAATATATGTGCTGGCATGCGGATGGAGTGCGTCAAGATAAATCAGTGATCATGCATCCAGCTGACGCTGAGGCTTGGAAAAGTTTTGACGCCATCAATTCAACATTTGCGCTAGAAACTCGAAATGTTAGGCTTGGCCTTTGCACAGACGGTTTTAATCCATTCAGTGGTTCATCTACTCCATACTCTTGTTGGCCTGTTTTTGTCACACCTTATAATTTTCCCCCAAGTATGTGTTTGAAAAGGGAATACATATTCCTTACTCTTGTGATCCCTGGACCGAAGTCACCGGGTAAAAGTTTAGATGTCTATCTTAGATCCTTGATTGATGACTTAAAGAATTTGTGGGATAATGGGGTGAACACTTTTGATGCGTGGAATAAGCAAAATTTTAATATGAAACCAGCTTTATTGTGGACAATTAGTGACTTTCCAGCTTATGGAATGCTAAGTGGATGGAGTACTCATGGAACACTTGCTTGTCCTTACTGTATGGAGAACAATACATCATTTGTATTGAAGCATGGTAGGAAGTGTTGCTGGTTTGATTGTCATCGTCAATATCTGCCTCCTGAACATCTGTTTCGTCGTGATCGGTACTCTTTTAAGAAGAATTCAACAGTGCAAAATTTTCTACCGCCACAACGATTGAGTGGGTCAAATATCTTGAATAGAGTGACTCAGCTTGATCAAGTCATTTTTGGCTTGAATTCACGTAACCAAAAACAACGTGGCTTTGGTCAGCTTCACAACTGGGTAAAGAAGAGCATATTTTGGGAATTACCTTATTGGTCCACCAATCTAATACGACATAATTTGGATGTAATGCATGTTGAGAAGAATGTGTTTGAGAATATCTTCAACACTGTTATGGACATAAAAGGAAAGACAAAAGACAATGCAAATGCAAGAGAAGATTTGAAGATGATATGCATACGTCCCACCTTAGAATTGATTGTTGAGAATGGAAAGTATAAAAAACCAAAGGCAACTTATGTGTTAAATGCCAATCAAAGAAGGACAGTGTGTGAATGGATAAAACAATTGAAATTTCCTAATGGGTATGCATCAAACATTGCACGTTGCATCAATTTAGATGATGGGAAGATATATGGAATGAAAAGTCACGATTGTCATGTTTTTATGCAAAGGTTAATTCCTCTGGCGTTTCGTCATATGTTACCAAAGACTATATGGGGAGCATTAACAGAGCTTAGCTTGTTCTTTAAAGAAATTTGTGCAACTGCATTACGTACTTCCATTATGGAGAATGCGGAGCTTTCCATTATTGAAACAGTTTGCAAGTTAGAGAAGATTTTTCCTCCAGCATTCTTTGACGTGATAGAACATCTAGTTGTGCATCTCCCCTACGAAGCTAAGGTTGGAGGACCCGTGCAATATAGATGGATGTATCCATTTGAGAGGTGTATGTTGTACTTGAAAAGGAAGGTTCGAAATAAGGCGAGAGTTGAAGGGTCTATCTGTGAAGCATATAATCTAGAAGAAATTTCCAATTTTGCTTCCATGTATTTTGATCCACAAATACAGACAAGGCGCACTCAAGTTCCTTGAAACGATGATGGTGGGGAAGATATGACTAATGATTGCTTGTCTTTTTTTAAACATCCATGCCGCCCTATCGGGAGAGGTCGTAATAGGTTCTTGTCGGATGTGGAGCTTGAAATTGCTGAGACTTATGTGCTTGTAAATTACAGAGAAGTAGAACCCTATCTCCAGTAAGTGTACTCACTAACTTAGTTATTTAATAAATTTCCAATTACATTATATTCAATACTAATTATTGTATTGATTAGACAATTTGAGGATTCGCTAAAGGAGACAAATTCTAGTATCTCTGAAGATCAAATTTTGGAACTTCGGGATAAGGACTTCAGTAGGTGGCTAAAACATCTAGTGAGTCCTTTCATCCATAATCATATATATCATATAAAAAATAATGTTTGTTATACCAATACTAAATGTTATCTGTTTGTTCTCTTTGAAATGATTCACAGGTAAATATAGGTCAAATTGAGGATGGAATGATTCGACAGATGAGTTATGGTCCATCCAAGTCTGTTACTTCTTACAATGGCTTAATAGTTAATGGGTATAGGT
The DNA here is from genome assembly GCA_029884595.1 of Ormosia semicastrata. Lineage (NCBI taxonomy): Eukaryota > Viridiplantae > Streptophyta > Magnoliopsida > Fabales > Fabaceae > Ormosia > Ormosia semicastrata. Next base: position 14,040,417 of record JAQQTO010000052.1, read on the forward strand.
TTCATACTAAGGAGTACGGACAAAATAAAGCTACCATGAACAGTGGGGTTTGCATTAGAGGAAGTATATATGGCGAAAATGAATTAGACTATTATGGCATCGTTGAAGAGATATTGGAATTGTCATATCTAGGTCAGAACAAAGTATTTCTTTTACGGTGCCAGTGGTTTGACCCAATTAATGGAGTCAATATTGATGAGAGATATGGATTGATTGATGTCAAGTACAAATCGAGACTTCACTCAAATGAGCCATTTGTATTAGCTGAACAAGCACAACAAGTATACTATACAGTATACCCACAATGCGGGGGTCGAGCTAGTGGGGAATGGTGGGCAGCTTGTAAGGTTAGAGCAAGACTCTTTACGGATGAAACATTCAATGATGAACGTGATGAATCGAATGAGCTAGCTACTATCGATTACTACCAAGATGATGGATCCTTGAGAACGCCTAATACCATCACAGATGACAGAGTGATTTCCTTGTTTGATGCACATGCCCCAGTGGAAGAAGTGGACATAAATGAAATTCATAATCCAAATAATCTTCTGTTTGTCGATCAATTCATTGATGACAATGAAGAAGATGACAATACCGAGTTCATAGATGAAGATGAGGAACTATATGATTCAAGCTCAAATAGTAGCAGTTGAACTTTGTTTATGGTATTTACACTAAAATGTCATTTTTATATTTTATGAGATTCTTGACAATATTTATGTATGTAGTCTATTTTATAATATGTTTTATTATTGCAGACATTTATCATGGTAATTCAAGGTAGGGGTAATGGACGTGGTCGAGGGAGAGGCCGTAACAATCCACCCGAGTTTTCTCAACCGCACACTGGTTCACCACCATTGCAGCCTTCTCTGCGCTCCCCAGGTATAACTATATAATAATCATTTTATTGTTAACTATTAATTTGTATTTATGAATTCAGATTGCCTATAATTATGTCAGGTGTTATTTCAGCTACTAGCCCCTTGACCATTGGTGATCCATCAACTGCTGTTCCACCCTCCACTATAGTCCTCGACCCACCCCCACTATCTGTCGCCATTTGTCTCTGTCCCACCCCCCACTATGCCTCCAACTAGCGACCCAATTTCGATGCCTTCAAGTGGAGCATCCCAAACAGAAACTGATAGAAGACCAGTTATATCTATGGAGGACATATCTCAACCGTGAGTAATAATGAATGTCATGTTTTATTACATTTATTTTATTTTTAGATTAGTAACATTTCCTGTATCTTTTAGGAGGAGGTTTGTCCCACAGTCTGTGACCCGTGAGATTATGGCCACTGTGATCACACGGATGCCCATTCCAGCTGAAAAATGGAAAAATTATCCTGTGTACATGAAAGATGAATTATTTCAGGATTTTATGGTAAGTTATTATGTTTCTAGCCTCATTGTATTATACATTTATCTAGATAGAGAAATATACTAACATGACTTTGTTTTAGAATAAATATCGATTTGCATCAGATTATGATTGTTGCATAGCAAGAACTGTTTGGGAAAAAACATGCATGGATCGCTATTTAGATGATTTAAAGAATTATAGAAAGACAATCATGAAAAAGTTGAGGACATCAAACATAGCCGACCTTAAGGGCCATGGGCCCCCAGCTTTGAAGTCAGAAGTGTGGGATGGCTTAGTTGACATTTGGTTGACACCAGAGTGGCAAAAGAAGTCTTCTTTGGTCGAAGCAAATGTAAACATAGCGCCGTGCCTGATGCTATGTTGCACACTGTAGGCTCAATAAGCTTCGGTCAACATAAAAAGAATATGGTAATATAAAATTTCTTCTCTGTTTGGTATAACATTCTAATAATTTTATCTTATACTATTGTATAATTATAGTACTAGTGAGCCTAAAAATATTGAATTTGCATTTCCTTCTATACTTTGCTATGTCAACAAGTCAATTCCCATTATCCAAAATTCTCAAGAAAATACCTCATATATAGCACTCCATCAATTCTACTATTAAATATAGAATATGCTCTTAATAAATGCCTGAGATCCAATAACCAACCCATATTGCTTAATAAATGTCATTTATTGATGATTGTGGTCTTTAACCAACCAAGAAGGGTCTATCAGTTTATGATTTTTGAAGGAGACTCAGACTCCTTACAAACTCATGACCGTGACAATAAAAATCTAGGAATGTTTACACTGGTTTTTAATCCCTCTAAAATGACTTGCTTATTTGATTTCCTCAACTTTCATGTCTAGAATGGGAAAGCAGCATTCAAATGTCCCCAATCCTGACAAGTCTTTGGTTCTAATCACAGGAAACATAACTTAAATTCTTCTATATATGAATACTCTTTTCTGGCTTTTTGGGGGATATAATATAATTGATATGATGATTACATAAAGAAAGAACTACTAAAATAATGAAAATTTGCCAAACTATGAAAAGCAGCAATAATTGATGTAATGTAGAGCTTGTCATCACCTGAAATATGCTTTTATTTTGGTAGTTGGATGGGACGAATTTTCCTGTGTCTTTGTCTTAAGTTCTTATATAAGGTATCTTATATTCTCTGCATCCAACCAAGTTGGGGTTCTGTAACTTTCGTAAAAGTGAAAGGAAATTGGCCTTTTCACTGAACCTATTGTAAACTTGTATACTGACCTTCAATATAATGGGTACCAAACAATATTGAGCAGTAGTAGTGGTATTGATAAAAATTAACTAGTATGGATAGTAATACTGACCCTTTGTGCTTATAACTATAAAACTTTCATTTTTAGAACTTTTAATTAAATTTGTGACTTATCTAATAAACCCTTCTTGATATCATGAGAAAACCTATTACCAAGTCTTTCCTATTTTTTTTAAGTTTGTTGGGCTCTTGTCAAGAGACAAGATGTGGTTATTTTTGGTTTGGTTTTTCTGATTGAGACTTGCATTGACTTCTCTTTTGTATAAAACTATTATGCCTTTAATAATTATATTAACATGTGAAGAAAACCTTTAACCCTTGTCTGAAACTTCCCTCCATAATTATTCAGAGAATTGTTGTTTGAAGCTGAGCTACTGTGTTATTGATTCTCTAAACTGAGCTGGTTGTTGGATGGCTGCCCTTGTTATTTGAAACTGAGGATCTCTGATCGTTGGCTCTTATTTGTTTTTGGATATTCATTATGATTATATCTGTTTTTGTTTCCCATGCAAAATTATCATTTTTGAAAAATTGGGGTATTATGGTGTTAAAACTAGAAACATGATTATAAGGGTTTGTTTGATGTCACATTTTATAAAATATCCCTTGACTAAATGAAATGGCAGAACATTTGGTTTTGAACATTTGGTTTTGGCCAAGTTCTTCACATCTCATATTTACTGAAGATGCTAAAATATGTGTTTTTGGTGCATTATTTGCGTAGTGATTTTTTATGATGACATAATGACATTGTTTAATCCATGCTGACTTCACCTAGTGAGAAAAGAGTTGATTGTTGTTATTGTTGTATATTCTAATAGATGTTGATTACAGGAGGCAGATTTGAATCGTCCAGTCCCTTTCAGAGATCTATATGAAAGTGTTCATAAGAGAAAAAATGGAGAATATGTCACTCAACGCTCAAAGGATTTCATTGTAAGTGTCTTTCAAATTTAAACTAATCATATTTGTTAAGTTATTGATTATTTTGATAAATTTTTCTACATTTTTTGTTTCAGGACTCTTATGACACCTCGATGTTAGACAAGTATGGAGAAGACTCTTCACTGCATCCTGTGGTAGATCAGGAGGTGTGGATGGAAGTGACGAGTCCTAACAAGAAGGGACGGGTCCATGGCATGAGTCATAGTTTAGGTATTAGCATTTATGGATCTAGCTCATCCTCACAGGTTGGTGGTTCCTCCTGCACTGTTCCAACACAAGCCATAAAGGAAGCTGTTAATGAAGCGATGACTTCTTTTGTCCAGACGCAGTTGATGCCCATCCTCCGTGACATAACAGGCTCCCAAGCACATAATGGTATGCCGCAGGCTGGTTCATAAGGCGATGCAGTTGGGGATGATCATGCGACTAACTGATTAGTTGTGTTTTATTGATGAGAATACTAATTTATTTAGAACTATTTGTATTAACATAAATTTAATTAGTTATCCTTTCTTTGTAGAACATGTTTTGAAACTTATTAATGGAAATATGATATTTCCAGTTGTTTTGTACAACTTATTTGTTGAAATTTTCCTATTTGGATTGAAATATAATTTGTACAGGTATAATTGCTACAGATTAGTTACAGAATTGTTGCAAAACATAAATAGTTATTGGATTAGTGATATAATTATTAATTAGCTACGGATTAGCTATGGAATTGCTACGAATTTCATAACATAAATAGCTACGGATTAGCTACGGAATTGCTATGGATTTCTTAACACAAATAGCTACGGATTAGCTACGGAATTGCTTGGGATAATTGCTATTGATTAGCTACTAAATTGCTACAGAAAATTGCTACGAATTAGCTACTTAATTGCTACGGATTTACTAACATAAATAACTAGGAATTAGCTACAGAATTGCTACGGATAATTGCTATAAATTAACTACAAAATTGCTACGAAAATAGAAATATATAGCTAGGAAATAATTATGGAATTACTATGGATAATTGCTATGGATTAGCTAGGGAATTGCTACAGATTTAGCAGCATAATAGCTAGAAACTAGTTACGGAATTGCTACGAAATTTTAAAATTAGCTACGGATTAGCTACTAAATTGCTACGGAAATTTTTGTAGCGAATTAGCTATGGAAATGAAGAAGAATCTAAACAAAAATTAGCTACAACTTAGCTTCGGATTAGCTACGGTGTCGCGACCGGAGATCGCGGCGGGGAAACAGCAACTCGAATGGATTTAAAAATATGACAATGGAAAAATGGAGTCGCCACTAATTTTATTTGAATTTGGAGAAATTGGAAAACTTTTCTTTGAAAATGGTCTTTAGAACCAGATTGGATTCGGGAGTCGGTTATGCTTAGAGAAGGGTGGAAACTTAATCCCACAGCACCCCTAACGCACCCGTCCTAAGACGGTACCTTAAGTCAATTGTGCAAATTATTAACAATCCTTGAAAATATTTATTTTACCCCTTTTTTACAAACATTGTAATTAAAAAAGCGAAACCACAAAATTGTGAAAACTTAAATTTGGCTTGACAGAAATGAAATTCTGCTCCTACGTATCCCCTGGTGCAATGGGGAACTCAAAGTTACGTAGTTCTTTATAAAATAAGTGTGGGTTGGTTGATTTTATTTAAAAAAAGATTTTATTTGAAAGTGAATCCATTTTTGCACAGGATTCAAGTTAGCACTAGGCTACTCAATAAACCCTTATGATCCAAATGACATTGAAGGTAGTATTCACTACTCAATCATCATCATTGGTCATTGCATGGATCAAAGATTTTATTTTTATTTTTATTATTTTATTTTTATATATTCTTTTACAAACTCAAATCCCAAAAGACAGTCAACAATTCAATTTAAAGGAAAGAGAGCTTGAAAACTTGGGTAACAATAACAGAGCACATACCAGAGGACATTTGGGGAGGGGTTTGGACCCTGAGATTCGACGGTCGGAGTGTAAGAATTTAGTTTCTAAAATTTGACGGTCGGATGCGGAGAAAGATCTGGTGAAATCCGACGGTCGAGTGCGGAGAGGGATCTGGAAATTCGACGGTCGAGTGCGGAGAGGGAGCTGAAAGTTCGACGGTCGAGTGCGGAGAGGATCTGGAAATTCGACGGTCGAGTGCGGAGAGGGAACTGGAAGTTCGACGGTCGAGTGCGGAGAAGGATTCGACAGAATTTGGATGGGTTGTCAGTGAGGAGTTCGACGGTCGGTGAAGGGCGACCTAGCTGAGGTTCGATGGTCGATTGGAGAATGTAGGTGTTTTTGCTTTTGGGGTCCGACGGTCGAATGTGATGGAGTTTAGTTGATGGTGATGGAGGTTTGGATGGCTCGTCGGTGAGAGGAGTGGAGTGGGGTTTTGAGTTCGACGGTTGTGAGGAGTAAGGTTTGGAGGTTTGGGAGATAGGTGATGTGGTTTGTGGAATCTCGATGGTCGGTTGGGAAGGATTTGGGGTTCGACGGTCGTGAGGAGGAAGGTTTGGAAGTTTGGGAGATAGGTGATATCACGTAATGGATGGTTGGAGGATGGTGGTGGGGATTCGACAGTCGGTGAAGGTCGCAATGGTATGGTTCGACGGTCGAATGAGGAGAGGATTCGGGAGTTCGACGGTCGGTTGGTTGAAGGAAGGGTCTTACCTGCGGGGTTTCGACAGTCGGTGAGGGTGTCGGAGAGATGGTCGGTGAGATGATGGTAACTGTACGGTCCGACGGTCGGATGAGAGAATGGATTCGACGGGTCTGGTTTCTGTTCTTGGGTGGTTCTGTGCAGTCCGATGGTCGGTTTAAGAGAATGGATTCGACGGGTCTGGTTTCTGTTCTTGGGTGGTTCTGTGCAGTCCGACGGTCGGTTTAAGAGAATGGATTCGACGGGTCTGGTTTCTGTTCTTGGGTGGTTCGGTGGAGATGGAGTGGTGGTTCAAGGAAGGATGATGATGAGAGGTGGTTGGTTTTGATGGAAGTTAATGGTCGTTTCACAGTGGGTGTGTTTGTGTGGCTAATTTACGTGGAGATGGGGTTGATATGGTGGTGGTTTGGATGGTTACGGAGTTTAGGTGATTGTGGGTGATAGGAGTTTTTCCGCATGGTGGTCACGTTAGAGGGTGAGAGCTTGGTGAAGGTGCTTTGCCATGGTGGTTACGTGAATGGTGGAGGGGTGAGGAGGAGCTTGGTTTGTGATGAGGAGGAGAAGGATGGAAGGCTGCTAGTTACATGGTGGTTACGTGAATGGTGGAGTTCACGTGGGAGATGGATGGGATGGGGTTAGGAAGAAGGATGGAATTTCTTGGTTACATGGAAGATGGTGGTCTGTTATGGGTGGAGTTCACGTGGAAGATGGATGGGATGATGGGAAGGTTGTGTGGAGTAGAATTGAAAGTGAGGTTGTTTACATGGTAGCGAGAGGGTGATGGGTTTGAAGGTGGAAGGTGAAGATGAGATGAAGGATTGGGTTCTGCGATGCCCTTGCCTACGGAAGAAAAAAAATGGCGAGAGGATTATGGAGGCTTTGGGTTATCAAGCCTCGAAGGGATGGGTTCTCCAGCCTCCTGGAAGAAAATGATGGCAGAGACATTTATGGATCGATCCCTCACGTTTTGGAGGGAAGAGTTGTTGGTAGTGGGTGTTATGATTGCTCACCGTCGGGAGTTTGGCATTTTCCTTCAAATTTTCATCTTCTCCCGACAAATCTCCTTAAAATCCTCCTTTTTTATCAAAATTCTCTCTTTTTCTTTTCTTTGCTGCTGACTCTTTCTTTTCTCTTTTTTTCTTTTGCCTCAATCACTCCCCCCTTTTTTTATATTGAGTCCCCCATCCCCATGAAATCCAAAGTAAAAAACGTATGTGCAGCATGTGACTTTTTTTTTTTTTCTTTTTTTATTTTTCTTTTATACTTTTTTTTACTTTTTTTTAGCCCGGTCAAAATTGGGTGTTCACAGTTGCCCCTCTTTACTTGTTTCTTATTAGATAAAAGGAAAAATTGTAGTTTTTCCTTTTATCGTCGTAAAAAGCGAGTAAAGAAATGAACTCCAATTTTGTCCGGCAAAGCACAAGATGTAAATGCAAAACAAAGTAAGAACAATGATAGGAAGTTAAAATGCAATGAGCCGATGCGCTCAACAGAATTTAAAATGCATGGAATGCATGGAGCCAATGCGCTCAGGAATTAAAAGACAGGAGCCGATGCGCTCAAAAGACAGGAATTAACAGACATGAGCCGATGCGCTCAAAAGTAAATGACAGGAATTAACAGACAGGAGCCGATGCGCTCAAAAGTAAAAGACAGGAATTTAACAGACAGGAGCCGATGCGCTCAACAAAGAGTAAAATGCAAGGAGCCGATGCGCTCAACAAAGAGTAAAATGCAAGAGCCGATGCGCTCAAACTAATTTAAAATGCATGGAGCCGATGCGCTCAACAGAATTTAAAATGCATGGAGCTGATGCGCTCAATAGAAATTAAAATGCATGGAGTCGATGCGCTCAACAGAAATTAAAATGCAGGGAGCCGATGCGCTCAACAAAATTAAAATGCATGGAGCTGATGCGCTCAACAGGAATTAAATGCATGGAGCCGATGCGCTCAAAAGAATTGACAGAAATTAAAATGCAGGGAGCCGTCGCTCAAGCAATTTAAAATGCATGGAGCCGATGCGCTCAACAAAGAGTAAAATACATGGAGCCGATGCGCTCAACAGGAATTAAAATGCATGGAGCCGATGCGCTCAAAAGAATTTAGAAAGCATGGAGTCGATGCGCTCAACAAAGAGTAAAATGCGAGGAGCCGATGCGCTCAAGTAATTTAAAATGCATGGAGCCGATGCGCTCAACAGAAATTAAAATGCAGGGAGCCGATGCAGTCAACAGGAATTAAATGCAAGGAGCCGATGCGCTCAACAGAATTTAATGCATGGAGCCGATGCGCTCAACAGAAATTAAAATGCAGGGAGCCGATGCGCTCAACAGAAATTAAAATGCATGGAGCTGATGCGCTCAACAGGAATTAAATGCAAGGAGCCGATGCGCTCAACAGAATTTAATGCATGGAGCCGATGCGCTCAACAGAAATTAAAATGCATGGAGCCGATGCGCTCAAAGTATTGACAGAAATTAAAATGCAGGGAGCCGATGCGCTCAACAGAATTGACAAATGGGCAACTGAGTCCCGGAAAACAGGATTTTTCTTCTCTTTTTCCTCTTTTTTTTTTTTTCTTTTTTTTTTAGTTTTATTAAAAGACCTTTGAACCAACGGCGACTTTTGGAAAGTTTTGACCAATCAAACCCCTCGTTCACATGCTTTTGCTCGTTGGACCTGATAACCTCAATCTTTCCCCTCTTTCTTTTTCTTTCTTCTTCTTTTTAATTCCCTTTTTCTCCTTGGCAACAAAATCTAATACTGCGTTGCAATCTGTAGTTAGTTCTTGAGATCTTTTAGCCCAAGTCAATCATCGAAAGATTGTTGTAGAATTGTCAAATCAAATTGTTAACCATAAATTTATCCTATTTGAGACATAACTTAATAAGTAAACATGCATTCATGAATGGATAGAAATTCGTTGAATGAACAAACTTCTTTTTGTTGCTTTGGTGATCAAATCATATATGAACTTTTAGTAAGACACATGCTTGAAAGATGAAATCCTAGGAACTATAGGAGGTTACAAAGGATAAGAAAAATTTGCCCCAGTATTGGTTCCTTGTTCCTCATTCAATTGATTCCCTACAATGTCCTGATAACTCAACTATTGCCTCTGTGTGGTTGCTTCCTTCAACACATCTTCTCCTCAGTCCTTCAAAAATAATTGCCCCAGTGTAGCCAATTGAAAACGAACAAAATTGCCCCAGTTTGGTGAGCCCTTCAAAGAGTTTCATGCCAACTTTCTTTGAGATCTTGCCTGTTTATTTGCCCTTACTTTTGCTTAGACCGCCCTTTCGGGTTTTCAGCCTAACGGGTCTTTTTTTTGTTGTTGTTGTTGTTGTTTTTTTTTTTTTAGGCATAGAATCTCTTGACAACATCAGTGTTTACGGGTTTTGGCAATTCTTCTCCATCCATATTCTGTAAAATTAATGCTCCTCCTGAAAATGCCTGTTTGACTATATATGGGCCTTCATAATTCGGAGCCCATTTTCCTCTGCCATCCTCTTGATTAGGGAGGATCTTTTTCAAAACCAAATCTCCTGAACAAAAGTCTCTGGGACGAACTTTCTTGCTGAAGGCTCTGGCCATTCTGCTTTGATATAATTGCCCATGGCAAATAGCTGTCAGTCTTTTCTCTTCTATCATATTCAACTGCTCATGTCGCATCTTCACCCATTCGGATTCTTCCAACTCTGCCTCCATCAAGACCCTTAGAGAAGGAATCTCAATTTCTATAGGAGAGACGGCCTCCATCCCATATACCAAAGAGAAAGGCGTTGCCCCAGTGCTAGATCGTATATTGGTACGATATGCGTGCAAAGCATAGGGCAACATTTCATGCCAGTCTTTGTAATTCACTACCATCTTGGCAATGATTTTCTTGACATTCTTATTTGCGGCTTCAACTGCGCCATTCATCTGGGGCCTGTAAGGAGCTGAATTATGATGCTTAACTTTGAAATTCTCACAAAACTTTCGAATCTCAGCACCGTTGAGATTGGTGCCATTATCTGTTATTATCCTTTCTGGAATTCCATATCTGCAGACGATATCCCTTTTAAGGAATCTCAAAAACACCTTTTGAGTGATATTGGCATATGAGGAAGCTTCTACCCACTTGGTGAAATAATCAATCGCCACTAAAATGAAGCGATGACCATTGGAGGCTTTAGGATTAATGGGTCCAATGACATCTATTCCCCACATTGAGAAAGGCCATGGAGATACCAAATTGTGCAAGGGAAATGGAGGTGCATTAACTCGATCTGCATATATCTGACATTTTTGACACTTTCGTACGTATTCTATGCGTCTATTTCCACGGTGGACCAATAATAACCACTCCTTAGAATTTTCCGTGCCATCATATGATCATTAGCATGAGTTCCAGATTCCTTCATGGACCTCGGTCATGACTATACGGGCTTCACGAGCATCCACACATCTCAGCAAAGTGCCATCATGGCTCCTCTTATTCAAAACTTCTCCGCTCAAGAAAAAGGCCATTGCCAACCTACGGATAGTCTTCTTATTCACTTCATTTGCCCCGTTGGGTATTCTTTATGCTGAATATACTGTTTGATATCATGATACCAAGGTTTACCATCTGGCTCCACATTAGCACAATACGCAGGCTCACTGTGCATCTTTACTTGGATAGGTTGAACATTATTGTGAACTTCCAATTTGGTCATCACAGCTAAAGTGGCCAAGGCATCTGCGAACTGGTTTTTATCTCGAGTCAAATGGGAGAAGGTCACCTCTTCAAACTTCTCGATCAGCTGGGTTAAATACTTTTGATACGGCACCAACTTCGGGTCTTTGGTTTGCCATTCACCGTTCACCTGATAAATGATGAGCGCTGAATCTCCGAATACGCTTAGCTGTTTGATCCCTAAATCAATTGCAACTTGTAAACCATTAGCACAGGCCTCATATTCTGCAACATTATTGGTGCATTCAAAATCAAGCTTGATAGCGACTGGATATTGCTTTCCAGTTGGTGAAACAACCACGGCTCCTATGCCACTACCATGCATGTTGACCGCTCCATCAAAATACATCTTCCAAATGGGCTCATCCTCAGTTTCTTCTTCTCCTTCTACTGTCAAAATTTCTCCATCAGGGAACTCGGATGTTACTAGTTGTCCACCCTCAAGAGGGTTTTCAGCTAAATGATCCGCAATTGCACTTCCTTTGACGGATTTCTGAGTCATGTATTTGATGTCGAATTCTGATAGTATCACCTGCCATTTTGAAACCCTTAATGAAACATGAGGGCTTTCAAATATATACTTCAGGGGGTCCATTCGGGAGATCAACCAAGTGGTGTAATACAACATGTATTGCCTTAACCGTTTTGAGGTCCAAACCAGAGCACAACAAGTCTTTTCAACATGACCATGTAACGGGCTTCACATTCATTGAACTTTTTACTCAGATAACAAATTGCACTGCTCCCTTTTCTCCGATTCGTCATGCTGCCCCAACATTGCTCCCATGGAGGTTGGCAGTACGGTTAAGTACAATATCAGAGGTCGACCCGGCGTAGGTGGTACCAAAACAGGGGAATTCATTAGATAAGCCTTTATTTTGTCAAAAGCTCCTTGACATTCCTCATCCCATCTTCTGGTGGTGTTTCTTCAAGACTTGAATATAGGCTCACAAGTCTTTGGTCAAGTTGGCGATGAATCGAGCAATGTAGTTAAGTCTCCCGAGGAAACTTCTCACTTCACGCTCTGTCTTAGGAGCAGGCATCTCCTGTATTGCTTTCACTTTGTCTGGATCCACTTTTATTCCTTCTCTACTAACAATAAACCCGAGTAGCTTTCCAGTGGATGCTCCAAAAACACATTTAGCAGGATTCAACCTCAGTTTGTACTTTCTGAGTCTTTCAAACAACTTACGCAAAGCTGCCACATGACTTTCCCCTCTCTAGACTTGGCAACTATGTCATCCACGTATACCTCAATTTCCTTGTGCATCATGTCATGGAACAGTGCAACCATAGCGCGTTGGTAAGTAGCCCCAGCATTCTTTAATCCGAACGGCATCATCACTTTGTGTAGCAAAATGTCCCCAAGGAGTGATGAAAGTGGTTTTTCTTTGTCATTGACATCCATGGGGATTTGATTGTATCCACGAGTATCCGTCCATGAATGAAAACATGTGGTTCTTAGCAGCATTATCAACCAACACATCGATATGAGGGAGTGGGAAATTATCCTTCGGACTAGCCTTATTCAGATCCCTGTAGTCCACACACATTCGGACTTTCCCATCTTTCTTAGGCACAGGCACAACATTAGCTACCCATTCTGGGTGTCTTGACACTTCTATAAATCCCGCTTCTATTTGTTTAGTCACCTCTTCCTTAATCTTTAAGGACATATCGGGATGCATCCTCCTTAACCACGCTTCTTTACCTCAACATCTGGATATAATGGGATTTTATGAGATGCTATCTCCTCAGGATCTAATCCGAGCATATCCCGATAAGACCAAGCAAAGACATCCATATATTCTTTGAAGAGTGCAATCATTTCTTCACATTCGGGATTTTTCACCATTTTCAACTCCTTTTTCTCTTCTTCGTCCCCATGTTAATTACCTCGGCTTCCTCGCCATTTAAGTCAAATTCCTTCTCGGAATACTCCAATAATTTTTCAAAACTTTCAACAACTTCTTCCTCTTCATCAGATCCAAGATCTTCTTCCTCAAGCATCGTATGGGAAACAATTGATGAGTTTTCAAGGTCCCTTTCGTGAGGCGAACTTTCTATGAGACTCAGATCCCTAGAAGGTAATTTTCGTGGAGTTGGAAAAACAGAATGGAGCGGGAATGATAAAAGGAAAACAAAACAAAATATTATACAAAAGGCAAAAGAAAGAGAAAACAAAAAATGATAAATGCAAGTGGACAAGTTAAAGTGCAAAGAGGAGGAATGTTGAATAATCATGCGAATTCATTAAGTTGATGTCTCAAATAGCATAAACATAAGCTTAAAACACAGCCAATCTTAAATATCACTTAGCACAAATATGACCGGACAATTACTTGGACACAATCACATCAATCACTGGTTCGGGACCCAGTTCTTCAAACGGCTTCTCATCGCCAGAGGGACGAATTGCCTTGCTTTCTTCGGGCCTTCTTCCGCAACATATTGACGGTGGGATGGCATTGGGAGCGAATGATTTCTCCGGACATGATTACCTCGGTGGTCTTTGGGAATGTTTCCCTCGGTGGGGAATATTCATCACCTTGCCCCCTGTCATTTTTCTTCCCAGGGTCATGCTCCTTGTTCTCTCTTCCAGGATGCTTCATACCCTAAGCCAAACTTGTCCCACTTTTTCGGGAAGGACACCGGTGACTGAGTACCTTGCAATTGTGAGCCCAAGCCTTTTCCTTCCTCGTAACTATTACTTGCCATAATCCGGGCTACCACTTGATCCATACTTTGCGTCGGAGATTCATCTTTACCGACTCCAGTCTCAACTATTTCAAAACTGTGCCACAAATTCTCTTCATCTTTCTCTGCACTTTCCACATACGGCACTGAAACTGGTTTTGACAACATGATCTCTTCCTCCCCATGTATGGTAATGATTGACCCATTTTCAATATACTTAACACTTTGATGCAGGGTTGAGGGAACAAAGACCGAAGCAACATGGATCCATGGTCTCCCAAGAGCATTGTGTATCCAGGCTCAATGTTCATAACTTGGAACAATACCTGAAAATTGCTTGGACCAATCTCTAATGGCAACATCACCTCTCCTAAGATGCTTCTCCTATTTCCATCAAAGGCCCGCACCACCATTTCTCGAGGTAACACTTCATCCTCACTTATTGATAATGAGTTTAGAGTCGACTTCGGTAGGATATTTAGCGCAAACCCCCATCAATCAAAACCTTTGCAATCATATACCCTTTGCATTTAAGGGTTATGTGTAAAGCCCGTGGGTTTTTCTCAGACCGAGAAGCGATCTCTTCATCCATGAATGTGATCATGTTGACGTGCTTTATCGGGTCCATCATGCTGACAATATTCTCAGGAGTGACATCGGATTTGACATAAGCCTCATTTAGTACTCTTAGCAACGCCTTTCGATGTAACTCGGATGTCAAAATAAGTGTGGGAGGGATATCCTTGCCGGAGTCTTCTTCAACTGCTCCACCACATCGTACTCGCTTTGCTTCATTATCTTTAGGAACTCTTCTTCCCCTTCTTTCCCTCTCTCCTCTTCTCTTGCATTTTCCTCATTTCTCCATTCTTTATCATTCTTTTTCTTCTCTACCTCTATTGGGCCATAGCATCGCCCGCTCCTTGTTATTCCTCCTACCCGACTATGTTAGTCACCGGGTCTCTTTCTTGGTGTATTTACGCCACTCGGACATTCGAAGTCCCTTCCCGACTCCCTTTATCCCCACCCTTGTTTCATAGCTCCAGGGCACTGCGCGGGTGTCATTACAAGCAAATGGTGTTGGCTTCTTGACCGTCAATACCACTTTCCTTGACTCAGAAGCTTGGTTGAGGGTGGTACCTTAAGTACAAATCGTTCAATCATATGGACCTCTTCGGAGGAAATTACCCCCCGATCTTGCTTGTATTACTCCTAATGTGAGCAACCTCTCGGACTCGATCCTTAAAGTCCCAACAATTCTCGATATCGTGTCTGTTGCCCCACAATGGTAAACGCACTGGACTCTTCATCATGCCTCTCTTTTTCTTTCACCGCTGAAGCTGGTGAAGTGATAACATAACCCGCTATCTTCAGTCCCTCGAATATTTGAATCATCGGCGTATGCAGGCTCATGACTTCTTTTATTGGAGGCCCTTCTATCTCCACGGCATTGGCCTCATTTCTTCCACCATGGTTAGGGATCGGGTTGTTGACGATACTGGGTCCAGCCTCTTCTTGAATGTCAAGCTTCCCATAAGCAATAAGCTTCCTTACTGCCATCTTGAAAGCCTCACAATCTTCAATTGAATGTCCTGGGATATCCATGTGGTATTTGCAAGTCAAATTCGGGTTATACCACGTCGGGAACGGTGGTTCTAAGGGACGTACAGGATTTCCCGAAATGAGGTGGGTGTCGAACAACTTTTGGAACAGATCCGCATTTGAAATGGACAGTCTTGGGAAAGGGGGTAGGTTTTATGGACGAAAGCGACCTTGATTTTGAAAGTTTGGCCAAGGTTGTGGGTGATTTGGGTAGGCTTGTGGAGGTGCAGGTGGGTATCGAGTATAGGTTGGGCGAGCTGGCATATATGGTTGTGGTGTGGGGACATTATTGATTTGGAATTGTGGAGTTGGGGTGATGTTTGCGGCAGGCATAGTTTGGTGGGGCGGGTAATAAGGAAGTGAAGGTGTTTGATATGGAAGGTGCGAGTCAGGGTTATATGGTAATTGGCGGCTTGAGTTTTGTGGGGAATATCGGGGTCTGAAGATCTGCTGACGTTGGACATAACTCACCTCGGGTTCCTTCTTTTTCGGCTGGAATCCCTTCTTGAAGGCAATACTCTCTGTATTGTTCACCGGCAACTTCCCAGCCTTGGCCATAACCTCTATCCTTTCTCCAGCCATTATCAAGTCCGCAAAATCCTTATAGGCTGCCCCGACCATTGCCCCGATAAACGGGTTTCCCAAGGTTCCCAGGAAATACGAGCACATCTCAGCTAGTGTTAATGGGGGCTGAACCTGAGCTGCCAAGGCTCTCCACCTCTGCGCGTATTGTCTGAAAGGTTCATCACTTCCCTTCTGCATCGAGCCCAATTGTTCCCGGGTCGGAGTTGCGTCCAGATTAAACTTGTACTGGTCCATGAATAGGTCGGCCAACTCTGTCCAACGAGAAATCTTAGAATGGTTTAATTGAAGATACCACTCCAAAGCAGGACCTGTGAGACTCTCGTGGAAAAAGCTAATCAGGAATTTATCATCCTTGGACCAAACAGCCATCTTGGTTCCATAACTGATCAAATGAAACCGAGGGTTGCCACTTCCATCGTACTTGGCAAAATCAGGAATCTTGAAGTCCTTAGGGATTATGACATCAGTGGTAGGACACAGTTCTTCTATTCTCAGAGGCCCATAAGCACTAGGGCCCTTGATTGCCTTGATCTGTTCCTCCATTTTCTCCATCCACTCTTCCTTCATCTTGTCTTTCTCAGCCATGACGTGGCTATTCCCAGAGTGAGGTATTGTTGCTTGCCCTATGATGGACACATGAGGTTGTTCCCAGGCAGGGCCAGCATAACCTGGAACTTCATTATGAGCACCTTCCAAAGTGCGATACCCCTCCCCAATAGGCATGACAACCGGTGTCGTTTGAGGTGGTTGTTCATGGATCCCCATAGTGATGCCTGAAGTAATAGTCGGGAAGGTCGGGGCGGTCATTGATGACACATTTGCATATGCTTCAACCTCATTTGTACATCTATTCCCGCTGATTAAGTGAAGAGATTCCCTCATGTCTTGCAATATTGCTTCCAACCGTATTTGGGCTTCTGACACCTCATTTATCCTCCCTGTCATTTCATCGACTTCTCTGCTCAAATTCCTCCCTGCCTCAGGATTATTAGCAGCCATCCTGGTCCGAGATCTGGTATTGTGAACTCGGGTTTGATTGGTATCTTCCTTCCTAGGTCGCGCAATGATTCCTGAATCAAATTGATTTATTAAAACAAAACAACATTAAACAAGAAAAGGAAAGAAGAGGTTAGCGCTATTGTGAGGATGCTTGGTGATTGTGGAAAGATCGGCACGGACATTCAATAGCAATGCAGGATCCCAAATTCTGCACTTTGGGTTCAGCATCCCTTAGGCAAGAATATGGTTGATAGCGATCCCAAGGGAGTATTCTCTCCTCAATGGGTGCTATCTTCTTGGATATTCACATGCAATGCAATTACCCCTTCACTTGAATACTATGATTCTTATACTTTACATTTGAAGGACGAATTGTCTCGAGTTGAGAGCGAAGTTGACATGCTTATTCAAGAGGGCATTCACCCTTCAATGAATAATGTCCGGTGTAAAACAATAAAATCAATGTTTGGAACAAAACACCGCAATTGATCATTCATTTTCATTTCAAAATTTAATCAGTCCAAGGTCTTAGACAACATTACATTAACAACTTTGTTTGTTTCTTCCTAAGACCTTTAGCAAGACCTCGACAATATTTCATGAACTCGGCTATTTTTTGTGGTAGCCGTAACAATGGATTCAGTCGAATGGAGGTCTGCCTCTTCAAAACAATCAACTAGTTGTGACATAATATTGCACACTATCGACATGCTCTCATATTTCTTCTTCCATTCTTCTTTTTCGACCCTTTGCTCTTGTGCTTCTTGATTGCCACATTTCTGCCCATTCTTCTTTCTGTCTCACTAGTCTTTGGGCCTCGAGTCTCCACTGCTCATGGTCTCGCCCCAACTCTTGAATTTGCAGCTTTAAATGCTCATTCTCTAGGTTCGCTTCCATGAGTGCATCATGATATTTGGCAGCTAATGCCCGTCCTTGGTCAGAGCGGCACTTTGCTTCAGTCAGAGCTTCTTGCAAGGCTTGCATTCTACGATCTTGTACCTTAGCATTTGCCTCCAACTTTCCTTTCTCTTGCAAAACCAACGCCATTGTCTCTTCCTGGGTGCTTATCTTTGCTCGCAATTCACGAACTTCTGTTGTGGCCTTTTCAAATTCTATCTCCTTTCCTTTCCTTGCCCTTTTTACTCGGCTTGGGGCCTCAGCCATATTTGCACATGTGTCTTTTAAATATTCAACTTCATCAGCTAGCTTCTGGCATCGACTCTGGTGGACGACTACTTTTAGCTCAGCGACTTCCTTTTCTTGTTCCAAGACTTTCATCTGTGCTTTTAGTCTTTCCATCTCGGTGGCCATTTGAGGTATGATCTGAGGATGACCTTTATCCTCTGAAACTATCTGAGGATGCTATTTTGCACCCTTCTTGCCTCTCTCCATTGCAAGTATTCGAAGTCTGAGACTACCACATGCTTCCCCAATTCCTTTGTTCCCGCCATATGTATATTCTTCCAAGCATCTCTAATTTCTTTTTCGAGCTTAGCAGTGCTTCCGTCTTGCTGGTATAAGAAACTGAACCCTTCAAGTTGCTTTTCGTTGGGCACATATTGAGTCCATCGGAGTTGTCTAAGCACAAGGATTGGCGCGTATGACACACCACCTCTAGGGCTCATCAAAGGAACATTAGGGAAGTCACCACAGCTGAAAACTATCTCTTCTCCATGATACCACGGGCATACCCATTTGAAAGCATCTGGCCCCATCCTCATAAACTCATTTTTCCATTCATAAGCTTTTTGTTGCTTCACTGGTATGCGACCAAAATTCCTTAACGGGTCAGGTAGGAGTCCCAGGCGATTGCGCACATCCATGTGTGTTATGATCCAAACGTACAACATGTGTGTGCAACATCGAATCTTTCCACCACCTTTTGATGATGATTTCCATCGTCAAGAAAGTATCGACAAGAATAGCGGGACTGGATTTGCTTTATGCTTCTCAAACTTGAAGAATACATCCATTCTTTGCTTGATCTACCATATCCGAGGTAAATGGGAATAAAACTAACCCAAAGATGGTTAAGGCCGGTGCTTTGTTAAAGAAATCCCACTTTCCTTGTTGTGCTAGATCGAAGATGTGCTTCGAGGTAGCTTTTCTTCAAGCCTCTGTTCCTCCCCTTTTTCCAATCCCAATTGACTTGTTTGAGCCCCTATTAGTTCTGCTATCTTCCTCTTGACACATAATACCCTCCATAAAGATAAACATTTGGGTGCTTGCTCATTGGGAGTCTTAACATGATAGCGTACTCTTCAATGGTTGGTGCAATATCTAGGTCAGGTAACTCGAAACATTTCAGAGACTGGTTCCAAAATTGAGCTAAGCCACTCAAAACAGGCTCTTCAACTGTGATGCACAATAAATCCAGGATCTGCCCATAACTACTCGGAAACTCTGATCGAGCTTCAGGAGTCATCTGTTGAGTAATGTCTCTCACAAGCCTCAGGTCACTACCATTAACAGCAATCTTCATGTTCCTCTTGTGGTCAACTGCATTGCTTGTGTTTTGCCCATAACACCTTTCTTCCATTCTTTGCTATTGATAAGTACCAATCTTTCCACTTTTCCCAGCAAACTCACCCTACAATACTAAAAAAAGTGTAAGCATGCCAGAAAAAGAATGGTGCATTCTAGGGTACCTCTTATCGAGGTAACTCTAGAGAATGTATGCTAACAATCTACATGGAGAAACCCTTATAGGGTCGTAAACCCAAAGGATAATGCATGCCATGCAAATACACATTTTTTTTTGAGTTATGACAATGCAAGAGGGGATATCTCCTTTCTTTTTTTTTCTTATGCAATGCATGTCATGAGGATGCAAGGTATTATATTTTTTGAAATGTAATGTCATGAAGTGCAAGTTATTTTTGAAATGCAATGTCATGAAATGCAAGTTTTTTTTTTTTTTTGAAATGCAATGTCATGAAATGCAAATGATGAATAGCCCCTTTTTTTTTTTTTTGAATGCTAGGGATGTTATGCGTGATTTTTTTTTTTTTGCAATGTCATGAAAATGCAAGTTTTTTTTTTATGCTAGGGATGCTATTAAGATGCATGATTCTTTTATATGCAATGTTATGAAAATGCAAGTTTTTTTTTTTTAATGCTAAGCATGTTTATGAAAATGCAAGTAATGAATAACTTCTCTTTTTTTTATTATTCTTTTCTTTTTGATTTTTTTTTTGCAAGAATGAATGATATGAGAGAAAAGAAAAAGAAAGTACGCTCCCTTTTGTGCCCTAGCCAAGTGGAACCTAAGATTTGACAATCACTATGTTCAACCTATCAGTGCAAGATTTTCGGGACAGGTCTAAACTTCTAAAAGTCACGGTTCCCAGATTGCCCTTATCTATAAAGACAAGGTCCCAAATCATGAATTAATCACAAGTAGGGATAAACCCTCTCAATATGATTCGTCCATGATAATGGTAACAAACTGAGTGGTGTCTCAACAAATGTCAAGTGAGCATAAAGCCCTCAATAACAAAAGCCGAGACCCCTCCTACTCCTCGGGTTCGCACAGACTCGGGTATAGAGCCCAAAAAGTGTGTGAGGTAAGTGATAGTGATGTGTGTGAGGGAGCATACAAACCTGTACAAAAATTTTAAAAAGAAACTACCCCCCAACCTGCAAAACATATATACAATAACCAGGCAGCAATCATCTATCCTAAGGTTTCAACAATTATGCACAATTAAGTATAAATTATATACAAGTATATCAGGTCAAAACAAACACCGGGATAACGCTATCAAATATTTACATAGAACAAAATAAATAAAATCCATTTACAAACAAGGATAAAAAGGGTAAAATAAATAAATGAAAATTATTAACAATTTGCACAACTAACAACGACAGGCCTGACTCTCCAAATATCCCCAGTGGAGTCGCCATCCATGACGGAAGGAGATCGCGGCATGGGAAACAAACAACTCGAATGGATTTAAAAATATGACAATGGAAAAATGGAGTCGCCACCAATTTTATTTGAATTTGGAAAAATTGGAAAACCTTTCTTTGAAAATGGTCTTTAGAACCAGATTGGATTCGGGAGTCGGTTATGCTTAGAAGGGTGGAAACTTAATCCCACAAAGACCTGCTAACGCAGTCCTAAGACGGTACCTTAAGTCAATTGTGCAAATTATTAACAATCCTTGAAAATATTTATTTTACCCTTTTTTTACAAACATTGTAATTAAAAAAGTGAAACCACAAAATTGTGAAAACTTAAATTTGGCTTGACAGAAATGAAATTCTGCTCCTACGTATCCCCTGGTGCAATGGGGAACTCAAAGTTACGTAGTTCTTTATAAAATAAGCGTGGGTTGGTTGATTTTATTTAAAAAAAGATTTTATTTGAAAGTGAATCCATTTTTGCACAGGATTCAAGTTAGCACTAGGCTACTCAATAAACCCTTATGATCCAAATGACATTGAAGGTAGTATTCACTACTCAATCATCATCATTGGTCATTGCATGGATCAAAGATTTTATTTTTATTTTTATTATTTTATTTTTATATATTATTTTACAAACTCAAATCCCAAAAGACAGTCAACAATTCAATTTAAAGGAAAGAGAGCTTGAAAACTTGGGTAACAATAACAGAGCACATACCAGAGGACATTTGGGGAGGGGTTTGGACCCTGAGATTCGACGGTCGGAGTGTAAGAATTTAGTTTCTGAAATTTGACGGTCGGATGACGCGGAGAAAGATCTGGTGAAATCCGACGGTCGAGTGCGGAGAGGGATCTGGAAATTCGACGGTCGAGTGCGGAGAGGGAGCTGGAAGTTCGACGGTCGAGTGCGGAGAGGGATCTGGAAATTCGACGGTCGAGTGCGGAGAGGGAACTGGAAGTTCGACGGTCGAGTGCGGAGAAGGATTCGACAGAATTTGGATGGGTTGTCAGTGAGGAGTTCGACGGTCGGTGAAGGGCGACCTAGCTGAGGTTCGACGGTCGAATTGGAGAATGTAGGTGTTTTTGCTTTTGGGGTCCGACGGTCGAATGTGATGGAGTTTAGTTGATGGTGATGGAGGTTTGGATGGCTCGTCGGTGAGAG
This sequence comes from Ormosia semicastrata, assembly GCA_029884595.1. Lineage (NCBI taxonomy): Eukaryota > Viridiplantae > Streptophyta > Magnoliopsida > Fabales > Fabaceae > Ormosia > Ormosia semicastrata. Next base: position 14,062,398 of record JAQQTO010000052.1, read on the forward strand.
GAGTGGAGCTGGGGTTTTGAGTTCGACGGTTGTGAGGAGTAAGGTTTGGAGGTTTGGGAGATAGGTGATGTGGTTTGTGGAATCTCGACGGTCGGTTGGGAAGGATTTGGGGTTCGACGGTCGTGAGGAGGAAGGTTTGGAAGTTTGGGAGATAGGTGATGTCACGTAATGGATGGTTGGAGGATGGTGGTGGGGATTCGACAGTCGGTGAAGGTCGCAATGGTATGGTTCGACGGTCGAATGAGGAGAGGGATTCAGGAGTTCGACGGTCGGTTGGTTGAAGGGAAGGGTCTTACCTCTGGGGTTTCGACAGTCGGTGAGGGTGTCGGAGAGATGGTCGGTGAGATGATGGTAACTGTACGGTCCGACGGTCGGATGAGAGAATGGATTCGACGGGTCTGGTTTCTGTTCTTGGGTGGTTCTGTGCAGTCCGACGGTCGGTTTAAGAGAATGGATTCGACGGGTCTGGTTTCTGTTCTTGGGTGGTTCTGTGCAGTCCGATGGTCGGTTTAAGAGAATGGATTCGACGGGTCTGGTTTCTGTTCTTGGGTGGTTCGGTGGAGATGGAGTGGTGGTTCAAGGAAGGATGATGATGAGAGGTGGTTGGTTTTGATGGAAGTTAATGGTCGTTTCACAGTGGGTGTGTTTGTGTGGCTGATTTACGTGGAGATGGAGTTGATATGGTGGCTGGTTTGGATGGTTACAGGAGTTTAGGTGGTTGTGGGTGATAGGAGTTTTTTGCATGGTGGTCACGTTGGAGGGTGAGAGCTTGGTGAAGGTGTGCCATGGTGGTTACGTGAATGGTGGAGGGTGAGGAGGAGCTTGGTTTGTGATGAGGAGGGAGAAGGATGGAGGCTGCTAGTTACATGGTGGTTACGTGAATGGTGGAGTTCACGTGGGAGATGGATGGGATGGGGTTAGGAAGAAGGATGGAGGCTGCTTGGTTACATGGAAGATGGTGGCTGTTATGGGTGGAGTTCACGTGGAAGATGGATGGGATGATGGGAAGGTTGTGTGGAGTAGAATTGAAAGTGAGGTTGTTTACATGGTAGCAGAGGGTGATGGGTTTGAAGGTGGAAGGTGAAGATGAGATGAAGGATTGGGTTCTGCAGTCTGCCCAGCCTCTGGAAGAAAAAAATGGCAGAGGATTATGGAGGCTTTGGGTTATCAAGCCTCTGAAGGGATTGGGTTCTCCGACCCTCCGGAAGAAAATGATGGCAGAGACATTTATGGATCGATCCTCACGTTTTGGAGGGAAGAGTTGTTGGTAGTGGGTGTTATGATTGCTCACCGTGCGGGAGTTTGGCATTTTCCTTCAAATTTTCATCTTCTCCCGACAAATCTCCCTTAAAATCCTCCTTTTTATCAAAATTCTCTCTTTTTCTTTTCTTTCTTCTTGACTCTTTCTTTTCTTTTTTTTCTTTTGCCTCAATCACTCCCCCTTTTTTTATATTGAGTCCCCATCCCCATGAAATCCAAAGTAAAAAACGTATGTGCAAAAGCATGTGGTTTTTTTTTCTTTTTTTATTTTTCTTTTATACTTTTTTTTACTTTTTTTTTAGCCCGGTCAAAATTGGGTGTTCACATACGGCAAATTAAAAAATAGCTTTAGATTAACTACGGAATTTTTTGGTAGCTAATTAGCTACAAGAAATTTGCTACAGACGAATCCATAGCAAATCCGTAGCTAATCCGTAGCTAATAAATTTAGCTACGGATTTGCTACAGATATTTCCGTAGCAATTTTCCAAAATTCTTGTAGTGTAAGTAGTATAGTAAACTTATATAGAAATTGAAATGTTTAACTACCTGTGTTAATCAGATATTTCTTTAGGGTTGGATTGCAGCAGACGCTGTTAAAATTGCTGGCAATATGCCGAATGCAAAAAATATGATGTGTATATGGTGGCTGCCATCCCAAATGTGGATTTGTCACGGACTGTAGGATGCCTTGATGTCGGTCAGATATCAAGCACAAGCCCTGTTGTTGTGTGACATGTTTTCAAATCAAGACTAATAACCAACTCCAAGTATCCTTTGTTTCTCCTTCAATAATGGCAAATGCAATTGGCAGTGATTTTCTATCGCAATCTTGTGTTGTTGCAATCAATAGTTTATGACGATATTTACCATATAAATGAGTGTCGTCAATCTGAATAATGGGCTAGCAGTATTGGAATCCAACAACACATGATTTGAATATCCAAAATAAGTGAGAAAATACAAGTTTTGAATAGTCAACTCTATTGCGCTAGACATAATCAATAGTTTTCAACTCCACCACTGTGCCTGGCATATCTCTTTGTATGGCAAGTAACCATTTAGGCAACACCGCATAAGATTTATCCCAGTCTCCAAATACCTTCACAATGGCAATTTTTTTTTACCTTCCAAGCTTTCCGATAAGACACGTCATATCCAAATTGACATTGAACCCTTTCAATAATCAAGCATACAGGTAAATCAGGTTTTTGCTTAACCATCTCTAGAATACAAGAACAGATCATAACAGAGTCTACCTTCTGATGATCTTGTGACAGAGCTAGGTTGACACAATTGTGAGGTCCATCATATTTTCTAATTTCTCACATGTTTGATTTCTAGCTTTGAATGACCCTGACTCTCTAATTACAACCATCAGCACATCTTGGACACTTAACAGTTAGCCGCTGTGTATCAGAATCCTTAACCTTGTAATTATGATGTCTAATAATCGAATAATATTTTAGGGCCAACTTGACAGCATCTTTAGAGGAAATTACAACCTAACATATAATTCTTCATCTGGACTCCAAATACCACGAGAATCTAATTAAGGCAGATTATTAGGTGTACTTAGCGCATCCCAATTGATTTCAGAAAACTAAGGGCATGGAGGCACAAACGTAGATTCAGGAGCAACTACCAATGGAGGGACTTGTTGTATATTTACTTCGGGGCCAGATTGATCTTCTTCTAAGTCAATGTCTGTATCTTCACCCTTAGGCATCTCTACTTCATTATCGCTTGTGTCAGATAATGCATCTGTCATAAGCGGGTTATCGGTTTCAAAGTCCAACCTAAATGATCTCCCTTCAAGCATTACAGATGTACCAACTTCTTGAGATTGTAGTAGGATAGGAGCATGTGTCATAGAGAATTAGTGTTGATAGGGTACGATGATTCAGTAAGATTAGAAGGACCAGCTTGTAACCCTATTTCAGAAGGAGCTTCAACATGCTCACTTGTTTCTTTCTTGACATACAACTCCATGGAAGTTAAGTTAGGATGCTGATTAAAGCAATCAATCATGCAAGCAACGTCTTCATCATCTTCTAATGGAAGAGCTATTCATTTCATTACATTGCTCCATTGTGGAAATCTATACACAATACTGGACACAACTTGATTTTCTTAGAGTCTTAATTTTAAATGAATTCTCCTTTTTAGAAGCTCAAAAGTCGTATCACGTTGAATCATGATAGACTTAGGATGAAGACCTTCATACATTAGACCCTCCTCATCTTTATACATTCTCCCATTGTAGTAAATGAGAACAACAAGGTGTTTGACCAACTTAAACTTCTGAATAATAACAATACAACACGTATGAAATCAATCAACATATGTGACAAATGAAACAAATTTGTTTTATACCCAACTAATTTCAATTTTAATAAACCCACAATTTTAATCAATTGAAAACAACAAAAAAATTACAAAAACCCTAATAATATTCAAATTATTAATTTTTGTACAAACAAACTCCAAAAACTTAGCAGCTAACAATAAAACAAATATACAATACATAACAATAATGAATAATTCTACCAATAAAACAAATATACAATACAACAACAACAATAACCAAGTATTTTCTCATTAGGCGGGGTCGGCTACATGGATCAAATGATGCCATTGTGCCCTATCATAAACCAAGTCTTCAGAAATGTCATTCAGATCTAAATCTTTTTTAATCGTTTTACGTAGTCTTTCTTGGTTTTCCTCTACTTCTAGCTATTGGACTATTATCTACCTGATCTACTCTTCTTACAAGGGCTTCTAAGGGTCTTCTCCTTACATGTCTAAACCACTTAAGGTGAGATTTTCCTATCTTTTTCACAATAGATGCTACCCCTACTTTCTCTCTAATGCATTCATTCCTAATCCTATCTTGTCTTGTATGGCCATACATCCAATGCAACATCCTCATCTCCACGACATTGATCTTATGCTCTTGTTAGCTTTTTACCGCCCAACATTCAGTACCATACAACATTGCGGGCCTTATAACTGTGCGGTAAAATTACCTTTAAGCTTAAGAGGCACTTTTCTATCACAAATAACTCCTGAAGCACTCCTCCATTTCATCCATCCAGCTTGAATCCTATGGTTTACATCTCCCTCTATCTCTTTATCATTTTGTATGATAGATCCAAGGTACCTAAACTGTGTGACTTGTGGTATTGTATGATCTCCAAATTTCACCGCTAAGCTAACATTAACATGCCTCTTACTGAACTTACATTCCATATATTCCGTCTTACTTCTACTTAGACGAAGGCCATGTTCTTCCAAAGTTCGTCTCCATAGCTCTAGTTTCTCATTTGTTTCCTCTCTCGACTTTCCAACTAAGACTATATCATCAGCAAAAAGCATGCATTGTGGCATCGGCTCTTGGATATACACAGTAAGCATATCCAAGATTAAGGTAAAAAGATATTGACTCAAAGTTGACCCGTGGTGCAGTCCTATAGTTATAGAGAAATCTTCTGTGATCCCACCCTGTGTTCTCACACTAGTTTTAACCCTATCATACATATCTTGGATTGCTCGAATATAGGCGATACAAACTCCTTTCTTCTTCAAAGTCTTCCATAGGACCTCTTTCGGTACCCTATCGTAGGCTTTTTTCAGATCAATGAAAATCATGTGTAGATCTTTTTGCTGCCTCCGATACCTCTCCATTAATCTTCGTAGAAGATAGATTGCTTCCATGGTTGACCTCCCAAGCATAAAACCAAATTGATTCTCTGAAATATGAGTCTCTTGTCTTAATCTTCGTTCAATTACTCTTTCCCATAACTTCATGGTATGACTCATGAGCTTAATTCCTCTGTAATTTGTACAATTTTGTATATCTCCCTTATTCTTATAAATAGGGATTAAAATGCTTCTCCTCCAATCGTTTGACATTTTCTTAGACCTTATTATCTCGTTAAATAGCTTTGTGATCCAACTTATACCTTTCTCTCTTAGGCACTTCCATACCTCAATAGGTATATTATCCGGTCCGACCGCTTTTCCATTATCCATCCTCTTCAATGCTTCTTTTACCTCAAACTCCCGAATTCTTCAATAAAATATTTTATTTTGGTCCTCCTCTCTAGTGTTTAGAATGTCCGAGTCTCCTAAAAACCTAAAAAAATAAACAATAATTCTAACAATAAAAATATTCAGCAATAAATATAACAATAATAATAATCTAATGATAAAAATACTTGCATATATGATTAGAAAATATCTTTCTCACAAGTTATAGCTAAAGGAGAGTTTAGAGAGAGAGAAAAAATCTAAAGAGAATGTGAAAATTTGAGAAATGAGAGAAGTGACCGTGAGAGGGAGAGGTGAGGTGGAGTTATAAAGATTTGGCTGGTATACGCCAACACGCCTGACGCAACCAACGTGGATATGCCAAAACGTTTGGCGTTTTCTACATGTAAATGCTATCACTTTTGGCTTTACCATGTTGAACACGCCACTCGTTTAACGTATCCACGTTGGATACGTCAGACGTGTTGGTGTATACAAGTTGGATGCGCTAGACGTGTTAGCATATCTTACGTGAAATAAAAAAATTCTAATGTAATAAAAATGATGATATTTTAATAAATAATTTTTAAAAAATAATAATTTAATAAATAAATTTCCCATTAAAGATATGTTGGTAAAAAACCCGCACTTTGGCTAGCTCTTTTCCTTGATGTATGCAAATTCTTCAATGCTTGTGAAATGGATTTCAAAGTCAATAAGCAGAGTGATTTTTCGGCAGCCACTCCTACCATAGATATTAAAATTAATGATTAATATTATAAGATTGAGTGAGTTATATTAAAAAACACAATTATTTTTAAAAATATATTTATATATATCAATTATTAATTTAAATACTTATAATAAATGATATATTTTTAAGAATTTGTCTTAGCAAATCACACGAGGTCAGGAGAGTTGCCTGAGCAATCATCTACTTAAGCTTCCTTTGCAGCTTAAGCCCCTTGATGTGTGCAAATTTGCCATTCTAATAAATTTTTTATTTGGATATTTGTTTGTCTATATTTGTTTATTTGGATTTTGGTATCTTAAAAATTAATATTTTAATAAGTAAAAAAATATAAAATTCAATCCTTTCCAAAAATGGAAATTAATATCTTAATAAATAAAAATTATAAGAATTAAAATTTAAATGAGTAAAATATAAAAATTAATATTTTAACGATGAAAATTAAAATTCAAATGAAGAAAAATATAAAAATTAATATAAAAAAATAATTACAACTAAAATCTAAATAAATAAAAACTATTGGGACAAAAATATTATCTACACAAAGAAAATTATGTGTCATCGGAGTATAAAGTATTGCCCTAGTGGTAACTGGTATCCTGCCTGCGCTGCCTTTGCGTAGACCACCTTAACACGCAAATGGACAGTTGGTCCTGTTTATATGCACATGAGTAGTTGAGATGACATGCAGCCACACAATCCGTTAATATTATGCTATAACCGAAGCCAGTGGAGAATTCTTTATTTATTGAAAGTTAAATTCATACAAAAAAATATATTTTAGTTATTCGATAATGACTTACACTATGTTTAAATGATAAGTAATGAGGGGAACGGAAAGGAAATGAGGGAAATGGAAATAACTTTCTTGTTTGGGAGTTTTAAAATACATGAGAATGAAACGGAACACATGGGGAATCATTTTCTCCCTCTTTCCCTCAAACGCCTAACTTTTGTTCCCCCCAAAATTGAGGTGGAATGGGAGGAACACATGGGTAATTCTATTCCATTCCATTCCGTTAATAAAACTTCCAAATAAAGAAAATGGAAACTATGTTCCATTCCATTCATTTCCTTTCCGCTCCATTCCCACCTCTTCCGTTCCGTTCATTTAATGAAAAAACATCCAAACATAAGGTTAGAGGTGGAAACAGGTCAGGCCAGATCAGACTTTGTATTAAATAGACTTTGTATTAAATAGGCTTGACCTGTATCCCAATTATAAGGCTTGAGCCTGGCCTGTGAGCCTATAATAGACCGATTTTTAAGGTCTGATCTAACCTTTTTAAAAGTCTAGCCTGACCGGAAAGCATATTTAAAAGTCTACTTTGCAATGAAACCTTTAAATAAACTAACAGGCGAACCTTTAAATAGGTCAACAGGCCTTTACATAGGCTAACAGACCTACCTTTAAATAGGTCAATATGCCTTACAGAAGTTAACAAATCTACCTTTAAATAAGTCATATGCCTTTACATATGCTAACTGGCCTAAACCTTAAAATGAGCCAACGGGCCTACTCAAAGCCAATAGGCCTTTGTTATAATTTAACACTCACCTTCTAATTTTATAAATGCTCACTACTTTCTTACTCTAGTCTTTGGTCGATGTGAGACTTGGAGATATACCAAGTTGCTTACTTTCTTACTCTAATCTTTCAAGTCTCACATCGACCAAAAATCAGAGTAAAAAAGTAGTGAGCATCTATAAAAGTAAAGGAGTGAGTGTTAACTTATTATTTTTATTCTAATAAATATATTACATTAAATATATTAATAAATATATTATTTCTATTCTAACTTGTTAACTTAATTTTTAGTTATGGACTTTTATTAAAATTTAATTAACAAATATATTAATATATTATAATAAAGTAATAATTATAGTTATAATTTATAATCATTTTAATAATTATAATTATAATTTATAATTATTATTATAATAATATATATTATATTATATATAATTAAATAGATCAAGTCGGCTTTTAGCTTAGAAGACCTATTAGATATTCGATACCGACTTTTTTTAGTTAAAAGGACTTTTAAAAAAGTCTTAACCTAACTTATTTAATAAACAGGTTAGGTTAAAGTCAGGCCTCAGGTAAGTCAGGTCATAGGACCTGATAGGCAGTCTGAACTATTTTCACCCCTAGATAATGTATTCATTTTTTTTGACGATCAATAATGTATTAATTCTTAATATAATTTTACAAATTAATTTTTGTAATGTAATATCTCATTAATTAAAATATATGTCACTTTAGTCTTTTCACGATCAAATTTACCTTAAATTCATCTTATAAGAAATTAAACTGATGCAGATTTTGATGAATAAAATATAAATTGTAAAAAAAAAAATTGCTTGTGAAGGACCAACTTAAGAATAAATACATTAGTGAAGAATTAAAATAAGCAGCATGCATGTTGAAGGTAAAATGACGTGTGGAATCAAGGACAAACATCCTCCACTTGCTGCTTGCTTTGAAACAAAATCGAGAAGAGGCTTTGAAGCAATTTTTTTTTTATATATTTTAATTCATGGATTGAGTGCGGCTTTTGAATTAGATTTTTCTTTTTTAAAAAAAAAAAACACTTCCATAGTAAAAATGAAATTCTTTATGATACGGTCACTTGAAATTCTTTATTATATTAATTTTATTGAAGAAAAGCCGGCGTATGTGATTATGAACTAAGCATCGCATGGTCCTTCTCACGATTAGGGGTGGGAATAACTTATGTGGCTAATTGAGGGTTTACGGTTTAATTTATTTTTTGTCTACTTGTGTTTAGAAAATAAGTTAAGTGCAAGTTCTTAGAAAAGCCTTTTTAGTTAAGTAGATTAACACTTGAACTTCTAAAAAAGTCTATTAGCCAACCAATCTAGTCTATTTATTTATTATTTAGATATTTAAATAAAAAATTATAATTGTTATGACTTAAGTTTATAAAAAGAATTTAACTCAAAAAATTAGTCCATTAACTGGGAGAACCTCATGACTTAAGTACCGCATTAAGTTCCATCTTTTACTCAATATGAAACTCATAACATTGTCATCCTCTTCGAAAGCTGACATCCACAATGGCCTACTCTAGTTGTCTACTTAGAATGACTTTCACTCTGACCCTCCTTATGCAGGTAACCCTTTCCCTAGTCGCTCATTTCCAAGTCGCCCCCTTCGCATTGACTAACTTTTAATGAAAACATCAATTGTTATTACTTAAACCTATAAGAAAAGTCCATCCTAATGGACTAGTCTTTTAAGTTTGGGTTGAGCTTTTCTCATAAGCTTAAGTAATAAACAATTCATAAAAAGAATCATTTTGTGAAATAAGATCAAAGATGTTATTCAATGAGCCATTCTATCTTCTTAATTCTTAACAAAAATACTTATAGTTTACTAATTACAAATTAATATAATATATTTATCATTCAAAATATAATAATTTCATTAAAAGTTTATATCTTGAAAACCAAAATTTTTAATTTTTTTTTTTATCTATTTGAAGGTCTTTATATAATGTAAGCTTCTAAATATGTTTTTAAGTTAGGATTTTATGATTTCATAAAAAAGCCAAGTTAAGTCCCAAATAGGTAAAAAAGTTTATAATAAGTAACATGCTTAGGCTTATTTAGGAAAAGTTAAGTCTAACCTAACATATTTCTACCAACAAAGATTTTTGTTGTGATTATAATTTATCTAATTTCATTGGGAGATCATTGGATTCAAACCTAATTCATGCAGTTGTTATGAGAATGTTACTTAATTAAGTGAGCTAACTCCATTGGCAATAAGGTGCGAAGCTAGAAATTTAGTGTGAGGAAACTAAACCAAACATATAATATAAAATAATAAAAAATTAACTATCATATATATGAAGCATGCTATATGAAACAATTTAACTTAATATAAATTACACAAACATATTTATAGCCAATATAAACCTTTATTTTGGGGTAAAATAGCCAATATAAACTTTTATCACATATACATATATGATTAAGTAAATACTTACAACTATTACTTTTTAAAGTCTCAAATCTATTTGTTTTAACTCTTTTTTTTATGGGGGTCATTAAATAAGTTTATGTAGGGGTATATATAACAAATTGCAAACTTGGGGATCATGGCATCCTTTGTTCCCCCATCCCTCCGCCACTGGCGATGGCTTCTTTTACTCTAAAACACTTGTTTTTTTTCTTCTTCTTATGTTTGTTATTATCTTTATTCTTAAACATTGAACACATGCTTATTAGAAAAATGACATAAAATAAGAGGAAAAAATTGAAACATATGCTGAAATCCGCACCCAAACAGTCTATTTGGCATGGTTTCGGACAAATTCAGTGAGCCATCTACTGCACTTATCTTATTGTCAATTGTAATGCCAAGAACAGAATTCACCACAAAACCTTTGCTCTAAAGATTTAAAGATAAACTGCAGCAAGAACAAATGATATTCAAAGAACAAGGAAAAGCAAAAAACAACACCAAGATTTTACATGGTTCAATTAGAGCAATTTGACTCTAACCTACATCCGCGGCAGCCACTATTATTGATGTCAACTTCTCTTTGAGTGAGCACAATCTCCCTAAACTCAATTACAGATTTTTCTCATAATGATACAAGAGAGAATTATAAAGAATTTCTGGAGATCTAGAAAGCTATGCAACATCAGCTACTTATAGCCTCAACCATCAACAAACTAACCGCTAACCAACAAATGGCAAACTGTTATGATATCAGCTGACAAAACTAACGGTTAGCCAAACAGGTGGTTGTTTATAAACTTGTTGACTGAACTAAAATAACCAACAATTCTCCACCTTAGTTCAGTAACAATTCCAGATCGTTGGTTTAGATTCTGCCCCAGGGGCTCGATCTCCTTTCACTGAATCGATCCAAGCAAGTGAAAGAACTTACTGCTTGGAAGCACCTTAGTTATCATGTCAGAAGGATTATGATCAGTTGAAATCTTCTTGACTATAACTGATCCTTGAGCAATCACTTCTCTAACAAAGTGCAATTTAATATCAACATGTTTTGTCCTCTCATGATATACTTGGTTCTTTGATAAGTGAATTGCACTTTGGTTATCATAATGTACTGTGATAACTTGGTCTTGCAGCTTCAATTCTCGAGCAATACCTTCAAGCCATAGAGCTTCTTTTACAGCTTCGGTTAGAGCAATGTACTCTGCTTCAGTGGTGGACAAAGCCACAACCTTTTGTAAACTAGCTTTCCAGCTAATAGCAGTACCAAATGTAGTAAAAACATAACCTGAGAGAGACTTCCTTGTATCTAGACAGCCTGCATAATCAGAATCTATGAAACCTTCAATAGCAGCTGTTCTTCTTCCATCTCTAGCTCCACCATAAACCAGAACTCTACCAAGAGACCCTTTAATGTATTTTAGGATCCACTTTAGAGCCTACCAGTGTGCTTTCCCAGGATTTGCCATAAATTTGCTTACTAAACTCACTGCATGTGCTATATCAGGACGAGTACACACCATAGCATACATAAGGGACCCTCCAACATTAGCATATGGAATACCTTCCATATAAATCTAATCTTCATTTGTCTTGGGTGCTTGACTTATACTCAACTTGAATTGCTGAGATATAGGTGTTACAACAGGTTTTGACTTTGACATACCAAACATGTCAAGAACTTTCTTGAGATATACCTCTTGAGACGGATACAGAAGCTTTTTCTTTCTGTCTCTATTGATTTCTATTCCCAAAATTCTTCTGGTTGCGCTTAAATCTTTCATTTCAAATTCTCTATTCAGCTCAGCTTTGACTCTTGTAATCTCACACTTACTGTTGCTTGTTATTAGAATGTCATCAACATATAATAGTAAAATTACAAATATACTTTGAGAGAGAAATTTGAAATATACACAGTTATCATACTTGCTTCTTTGGAACTTTATTTGAGCCATGAATTCATCAAATCTTCTATTCCATTGTTTAGGAGATTGTTTTAAACCATAAAGAGATTTTTTTAGTTTACAAACATAATCCTCTTTACCTCTGATTTCAAACCCCTCAAGTTGTTTCATCAAAATTGTTTCATCAAGCTCTCCATACAAGAATACTGTTTTCACATTCATATGTTCCAATTCAAGATCAAATTCAGCTACCATGGCCAGGAGAATTCTAATGGATCTGTGTTTAACAACAGGCGAAAACACATCATTGAAATCAATTCCCTCTTTCTGAGTAAAGCCTCTAACAACAAGTCTGGCTTTAAATTTGCCTGGTTCAACTCTTGGAATGCCTTCTTTCCTTTTGAAAATCCATTTACAGCTTACCACTCTTGAACCAGCAGGCCTTTTGATCAAATCCCATGTATTGTTTTCATAAAGAGGCTTAATCTCTTCATTCATACCTTAAGCCATTTGTTCTTCTCTTTACTAACTAAAGCAGCTTTAAAGCTTTTAGGTTCATCTTCCAAGACCTCACTTGCAGCTAACAGAGAAAATGCAATCAAATCTGTATATCCATATCTTTCAGGTGGTTTAATCTCCCTTCTGGTTCTATCACGTGCTAGCATATAGCTATCTTCTTCTTGTTGCTCTTCCTCAGGCTCTTCTTCCTCAAGTAACCAGTTTCCAGTTTGAATTTCTTCAGGCTTGTCTTTAGACTCCACCTCAAAATTAACTTTCTCAAGATTAGACTTTTCACTCTGATCAGAACTAGATTGTGTCACACTAGCCTTGGTTTTATAAGTCATTTCAGTTTCATTGAAGACAACATCACAACTTATAATACACTTTCTATGACCAGGTTCTAAACACCACAGCCTGTAAGCTTTAACTCCCTCTAGATAACCTAGAAACATGCATTTAATTGCTCTAGGTTCCAATTTATCTTGCCTAATATGAGCATAGGCAACACAACCAAAAACTTTAAGCCTTTCCAGATTTGGAGGATGACCTGACCAAATCTCTTTAGAAGTTTTCATGTTAAGAGCTGTAGAGGGACATCTGTTTATCAAAAAAACAGCAGTCATAATTGCTTCAGCCTAAAAAATCTTAGGCAAACCTATACTCAATAGCATATACCTCACTCTTTCTAAAATGGTTCTATTGAATCTCTCAGCTAAACCATTTTGCTGAGGAGTGCCAGTAATAGTTTTGTGCCTTGCTATGCCATTTTTCTTGCAAAAATCATTGAAAAAATCAGAACAGAATTCAAGGCCATTGTCAGTACGAAATCGCTTAACTTTCCTTTCTGTTTGGTTCTCAGCAAGAGTTTTCTAATTCTTGAAGTTTTCAAATGCTTCATCATTGGTTTTCTGAATGTAGATCCACAATTTCTGTGAGTAATTATCCACAATAGTCATGAAATATCTTGCACCAGAGTGAGAAAGGGTCCTAGATGGTCCCCAAAGATCAGCATGAACATAGTCAAGTGTTCCTTTTGTTCTTTGCTGGCCAACATTGAATTTGACTCTACAAGCTTTACCATAAACACAGTGTTCACAAAATCTCAAATTTTTCACCTTGTCTCCACATAGTAATTCCTATTTTCCCAATTTAATCAGACCCCTTTCACTCATATGGCCCAACCTCATGTGCCATATCTCAGTTTTAGACAACACCCTCTCTATTACAGTAGCTGCTGAACTGAATACTATGTCACCTTCCAATGAATACAGACCATTCTTATTAATCCCTCTCATGACAACCATGGAACCTTTTACAACCTTCAACACTCATTTTTCACCTTTGAACACATACCCTTTCTTATCTAGATCACCAAGAGAAATCAAATTTCTCTTAAGATCAGGTACGTATCTTACATCAGTAAGAAGCCTTTCAATCCCATCATGGAATCTGAACCTTATAGATCTAATTCCTGTAATTTTACAAGACTTATTATTTCCAAGGAGCACTGATCCCTCTACTTGATCACATAATTCCTCAAACCAAAATTTGTTAGGAGTCATATGAAAAGTGCAGCCTGAATTCATTATCCACTCAGTTTCTGGATTATTACTAGACACCACTAATGCCTCTGATGATTCATAACCATCTTGAACAATAGCTGCATTACCTGAATCCTTAGAACTTTCATTACTGGCACTGCCTTTCTGTCTCTCAAGGCAAACCTTCCTAGTATGTCCTTCCTTTTTACAATGATAGCATCTAATGTTAGGAAAATTACCTCCATCATTCCTTTGTTGTGACTTAGATCTTTTCTTGTCATGCTTACTGTCTTTCTTCGATGTTCTCCCTCTTATTGTCAATCCTTCACCAGTTACAGAAGACTTTGGCTCCTTTCTTTCATTCAATTCTTTCGAATTCAACGCAGCTTGCACTTCATCAAGAGATAAAGAATCTCTTCCACAGTAAAGTTTCTTTGAAGTGAACATAAGTCTTTGGTAAAGAACATAACAGTAACAAGGCTTGATCTTCATCATCAATAGCAACATCAATATTTTCCAAATCAAGAATTAATTTGTTGAACATATCTAACTGTTCTTGTATAGACTTATCTTCATGCATCTTAAAAGAATACAAAGCTTGTTTAAGATAGAGACGGTTTACCAGAGATTTGGTCATATACAACCCTTCGAGCTTTGTCCAAACCCCTGTAGCAGTCTTCTCTTTAGAGACTTGTCTGAGCACTTTGTCACCGAGACTCAAGATAATCACACTGTGGGCTTTCTCCAACAATACTTTCTTATCTTTTTCAGCCATTGAAATGTCTAGTTTAGCCTCTCCTTCAAGTGCCTCTAACAGACCCTGCTGAACCAGAAGTGCTCTCATCTTCATCCGTCATAACCCAAAATCGTTTTGTCCAGTGAATTTCTCAATCTCATACTTGGCTGAAGCCATGACTAAATTGTCCACGCTCACCGCACCAATTTGTAATGCCAAGAACAAAATTCCCCACAAAACCTTTGCTCTAAAGATTTAAAGATAAACCGCAGCAAGAACAAATCATATTTAAAGAACAAGGAAAAACAAAAAACAACACCAAGATTTTACGTGGTTCAATTAGAGCAATTTGATTCTAACCTACATCCACGACAGCCACTATTATTGATGTCAACTTCTCTTTGAGTGAGCACAATCTCTCTGAACTCAGTTACAGATTTTTTTCACAATGATACAAGAGAGAATTACAAAGAATTTCTGGAGATCTGGAAAGCTATGCAACGTCAGCTATTTATAGCCTCAACTATCAACAAACTAACCGCTAACCAACAAATGGCAAACTGTTGTGATATCAGCTGACAAAACTAATGGTTAGCCAAACAGGTGGTTGTTTATAAACTTGTTGACTGAACTAAAATAACCAACATCAATAATGACTTCCCTTCATCAATCTCTTCCATCTGCTCCTAGTGATTATGAAACTAAACCTAGCTCAAGATCAGTGCTCCAGCAAACTGCATGTCCTAGAAATTGAGGCCACCACACTGGAGATGGTAGCATTTAGTACTCCAAAAAAGAACAATGGAGGAGAAGGTATAAGTTAGAATCAGACAGAAAAGATGGGTATCTGCTTGACTTGGAAGGATTTATGGGTGACTGCTTCCATGGGAAAGAATGGAAGCAAGTCAATTCTTCAGGGTCTAACTGGTTATGCCAAGCCTGGGCAGCTCTTGGCCATAATGGGTCCTTTGGGTTGTGGCACGTCTACACTTCTTGATGCTTTAGCAGGTGTATGTCAAAGTGAAACTTATAAAATAACTTAAATCAATGATCAAAATATTCCTCAAGCATGCATTTATTATTGATTTAGAAACATAATAGAATTTACCTGGTAACATAATAATATAATATAACACATAAGGCCTACAAGACTACATGGCCAACTTGTGGTCACATCCTGTGTAACAAATCAAGGAGGTGGCTTCACCAGGAAAAAAAAATCAAGGAGGGAGAAATAATATATTATGCATTTATTGTTATTCCGTAAAGATGCAATAATTTCTCATCAAGGAGGTGGTATCGGCTTTTGGTTTTCTATTTTGACACTCAATTTTTCTTTCATAGGTTGATTGAACCAAACAACTTCCGTCTTCTACTTTTATATATTTATCTGAAAAAGTTCTTTTTATTCATGATCAATTTTATTTGTCTATTTAAAAAATTAATGAATTATTAATTATTTTTCATTTTATTCTTAGTATTAATGACTGAGAAATAAGATTAGTAAAATTATAATAATATTTTAAACATTTGAATAAAGAGTAATTTAGTAAAATATATATTTTTCTTTTAATCGAGACTATTTAATAATTTTTAATTCATATATAATAATCTTAATAGATAAATAAAAGTAGACAAAAAAAGTATTATTTAAGGTATAGGGATCTTGACGAAACTTGTACTGAAAGAAAAGATACCTTTTTTTCAGTCTTAACCCATCTAAGAATTTCTCTCGTTATTGTTAATTTTTGGAAGAATATTTTTTTTGGTATATTTGAAAGAATAATTATATATCTGAATCCTTTTTATAATCTACTTAATTACTCAAATAAGAAAATAATATATGATTTTTTTGGTTTTCAACATATTAAATATTTTTATTTTTTTAAGATGTGTCCTTAGGTACAACTTAAGGAATTAAAATAACATTTATTACTTTTTAATGATTACTTACAGATGAAAGTATTAAATATGTTTTAGATTTTGAAGATACTAAATGTTAACATTTTTCATTTAACAGTTTCTATTTTATATTCCTTAACATGTGTGATAAAGAGACAAGTTAACAAAACCATTTAAGTAATTAGGAGAATAATTGGAAAAAATATTTAATGAAGAAAGGTGTTTAAACTTCAAACCTTTGGTAAGTGGGAGTATTCACTCACATTTATATATACATCACTTTACATATTTATAATTTTATAATCTAATTTAAGCTAGTCTCATCTTATTTTCTACATACTTACACTTTAATTTTATTACCTCACACAGATATGAAGTAATGTGCTTCTTGGTGATGTGCACTAAGTATATGTGTTTAAAATTGAATCAATCCAATTAAAACAAAAGAAAAAACCAAGCAGAAAAAATAAAAAACCAAATAAACTGAAAATCAAAAAATAAAAAAATAAAAATTAAAAAAAATTAATTGGATTAGATTGGATTTCAAATTCAAATTTGAAAAGTGGTTCAATCCAAACCAAACCAAAATTTTATATACATTTTTTAAAATAATGTTTTGCCTAGGAAATTTCTATATAACATATACTTAATTTGAACTTTCATACAATTCTTCAAATCATACATAATTTATCTCTCTTAAATTTGATCATTTATTGTAAGATTAACAATTAATTTGAACTTGTATTTATAATTTGAATTTATATTTTGATGAATTATATAGTTTGAAATTATATTTGTTGTACTTTGAAGAATTAGTTTAGATTTATATTTAATGTATTTTAATGAATTTGAATTATCATATTATGATGAATTTATGTATAAAAAATATGACAAAAAATTAAAAAATCAATTTAATCTAAATCAATTTAAATTAGATTTGATAGAATCAAATTTGTATTTTGAGCTAAATTGATCGAATAATAAAATAAAAAAACTGATTAAATTGAATTAAATGACTTTTTTCTTCAAAATCAATCTAATTCAATTCGTGAACGTCCCTAGTAGCAAGCATTATATCCTAAAGGTTGTAAATACTCTATTAAATGGTTTTTGTCAAAAACCATCTTGGAATCATGTAGGCGTTGTAGAAAAGGTCACGTAACTTATTATGGAAAAATTGAAAGATCATGCAAGGGCTATTCTTACCATCTAGCTACTACAAAATTTGACAAACATCGTTGTACAAAACTGTTTACCGGCCATTGAATAAGAGCAGTTATCGTAGCATGCTTGTAATACCAAACTGTTTCTTTTGAGAAACTCTTAGGTGATATAGTGTGTCGAATCAGTTGTGTGGATCATCAACGTTTCTTACTTTAACAATATTTTTAATACTGCAATTGATATAATATACATTTGATGATGTAAAAAGTAAGAGAAACAAAATAAAATTTGCAAGGGAGAAGCACTTTTATCACACTTCAGTCGCTTCTTTATTCTAATAATGTTAGTTTAAGCCTTTAAAAGGTTCCTAGCAATCTAGTTTATAAACAAATTAAATGATGATATGAATTCATATTTCAGGGAGATTAGGTTCAAACGCAAGACAAATTGGGGAAATTATGATCAATGGTCACAAACAAGCACTGGCTTGTGGAACCTCGGTACAAAATCTGAAATTCTTTAACATAAACAAATTGGGCTTTTAATTAGTTTCAGTTGCCACATGATCAATTAACCATTCTTTCAATCTAGGTGACCATAGGCATATGTCACACAAGATGATATCTTATTAACATCCTTAACGGTTAGAGAAGCAGTACACTATTTAGCTCAGCTTCAATTGACTGACTTCATGTCCAAGGAAGAGAAAAAGGAGAGAGCAGACTTTACAATTAGAGATATGGGTTTACAAGATGCCATTAACACAAGAATTGGAGGGTGGGGTTGTAAAGGCATTAGTGGGGGTCCAAAGAGGCGAGTGAGCATATGCATTGAGATCCTAACACTCCCCAGACTTCTGTTCCTTGATGAACCAACTAGTGAACTGGATAGTGCAGCCTCCTACCCAGGATAAAAAAGACGGCATTCAAAGGATTGTTATTGCCTCAATCCATCAGCCTAGTAGTGAAGTTTTTCAACTTTTCCATAACCTTTGTCTTCTCTCTTCTGGTAGAACAGTTTACTTTGGACCTGCTTCAGCTGCAAGTGAGGTTAGGAATTAGCTCATTTTAGAGTCAGTCTTTCACAGTTTTATGTTCATATCTAATTATAATGTCCACTTACTAATTCTGCTTTGGTTTCATTTTTAGTTTTTCGCTTCAATTGGTTTTCCATGTCTAGCTCTCCAAATCCCATCTGATCATTTACTGAAAACTATAAACAAAGATTTCGATCAGGTAAGCTTGCCAAGCTTCAATGGCAAGGGTGCTTTTTTCACGATTTCATTCTTCTTCAGTACAACATACTCGAATATTATAGTAGTCAACAAAACTCAGAAATTAAATCTAATTGAGATACTTATTATTCAAGGACACTGAACTGGGTTTAGTTGGGACTAGAACAATACACACAAAAGAAGCAATTTGTATCCTTGTGAGGTCTTATAAATCAGTACTATCTGCAAGGAACCAAGAAGTTCAAAAAGAAATAGCAGTACTATCTGAAAAGGTATCCTTTATGGCTTACTAGATCTCATACAAATACCTAAATTTGATGCAAAATTAATTATAAAATTAAGATTGACATCAATTAAATTTAAATGTGATTCAGGACACCAATTCAACAGACAAGAAGAGAGGGCATGCTGGCTTCCTTAACCAGTGCTTTGTTCTTACCAAAAGATCGATCGTAAACATGTATCGTGATCTAGGCTATTACTGGTTACGCCTTGCAGTATATGTTGCATTGGCTACAAGTTTAAGCACTGTCTTCTATGATCTGGGTACAAGTAATGCCTCAATTAAGGTAATAGTGGCAGAGTAACGAAGAGTATGGCCCACATAGAATAAGTAAAACTGCATAATCGTTAAGTTTAGATATTGTTTTCTAATTCTGCTGTCACTTTTGATTATTTCAGGATGGAGGCTCACTTCTTTCGTATGTGTTTACATTCATAACTTTCATGACCATGGGTGGATTCCCTTCCTTTGTGGAGGACATGAAGATAATTTGAAGATCCCTTCTTCCTTTTTTAAGTCTTGGAGTGTGTTTGATTTAGATTAATTATTTTGAGAAAAAACTTTTGGTACGAAAAAAAGCCTTTTCTCTTGTAATAACACATGTTTGGGTAAATGTTTTAAAAATTAAATCAGAGATTGAACTAAAAAAGCTTCCAGCTCATAGTTCGATTAGTCCAATTGGTCAAATTTGTGATTGAACAATAGTTGAATAGAAAAATGGTCGAATCGAAGACATAATCAGTTCATGATTCAACTGGTTTAACCGACTAATTCAGTCTAATTTTTAAAACATTGGTTTGGGTAAATAAACAAAAGTTGTTACACAAATTTTTATGCACAATAACAGCTTTTCCCAATAAACTCAATTATAAACATTAAAATTATAGTTGAAAGTGATTATTTCAACTTATTTCAAAAGTTTTGGATATAAATACTATTTTGTAGTTAATTAAATAATTTTTTAAAATTATTTTATATCTTTTTTAGTAATTTAATACATATAAGTAATTTTTTTTATACAATTCAAACATAACTCTTTCTCTTTAAATCACTCATGATTAACATATCCAAACATAAATTAATTTCTCATAAGTGATTTTCTAAAAAATTAATTATTAACATAATTGGTTTTGAATATAATCTTTTTTTTTTTTACAATTAATCCAAACACACACCCAGTTTACAAGATAAATAGAAACTTTTCCCCCAATTTTGTTAATATAGGTAGTCACTGATTTTTTTGTTTTGTGCCAATGGTCTTTGGTCGCTAGGTATTTGAACGAGAAAGACTAAATGGGCATGATGGTGTTACCAAATTTGTCATTGGGAACACCTTTTCGGCTATCACATACCTGCTACTGGTTTCATTGATTCCTGGTGGAGCTATAGCTTATTACCTTCCTGGTCTTCAGAAAGGATATGAGCACTGTCTGTACTTCATTTGTGTTCTATTTTCTTGTTTGATGTTAGTGCAGAGCCTTAATTATGATGATAGTTGCCAGCATCGTCCCCAACTTTCTAATTGGTATCATAACTGGTGCTGGAATCCATGGAATCATGATGTTATATAGTTGGCAGGTACTTTGTAAAATCTCTTTCAGATTAAATTTATATATATTTAATTCAATTAATCAGTATTTTATTTATGTTTTATATCAAGGGGACATAGGTGAAAATTAATTTTATGAGTAAAGAATGATGTACATGGAATTTAAAAAAAAAATCTACATACAAATTGAATGATTCTCATACAATAGGTTGGAGTGATTGATAGAAGAATTTTCAGAATATTGAAAATTGTGAAAAATGTTTATAAGCTATTTAAGATATAAGTTTACTATTGGAAAATCTATTAAATATAGAAATTTGAGGGGTAATTAAAGAAATTTCTATAATCAGTAAATAAATGTCTAACTAAAAATGTAACCAATGTAACTAAATTAATAATAGTCTAGTTAGAGCAATTAAGTAATCATGACTTAGGTAGAAAAACTACTAAAACAATCACTAGCCAATAGAAACTATCCACTTAGTTAGACATGAGTTAGTTTCTAAGTAGATGGTTTAGCCACTAGTTAAAATCTAATTAGATTGTTAGAAAATATAAATGGAAGAGAATAGAAAAGGAACAAGAAGAACACTCCCAAAGAAGATAGAGAGTTCGGCCAAGCAAGGAGAAAAGAGGTAGAAAAGAAGAAAAATAAGAGAGAAATTTGAAGAAAATAAAAATCTTCAAGTTAGCAAAGAAACAAAGAGATTTCAAAGTAGATCAAGCTTTAAGTTTTTCTTTTTGCTCAAGTTTTCTCAAGACCAAGAGGTAGGGGAATCATACTTTTTCTATTTTCCTTGAGTTGTTCTTCTTATAGAAGTGTTTTACTATGGTTAAGAAACATGATTTTAATCCATAGAAATTTTGTTGAGGCTTGTTTTGATGGATTCAAACTCTAAGTTAGTAAGACCATATTTTGTGATCTTAATGGTTTGACAAATAATGGAAGTGTAATGAGGATAAAGATTGTTGATAATTTAAAAATTGTAAAAATGGTTTTAAATTGAGAAGTTAAGCTAAATTCGAATTGATTCAAATAAATAGGATTCTTGATTCTATCAAATTAAGGATTTTATCTAGCATAATATTTACAATGAAATTGATGGTGGGGTTAGAAGTTGGAAGCCTAAATAACACAAGAAATCAAATAGTATTTAAGTGAATAGTTCACTTGGTCTTTTCAAATAGAATCAAAGACATGTCATTTTGGAGTATGTTATCTTTTTGAATAGGATCGAAAACATGTCATTTTTTAATAGAATTGAAGACATGTCATTTTGGAGTATGTTATCTTTTCAAATAGGATCGAAAACATGTCATTCTAGAATATAATATTTGAATAAGCTCTATGTCTTTTCGAATAGAATCAAAGACATGTCATTTTGGAGTATGTTATCTTTTCGAATAAGATCGAAAACATGTCATTTTTTAAAATAGAATTGAAGACATTTCATTTTGGAGTATGTTATCTTTTTTAATAGAATCGAAGACATGTCATTTTGGAATATGTTGTCTTTTCAAATAGGATTGAAAACATGTCCTTCTATATGATATTTGAATAAGCTCTAAGTCTTTTCGAATAGAATCAAAGGCATGTCATTCTAGAGTATGATACTTGAATAAGCTCTCTAAGTCTCTTCGAATAGGATAAAAAAACATGTCATTGAGTATGTTATTCGAATAAGCCCTCTATGTCTTTTCGAATGGAATCGAAAACGTGTCATTCTACAAAGAGAATGATCAAGGAAAATAATTTGTAATAAAATGATTTGTGAAAAATGATTTATTGTGAAATGGTTTATGATTTATGATGAAAATGATCTATGATGGAAATGATATGCTTCATGATCAAGTGATATGATCTATGCATGTATGATGATGATGAAATGGTTTAAACATTAAAAGGAAGTCTTACATGGGTCACTTTATTGATTTCCATATCTCCCTTCCAAGAGCATGTGGAATGATCACTTATATTGGGTTCCTTGATTGGAATGACTACTATGCTAGGAGACACCCTAGAAAATTTGAGATCTCGATTATGTTATGTTATGCTATGTTATTGGCCATATAAGCAAAAGAATAAAAAATGTTAAAATGTTTTATTAAATGATATTATTTAGTATTTATTTTATTGATATAAGTAATGCATGTAGTACTCTAATTGAAATTTATTTTCTGCAATGACTGCAGCTGAACATGTCATAGTTCAAATGATATTAATTTTGTGAACTCTCACCCTTATCTGATATATTCAAAGAATCAAGATGGTCTGCGTTACTCTACTAATTAATCTTGATACTCACTTGGTATTCTACACTCCTACTAAAGAAATTCGTTTGGTGATAGACAACATCCACATCCACTTTCTCATGATGTATAATTTTGACTAATAATGCATGCATGAAGTAGTGTATATATAGTTGACTTAGCTGTATTGTGAGTTTGTAAATATTTGTAGACAAATGTATTGACACACTTTATGAAATAAGTCACTGCACATATATTATTATATAAGAAATAATAAGTAAAGTACATAATATTCTATCAACAACGATAAATTAAAATAAAAATTACTAGTAGAATGTTACATACTTTAAATTGCCAAGTGATCTTCCTAGGCCATTTTGGAGATACCCATTATACTATGTGGCCTTCCATAGGTATGCCTACCAAGTGGGTTGATCTCGCTATCTTGCTGGGGATGATTGTTCTATGTCGAGTTCTATTCTTGGTTATCATTAAAACTACTGAGAAGGTGAAGCTCATTGTTGTATCATTCATGTCAGTGTACCTGAAGCAAACAACACATGTCATGGAGAATCCCAATGCCACTCCTTTAAATGGAGAGCGAGAGGTTGTATAACTAAAATGCTACAAGAACGTGCATGTTGCCACAGGACATGCTGAAATAGTAATATATGTATGATGTAATTAAATAAGAATAACGTAAATTATAAGTAACAGTAAATTAATTACGGAATAAATTTGAATTTGAATTTGAATTTGAATTTGTAATAATTCTCATTTCCATTTGTATTGATTTGTTCTTAATGTAAATTAATTATTGCTTATTTTGTTATTAATATAATTTTGACATCAAATACATTGTACATTTACTTTTTTAATCTAATTTATTTTAATTTTTATAGCTTATTTTTACAAAATTAATTATCATCTTAAGTTTTAATTAACTAATTATATTCCCTTTGAAAGAAGATAAATTTTTTAGGCCTTTTTATTTATTATTTATTTTATGTATTATTCAATCTCTCATATTATTCCGTACACGTTGCTTGCATGTGCATTATACACTGCTAATATAATATTATTATATGAAGAGGAATCAACTTATATCAGTGTAAGTTTTTTTTCTCTTACACTCACCTTTAACCATTAGTTTCACTTTAATCTAATAATTGAGATTATTTTATTAAAAATAACTATTAGATGAAAGTAAAACTAATAATTAAAAATAAGTGTAAAAAAAAAATTTACACTAATATAAATTAATCTCCCTCTTATTATATAATAATGATAATGTTGCGCACCCATAAAGTTTTATGAGTTTATATAACTTGAAGGGACAAAATAAATTCAAAACGTGTTCGTACTTTTGAAACTTTTTTTATTAGGAACAGGACAAAAACGCCCAAGAGAACACAAGCGACTAATATCTATTTGATATTATACTGTGAAAAGAAAAAAAAAAAGGAAACTTAATGAAAAAGAAAAGGAAACTTAGTAATTATCATTCATTTTGATTGGTATAATCTATTTAAAAAATCATTTCTTTTATTTAATTTCATCAAGTAAAAGAATAAAAATGTGTATAAATATATATAAATTAGTGTTTGGTACCTGTGTAATGAACGAAATAAATTAAAAAATATTAGAATAAATAAAAAAAAATATACATAACTTAGATATATGACATTCTAGATGGTTCAGATAAATTAGGTTAAGTCATAATTAATGGAATCAACAGTAGAATTCACTCAAAATCACTTTTTGTGTTTTCATTAACTTACTCTTCACGTTCTATAATAACCGGACTATATAGATTTTCTTAATAAATATTTCATTTATATGACCTCCCAATAACACTACTAAAAAATATGTAAATAGTGACAAAAATTTTCCATCACTAATCTATTGAATTTTGCTGCTATAATAATTAGTGACAGAATCTGTCACAGAATGGTGAATGTTGCGTAATATTTGGTGGCTAATTTCTTAGCAATGAAAATAGTGTTTCATCGCTAACACCTTTGTTAAATAATAATATTTTAATAATCAACAAACTTTGGTTACAAAAATGTTAGCAACAGAAATTTTTTAAAATAGTGACGGAAATATTTGCAAAATAAAAGTATAAATATTTGCTTTTTAGAGACGAATTATTTTCGTCATTGATGGCTTAATTTTTTTTTTTGAATTTTTTAACAGTCCAATTATATAATTTAAACCTGCATGCAATACAATAGTACAACAATTCAATCCAAAATACAATAACAAATTTTTTAAAATTAAAAATATCATTATCATAATTGCATATCAAGTCATAATTTAAATAATTATTCCAACTTGTCATATCATTGATAGGTAAATAGATATCAACACCATGTACTTATACGTATTAATTATAAGGCAGTGAATATCTATTATTTGATGAGCATATACATACATTTTATATACTTAACTTAAAATAATTAGCCAACAAATACATGGCCATTTAGAATGATGACATCTTAGTAGCATCCTAAAAGTCCTCTTAACATTTTAGAACTTCCATTGCAAACCATCAACACCTACATAAACAATGAGACATTAAGATCAACAAAATAAACAAAAGAAAATTAAAATGTTAAACAACCCACTAACATACAGCTAATGGGTATATGACTAGAATTTTCACAACCAATTAGATTCTCATAGTATAGAGGAAGTTAAGTAACAAATGAATTGTTTCCTGCAAAGGCCTAGTCATATTATATAAGTAAATAATGTCAATTAAGTGTAAGATACAACTCATATAGTCGACTACAGACTACCATAGATATGATTTTATCTTGATTCCTTAATAATAGTCCACAATAAATAAAATATGTTTACAAACATTTACCTAAGTCCCAAGAATATGCATCATCTACACCACAGAACATCAGGTAGGGGAGAAAGGGTGCAGATGGACGTATCTGGATCAAGCTGACCAACAAAGATCAATAAGTTATTCTAATTATGAAATTTAACTAAAAAAGAATAGTTTATATATATATATATATATATATATATATATATATATATATAATATACATACACACACGCACATATTTTGACTTACAAGTTTTATCTTAATGTTGGAATGACGCATGATATAACAACCATCTTCAAAAGGAAGTATGAAGAGCCTTGAACAAGTTGGACAGATATGATCGACATTGTGCATGATATTACTACAAGAAATTTGCTATTTAGTGAAGGAATTGCGAGGGATTAACGAGGAAAAATTGATCCCTCGCTAAATTTCAAAAACAAATTCAAGATTGATATGTTAGTGAGAGATTAGCGAAGGAAAATTGATCCCTCGCTAATTAGCGAGGGAATTGCAAGGAAAATTTCCTCGCTAATAAAATTTCGTTGCTAAATATGTTAGTGAGGAAAAAATCCCTTACTAATGTAAGTATAAATTTAGTCATTTTTTAGGGAGAGAATTAGCAAGGGGAATTCCCTCGCAAATCCTTCGCAAAACGTGATAAATTTTAAAAATAAAATTTTAATACAAACTATATAAAGAGAAAGTAAAATTCTCAAAAAATCTCAAATTCCTTCCCCATTCTCTTATACCCATTCTCTTAAGATGATAAAATCTCAAATCTCAAATCCCTAACGTGATAAAATCTCAAATCTCAGAAAATCTCAAATCTTTCCCCATACGAACTCAGAACGGCCAATATCTCCCATTCGTTCTCTCCCATTCCAGCCACAGCCACACAACCATTGTCTATGTGTTACTTTCATTCTCTGGTTTAGCTTTGTGCGCAGGACAGCAGCACTGCACACGATGCGGTGAACGACGGCAACACTAGCAGCTCACTCGACACGATGGACGATGGTGCCACACCGTGAGTAGACGAGCACGACGCGGCCGCTGGCAGCCACCTAGTCATTTCTCTCTCTGTTTCTCTTTATCTCCTCTCTCCCTGTCTCTCTCGTTCTCTATTTCCTTCTTCATTCGAACCTTAGCCTTATATCCTTAATGCCTCCCCAAATCGTCCCTTGCAGCACGTTATTGTAGGTCACGGATTGCAGGTTTGCAAGGAATAAGTCATGCGAGCTCACATCGTCACAATGCCACCGCCAACAGCCACAGTAAGCATAATTTTTTTTTTAATTTTTAGGCTCTTAGTTGTTCATGTACATTATTCTTTTTTTTCTTCTCGGTTCTTATGTATTCATGTACATCATTTATTATTATTATTATTTCTGGAGAAGAATTTAAATGAAAGGAAGTTCTATTAATGTATATCCCTATTCTCATAGATGAATTATACATACTAATAAGGTCAACAAAGGCATTTGATCCAGCATTAACGATTTGTGGGGTTAAATTCTAAATAGTGTATCCATAGAGTGCTTGATATTATATTGAGGCAACATGCTGCTAAGCAGTGTGTAAATTACTATTTCTTTTTGTTCCTTTATTTTTCTTGAGTGATAATATTATTTTAATATCTTTCTGTCTTTATGGTGCTTTACAATGCCAATAATTTAATGGTAAATTGTCTTTTGCAGAGGCTGCCTACTTGTGCACCAATCATTCTTCCACAATGATCCAAAGAATTTTGCAGATGTAGGTGGTGGTGTTCTAGGCTGCAGAGGTTTCTATTCAAGTTTTAGAACTACACAGAGTGGCCTGTCTCTTAATATAGGTTTGATCTGTGCACTGTGTTCTATCTTTTCATCTGAATAATTTGTCTTAATTCCTTCTTCCTCCAATTTATTTAGATGTCTCAACTACCATGATAATTCAACCTAGCCCTGTCGTGAACTTCTTAATTGCTAATTAGAATGTGAGAGATCCTTTTCACTTAACTGGGCAAAGATGATTGAATGTTTTGAACATTTTTTTATTGTGCTTGATTGATCTTGAAATTCAGCAATCTCATCCTTTATTTATTGAAGAAAATGAAAAGAATGGCCTAATTTGTATCTGTATAATCTTTGTCTACAAGATTTACCATAATTTTAAATTGACTCTTAGCCATTTCTTTGAGAACATGGTAATGATGAATTTGTGTGTTTGGGTTGGGTTGGGTTTGACAATGGTGTTGTTGTTGATGCTTTGTTGAATTAGGGTTAAGTTGAAGGGGCTTTAAGATTTGATTATTTTGAGTGTGTTAGAGTTGTGTGTTTGTGTGATGTTGAATTGACCACTTTTTTTAGTTTTCTTATTGCCTTTTTGAAATTATTTTAGGTTCATCATCTATGGAGGCTTATACTGTGTGAGTGTGTGTTTTTTTTTTTAAATTGTCTTTTTCTTATTATTTTTACATATAATACACTAGTTGTCTTAAAAGGGACTATTCTCAATGTCTAATGTGGTAATCCTAACACAGGGCTCTCGAATTGGAATTTATGGATTTAACTGCCCTCAATGGATTATGGCAATGGAGGTTTAGCACTTCGACACTTCCCTATCCACTGTGTTCTCAAATTTATTTTTCACTGTTGTTCCTTCTATGATCCTATTCCTATCATAATTCATAAACATGTTTTTATTGATGTAGGCTTGTTGCGCACATAGCTTGGTTTGTGTGCCTCTTTATACCCTTGGTAAATTTTTCTCAAATTATTATTATTATTTTCATAAATTTACTTTACCTTTTCTTTTTTCTCTGTTTTTCTATAATTAGGAGCTATGCCTAAAAAAGATCCTAGTTTGAGCTACTCTTTGTATTTACTTCATTTTACTTCTCTTAGTAAAAAGCCATGATGCTCATTTTTCTGAATTAGTGAGAGTTTATTTCAGTACAGTTACCTAATCTAAAAGATAGTAAAATTTAGATTTTCAAGACATTTTTTGCTAAATTTTGCTTGTAAGCTCCTCCAAATGACGACTGTTTCTCATTCATTTTTTTTGAAACTTTTTTTAATTAATTACCAACTACCAGATATTCTTTCAGCTTCATTTTTAATTTACTTATTTATCTGCAAGGTCATTCATCATATATTTATTAATTTGAAGCAATTTAATAACACCAAATGTAGGGCCTGGGGCTGTAAATTATATCATTGATCATGGAGAAATAGATTATGCGTTTGTACAAGATAAGAAGGTTAAATAAGTAAGAATCACTTTTTTTGAGATAAAATAATGTTTTGCTCTAGATGAACTTATATACCACACATTTAGAGGCAAATAGAGGTTCTGATTGGATACATATACCACTTTTGAATCCTGATTGT
This sequence comes from Ormosia semicastrata, assembly GCA_029884595.1. Taxonomy (NCBI): domain Eukaryota; kingdom Viridiplantae; phylum Streptophyta; class Magnoliopsida; order Fabales; family Fabaceae; genus Ormosia; species Ormosia semicastrata. Next base: position 14,091,718 of record JAQQTO010000052.1, read on the forward strand.
AAATCTGCTCAACGACTGAAAGGTAAATGTGGCTAGTTCAACATTGCTATGCTGCAGCTAAGTGAAGGCATTTAAGATTTAACTAAGTTTGGTTGTGTTTACAGTAATGGTGTGCTTCACTTCATTAACAGAGGAAGAGAAAAATAAGGCCACCAGCCTTGGAATTAAGCTATAGTCATGGGAAGAGTTCTTGCATATGGTTGGTTTATAAGGAATTTGTCATTCAATAAATAAATCATACTTCACATGCTTAGTACGAAAAGAACTACTCTATTATATAACAGCTTGTTGTCATTTAGATAGATACTAATATCTATTATGTACCAGTAGGTTTGTTTCACCTTTTCTTGCACCACTTTTTTAACGAATGTTGAATTTTGCTTGCACTAAAGGTATTAGATACTGCACTTGATCCATTATCTCGAGCTGTAATGTTCCCATATATGCTTCTTTGTTGTTGTATTTTGTAAAACTTTGAGTCATATATATTTTCCTTGCCCATTCCAATGGGGGAGTCCTACTTTCAATGCTAGGGAAGCTTTTGCTATGATGCCTGCTTCTTTTGCTTCTCTTTCTGAGGTAGGAATTATACCCCTTAATAGAATCCCATGTTTCAATGATTATGCGGGTGTGCAATGCAACTACACTATTCACTAGTTTTTCATAATAAAAACCATGTAAAACTAAAAAATCATTTAAAAATGCATCTTGTCCTCACCATGTGTCTGCTTTGAATTTTTACATCTTTTTTTATATTTATATGCAGTCTACCGGTACATTTTATGTTGCGGCAAGATATGGAAGTGCCACGCCTGTGCCACTTTCTGTTATCAGGCTTGGAGCTGGGACTTACTGTGCTTAAGGTTCATGCCCTCATATGGTGATTTTCTTTGGACTTAGACAACCTCATACGGTGTTCTTCCCTCCCTTGCCACTTCCTCAAGCTTTAAGTTCCCATTCTTTGGTTTACTCATGCTGGGATGAACAAGAAAAAGGCAGTAGCTTGATGGTTCATATTATTGGTCATTGAGGCAAGTTTCTCTTCAATTTCACGTCTAAAATTTTCTTGAAAGTTATGAATTTGTTGATAATAAACTTTCTTCACTTTGATCACATGTCTGTTTGGATATATGGTTTACTTAGATCTGTTTTGATGCTTGAATTATTTTGTCTTATTTATTTACTTTATGTGGTGTTATTTATTTTCCTCTCTAATAAAAAAAAGCAAACCAACTTGAATTTTGCAGTGCTGAATATTTAAAAACTCGTTCTTTTTGTGCTGTTGCTCTAATATAAAACCATTCATGTGTCTACTCCTTATAGCTTAAGCTTTTGGAAGATATTGTTCATGACATGTTATCAAAACCTCTATGACTAAGTGGTCTAGACTTTGATTCTTGCAGCCTCCATTCTTTTAATAAAAATTTGAATTTCAGCACAAGGTAGGTGGACCTATGCATTGTACACACTTCAAGTATATGCCTTCCACTTTGGTGGTGTAATTTTCTTAACTTAATTCTCAAGTATGAAAGACTAGGGAGCATGTCAAAAAAATGAAAGACTAAGGAGAACTAAGAAGGGGATTTTATTTCTATATGTTGTATAATCCACTACTATTTTTTTTCAAATTGATAATTAATACGTAAGAACTTATTTGGTGTTAGCATGATGCACATGGGCAGCTTTTATACTTTCTGACCATGATTTGATAGCTTGGAAGTAATGAGGCTTTATAACATATTTTCAAGAAATTTGTTCTGAAGAAATACAGAAGAAGACTGAAATTATGCTTACAAAAATGGCTGTGTCCTTCCCAGATTCTCACAAAGCTGAAGAGTGCCTTCAGAAGTTAAACCAAATTAAAGACAATAATGTGTTTAAATCAATTGAACAATTGTTGGAGGAATGAACTTTGACAAATGGACAAGCCATTCAAGTATGTTGTTGGTTTATCCAATTATGTTGCTTGTTTTGACTTTCTTTATTTATGTGTAAAATATTTTATATCATCCATTTTCTATGTTATGTGAATCTATGTATGTATGGTAACTAGAGAACTATTATATACTTGAAATTTGATAGGTGATGGCCCATGTCATGCTAGCATGTAATTATATAGATAGCATGTATTTTGTTATATAATATATCAATAAAGTACTTGCGTTGAGCTCATTTTGATTAGTTTCTTGGATTTTGATGGTGATGGGTTAATATAGTTGATAGAGATAGACAAAGAGAAAATGGGGGAGGCAAGTCTTTGTGTTTTTGTTTAAACTTGAGAAGTTGTTGCTTGTCATGCACAAAGCATAAAATCCCCAAAACTGCCCTGAGAATAAGATACTACATGGAGATATCTAAAAACCATTTGATCCTCTCTCATTCCTACATTTATATATGTCTTAAGGCTATTCATATGCCAATTAGATTTTAGAGCTATTCTATGATCACATTAGATTTCAATCTTTACAAGCCTTAGTTATATTTCACTCGTTATTCTATGATCACATTAGGCTGTTGTTGTTGACTGACATAGATCACCATCAGGTCCTCTTAATGGGTTTTTTGTATTGTTATAGTAAGATGTCCACTAGGACCTTGCAATAAACTATGTTATTTACCTATAAGATATATGTTTTTTTTTTCTCATAATAAAGAAATTAGCGAGGGATTTGTGAAGGAATGACGAGGGAAATTAGCGAGGGAATAGCGAAGGTTTTTTGGTTGTACTAGATCCAAAATTAGTACGGATTTCCAAACCATAGCGACAGAATTTCCCTCACTGATTTGCCAGGGAATATAAGAGCCTTTTTATTTTAAATTTGCGAGGGATTAGTGACGGATTAGCTAGAGAAATTCCCGTCGCTACATGTATTTAGCGACAAATTAGCGATGGAATGTATTCCGTCGCTACTTATCGACAAAAAAAAATGACAGACTTGTCCCTCTCTAATCCCTCACAAAAATATTTTGCGAGGGATTAGCTAATTTATGATTTTCTTGTAGTTTATGTGGTTTAGAAATTTTGGGTAATATTCTTTTAAGTCTTGTTATTAATCTATTATTAATTTAAAAATATTGTATTTGATTAATTAATATGTTCATCAATGTAGGCAAAATACAAGTGGTTACCTGAAGATAATGATATAATAAAAAAGATCTTTGAAACTAAGGGATCTGGTGCACTATCAAATATTCTATTCAAGGTGCATGATAAAAAGGATAAGGGTAGATGGATTTATCCAGATGCTAGGGCACAATTGTGGGATAAATGAAGTGATCCTGCCTGGCAAGCAGTGTACATGAGAAACAACATAAATAGACAATTTAAAGAGGGTCTCAATGTGCACACCAGAGGATTCATATCAACAACAAAGCACTGTAGGAGAATGGTGAGTGATGTTACATCCTTATAATTATACCATATACTAATTATGTAAGCCTACATAGATGGATCATGGAGAGACTAGTCAAATATAGTTGTAACTTCCATTACAAAAGGGTAACATGGTTTATCTTTTTATCCATTTTGCCTGAGTTGAATGATAAATAATCTATAATAAGTTTTCTTTTGTAGCTTTAGAATGAAAGAGTTGTGCATATGACAATGGCTTATTTTATAAATAATTTGTGTTGTACTTAGAAGTCGATATTGTTGATTCGTGAAGATTATGTTGCTATTACTTGTTGAAATGTTTGATTGCGCTATGCTAGTAAGAACTAAGAAGTGTGTATATTTGTTGTTTTGTGTGTGCATGACAGTGAGTGCTTCGTTCTTTGATTCATGCGCTGTCCTTTTTCTTTATTGATTTAGTTTCATGACTGGTTTGTTATCTTTGTAGCAAGTTGTTCAGGGTCAAATGTATGTTATGAAAATTCACAATCACAAGCATTTGATTGTTCAGTCATGGAAGTTGGGGTATTGATTTCTGTTAATTGCAGATGTGAGGTAAAAAATAAAATGAAATGAAAACAATATGGGAACTTAATTTAAAATATGTCATATATAACTATTTATGAGTATCTTTTTGGTTTTTGCTTGATAGCTGTTTAGTCTCTTCATTCAATTTGACTAGATAAGCTAAGTTTGGTTTATGTGTTGCTTCATTCATCATAGTTTGGTTTATGTGTAAGCCTAAATAGATAATTGTGGATGTGTGTATCTCTGCTAAGCTTACTTTGACTAGGCCAGGCCTACTTATGAAGATCCACTTCCTTCATCAAAAGATGAAATCTTTTCTCACTTATTATGTTGCCCAAATAGCCATCCCCAACCTCTCTTTCCTAAAAAATAGATAAAACATGCCCCATAAACAAGATAAGATATTTAAGACAATTGCGGTAAGTAACTTAAAACCCCTTGTTGCCTTTAATTTCCTCCTAACTATCATGTACTTCACACTTTGCATTTCTCTCTTTCTTAGTCTCTCTCCATATATATAATGATTTTTATGCTGAAACACTATTGTATGCTGATGTTCACTGCTTTCAGCCTTTCAAAGTGGTCTTGTAAATATAGCGATGGGCGCAAAATATGAAGTAGCACATATTTAGTACACACAATCCTTCAATGATGAAATAGAAGTTCTCCAATCTACCCGTATTAATATCATTGTTAAGTCAATCAGGTTGGCCTAGCTTTTCAGTAATATAATTTTTTTAGGCTACTAATACTTTATTTTTGTTTTTTTAGGCGAATCAGATGTTCAAGGAGCCAAGCTTTTTTGACATCTACAAGCGGCTTCATAGAGCCAAGGAGAATTTAGAAGATTATAACACTTTGGAGGTAGCAAAGATTGCGGTAAGCATAAACTAGCATTTAAGTTACATCAATTTTCTAGTACTAATGTCTTATAACTACTTTTTAGGAAGATTATGAAAGGCAGATGGCTAAGTGGCAATCCCAGAATGGTGAAGGTAGCAGCAATCAAGACTCTGCTAACAGTATCTACATAGATGTTGTTGGAGGCCCTAACAAGAAAGGGCGCATCTACGAATTAGGTTCACAAGCAATTAATTTCATTGGATCTTCTTCCACTCCCTCCTCCTTTTCCATTGATGGAGTATCACCAATCTAAGTTACTGCAATGTAGGCCAAAATTCAGGCTTTAACAGAGGAGTTTCATCAAAAGAATCTTGAACAAAACATGATGAAGCAGAAGATGGAACAATGGGAGGAGAAGTTCAAAATTCTTCTTATAGGTAGTCAATTTGGAACGCAGTCACTTGCAGCTTCACAACATAAACCTTCTCATCCTGCACTTAGAGAAGAGGATGACCATCATGATGAGGAGATGAATGACGATGTTAATGATAACTCAAATCTGTGATTAGTTTTATTTTTATATTTTCATTGACAAATTAAATATTTCTAGTTACTATTTAAATATTTGTAATGATAATTAATTATTACTTTGCATTTTGGTACAAAAATTTGTGATGATGTTAAGAAATTGTGATTTCTTATGTTATATGACTTATTGTGATGGTTAATTACATCAGAGTTAGTTATAAAATTAAAAGTATATTAAAAAGATAATTCTAGAAAAATTATAGATGTCCATTTTTCATCTCTAATTTTTATAGATGGAATTAGAGACAGAACAGGTTTGTCTCTACTTGTTTTTGGAAATTTTTTGATAACAGGATTTTGGATTATTTAGGGATAGAAATTTTAATATCAGAGATGAAATAATGTCGTCTTTAATTTAATTAAGATTATATTTTTCAAAAAAAATGACAGAATTCGTCTCAAATTAGAGACAAAATTTTTTATTTAGACACGGAAAAATTTTGTCTTTAATTTAGAGACAGAATTAAATGTTTTGTCTTTAACAATTAGAGATGCAATATTTATTGAATGAACAAATTTTGTCTCTATTTCCATTTCTAAATATTTAGATATGGAATTTTGGTAATTTAAAAATGTAATTTGTTCGTCTCTAAATCTAATTTTTTTAGCAATGATCAACCAATCACACATCATCACATATGTGACTTTTAAAGTATTTATTATAAGAGTTAAATATTTTTAATGACATGACAAGACATAATTAGTTGATAATATAAAAAATCTTTACATTTATAGTATATCACAATTAAATCCTTTAAAATATATATCATAAAACATTTCATAAATAAATTTATGCATAATTAAAATATGTATAATATCTAAATTCATACATTTTATCTAAATATTGGATTAATCCATTCATCCCATTATCATTAATTGAGCTATGATCGGATCGAGTTCAATTTTTTTAAAAAAATTAACCTAATTAAAATATCATATCCTAATTGGGCATGTTAAATCTAGCTCAACCCATCCCATAAGTACCCATAATATTACCCTAATATTACTAATATTATATTGCCTTTTGTATTTTATTTTATTATGTTGTTCTTATATTTTTAAGTATGAAAACACGTTGATGATGGTAAGAAGTTGTAATAGGTAAAAACTAAAAAATAATTTTACTCATACATACTTATTCACATATTACTTTATCTGTGTAAATTTTGTTATCTAACTACAGTTAGTCTTATTAAATTTTCTGTACATCTCTACTCTCTACTCTCTACTCTGATTGCACTTTTCAAAATGAAAACGAAGTATGTCATTCGCCATTTGCCAAGTGGACAGCATGCATGTTGAAGGTAAAATGGGACGTGGGAACAGACATCGTCCACTTGCTGGCTTTGAAGCAAAATCACGAAGAGGCTTTGAAGAATTTTACTTTAAAAATTTGTTTATAGAGTGCGGCTTTTGATTTTTTGTTTTTGTTTGTTAAGTTTTGAAAGAACAAACTTCTATAGAGACGACGCTTTCCATGAAAGCGGTTTCTGCTCATGAACTTTTTTTTTAATATTATCTCATTAAAGTAAAGCCGCCGTACATGATGTGATTTCTAAACTAGGAATAGAAAAAATATATATAAATAAAATGATGGAAAGTCGCCTTCACTCATAGTAAGTTAGTAACTTGACATAGTATCTTATTTCGGTACTTAAAAATAAAAGAGAAGTAAATTACAAAAAAAAAAACAAAAACAAAAAAGCAATAATATTATTTAAAAAATCCTAAAAGAATTTGTTGAATTTCAATCTAAATGCAATAACTAAATGAATCAGGGACGAATATAAAAAATAAGTGTTGTAGAGGCTATAAGTAAATATTAAATAAACAACTCAAATTTAATTATATATATCCTTCATTTTACTTTTATATATATATATATATATGTGTGTGTGTATATTTTAAAATTTTCACGCCAATTAATACTATGCCAGACAAAATTTTGAGGTTAAAATATGTAAAAATTGTGTGAAACAAATGTTATCTTTCTTATATGTCAACGTGCATATCATAATAATGTTAGTATTGCATACCCATAATTAAAGTTTGTGGTTTTATATAACTTGAAGAGACAAAGTAGGTTTCAGACTTACTTATATTAATTTATATATCAAAAATTTGATTTAGTAATTAATTATAATAAAAGTGAACTGCGATCTAAGTAAATTTTATCTGTAATATTAATGATTCTAACATATCAAAAATTTGAGTTATAATTTTTCTCAAATAACTCTATGTTTTGATGAAATTTTTATATCTAAAAAATTCTCACCTATTATATATATAAAAAAAGTACAAGCCAAATTAAAAAACTTGAAAAAGTCAAATATATATTAGATATATGATTTTTGGAAAATGCTCAATTCTACGGATAAGGATTCGCAAAACGACGCACGAATTTAAAAAAAAAGAATAATTATCTTTACGTTTTGTCAGTAAGTCATTTTCCATTTTTTTAATTTTATTATATTTTATTTGTGATACAAAAACATCACAGGTGAATGATGACAAACGTGAATTCGTGAGTGTGAAACAGCATTCCTCATGATTTTATGCAATCCTAATTAAAATATGGAACGCCTTTGAATAGTCACTAGAATGACTGCCAGTATAATTTATTTTCCCCATTGAGGACGATATTAATTGGTCTGGAGTTGACATCTGACGTTAAGAAGAGAAAACTCTGAAATAGTTCATGTAAAAAAGTCCGAACTCAAACAGTCTATATATTTGGCTTGATTTCAGACAAATTCAGTGAGCCATTAATCTATTGCACTTCTCTTGTTGGCCATAATGGCTTCCCTTCATCAATCTCTTCCATCTGCTCCTAGTGATTATGAAACTAAACCCAGCTCAAGATCAGTGCTCCAGCAAACTGTCCTAGAAATTGAGGCCACCACACTGGAGATGGAAGCATTTAGTACTCCCAAAAAGAACAATAGAGAAGGTGTAAGTCAGAATCAGTAGTGGCTCGTCGATTGGGTAAGTAGCCTACTACGTCAATTTCTAGTTCTAACTGTTTCATGCTTGGAGTAGTGGCTTGCTTGGCCTAAGGTGGTTGGTGGACTACGTGAGTTTGCTTAAGCCAGTGCCCGAAAATTTGAAAAAGTTATGGACCTCCCAATTGGTTGGGCCGTTACCGGGTTGATCGGTTTAGTGGTTTTAAGATCAGATTAATGATTTATTATCAATTTTTTGTATGAGTGGTTTTTGGCTAGCGACCGAACTAGTATACTGGCTAGTTCCCAGTTCAATTGGTTGAGCTGCCCGGTCAGATTTTTTAAACTATTTTAAATTGACGCATTTTTACCTTATAAATTGGAATAAGAATCATCTTTAAAGTGAATTTATCTTTGTTTTGATTGGTAGTAAGGGATGTAATGAGGTAAAATGAGATGAAATACGATATAATTCTATTGTTTGAATTTTTAAAATTATGATGAATTGGAATGGTGTAGGATGACATCTATTCTATCATAAAACTCACATTTTTTTCTCTCTCCAAATTGGGAGAAATGAAATGAAATGACATAAGAACAAAAATATTATAATTTTTGTCATTCTATTCTATCTCACACACCATTCCAAACAATGAGATGAAATTTTTTCTTCATTTCATTCTTAAATATCTAAACAATTGTATGAAAACTTTGTACTATTCCACTCAATTCCATATCATCACATCACATTCCATTTTATTCATTATAAGTTATCCAAACATAGCCTAAAGTGTTGAGAGAGCTTTACACATTTGTGATTTAACCTATCTCAACTCTAAATTAGTCGAGACCTAGTGCAGCTTTCGGATGCCAGGTGGTTTACACATCAAAAAAAACTGAGTGAATAATAGTGTATCCACCTTTGATTCGATAAAGTGCATCAACATTTATTGAAGAAACATTTTAATACTTTTTAGGTAAATACCAATTTGATATTTAATTAAAGTGACATACATTGCTAATATTTTGACATCTTACTTTTATTTTATTTAATAAGAGAAATAAAAAGTAATAAATATTAATTTGTCAAAATATCAGTGAATGTCAGTGTAAAATTTTTTTACAGTGATAATATATATACTAATAAAACTCATGAATATTTTTGATAGGCTAATACATTGTTGCATACATTTTCACATGATCAAAATGAACATTTATTTTGACACCAAAAAAAATTAGCATTTATTTTGTGATTTACTATTTTGCTACCATTTATTGTCTCATAACTATTATTGACGTCAAAGATTGATTGAATCTAAAATGTGGGTCCAACCCATTTATGATGACATAAATAAAAAAAATGATAATAAATGTCCTAAAAACATTAAGTAAAAAATATTTCTTCCATTCCTTTTTAGTTATTGTTTTTGAAATTTTTGTGTGTTTCATATTAGATATCATTTAGAATTTTAACATAAAATTAATTATTTTATATCAATTTTATTCTTATTTTTTGTTACTCTATTAATTATTTAACTTCTAAAATCTCTTAATATTTATTCATTTAACTTCTATCTCTCTCTTATCACATTTTTTATTGGCAAACCACATTCTCTCTTTTTCAATTAATGAGCCAAAGAATAATATTACCTTTTATGATTATTTTTTCCTAAAGTCAAGATTGTTAAATTATTTTCTTAATACTAATGTCATTTCCTTAAATGACATATAAAACGGAATGAATAGAGTAATAGTTAATCCATTACAAAATTAAAAAAAATTATTTTTTACTTAATACTTTTATTTTTCATTCTATAAAACACTTGTTAACAAAAACTATAACAAATTAAGAAAGATAAGCTCAACAAAATTTATCTTCTTTGAATGTAAATTTGATAGACAATAAAGCAAATCACATGCGATTGCGGCTTTGTGTAATTACTTTTAAATTAAGGTTTTAAAAATTAAACTAATTATTAAATCAATTAATAAACTAATTTAAGATTTAATGGTTCAACTGTAATTAAATCACAAATGAACCAGAATATATATATATTTTATATATATATATATATATATATATAAACACGTTAGTGTATATATATACCAAAAGAATAAAAAAACCAATTATAAAAGGCAAAAGAAGGCTCCTTACTTGGGTAGGTAGCCTACGTCAATTTCTAGTTCTAACATTTTCTTGCGTGGACTAGTGGCTTGGTTGGCCTAAGCTGGTTGGTGGGCTAGGTGAGTTTGCTTAAGCAAGTGCCCGAAAATTTGAAAAAGTTATGGACCTCCCAATTGGTTGGGTCGTTACCGGGTTGATCGGTTTGCTGGTTTATTATTGATTTTTTTGTATGAGTGGTTTTTGACTAGTGATTGGACTAGTATACTGTTCTTAGTTCAATAGTTCAACTAGTTGAACTGACTGATTTGGTCTGATTTTTTAAATTATGTTTTAAATTGACACATTTCTACCTTATAAATTGGAATAAGGAGCCTCTTTAAAATGAGTTTGTCTTTGTTTGGATCGGAGATAAAAGATAAAATTGGGTTAAATGACATGATATAAGGTATGATTTTGTTGTTTGGACTTTTAAAATTAAGATAAATTAAAATGATATAGGATGACATTCATTCCATTCCATTTCATCTTAGAAACCACTTTTTCTCCCCCCCCCCAAATTGGGTGGAATAGAATGGTATAGAAACAAAAACATTACAAATTTTGTCATTCTACTCTATTCTACACACCATTCCAAATAATGGGATGAAAACTCTTCTCTATTCTATTCTTAAATATCCAAATAATGATATGAAAACTTTGTATCATTCCACTCCATTATATCCCATCACATTACATTTTATTTTATTCTATTTCACTCACTATATATAAGTTTTCCAAACATAGCTTAAAGTGAGCAAGTAAGGAACCAGCACTGAGAGAGCTTTACATCTTTGTGGCATGATCCAACTCGACTCTAGATTAGTCGAGGCCTAATGTGGCTTCCGAATATCGGACAGTGTACACACACAAAAAATAAGTAAGTAATGATGTACCCACCTTTTATTTGATAAAGTGCATCAAGATCTCAATTCATTAAATAATTTGAGGGTAGATATATCATTACTTACTTACTTTGGATGAGTCTTTTCTTATAAATTGAGCTGATCCTTATAATTAGCTTTCTTTCTCTTTTTTTTTTAATTGTCATCAAGTGGTGTTTGGGTCGACTTGTACGTATTTTGATTAATTTATCACTCCTATCATGTTAAAGATAGACCATTCACGTCGAAATTGGGAGAATTTAAATTTGTCACTATGTATTTACCCACATAACACATACCCATCTATTGTGTAACAACGCGTTAGGGTTTCCTTATTAGCTTTCTAACATCTCTCTACTCTAACAAAGGCTTACATTACATCTTTGCATGCAATGCATTTAGTATGATTTACATGTTGTCCAAACTTGCACCTCCACCGTTAACGCTTCCCCCCCCCCCCCCCCCTTCCCCTTATTTCTCTCCCTCAATGATGAGAGATTTTTGTGAAAATTTAATATGTATAAGTCATATAAACTAAGTCAATTATAAATTAATACATAATTATTTTATATAAAATTTAATTATTTGATATAAAAATGTATATAATTATTTAATATAAATAATAATATTTTAATTTATAATTAACTTAAACCAAAATCAAATAGAGTTTACGCAAGAATTTCTCTTTCACTTTTTTCTCTCTTTATTCATTCACATATACACTCTTACTAATTAATTTACTTCACACACTATTTCACTTATATATTTTATTTTCTCACATTTATAATTTATAATTTAATATAAAATCCTAAAAAATATTGATTTGGCGGTGATATTATTAAGGTTTGTGGCCGAATGACAATAAACTTTTACATATCTTAGACATTAATTAAAATACATTAGTTCAAAGGAAAAAGATAGTTACACAAAAATTTTAAAACTAGAAACTACACAAACATCTTGAGAGCCATTAATGGAATGGGGAGAAGTGGAAGAGACATAAAAAGAAAGAAAGTGAATGGTTATGATGAAATTATGTAAAATCTGTGAGGAATTTTATTTGTATATGTATAATTACTCTGGTTCAAAACACTAGGTAATAACCACAAAAATTCACCAAGGAAAAAAAAAGAGGCAATAACCACAAAACTAGAAAAAATTTAAGAATGGCCATTGTAGAAAATCATAATTCTTTGTAGTTAATGGGCGTGTATAGCGTGTATAGTAAAATGTGCTAAATTACACTTTCGATTTTTTGAAATATATACTACACCTGTTACTTTTTTTTGTCATATACTAATATAGAAATGAAAAAAGTTTTTTTATAAAAAAATTAATGTTAAGTTTATGGTTTTAAGATACATGGGGTATAAAAGTAATTAAAAAAAAGAGATACATGGGTTATATAGTAGAGTTCACCTCACCTGTGACATGTGATCACTGACTCTTGCTTTTGGAGAATTTTAAATTTATACTTACATCATAACTTTATTAGTCGCTAGTTGTATAAATTTCAAATAAGATTGAAGAAATCAAATATCATGTGGTACCCGTTAGTTTGTGGTACAGAGTTGGGAGCTTTTATATACTAAATTAGGAGTGCTCAAGGGTTAACTCGAAATTAATTTAGGCTAAATTTGGGTTATATTTTGAATTGATTCATTTGATATTATATTATATAATATATTAAAATTCATAATTTTATAAAAATTAGTAATAAATTATAAAAATTTTAGTTAAATTAATACATTTTGTATTGATATAAGTTTTAAAATAGAGTTTAATTTTAATGTATTAATAATGTGTAATTTTTTTACACTATCAATCAATTACACATTATCACATGTGTGATTTTTGAGATATTTATTATAAGAATTAAATTTTTTAAAGACATGATAAGGCATAATTGGCTGATAATATATTTTTTTTTTACACTTATAGTATATCACAATTAAATTCTTTAAAATTTATATCGTAAAACATTTCATAAAGTAATTTATGCATAATTAAAATATGTATAATATCTAAATTTATACATTTTTATCTAAATATTGGATTTGCTCATTCATACCATGATCATTAATCGAATTATGATCAGGTCGAGTTCAATTTTTTTAAAAAAATTGACCTAATCAAAATATCATATCCTAATTGAGCATGTTGAATCTAGCTCAACCAATCTCATAAATACCCATAATATTACCCTAATATTAATTACTAATATTATATTGCCTTTTGTATTTTATTTTATTATATTTTTCTTTTATTTTTAAGTATGAAAACACGCTGATGATGGTAAGAAGTTGCCATAGATAAAAATTAAGAAATAATATTACTTACACATACTTATTCATATATTATTTTATCTATATAAATTTTATTATCTAACTACAGTTACTCTTACTAAAATTTCTGTACATCTCTACTCTCTACTCTGATTGCACTTTTCAAAGCGAAAACGAAGTATGTCATTAGCTATTTGCCAAGTGGACAGCATGCATATTGAAGGTATAAAATGGCATGTGGGAACAGACATCTTCCACTTGCTGGCTTTGAAGCAAAATCACGAAGAGGCTTTGAAGAATTTTATTTTAAAAATTTGTTTATAGCGTGCGGCTTTTGATTTTGATTTTTTATTTTTGTTAAGTTTTGAAAGAAGAAACTTCTATCGAGACGACGCTTTCCATGAAAGCGGTTTCTGCACATAAATTTTTTTTAAATATTATTTCATTAAAGAAAAGCCGCCGTACACTTTTTTTTTAAATGATGGAAAGCCGCCTTCATTCATAGTAACATGATACTGTATCTTATTTTGGTACTTAAAAATAAAAGGGAAGTAAATTACAAAAATAAAATAAAACAAAAAAGCAATAATATTATTTAAAAAACCCTAAAATAATTTGTTGAATTTCAGTCTAAATGCAATAACTAAATGAGTCAGGGACGAATATAAAAAATAAGTATTGTAGAGGTTATAAGTAAATATTAAATAAACAACTCAAATTTAATTATATCTATCTTTCATTTTACTTTTATATATATGTGTGTATATTTTAAAGTTTTCATGCCAATTAATACTATGCCAGACAAAATTTTGAGGTTAAAATATGTAAAAATTGTGTGAAACAAATGTTATCTTTCTTATATGTCAACGTGCATATCATAATAATGTTAGTATTGCATACCCATAAAGTTCATGGGTTTATATAACTTGAGGAGACAAAGTAGGTTTCAGACTTACTTATATTAGTTTATATATCAAAAATTTTATTTAGTAATTAGTTGTAATTAGGGATGCAACGGGGCGGGGCGGGGACGGGTAGTAGCCTCCGTCCCTCGCCTCGCGAATAATATTCGCCCGTCCCTGCCTTCATATTCGTACGGATACCCATTTATCTTTTCTTTGTTGGTAAACGAATATCTACGGATACCTAATAAATTATAAAAAAAATTTAAAAAAATCAAAAAAATAAAATAAAAAAATGAAAAATAAAAAAATATAATATTATAATTTTTTAAAATTTATCCAACACAATTTAATTTAAAAATAATATCAAACACCTAAAATACTTTTGATTTATATAACTTTACAATATTTTAATTTATATAATTAAATTTTTAAATAATTTTATATAAAATATTTATATAAATTTTTTTTTATGGTACTTCTAAGACGGGGAAACTACCTCCGCCTCCGCCCCGTTTATTAAACGATGATAACATTAAACGAGTATTTATATCTGCGGAGAAAATTTGACGGGTATTACCTGCTCCCGTCACGGGTATTACCCGTGGATACTCGCGAGAGCGGATAAAATTACCATCCCTAAGTTGTAATAGAAGTAGACTGCAAATTAGGTGAACTTCATCTATAACATTAAAGATTCTAATATATAAAAAATTTGAGTTATAGTTTTTTTTTTAAATAACTCTATGTTTTGATGAAATTTTTATATCTAAAAAATTCTCACCTAGTATATATATAAAAAAGTACAAGCCAAATTAAAAAACTTGAAAAAATCAAATATAAATTAGATATATGATTTTTTACAATCCTGATTAAAATGTGGAACCCCTTTGAATAGTCACTAGAATGGCTGCCAGTATAATTTATTTGAATAAATATCATCTTATATATTTTTTAAGAGTATAAAATTATTAATTTTTTTAAATGTGTTGATTAAGTAAGAAAAAATAATAAAAAATATAAAAATGATATATAATATTAAAAAAAATATATATATATATATATATATATATTATTATTATTATAAACGCATCCCATTAATTTTATTTCATGCGAAGGTCAATAGGTAAACTCCTAATATTATATTTTCTTAATAATTCTACTCTTAAAAATCTTAATATGTAAGATCTTGGATAGGTTGTATTTATCTTAGATATTGTATTTAATATTATATATATGTAAGATTATAGCTAGATTCATATTAAAAATGAAACAAATATTTAAAGAATATATTTATGTATGTGTGTCTAAAAAATCATACGGTAGTTATGTTTATCCAAAAATTACTTCTCGTATAAATCCTAAGTACACCTTAAATAATAATTTAGTTCAATCAGGCTATGAAAGGGAAGAGTGTCAAATTAGAAAACCAAATGTCGATTCCACCTCCTACACCTTAAATAATAATTTAGTTGAATCAGGCTATGAAAGGGAACTGTCAAATTATATATGTGTATATCATGTATCGGATTAGCATCTTTTCAATTTTTTTTAAGTGATGAATTATTAAATAGAAAAAGACATAAAAAAATTATTAATGAGATCTAAATAAAACTTGTAAATTTTTTTATAACATTATGTCTTTTTCTCTTCTATAATTAACCACATAAATTTTTTTTTTGAGAGAATCTTAATTCATCATGTAACCTTCTTACTACAAAATTCCACAAACATCCTTGTACAATGTTTACTGGCCATTGAATAAGCGTAGTTCTCATAGCCCGCATGGTGTACCGAATTGTTTCTTTCGTACAAAGGTCTTGGGTGGGAAATATGAGGGAGAAATTCTTAGGTGTTTCTGATTAAGAAATTTTTTTTTTGTTTCTACTATTTATTGTGTATCATTTTAATTATAACATTAAAAATATTATTAAAATAAAAAATATTAAAAACTCACATATCTAAGGTGATACATAATGAATGGTACGTATAAGACAAGAAGTGCATCTAAAAATTTATAAGGAAACAAAACAAAAATTGCATGGGAGACGCAAGTTTATCATAGTACTTTTTGTTAGTTTAAGTCTTTAATGATATTTGGATAAAAGAAATTCTACATGAGAAATAAATAGACAAAGTGACAAAGGATGTGTTAACTTACTATCTTGAAGTTTTGGGTTAAGAAATGATTTTAGACTCACTATTATAGTCTTTCTTTAAGTGTGTATTTGAAAAAACTGTGAAGATTTGATTATTTTAATAATTAATTATTATATAAAAGCTTTTGTTATAATCGATTATAATAATCAATTACAATTAATTATTTTTATGTTTGAATGTATTAATTGAAAAGTGATTTTAAACTAATATGATTTGGATGATATAAAAAAGAATCACTTTTATATATTAAATTATTAAAATAAATATAGAATGATTAAAAAAATTATTTAATTAAGTACAAAATAGTATTTATATATCAAAGTATAAAGAATAATTTATAAGTTAAAATCATAAGTTTCAATCTTCAGTATTATGAAAATTAACTTAATTTTTTTTATAATACATTGAATTTCGTACAAAAGGTGAAACTGATTTTACTAAACATGTTATAATACTGTTAAAATAATTTTTTTTCAAAAAAAAATTATTTGCACAGAATTTTTTTTTTTTCCAAACATGCTCTAAGTCTATTTGAAGCAGAATCAAAGGATCTCCCTAATATTTGATTATATAAAATCATATTTCAGGGAGATTAGGTTCAAACACAAGACAAACAGGGGAGATTCTGATTAATAGTCACAAACAAGCACTGGCTTATGGAACCTCGGTAAAATCTTATATTCTTTTTAAAACAAAATATGGACCTTTAAATACTTTCAGTAGCCACATAATCAACTAACCATTCTTTCAATCTATGTGACCATAGGCATATGTCACGCAAGATGATACATTATTGACAACCTTAACTGTTAGAGAAGCAGTGCACTATTCAGCTCAGCTCCAATTGCCTGACACCATGTCCAAGGCAGAGAAGAAAGAGAGAGCAGACTTTACAATCAGAGAAATGGGTCTGCAAGATGCCATTAACACAAGAATTGGAGGGTGGGGTTGTAAAGGCATTAGTGGGGGTCAAAAGAGGCGAGTGAGCATCTGCATTGAGATCCTAACACGCCCCAGACTTCTCTTCCTTGATGAACCAACTAGTGGACTCGATAGTGCAGCTGCCTATTATGTCATGAGCAGAATTGCTACGCTGGACAAAAAGGACAGCATTCAGAGGACTGTTATTGCCTCAATCCATCAGCCTAGTAGTGAAGTTTTTCAACTTTTCCATAACCTTTGTCTTCTCTCTTCTGGTAGAACAGTTTACTTTGGACCTGCTTCCACTGCAAGTGAGGTTAGGAACTAGCCCATTTAATAGTCCATCTTTTCACAATTTTATGTTCATTTCAAATTATAATGTCCACTTAATTACTAATTCTGCTTTTGTTTCAATATAGTTTTTCGCTTCAAATGGTTTTCCTTGTCCAGCTCTCCAGAACCCATCTGATCATTTACTGAAAACTATAAACAAGGATTTCGATCAGGTAAGTTTGCCAAACTTCAATGGAACGGGTGGTTTTGTTTTGTTTTATTACGATTTCATATTGTTCATACTCAAACATTATAATATTAATAGTCAACAAAACTCATAGAAAATCTGCCTTGATTGAGATACTTATTATATCAGGACAATGAATTGTGTTTTGCTGAGATTGGAACAATACCCACAGAAGAAGCAATTCGTATCCTTCTGAAGTCATGTAAGTCATCTGATAGGAACCAAGAAGTTCAAAAAGAAGTAGCAATACTATCTGAAAAGGTATTGTTATCTAATAGCAAACACTAAATTTGATCCAAAATTAATTATATAAAAGATTGACATTAATTATATTTAAATGGGATCCAGGACACCGGTTCAATAGAGAAGAAGAGAGGGCATGCTAGCTTCCTTAGTCAATGCCTTGTTCTTACAAGAAGATCGTTCGTGAACATGTTTCGTGATCTAGGGTATTATTGGTTACGCCTCGCCATATATGTTTCATTGGCTATTAGTATAGCCACTGTCTTTTATGATCTGGGTACAAGTAATGGCTCAATTCAGGTAAGAGTAGGCAAGTAATGTAAAGTATAGCTCACACAGAATAACTAAAACTGCTTTAATTGGCTTTAAGATTAGCTAATGTGTCTTTTAAGGGTAATTTTTGGATAGACGCCATCTATGCTCTCAAATCATTATATATTATATAATATGTGTGAAATTATTTTTTAAAAATATGCCTATTAAATTATATCATACAACTTTACATATATTAAATAATAAATTGAATACATATAATAAACTTTACTCACTTTAAAATTTTTTTCCTCTCTTAATTTAGCTTTCATGTTTTATTATTTCAGGATAGAGGTTCACTTCTTATGTTTGAATCTTCATTCATAATTTTCATGACCATTGGTGGATTCCCTTCCTTTGTGGAGGACATGAAGGTAATTCAGAGAATTGTTCATTAGAATATGTCAGTCAATCCTGTTTGTCTTAGTTGATAAAATGAATAGAAACTTCCTTTTTTTTTCCTCCAAATTTTGTGAATATAGGTAGTCACTGAAAGTTTATTTCCTGCCATTTATCAAGGTATTTGAACGAGAAAGACTAAATGGACATTATGGTGTCACTGCATTTGTTATTGGGAACACCTTTTCGGCTATCCCATACTTGTTACTGGTTTCACTGATTCCTGGAGCTATAGCTTATTACCTTCCTGGTCTTCAAAAAGGATTTGACCACTTTCTGTACTTCACTTGTGTTTTATTTTCTTGTCTGACGTTAGTGGAGAGCCTTATGATGATAGTTGCCAGTATCGTCCCCAACTATCTAATGGGTATCATAACTGGTGCTGGAATCCAAGGAATCATGATGTTAGCTGGCGGGTTCTTTAGATTGCCAAGTGATCTTCCTAGGCCGTTTTGGAGATACCCATTATACTATGTTTCCTTCCATAGATATGCCTTCCAAGGATTGTTCAAGAACGAATTTGAAGGACTAGGATTTGCTAGAAATGATGTTAGTGGTGGCTCACACAATAAGTACATTAGTGGTGAAGAGATTCTAAGAAATAAATGGCAAGTAGACATGAGTTACTCAAAATGGGTTGATCTTGCAATCTTGCTGGCGATGATTGTTCTGTATCGAGTTCTATTCTTGGTTATAATCAAGACTACTGAGAAGGTAAAGCCCATTGTTGTATCCCTCATGTCAGGGTCTCTGAAGCAGACAACACTGGTCATGGAGAATCCCAATGCCACTCCTTTACATAGAGAGCTAGTATAATTAAAGAAAATGTTTTTCTGTTTCTCAATATAATATGTGTGTAGGACATCGTCCGTAATATAAGTGTGATTAAATATTATTATATTAATATGAGTACGATTGAATATTATTATATATTTTATGTAAAATTAAAATAAATGTACGGTATATAGATATAAATAGAATATTGTTTGTATATTATATTATAAGTGTTCAAATATCATAAATATGTAATTAATTAAATGCATTTATTGTATTTTAGATGACGTAACTTCCACTAGAGAAATTATTAGTGGTGTTGGTAGGTTATTTATTTCATGTTTACTTGATATGTTTTTATTATAATTATAATTATTATAAAAATATTAGTTTTTTATTTTAAAATTTTGTGAAGGAAATAGGTTTAATTTATAAAATTTTGAAAATATATCAAAATCAAAATATTGTGGTATTTTTGTAAATAATAAAAACATATAATTTTTTGGTAGTAGAGGATAATAAAAACATATTCTAAAAATAAAAATAATAAACAAGTCAAAACTCCCTCTCAGGAGCTCTCTCTTATTCTATATTATTGAACATGTGTCACATTAGTTGTAATATTTAAAATATAGTTAAAAGGAGACAATAATAATATACATAATTTATATGACTCACATTCAATGATACATAGTAACACAAAATTGTTTTATTTTATGGTCTCATTCATTTAGACTTTATTTGGATAAATAGTAAGCGATGAATTAGAGTGAAATATGATATGGTTCTATTATATAGATTTTTAATATTAGGATAGAATGAAATGACATAGAATAACATTCATTTCATTTTATCTTAAATCTCACTTTTTTTTCTCTCTGAATGAGATAGAATATAATGACATAGGAGCAATAATATCATAATTTTTGTTCAATTTCATTCCACGTATCATTCTAAATAATGGGATAAAAATTTTCCTATTCTTACTTCCAAGTGAGAGATTGCTAAATTATTTAATCCTATGTGAAATAGCATAATCACATATTAGTTAAAACTTAGATTGATTGAATGTCATTTTGTAGAACATATTTTTACTTTTCTATTTTTATTTTTATTATTTGAGTTTTATAAATACTTAAATTTATTATGGGTTTTGGTGATATGTGGACTTGTGTGAATTTTTTTATAATAAGTAAATTAACTTATATTGTAAATATAAAGATAATCCTATATTCTCTTCCAATATATATTATGATTGTCCTATCAAGATCATAAGATTGAACGCATATAAAGAATGTGCGTAATTTCTCTCCTTGTCGTGACCAAGATCGCGGCGGATGATAGCAACTCGAGTGATTTTTAAAAAAGAAAAAGGGAGTCGCCACCAATTTATTTAAATTAGGAAAAAAATTGAAAAAACCTTTCTTTGAAAATAGTCTTTGGAACCAGATTGGATTTGGGAATCGATTATGGATAGGGAAGGGCGGAAACTTAATCCCACAGCACCCCTAACACATCCATTTTAAAACGGTACCTTAAATTGATTGTGCAGAATTTTATAACATTTAAAAATATTTGTTTTATCATTTAAAAAAAAGCAGGTAAATAATAAAAAAAATTTAAAAGAAGGAAAAAAATTTCATGAATCATCGAGTTGTTACAACTTAAATGATTCCAAAGAAAACTGCGAAATTAACAAGCTGTCACAACTCAGCTAATCCCAATTTTCCTATTATTATTATTATTATTATTTTATTTTACAAAGTTCAATTATATTTTTTTTAATTAATCAAAACGAAAAAAGAGAAAGAAAAAAATACTTTTTACAAGGTTCAATCATATATATATATATATATATATATATATATATATATAAGATTGTAAACTCAACAAAAACGGAGGAAAGAAAAGTCAAACGGCCAAAATTTTTACAAATGAAATAAACCCGTAAACGGCTTATGCAACGTGAAATGTAATGGTTCAAAAAGCTATTGTACATATTTTACCCCACCATTCGAAGGCCCATTATTTAGAAGATTCATTACCATATGAATTAGTTTCCCTTGGCGTCAGTGCTAACAAAAAAAAAGAGCTATTAGTTCAAAGAAACTCATTTGATCCATACAAGAAAACAAAGCCCCAACTGCTTGTCTGCTTGGTTGTGCTTAAACGCTGCACACTGCACACTTGCATTCAAAATTAAATACCAAAAGAAGAAGAAGAAGAAGACCCCCAAAGTAAATACAGCTGCAATCTTAGATCCAACCTATCATTACATCCTTATCTCCTAAGGCCAAAACACAAACAAAATATGGTCCTCCATGAATTTGCAACTGATAAGGTTCCTTTACTTGAGGCATCATACTCCCTCACTTTTATCAAGCATCAGTCAATATCTCATAAAGATAAAAATAACATGCTTCACAAATTCATACTTAGGAAGTCAAATATAATCCTAGACATGGTGCAGTTAAAGACCTACCACCCTACAAGAGTCAAATAGGAACCCAAAAATTAATCCTCCACCCATATGACAAACCTCTTGATGAGAGAAGCATGTTCTCAGACTGTGCTCAACAGCTTGACTTTATTTTGAACAGAAACAAACTTTTACACTATCATAAACAAATAAAAAAAAAGCTTTTAATCCTTGCTTTTAAAAAAATAGGTCATTAGATTTCCAAGCATAAGACAGAACACAAATATTAGTCTCAATACTCATGCTTCCAATCAAGAAAATGAACTAATCATCTCAAAATCAAAATTATAACCCCTTTATATACATCCAAACGGTGCCTGCATTGTTTGGGCTCAATGACGATTTTTTCATATTAATCAAACAACTCAGCAACTTCCTGTGGAACAGATTTTAACAAGGGGAATGAGGCAATCAAAACTGCTACCTCCAAGACCCCAACAGAGCCACATACGAATTCATCATCCATTATTAAGAGGGAATCATGACTCATTTTTTTTTAAAATCAGTGGTATGCAGCCAACACTTAACCATTAAAAATCACTGTAAGATTGTCCAAATGGGATTTTAACAAGCTGAACGAATAAACAAATGAGATTAGCTTCCTTGTAGAAAGAAACAGCATGTTAGGACAACTACTAACATTAGGAAGAACTCAAATCAGCTTAGGCATTTTAACAAATAGGGAGAAGGCAGCACAATGAAAACACTAAATCAAAGGGAAGAGTTTATACAGCAGGCACCAAATTCCCACACGAAATCAGCCCAGCAACAAAAATTCTAATTTATTCAAGATCCTCAATACATTGATAAAAAAAAGAACACAAGCAAATAAACCAAACTAAAAATTACCGAATGGGAATCCTTCCAAAATACTGAGAATATGAGTTATGTTGATCGGTTCTTCCCTTCTCAAATTTTCTTAATACAAATTTTCTAAGACTCTCCCTAGAAGAATTTCTTCCTCCAACCCATTCTCTGATTTTCGTCCTCTGTATTTATAGAGGGAAAAAAATTCTTTTTTTTTTTTTACCACAAGAGCGCTTCCTCTGCGTTGTCTTGACCCCTTGGACGTAGAGCTTGAGCCTTGGTGCGCCGTTTGGAGAGATTTCAGAGGTAGAAGCTTGGGTCTCACTCTGATTTCCCGTTTTGTGCTTCATCTCTCTGCTCCATGTATTCTCTTTTCCCTAAGTTCGATTGCCTTTCCTTCTCGTGTCGTGTGGTTCACCCAAAATGCAGAGCACTGAGCAGGACATCGAGCCTTGCGCGTGGCAGAGACTGAACTAGGTGTGAATCTCCTCTAGTTTTCCATTTTCGTGCACCTTCCCTCTGCTTGATGCGAAACCCCCCTCCCAATCTTTGCAGTTTACCCGAAGATGGGATTCTCGTGGATCGAGTTATGTGCTGCGCAGGCTGGAGCATGGAGAGGGTTATAGACCCTGGGGCTAGGCTTTCATAGACACGGAGGGTGAGAGCAGCCATGGAACTAGGGAGAAGAGAAACTGTCGTAGGTGGGGGTGCAGCTGCTAGGGCTTTGAGAAAGGAGAAAAATCTGGATGGGTAAGGGTGGATCTGGATCACGGGTTGGATCCGGGTCATGGGTTGGATCCGGGTAGGTGAGTGAGCCCAATGGATCCAAGCCCAAGCCTCTTTTTTTTTTTTTTTTTTGCATACCTTCTTTTATTTATTTTCATTACTTTTATTATTGATTAATAGAGTTAACCAATTTTAATTTAATTTTTTATTATTTTTTATTGGTCATCCATAACTATTATTTTTATTTATTTATTATTTTGGTCCGGACAAAATTGGGTGTTCTGATTGCCTCTCTTTACTTGTTTCTTACTAGATACTAAGAATACCCATAGTTTTCCTTATTATTGTTGTAAGAAACGAGTAAAGACGTGAACTTAAATTTTGTTCGGTAAAGTATGAGATGATGTGAATGGACAAGGCAAAGACGCCGATTGAACACCAGCGAGCTAAAACATGGATTTACGAGTTGTCGCAACATCGTTAATCCTATCAAGGTGAAACTCAGCGTAAAGCCAGAGACGTCACTGCATGGTCAACAAGCTGTCACAGCTCAGTTGACGTTTATTGATTAAAAAAAAGTTTTTTTTTTAATGACCTTGGGTGACTTTATGACTGAAAAAGGTAAAAGATAGTGGGCTTGACCCGGAATTTAAAAGACATTGGGTTTGGCCCGAAATTTAGAAGATAGTGGGCTTGGCTCAGATTTTAAAAGACGGTGGGCTTGGCCCAGAATTTAAAGGACAATGGGCTTGGCCCAGAATTTGAAAGACAGTGGGCCTGACCCGAAATTTAAAAGACAGTGGGCTTGACCCGAAATTTGAAAGACAGTGGGCTTGGCCCAGAATTTAAAAGACAGTGGGCTTGGCCCGCAAATTTAAAAGACAGTGGGCTTGGTCCAGAATTTGAAGGACAGTGGGCTTTGCCTAAAATTTAAAAGACAGTGGGTTTGGCCCAGAATTTGAAAGACAGTGGGCTTTGCCTAAAATTTAAAAGACAGTGGGCTTGGCCCAGAATTTGAAAGACAGTGGGCTTGGCCCAGCGAAATTTAAAAGACAATGGGCTTGGCCCAGAATTTAAAAGACAGTGGGCTTGACCCGGAATTTAAAAGACAGTAGGCTTGGCCCAGAATTTAAAAGACAGTGGGCTTGACCCATAAAGATCTTTTTGTTTCACTGTTCTTTTATAGTGAAGCTTGGCGCAAAAGCCAAAGACGTCACTTTTCACAAATCTGCAGCTCATGGAGGGATGTTGCAACGTACATTCCTGCAACTCAAAATCATATCAAAAGATTGAAAACATTATGCCAAAACCTTTCTCTTGCATACCTGATTCTAATTGCTTTCTCAAAAAATTTTGATCTATCAAACCCAAGCGTAAGCTCTCGCAAACTAGGACTCATCAACTTGTTTCGAGTTCCTTGGGATCCTTGGACACTGGAGTCACTTACTTCTGAGTTTGCTCATCAGGCACACAGTTTCCCTCTTAACATTGCCGATTGCATCAGGAGCTTTTCTTCCCTCGTTTGAACCTTCTGATTGATTCTTGATCTAACTTGTTAGTTAGAGGATTGCCATTAAATTGTTAAATCAATGATACTGAATTTATATTCCCTCTTATCGAAGCATTTTGTGACAAACACGTGTGACTTCACAAATATAAAAGAAAGGAACATGACAAAGAAAAATGAAGAATAAAAAGAGAAGAAAGGAAAGTATTTTCATTGATAAGCACGAAAAGGCCAATAATACAAAAGGATGACGCAAAGGCGAGGTGACAGGCAATTGCCCCAGTTAGGATTCCTTTCTTATCATTAGATAGGTCCTAATTCTCAGATGGATATTACAACCACTTGTGACACGAGCTCTCTTCCATCCACCACCGCTTAAAATTGCCCTAGTTTTGTCTTCCATCGCCACTTAAAATTGTCCCAATTTTTTCTTATGCTGTCTGGGTGAGCCCTTTAGGCAACATCTTCTAGGAGAGCCTTTGCCGACTTTAACCTTTTTTTTTTTTCTAATTTAGATGCCCTAACTTTTGCTTAGGCTGCCCTTGCGGGTTTTCAACCTAACGGGCTATTTTCTTTTCTTTCTTTTTTTTTTTTTTAGGCATAGAACTTTTTGACTGCATCAGTGTTTGTCGGTCTTGGCAATTCATTTCCGTCCATATCTGTTAAAACTAAGGCTCCTCCAGAGAATGACTTCTTAACGATATACGACCCTTCATAACTCGGTGCCCATTTTCCTCGAGCGTCCCCTTGGTTGGGAAGTTTTTTCTTCAAAACCAAGTCACCTGCTTGGAACTCCCTAGGACGCACTTTCTTGTTGAAAGCTCTTGCCATTCTTCTTTGGTATAGTTGCCCATGACAGATAGCTTTTAATCGCTTTTCTTCAATCATGTTTAACTGCTCATACCGAGTCTTTACCCATTCTACTTCTTCTAACTCAGCTTCCATCAACACTCTTAAAGATGGGATTTCGACCTCTATGGGGGAGACTGTTTCCATACCATAGACCAAGGAGAACGGTGTTGCCTCGGTGCTAGATCGGATATTAGTGCGATAAGCGTGGAGAGCATAGGGGAGCATCTCATGCCATTCTCTATAGTTGACCACTATTTTGGCTACGATCTTCTTGATGTTCTTATTTGCTGCTTCTACTACACCATTCATCTGGGGTCTGTAAGGAGCAGAATTGTGATGCTTGATCCTAAATCTCTCACATAGATTCTTGATTTCTGTGCTATTGAGATTAGGGCCATTATCTGTGATAATCCTCTTTGGAATTCCATACCGACAAATGATGTTTACCCTTAAAAATTTAAGGACAACCTTTTGAGTGACTTTGGCGTAGGAAGCAGCCTCTACCCACTTGGTGAAATAATCAATTGCTACCAGGATAAACCTGTGGCCATTGGAAGCTTTCGGGTTTATTGACCCAATAACATCGATTCCCCACATTGAAAAAGGCCAGGGTGCCACCATATTATGCAATGGGACAGGTGGTGCATTAATGCGATCAGCGTACACTTAGCATTTATGACACTTTCGAACATATTCTATGCAATCAGCTTCCATAGTGGACCAGTAATAACCATATCGCAGGATCTGACGAGCCATCATGATACCATTGGCATGTGTTCCGCATATTCCCCCATGAACTTCTGTTAGGATGGTGAGAGCCTCCTTAGCTCCTATGCATCTGAGGAGTGTGCCATCATAGTTTCTTTTGTACAGTATTTCCCCATTCAAAAAGAAAACCATGGAAAGTCGACGGATGCTCTTTTTATCTGTCTCACTTGCCCCTGATGGGTATTCTCTGAACTTGATGTACTGCATGATATCATGGAACCAGGGCTGCCCATCTTCTTCTTCCTCAACATTAGAACAATAGACTGGTTCACTTTCTGCCCTTATTCGGATGGGTTGCACATTAGCATGAATATTGATTGGTCATTACTGACCAAAGTCGCGAGCATCTCGCGAATTGGTTCTTATCCGCGTCAAGTGCGAAAAGGTGATCCATTCAAACTTCTCGATCAATTGCATCAAATATTTCTGGTATGAAATCAACTTGGGGTCCTTAGTCTGCCATTCTCCGTTCACTTGATAAATTATCGTCTTTGAATCTCCATATACTTGTAGTTCTTTCACTCCCAATTCTATTGCAACATTTAGCCCTTGAGCACAAGCTTCATACTCAGCTACATTATTGGTGCAATCAAACTCTAACTTGATGGCCACTGGGTATTGCTTCCCACTTGGTGATATGACCACTGCACCTATGCCGTTCCCATACATATTGACTGCTCCATCAAAAAATATCTTCCACACGTCCTCTTTATCTGACTCTTCTTCCTCAACTGCTAAAACATCCTCATCAGGAAAATCAGACGTCTCAGGTTGCTCGTAATTGAGTGGGTTCTCAGCTAAGGGATCTGCAATTACGCTTCCTTTGATAGATTTTCGAGTTACATGCTTTATGTCGAACTCAGAAAGAACCACTTGCCATTTGGAGACTCGCGTGGAAACATGAGGGCTTTCGAATATGTACTTTATCGGGTCCATCCTTGAGATAAGCCAGGTAGTATAGTACAACATGTACTGCCTCAACCTTCTAGATGTCCATACCAGTGCACAACATGTTTTCTCAACTGTCATGTAGCGAGACTCGCACTCATTGAACTTCTTGCTCAAATAGTAGATGGCCTGTTTATTTTTTTCTCGCTTCATCATGCTGCCCTAGCATTGCTCCCATGGATGTCTGCAATACCGTGAGGTATAATATTAAAGGACGATCAGGTGTAGGGGGCACCAAAATAGGAGGACTTTGCAAGTAAGTCTTTATCTTCTCAAAAGCTTACTGACACTGTTCATCCCATTCTCCTGGTTATTGTTTCTTCAGTAGCTTGAAGATTGGCTCACAAGTGCTGGTCAGGTTGGTTATGAACCTAGCGATGTAATTCAGTCTCCCGAGAAAGCCTCTTACTTCCTTTTCAGTCTTAGGAGCAGGCATCTCTTGTATGGCTTTGACTTTATCAGGGTCCACTTTGATTCCTTCCTTGCTAACAACAAAACCAAGCAATTTTCCAGTCGACGCACCAAAAACACATTTTGCCGGGTTTAGCCTCAACTTGTATTTTCTGAGTCTTTCAAACAACTTTTGTAACACTACCACATGGCTTTCCCCTTCTTGGGACTTAGCAACTATGTCATTCACGTATACCTCAATTTCTTTGTGCATCATATCGTGGAACAAAGCAACCATGGCACGCTGATAGGTGGCCCCAGCATTTTTTCAATCCGAATGGCATGACTGTGTAGCAAAAGGTTCCCCATGATGTGACAAATGTGGTCTTCTCTTTATCACTCGTGTCCATAAGAATTTGATTGTAGCCAGAATAACCAACCATAAAAGAGAATCTATGACCTCTTGCTGCATTATCGACAAGGACATCAATGTGAGGCAATGGGAAATTATCTTTAGGGCTAGCTTTATTCAAATCCCTATAGTCCACACACATCCTGACTTTTCCATCTTTCTTTGGAACAGGGACAATATTTGCTACCCATTCTGGGTGCCTTGATACTTCTAAAAATCCTGCCTCCAATTGCTTGGTGACTTCCTCTTTGATCTTTAAAGACATTTCGGTGCATTCTCCTCAATTTCGCTTTTTGCCTCAACATTGGGGTATAGCGGAATCTTGTGGGAAGCTATGCTCGGATCCACTGGCATATCTCGGTAGGACCAAGCAAATACATCCATGTAATCTCTGAATAACTTGATCATGCTTTCACGTTCTGGGTTATCCACTAACCTCAACTCCTTCTTGTCCTCATCGGTTCCCATATTGATCACCTCTACTTCTTCCTCATCTAGGCTGAAGTCTCTTTCTGACCTTTCTACCAATTTGGCAAACTCTTCGGTGGCGTTCCTATCTTCATCTGAGTCATAGTTATCTATATCCATCATTGAATAGGAATCCATCCTTGAACTTTCAGGCATCCTTTCCTGGGGCAATGCTTCTACCAGACCCAAGTCCCTGGAAGATTTGTTTATGCCCGATTGGAAACAGAAAGAAAATATGGTAATTGGACAAGGCTAAGCAAAGACGTAAATCAAATATAGAAAAGAATTAAAGCAGAGAATCAACTGAGAAACACTCAAGTTTATTGTATTGAAATTTTGATGAAAGATAACAAGAGCAGAGAATCATATTGGAAAAATACACAAGTTCATTACATTAAAGCTTCGACAAGAGTTAGCATAAATTCAACATTACAAAAGTCTAAGATAACATCATGACCAAACAATTACTTTATGACAATCACATCTATTAACGCCTCAGATCGCCAATTGTTCAGAGGTTCCAAATCGTCAGCAGGCTGGATAACATGGCCTTCTCCGGAGTCTTCCTCTACATTGTTAATGATTAGCCGGACCCGATGATTAGAGGTTCTATTGATAACCTCGGCAGGGATAGGGAATGTCTCCTTCAGATGAGGAATCGTCTTTTTCACTTCATTCTCCTTTTTTCCTTCATTGAGAACCAAGTTGTACTTCATCATGTCTTCCAAAGGTGCCTCATATCCCAGACCATATCTGTTTTTGTTCTCTGGCAGGGTGATCATAGACTTAGTTCCTTGCAACTGAACCCCTAAACCTTTTTCGGCTTGGTAACCATTATTGGTCATGATGCGAGTCACAACTTGATGAACATCTTTAGAAGTCGACTCATCCTTCTCTGCTTTTGATTCCACCAACTGGAAACTGTGTAGGAAGTTTCCCACCTCCAGCTCTGTGTTTTCAACATAAGGCACTGAAGTAGGCTTCATCAGTAAGATTTCTTCCTCTCCCCGGATGGTAACCAGACATCCATTTTCAATGTATTTCAGGCATTGGTGCAGGGTTGAGGGAACAATACCAGCAGCATGAATCCATGGCCTTCCCAAAAGCATAGTATATGTAGGCTCAATATCCATTACTTGAGCTAAGACTTGGAAACAGCTCGGGCCTATCTCAAGTGGAAGGGTCATTTCTCCCAGAATTCCTCTTTTCCTTCCATCGAAGGCTCGCACTGTCATTTCTTGGGGCTTAAGGTCTTCTACACTCATAGAGAGCTGGGACAAGGTTGTCTTCGGGAGGACGTTCAAGGTAGAACCCCTATCAATCAGAACTTTTGCAACTACATACCCCTGACATTTCAAAGTGATATGCAAAGCACGTGGGTTATTCCCTATCGAACGTACCACTTCTTCCTCCGAGAAGGGGATCACATTGATGTGCCTTACTGGGTCTACCATGTTCACTAAGCTTTCTGGGGTAACATCTGGCTTCACATAAGCTTCATTTAACACTCTCTGCAGTGCTTTGCGATGAGGTTCAGAATTCATGATGAGTGACAATAGAGAGATCCGAGCTAGAGTCTTTCTGAGTTGTTCTACCACATCATACTCACTTTGCTTCACGATTTTCAGGAATTCTTCTTCATCCTTTTCTTTTGTTTCTACGAAGCCTACTTTTCCTTTCCCGGTCTTATCTTCTTGCCCATAGCACCTGCCGCTTCTTGTGATCCCTCCTATGCCCACAACGCCTGACACTGCTTGTGTGGGCTCTGCTATCTGAGCAACAGAGGTTGAAGCAGTTTGTCCTATATTACTTTGTGTTTTTACCTTGACATCGTACTTCCAAGGCACAGCGTGTGTATCACTAAAGGGAAAAGGTGTAGGCTTTTTTATCGCTATAACAACTTTCTGGGAATCTGGAACTTTGCTAGTACGTGGGAGTTTGAGGACTAGACGCTCCACAACACCTATCTCTTTTACAAACCCTCTTGCTTGAGTAACCTCTATTACCCCCAAAGCCATGAATCTTTGCACCTGAGCCTTAAACTCCTGACAACCTTCAATATCGTGCCCCTTCTCTATATGGCATTCACAGTGAGCTTTAGTATTAACATCACCCAAAGCTACTGAGGAACAATAGCCTGCTTGGACAAGACCTTGGAATATTAACCTCATAGGAGTTTTGACATCCTCTACATTTTGAAGTCCCTCATTCTCCTTTTCTAATGCGTTTACAATCCCTTTCCCATGATTTGGAATTGGGTTGTTAGTAATGCTAGGTCCCTTCTCCTCTTCAAAATCTAGTTTTCCGCTGGAAATCAACCTCCTCACTATGGTCTTAAATACCTCGCAATCCTCAATTAAGTGTCTTGGGTTATCCATATGGAACTTGCAAGTTACATTGGGATTGTACCAGGCTAGAAACGGGGGCACCATAGGGCGAGAAGGAACGCATGCAACCAAATGTGCATCAAACAACTGTTGAAAAAAATCAGCATTGGAGATTGGCAACTTTGGAAAAGGGGGTAGATTCGACGGGGGTCGAGCATACCCTTGGTTTCCCGGATTTTCGGGGTGCGGGAGGACGATTGGTATAGACGGGACGTGGTGAGGGAACATTGTTAACTTGGTATGAAGTCTGGTAAGCCGGAAAAGCGGGTGAAGGGGCTTGATAAGAAGGGTATGGTTGTGGATTACGAGGAAAACTTGAGTTTTGTTGGCGCACATAACTGACTTCTGGCTCTTGCCTCCTTGTTGGTGCCACCTTCTTAGGAAAATTGCTCTCAAGTATTCCCAGTAGGTAATTTTCCTGCTTTTGCAAGATTCTCAATCCTTTCTCCAGCTGAAATTAGATCAGAAAAATCTCTGTATACGGCGCCTGCCATCAGCCCAATAAAAGGTGCTCCTAGGGTCCCCATAAAATACGAGCTCATTTATGATGGAGTCAATGGTGGTTGAACTTGGGCCGCTAACATTCTCCATCTTTGAGCGTATTGCTTGAAAGTTTCGTCCTTCTTTTTGTGCATTGCCCCTAGTTGTTCTCGGGTAGGTGCGGTGTCGATATTGAATCGATATTGCTCCAAGAATAGACTCGTCAGATCATCCCAGCAAGAAACCTTTGAATGGTCAAGTTGCATGTACCATTCCAAAGCCGACCCAGTCAGACTCTCATGGAAGAAATTGATTAAGAACTTTTGATCCCGTGACCAAATGGCCATTTTGGTGATGTAAGTCTTCAGATGGAACTTTGGATTGGTGCTCCCATCATACTTTGAGAAATCTGGTACTTTGAAATCTTTGGGAATATTGACTTCAACTTCAGGGAACAGTTCATCGATTCCCACTGAGCCATACAGATTAAGGCCCTGCATGGCTTTAATTTGCTCTTGCATCTTTCCGATCAACTCATCTCTTAATTTTTCCTTTTCGGAGTTGCTGTTCAAGAATATTTTCACTGGCTGTTCACGAGTTACTTCTACATTATTCTTCTCTCCTTCATGATTTTCGTTCATGGAATCATCCTCTTTGTTCACATTGTTGCTTGCATTTGCATTTACCCTAGTGCCGACAGATGTTCCATTTGTTATTCTAAGGGTCTCGGTTAACTGTCTCAGTAAATCCTCGACCCTTGATTGTCCTTCCGCCATCGTATTGATCCTTTCTCTCATTTCATCCATCTCTTGACTTAAGTTTCTTTCTGAGTTCGACATCTCTTGCAGCCTAGTTTGCGATCTAGTTCTGTAGACCCGGGTTTGTGCAATCTGTGTTTTTCGAGGACGAGCAATGGTTCAACGTTTTTACCTGAAAATTTTGGAAGATCAGTGATTATGTTCATTATTTGTTAGAGGACCGTAAGTGATTTTGCACCAATTAAATTTGAAATGAGTATTTTTGATATTGTTTGTTGTGACTACTACCCAGAACGTCTCGTTCAAAAGTATTAAGTCTCCAGTGAAATATGGGATAGAAAAAAGAGTGCCCACACAAGCATATTTCATTCATTCAACTAAAAAGATATAACAATACATTACTTCTTAGATGAGTACATCATGACCTAGCCGAAAGAAGCTATTCCCTATCTGAATAGGCCTTAGCCATCTGTTTCATCTGCCCTGTAAGGTTCTTACAGTATTCAATGAAATCACTGATTTCTACCGGTGTTTCAAAAGGGTTGACCATCTGATCAGCTTTCTTCAAATGATATGGATTATCCGCAATTATCGAATTAGCCAAACATGCCAATTTTGCAAAGCGACTCATCCAAAAATGAACTTCCTCCTTCCATCCATCGATGTCCCCTTTTTGTTGTTCCACCTGATCCATCAGTTTTTTCATATTTTTCTATCCTTGTTGCAATGCTACCTCATATTTTGTAACTGTCTCTTTCATGTATAGCTTCTTATCTTTTATCATATCTTCATATCGCTTAGATGACACTCCCATTTGCTGCCTCATTTCTTTTACCAGCCGCATTGCGTTGTTTTGGGTTATTTTGGTACTCTTGAGCTGCTCCCTCAGCTGTTGGTTTTCAGCCATGGCCCTGTCCCTTTCTTGTCTGCGGAGTCCTAATTCCTTGTTCTTTGCCCCCCGTACACCGAACTTGTTAGTTTTTAGCATGTAATCACGTTCGGCCTTCATTTTTTTATTAACCCCTTTAAGAATGTGGTCCTTTTCAGCATTTTCTCACTTCAGGGCCGCACATGCCTGGCGGATCTCCCTCAACTCGGCTTCCATTTTTCTCTTTTCCTCTTCCATTTTCACAAACCTTGCTCTCATTTCTTTCATTTCTTCATTCTCTATCATAACTGAGGCTAACGGTTCACCAACCATAGGGGTTGCCGGGATCCTGAATGGCAACTTGATTTCTTGAACTCTGTCCTTAACCCATTGGCGATAATCTTCCTTGGCTGCACAACTTCTGACTCCCGTTCTCTTCCTTTTTCGGATGACCTTGTCCCAAGCACTTCGGACCTCCCGAAGCGAATCGTGTCTTCCGTATCTATATAGTAAAGAACAAAAGAGGTTATTTGGGCTTCGCAGTGGCCCCATCATAGGATAACCGAGTTATCGTCACTGTGCCAAGGTGGATTGTAATTAATACATCATCGTGTACCCATGAGGGGTACATTTGGAAATCTTCCGCACTGGTAGATGATAACTTCTACATCTTTCCATCGAGGATACCATCTTATCTGCTTTTCTTCCAATCTCGCCAAGTGGTCTGCCCATTCGCGGCTGTTCTTGACCTTCAATTGGTACAGGTTAAAGTCAGCGATAGGACACTCCGCTTTGTATGATCTATTGAAAACATGAGCTGTGAGCCAAATATACAACACCGGCAAGCAACAGAGGACTCTTTTACCATTCCTTTCATGACAAAAGCTCAGGGTAGAGTAAACATCTGCGAGAACAGCCGGGACAGGGTTGTCGGTGTGGAATTTACCGGCAAGGAACACATCGATTGCTGCATAATCCACGTAATCATCAATATTAGGGAACAAAACTGTGCCGTAAATGGTGAGGGCTAGCACATCCATGAAAGCCTCCCAATCTCCACTGTTCGCTAAGTGACGCATCTGTCCTTCAAGGTACTCTCTTGAAAACCCTTTGGTTCCATTCCTATTCTGCTGCACACCTTGGAGGTCTCTTGCGTGCACTTTCAAAACGTTTGCCACATTTTGGATAGATGCATAGTGTCCTTTATAAAAGTATGGCCTTTTACCTTCCAATGACAAACCTAGGATTTGCTCGAATTCTTCCAGAGTGGGAGCTAGTTGGAAATCCTAAAAAGTGAAACATCTGAGATGAGGGTCATAATATTGGGCCACTGCTGTGATCGCTTTCACTTGCACATTCACCTCTAACAGATCCAGAACCTTTCCATACTTTGCTGCAAATGTCAAACGTTGAGTCTTCTTCAACATTCGTCCCATAACCACTAGGCTTTCAGTGTGAACTTTATTAACCTTGAGTCGCAGAGTCTTCTTCAAACTTGTATCCTTATGATCTGATCCCATATTTCTTTTATCAAAGATACTCACTGTCAAATTTTGGTTGAGTTCTAACGGCTCTCTAACAAATCTGCCTCAGGAAGGACAAAAGATTAGCGTATTGCAAAGAAAACATGGTGCAAGGATGCAAAATATGATTATTATTTTTTTTAAAAAAAATGCAATGACAGATTAACTTAAGGATAATGAAAAGGTACGCTCCCTTTGTGCCCTAAAGGACTGTCTTAAATTTGAGGAGTTCTACCTTAAAGATCTATAAGGCTGTCTAATTCGTGAGAACTTTCCTCGGGCGGCTCTACAATTCTAAAGGCCTCTAGAGCTAAGTCCCATATCAGAATGTTGACCACAAATAGTGGGTAAACCACTAGGTGCGGGACATTCATGAAAAAGGCACACTCTAGATGAGGTTTTCGCGATAACCAAACAAGATGTACATCCAAAATGGCTACCACTACGCAACCTCTACCTAACCTCTACCTAACTCAAGATTCACTCAGACCCGGGTATAGGGCCCCCACTCGAATGTGTGTGATAAACGTGTAGGTGTAGTGTGTGTAGGGAGCATACAAACCTTCATAATTCTAGAGACTATTCACATCCTGCAAAACAACACAAACACAAACAAGATTCCCAAAATCTTCTATCCTAAGGTTTGCATGATAAAATAGAATCACAGTTAAGGTGATCAATAAATAATTTAAATAAAATAGAAAAACAAAACAAAAATAAAGCAAAAACAAAAGGAGTAAAACAAACATATAAAAGTTACAAAATTTGCACAATCAACTTTCAAAGGCTTGACTCTCAAATGTCCCCAGTGGAGTCGCCATCTGTCGCGACCAAGATCGCGGCGGATGATAGCAACTCGAGTGATTTTTAAAAAAGAAAAAGGGAGTCGCCACCAATTTATTTAAATTAGGAAAAAAATTAGAAAAACCTTTCTTTGAAAATGGTCTTTGGAACCAGATTGGATTCGGGAGTCGGTTATGGATAGGGAAGGGCGGAAACTTAATCCCACAGCACCCCTAACACATCCATTTTAAAACGGTACCTTAAATTGATTGTGCAGAATTTTATAACATTTAAAAATATTTATTTTATCATTTAAAAAAAAGCAGGTAAATAAAAAAAAATTTAAAAGAAGGAAAAAAAATTCATGAATCATCGAATTGTTACAACTTAAATGATTCCAAAGAAAACTGCGAAATTAACAAGTACATCATCATGACTTAGCTAATCCCAATTTTCCTATTATTATTATTATTATTATTTTATTTTATTTTACAAAGTTCAATTATATTTTTTTTAATTAATCAAAACGAAAAAAGAGAAAGAAAAAAAAATACTTTTTACAAGGTTCAATCTATATATATATATATATATAAGATTGTAAACTCAACAAAAACGGAGGAAAGAAAAGTCAAACGGCCAAAATTTTTACAAATGAAATAAACCCGTAAACGGCTTATGCAACGTGAAATGTAATGGTTCAAAAAGCTATTGTACATATTTTACCCCACCATTCGAAGGCCCATTATTTAGAAGATTCATTACCATATGAATTAGTTTCCCTTAGGCGTCAGTGCTAACAAAAAAAAAGAGCTATTAGTTCAAAGAAACTCATTTGATCCATACAAGAAAACAAAGCCCCAACTGCTTGTCTGCTTGGTTGTGCTTAAATGCTGCACACTGCATACTTGCATTCAAAATTAAATACCAAAAGAAAAAGAAGAAGAAGAGTCCCAAAGTAAATACAGCTGCAATCTTGGATCCAACCTATCATTACATCCTTATCTCCTAAGGCCAAAATACAAACAAAATATGGTCCTCCATGAATTTGCAACTGATAAGGTTCCTTTACTTAAGGCATCATACTCCCTCACTTTTATCAAGCATCAGTCAATATCTCATAAAGATAAAAACAACATGCTTCACAAATTCATACTTAGGAAGTCAAATATAATCCTAGACATGGTGCAGTTAAAGACCTACCACCCTACAAGAGTCAAATAGGAACCCAAAAATTAATCCTCCACCCATATGACAAACCTCTTGATGAGAGAAGCATGTTCTCAGACTGTGCTCAACAGCTTGACTTTATTTTGAACAGAAACAAACTTTTACACTATCATAAACAAATAAAAAAAAAGCTTTTAATCCTTGCTTTTAAAAAAACAGGTCATTAGATTTCCAAGCACAAGACAGAACACAAATATTAGTCTCAATACTCATGCTTCCAATCAAGAAAATGAACTAATCATCTCAAAATCAAAAGTATAACCCCTTTATATACATCCAAACGGTGCCTGCATTGTTTGGGCTCAATGACGATTTTTGTATATTAATCAAACATTTCAGCAACTTCCTGTGGAACAGATTTTAACAAGGGGAATGAGGCAATCTAAACTGCTACCTCCAAGACCCCAACAGAGCCACATACGAATTCTCCATTATTAAGAGGGAATCATGACTCATTTTTTTTAAAACCGGTGGTATGCAGCCAACACTTAACCATTAAAAATCACTGTAAGATTGTCCAAATGGGAATTTAACAAGCTGAACGAATAAACAAATGAGATTAACTTCCTTGTAGAAAGAAACAGCATGTTAGGACAACTACCAACATTAGGAAGAACTCAAATCAGCTTAGGCATTTTAACAAATAGGGAGAAGGCAGCACAACGAAAACACTAAATCAAAGGGAAGAGTTTATACAGCAGGCACCAAATTCCCACACGAAATCAGCCCAGTAACAAAAATTCTAATTTATTCAAGATCCTCAATACATTAATAAAAAAAAGAACACAAGCAAATAAACCAAACTAAAAATTACCGAATGAGAATCCTTCCAAAATACTGAGAATAGGAGTTATGTTGATCGGTTCTTCCCTTCTCAAATTTTCTTAATACAAATTTTCTAAGACTCTCCCTAGAAGAATTTCTTCCTCCAACCCCTTCTCTGATTTTCGTCCTCTGTATTTATACAGGGAAAAAAATTCTTTTTTTTTTTTACCACAGGAGGGCTTCCTCTGCGTTGTCTTGACCCCTTGGACGCAGAGCTTGAGCCTTGGTGCGCCGTTTGGAGAGATTTCAGAGGTAGAAGCTTGGGTCTCACTCTGATTTCCCGTTTTGTGCTTCATCTCTCTGCTCCATGTATTCTCTTTTCCCCAAGTTCGATTGCCTTTCCTTCTCGTGTCGTGTGGTTCGCCCAAAATGCAGAGCACTGAGCAGGACATCGAGCCTTGCACGTGGCAGAGACTGAACTAGGTGTGAATCTCCTCTAGTTTTCCATTTTCGTGCACCTTCCCTCTGCTTGATGCGAAACCCCCCTCCCAATCTTTGCAGTTTACCCGAAGATAGGATTCTCGTGGATCGAGTTATGTGCTGCGCAGGCTGGAGCATGGAGAGGGTTATAGACCCTGGGGCTAGGCTTTCATAGACACGGAGGGTGAGAGCAGCCATGGAACTACGGAGAAGAGAAACTATCGTAGGTGGGGGTGCAGCTGCTAGGGCTTTGAGAAAGGAGAAAAATCTGGATGGGTAAGGGTGGATCTGGATCACGGGTTGGATCCAGGTCATGGGTTGGATCCGAGTAGGTGAGTGAGCCCAATGGATCCAAGCCCAAGCCTCTTTCTTTTCCTTTTTTTTTTTTTTTGCATACCTTTTTTATTTATTTTTATTACTTTTATTTTGATTAATAGAGTTAATCAATTTTAATTTAATTTTTTATTATTTCTTATTGGTCTTCCATAACTATTATTATTTATTTATTTATTATTTTTGATCCGGACAAAATTGGGTGTTCACACTCCTATACCATGAACTCGCTAACAATCATCTTCTTGCATCCTTTGAAGATCTAGATTGCTATACGTAATTCTATAACATATATCTATAAATTAGATAGTTAAAACACATGTCAGAGGCTAAGATTAAAGTGTATTTATAAATTTTATTTTAGCACACTGAGAAAAAGGTCGAAAACGCAATTCCTAATATTTGTTAGCAGCAAGAAATCAAACATTTTGTCAATCCAAAAAGGTTGAATACATTTAATGTAATTTGACATTCAAAATATGCACTTTCAAGAATGAGTTTTTGCCAACGAGTTTGTAATTTAATTGGACACCGGCTCTATTATTTAAGATTGGATCTAATTATGATATCGAACATTCTTCCACGAAGTTACATATCATTTTTTCTTACTAAAGTATTTATACTTTCAATGTATTAAAATAATAGAGTTCCTCGGTTCTACCCATTCATATTCTGCTCCAATGATGGGTACTAATCAAATGAACTTTCAAAAGACGGTATGGTCTTTACATGTGCAACGCTTACGTGACAAGTTCTACTTTACAAAATTTAAACTCAGTTTAACACAAATTTTAAGTAAAACTAGTTACACCGAAATGCAGCATTGAATATGAGTTTAACTAAAAAATTTATATTTGGATGTAAAATCATTTTTTAGTAGTGCATATTGACAAGAACTTAAATAGGTACGAATTGATGTTTTTCTCCTTATGCAGTAGCAGAGTGTATTAAATGCTTAAATCAAGTTTGTGCATAATTAAGATTTGAGTTAAAAAGTAATCGTTATTTGTTGAAGGTAATTGAGTATGATATTTATAGAATTTCAATAAAAAGATACGATCTCTTGGTTGTTGCAGAAATTTTTTATAAAATTAAAATATTAATATTATAATTATGAGCAGTTAAAGATGATTATAAACATTATTATTATGTAAGATTGTGATTGACAATTATGAATAATCATAATTTATGTAAATCTCATAATAATGTTACTGTTATTAAATGTCGTGATCTGACATGCTTAGCCACAAGTGAATTCTCTCTTGGGTGTTAATAGTGGACCCTGCCAAGATGCGTGTTAGGTTGACACTAATATCTCAAATTCCGATATAGAATAATTTTATTTAAAATGATGTTAAAATTTATGATACACAATCTGCCAACATCAGGTTACTATGTTGTGCTGGTGGAACAACTGTCGAGCACTTGAACCATAAAATTTGCCAATAGATTACATATGGGCTCACATCCTTTAAGAGGCTGGTAAAGTTTGTTGGGCTCACAATTAATGCGGGGACACAGGGACTAGACAGATCAAGTCCACACTCGGCTTTTATGCCATCCTTTTCACGTGTTTTGACATTGAGATATATTTGCGGACAAAAAAAATTAAGATATATTGAAAAATAATTAATTATTGAAAAAAATTAATTATTTATCAAAATAAATATTGAAAAATAATTATATACTTATTAATGAATCTTTCTAATTACCTTTCTACTTATTCAAAGTATATTAAATTTTTTAAAAATTTCTAAGACGTTAAATGGTTTTATTTTCTCACGTAATAATATTTTTGTTTTATGTAATTAGGAAAATGTTAGATGTATATAGTATCACTTTATATTTAATGACTGACATATTTTGTTAGAGAATTAATTTTAAGTATAATAATAATAATTTATTATTTAATTATAGAATTAATTAATTTTCATATCATTTAATACTCCTTACTCTTAATATTTATGTTATCCATGTTTTCAACGAAATAAATAACTATAATTTATAGCATAACTAGTTAGTAGTCTATGTATTGCAGGAGATATTTTTAAAATTTTAATATTCGTTTAAAATATGATTTAGAGACTTGATTTTTAATATGTTATACATATGTAACATGTTATAAATTTTAACTCTTTAAATTATTAATATTTTATTTTAAAATAACAGAGAAACCAAAAAAAAAATTAGATTACTCCAACCATGTATAAAAAGCATTGTATGCATTAAGTTTTACATAAAGTTATCCATGGAAACTTTCTATTTGATTAAACAAATTAATAATAAAAAAATTAGAGAAATAATTGATATGAAATTAATTGTCTTAATAACTAACTGAGAAGAAAGAAAAATGGGAAGAAAAAGAAATGACTTAATAAGTAAAAAGTAATATTGATTTCTTTTATTAAGAAGTTAATGTGACTAATCGAAAGAGAGAATAGTCAAACACATTTTGTTACTCCTAGTGAAAAAAGAAATATAATTTAAGGAAAGAGAAAATATCTAAAAATAAATTACTTACTTTTAAGCATAAGTGTTTAATTTTATAATATAGGGATGGATGACAATGCTTTTGTTATGATGATTCTCTTGTGAAGAGTAAAATATAAACCGAATTTAAATACGTCGTTCGAAGAGGCATATTTATCAATACTTCTTTCAGTATATAATTCAATTCCATTCGAAGAGGCATATTTATCAATACTTCTCTGAGCATATAATTCAATTCTTTCTCTTTTGGAATGTTTTTTTTTTTTTGTTTAAAAAAAAACTCTCTTGGGTTTGTCAATAAATACTGAACTTTATTTTATTTTATTTTACGGGAAAAAGATTTTATAAATCAACTGAAAGAGAGTTTACAACATCCAACATGGCAAGAGAATTAACTATATCAAGAGCATCCTCTACCTAAACAATGTTATGATGAGAAAAAGCCAAATTGGCTAGTGCATGTGCTACCCTGTTGCTGCCCCTTCTTACATGTTAGAAACGTATCCCCCTAATTAAAACCAATAGTCAGCAAAAGGCAATCACGAACCACAAGTCCCATATACGTATTGTTGCTTCCAGTAGAATTGAGAGCTTGGACCACTTCTCTACAATCAGCTTCAACTACTAATGAAAAGAGGCATAAGTCTTGAGCTAATTGGAGTCCCCACCTCAAGGCCATGGCTTCTACAACAAAGACTTCAAGACCTTCATGTAATCTATAGGATGCTGCTGCTGCAACATTCCCCTCATCATATCTAAAAACAACTCCCAAACCGCAAGTCCCATCCCCCAACACAGAAGAAGCATCTGCATTCATTTTGTACATACCAGGTGGGGGAAGATGCCAAGCACTTACAG
This sequence comes from Ormosia semicastrata, assembly GCA_029884595.1. Taxonomy (NCBI): domain Eukaryota; kingdom Viridiplantae; phylum Streptophyta; class Magnoliopsida; order Fabales; family Fabaceae; genus Ormosia; species Ormosia semicastrata. The sequence goes on from JAQQTO010000052.1 coordinate 14,133,880, forward strand.
TGTTGTTAACCTGGTTTCTGCTACTATCCAATATCCATGGCTGTTTGAGGGATCAAATATGCCTTCTTATACTCAAGAAGACAGGTACTGGCTTTGCTTAGAATGACTTCAGGCGGGATTAATTGATTCTCAAAACATAATTTGTTTCTTGCCAACTAGAGAGTAGAGACCATGAAGAATAGATAGGAAACTTTCCACCACAGCTTTCTGGAAATTGTAAGATAATTACCTTAACCCACTCGATCTCTAATAGGAACCCAATCAGTTGTGTTGACACAGTCACTGCAACACAGGTACTGAACTCTATTATTAAGGTTTGGCAAAGGCAGCAGCAATCATGTTTTGAATCTAAACTTTAAACAGATAACAAATACAGCTTAGGAATTTACCAGCTTCTAAAGGCGTTGATTATTATGTTTCATATGATTTAGAGTTATCATTCTCTTCCTCAGTTTTTATATTTAAAAATGTATTAAATTATTCAATTATTATTAATTTACACCATTAAATTAGTTCTTAAAATGACATTAATTAAATTAGTATTTGTTGTTTTTATTTGATGATTTTACAAACTAATTTCGTTTAGAAAACTCCGGTTGTATCCTAGTCAGGTGTTTTCACGAATTCAAATCCTTAATATTATTGAGGTCCCTCAACCATCTAACTTAATATTACTTATATCAAATTTGTCTTTTTTAACTAATTGATTATGTAATTTTTTTTTAAAGTTTAAGTAAAGTTTTTTTTAAAGTGATGATTTTAAAATTTGAACAATATCAAAATAATCTTTAAATACATGAAAAAAAGATGATATTTTATTAAATAAACAATTTAATATTATCAATAGGCCATTATAAGGTGTCAATTTTCACATGACCAAAATGAACATTCTTTATGATTTTTTTTCTTTTAGTTTTACAAAGGTTTTTTAATATTTTTTGAGTGTGAGATTTATCCCTTTTTATGGTAGCAAGGCAATTTCTTTTCACAAATGTTTTCTCATAAACTCAAATTTATGATTTATAAGTTATTAAGATTGGATTAATAATGAGAAATCTAAATAATTTGCTTGAAGTTATAAATTGAATCTCATTGTTATCATTGTAAAAAAAATATTATTATTATAATCCTCTCAATTATTGAATTCAAGTTTATTTCTTATTTAAATTACTTTTTATATATCTATAATTTATTATTTTATTATTCTTGCTTGCCTTGTAATTATTATTGAAGTCATCGTAAAAAAATATTATTGACGTCAGAAGATTAATTTAATCCAAAATAGTGTGGGTCCAGCCCATTTGTAATGATTTAAATGAAAAATAAAGAAAGATTAAGACTTAAAATGATGCAAATTTGTCAAAGCAGGATAAACAGATTTGATAGAGACTAAAAGCAAAACCCGCGCGATTGGGGCTCTGCCCTTGCTGTCTGTCACGTGCTACGTTATCCTTGCAGTTTGGCTTGCTTCCTTTCCTTGATGTATGCAAATTCTTCAATGCTTGTGAAATGGATTTCAAAGTCAATAAAGCAGAGAGACTTTTAGGCTGGCACCCCTACCATAAATATTAAAATTAATGATTAATATTATAAGATTGAGTGAGTCATATTAAAAAATACATTTATTTAAAAAAATATATTTATATATATTAATTATTGATTTAAATATTTATCATAAATAATATATTTTTAAGAATTTCTCTTAGCAAATCACACCATGTCGCGGGTGAGTTGCCTGAGTGATCATTCACTTAAGCTTCCTTTGCAGCTTAAGCTCCTTGATGTCTGCAAATTTGCCATTCTTATAATTTTTCTTTACTTAAGTTTTGATCTTTATAGTTTTTTTTTGGATATTCGTGTATATATATTTGTTTATTTAAATTTTGGTCTCTTAAAAATTAATATCTTAATAAATAAAAAATATAAAATTCAATAAAAATAAAAATAAATATTTTAATAAATAAAAATTATAAAGATTAAAATTTAAATGAATAAAAATATAAAAGTTGATATTTTAATAATAAAAATTTAAATTTAAATGAGTAAAAATATGAAAGACCAATATAGCAAAAACAATTGAAACCAAAATCTAAATAAATAAAAATTATTGGGACAAAAATATTATTATCTACACAAAGGAAATTATGTGTCATTGGAGTATTGCCCTAGTGGTATCCCGCCTGCGCTTCCTTTGCGTGGACCACCTTAACAAGCAACTGGACAGTTGGTCCTTGCTTATATGCACATGAGTAGTTGAGATGACATGCAGCCACGCAATCGTTAATATTATGCTATAACCGAAGCCAGTAGAGATTTTTTTATTTTATTGAAAGTTAAAATCAGACAAAAAATACATTTTAGTTATTCAATAATGTATTCATTTTTTGTTTTTTTACGATCAATAATGTATTCATTCTTAATATAATTTTATAAATTAATTTTTGTAATGTGATATCTCATTAATTAAAATATACATCACTTTAGTCTTTTCATGATCAAAATTTACCTTAAATTCATCTTATAAGAAATTAAACTGATACAGATTTTGATGAATAAAAAATTAAATTGTAAAATTAAATTGCTTGTGAAGGACCAACTTGAGAATAAATACATTAGTGAAGAATTAAAATAGGACAGCATGCGTGTTGAAGGTAAAATGGCTGTGGAATCAAGGATAAACATCCTCCACTTACTGCTGGTTTTGAAAAAAAATAGAGAAGAGGCTTTGAAGCAAAAAAAAAAAAGTTATATATTTTAATTCATGGATTGAGGGCTGCTTTTGAGCTGGATTTTTCTTTTTTCTTTTTCTTTTTAAAAACACTTCCATAGTAAAAATGAGATTCTTTAAGATCTGTTTGGTATGAAAAATAGGATAAAATTTGATAGTATTAGATTTGATAGTATAAAGTCTGATAGTATAAGACCTGATAGTATAAGGTCTATACGTAAGAGTTAGAGATATCAAGATGTTTAAAATTATAATAAAAAAACTTTATAGAAACTTATACATCAAAACTAATCAGGCTTAATCTCACCCCTAAAATTTGATTAAGTTATCCATCATTTTAATGTATAAGAAGAATTTGATAGATAAACTTATACAATACAATATTTATACCAAATAACTAATAATGTCATAATATATTATATTATTTTATCCTATCAAACCTAATATAATATGTAAAACAAGCCCTTATGTTACGGTTTCTGCATATGAAATTCTTTATTATATTAATTTTATTGAAGAAAAGCTACTGTATGCATGTGATTATGAACTAAGCATCACATGGTCGCTTCTATGATTAGGGGTGGGAATAACTTACGTGGCTAATTAGGGGTTTATGATTTAATTTACTTTTTTGTTTATTTTGGTTTAGAAAATAAGTCAAGTTTAAATTCTTAAAAAAGTCTTTTTAATTAAGTAGATTAATGTCAGAATTTTTAGAAAAGTTTATAATAAATAATTACTTTAATATTTGAATATTTCAAGTATTAGCACTTTGGTCCTTACAAAAAAAAAAGACACACAATTTGATCTTTGAAAGTTTTAAAATCCTATCAAAATCATTCCTATTAGGGACTAAAGTGTAATTTTTTTAACTGCGAAGGACTAAAGTGTGTCCCTTTGTTTATAGGGACCAAAGTGTTAGTGCTCAATATATTCAAGGACTAAAGTGATTATTTACTCAAAAGTTTATTAGTTTACCAATCTAGTCTATTTATTTATTATTTAAATATTTAAATAAAAAATTATAATTGTTATGATTTAAACCAATAAGAAGAGTTTAACCCAAAAAAATTAATTCATTGAGTAAGAGAGTCTTTTGACTTAAGCACTACATTGAGTTCTATCTTTTACTCAATATGAAATTTATAACATTGTCATCTCCTTCAAAAGTCGACGTCTACGATGACCCACTCTAGCTACTTACTCAGAGTGGCTTTCACTTTGACCCTCCTTATGCAGGTAGTCCTTTCCCTAGTTGCTCCTTTCCAGGTCGCCCTATTCGCATTGACCAACTTTTAATGAAAGTATTAATTGTTATTATTTAAGCCTACGAAGAAAGCCCATCCTAATGGACTAGTCTTTTAAGTTTGGATTGAATTCTCCTCATGGACTTAAGTAATAACAATTTATAAGAAGAATCATTTTGTGTTATATTATCGAAAATGATTATATTAAAACAATAAATAAAAAAATAGTTTTTTGACTAACAAATTATAGATAATTTTATAAATATTTTCACTCACTCGTGCAAAACATATAACCTAATGTCATATTATTCGAATTGACTCTAGTTTAAGGGTTGTCAAAAAAATTCATTAATTTTTAATTCATCTAATCCATTCATATTAAAACCAGTTTAGTCTATTCAACAAAAATAATGTGTTTTATTGGATTAGATATAATGGATTAAATTTAGTTATGACCAATAGTTAATAATCCAACCAAAATATTCATTGGATATCTAACGGATATCCATTATAAACCAATCCAATGGATATTCAATGTATCTTATATTTTTTTGTTCAATACTTTCACTTTTACTAAAGCCCAAAAGTCTATAACACAAAGCGTTAAGTCTCAAAATTTTTAGAGAGAGAAAGATTTTTTTTAGAGAGAAAAAGATGTTTTTAGAAAGAGAAATATTTTTAAAGAGAGAAACTATTTTTTAGAGAATGATATTTTTTAGAAAGAGAGAAACTATTTTTTAGAGAATGATATTTTTTAGAAAGAGAAAAACCTTTTAAGATCTTGTTGAGGCTAGAGAACAAGGTTCTCTAGATTGAGCCATTCTATCTTCTTGATTCCTAACAAATTAAAATACTTACATTTTATTAATTATAAATTAATATAATATATTTATCATTTAAAATATAATAATTTTATTAAAAGTTTATATCTTGAAAATTATAAAGTTTATATTTTTTTTTATCTATTTGAAGGTCTTCATGTCATGAAAACTTCTAAATATGTTTTCAGGTTAGGGTTTTATGATTTCACAAAAAGCCAGGTTGAGTCCCAAAAGGAAAAAAAGGCCTATAATAAATAACATATCTATGCCTATTTAGGCAAAGTTAAACTTAGCCTAACTTATTTCTACTTTTACTCGTGATGGCGTCTTGTATGTGTGTGTGTAGTGAGGGAAGACTCACCTTATTCTATAGCTAAGCCAAATCATCAACTTCAACAAATATTTTTATTATGATTAAAATTTACCTAATTCCATTGAGAGATCATTGGGTTTAAACCTAATTCATGCAGTTGTTATCTTTACCTAAGTGAGCTAACTCCATTGGCAATGGGGTGCGAAGCTAGAAATTTAGTGTGAGAAAACTAAACCAAACATATATAATATAAAATAAAAAAAATTAACTATTATATAGAAGCATACCATATGAAACAATTTAACTTAATATAAGTTACACAAACATATTTATAGCCAATATAAAGTTTTTTTTGGGTAAAATAGCCAATATAAACTTTTATCACATATACATATATGATTAAGTAAATACTTAAAACTTCTACTTTTTAAAGTCTCAAATCTCTGTTTTAACTCTTCTTTTTATGGGGGTCATTAAATAAGTTTATGTAGGGGTATATATAACAAATTGCAAACTTGGGGACCGTGGCATTCTTTGTTCCCCCATCCCTCCGCCACTGGCGATGGCTTCTTTTACTCTAAAACTCTTTTTTTTTTCTTATGTTATTATCTTTATTCTTAAACATTGAACACGTGCATATTAGAAAAATGACATAAAATAAGAGGAAAAAATTGAAACATAATAGAATTTATTTGGTAAATATAACACATAAGGCTACAAGACTACATGGCCAACTTGTGGGCACAAATCATGTGTAACAAATCAAGGAGGTGGCTTCACCAGGAAAAAACAATCAAGGAGGGAGAAATCATATATCATGCATTTATTGCTATTCCGTAAAAATGCAATAATTTCTCATCAAGGTGCCTCAATTAAGGTAATAATTGAGTGAAAATAACGAAGAGTATGGCCACATAGAATAAGTAAACCGCAAATCGTTAAGTTTAGGTGGTATCGGCTTTTGGTTTTCTAATTTGACACTCAATTTTTATTTCTTAGGTTGATTGAACCAAATTACTCCCTTCCTCTACTTCTATATGTCTATTTTTTATTCAATTTTATCTGTTTATTTAAAAAATTAATGAATTATTAATTTTTTTATTCTTAATATTAATGACTTAGAGATAAAATTAATAAAATAATAATAATATTTTAAACATTTGAATAAAGGATAAATCAGTAAAATATATATATATTTTATTTTAATCGAGACTATTTAATAAATTTTTAATTCATATATAATAATCTTAATAGATAAATAAAAGTAGACAGAAAAAGTATTATTTAAGGCGTAAGAATATGGACGAAACTTGTCTCCAATGCATGAGAAGTATAATAATCCTGTACTGAAAGAAAAGATACCTTTTTTTCAGTCTACAAACTTGATGCGGGATTAATTGTTGTTTTGCGAACCCAAGTGTAAGTTGTCTCAAGTAATAAATTTCTCAAGAAAGTTGTTCACAATACGTGGTTACCAGATTCCTTTGCCGATCCATGGGACACACCTTAAGTCGAGTCGATCCATTGAGGATCCAAATTATTGAAGATTAATTAAGGTGAAGTAAATATTTTGTTACTATGGTAAAAATTATTTACTTGGGTTAAAAGATTCACTCTTGGTAAATAAAGTAAAGGTAAGATTAATTTCTTTTATAACTCAATTAGAATCATCGCAACATGGAGGTTCCAATCGGAAAATACAACATTAAAAGTCCATTTAAAATAATATACGTAATTATATTATGTTTCCTAAAAGTATTACCACCACTTATAAATGGGTTAAAGCATTCATTGTGCTAATATTTTATCTACAACAAATCAAGAACTCCTATTTACAAAGATAGTTTCTAAATTATAAGAAACAAATTATAATACGTATAATGGTTACTAGAAAATATAAATCATTTAAGCACAAGAGAAGAATAAATCTAACCTTACTTTATTACCAAGAGCTTCACCCTTTCACCTAAGTAAAATGAAACTTAGTTACTCATAGATAAGAAGAAAGAAAGAGAGAAGAGAAGAAGAAGAAAAACATGACTTTAATTTAGAACAAAGGAAAATTACTACAAGAAAACCTAGTAACAAAATGACATCATTTTGGTAACTAACACCTAACACCCTCAATGATCTGCCAAGGCCTCCTTTTATAGAGGATTAGAGATACAAAATGACAAGGGGGCTGAGTCATTAGTGGTTGGATGAGTGGAAAATGAGTGGAAAATGCCAAATGACTTTAGGTGAGTGGGAAATTATGGAGATTCCTTGTCTCCGAAATCATGCAGCTCTGAAGTCATTGCATTCGTCATTTTTGAACCAAGTGGTCTTCATAAAAGTTTTAGGTCTGGATCTTAGCTTTCAAATGGATTTGGTTTGAGTCCAATATCATTTCTATAACTCCAGATACGTTCAAATTACTGCACACTACCCAGGCCCAGTCACAACTCCTCTGTTCTGACTTCCAAGCCCAATATCACCTTCAAGGAGTCCGATTCTGGAAAAGTATTCAACATGAAAGTTGTAGATATGGGTTTTAGCTATTCAACATCCAAATTTCAGCTCATTTTACAACTTTTAGCCCGAACAATGGCATAAACAGTATACATAGGTCAAGTTATCAGGAATAACACTCTAGTTCTTGCTTCAATCCCAATTTGAGTTATCTACTCGTGTGATTGGGCCTTTGAGGTCTTCATGAAAGTTATAGAGATCTCTCTTATCTTTCAAATGCCACTAGAATCACCTTCAAAACCACCTACAACCCAAGATATGGCCCAAATACAGAAACAGTGTAAGATATGAATCATGCTGAAAAATTCAATTAAATCCAATTTGAGCCCAAACTTACAAAACATAATAAAACTCAATCAATTAAGTACATAGAGAGTGTAAATGACTAAGAATGAAAGCTTATTAATGTATCAAATATGTGATCATCAAATTCTCCCACACTTAACTTTTTGCACTCCTGAGCAAAACACACAAGATCACTCACAAAAAAAAAAAAAAAAAAAGCAGACTCAAAAGCTAAACACTCTAAAAGACTCAATTTCTAATAATATTTAAAAAAATGTAGAGCAATCAATCATTCAAGTAATCAAAACATTCATGAGGTAATATATCTTCACATCTCAAATTAACAAGTAAGGATATTTCAATTGAAAAGCATGAGTCAAGAATGATAGATTTTCACAAGATTCACTCTCAATCCCTCAAGTGTTTAAAAGGTAGGTATTTCGCTCAATTCAACCCATGAAAATTGCACTACCATAAGCTTGCTTCTCTTCTACTTCTCCACTACTCAAAACATATGCACACACAAATCATGAGGACTTTATTCAAGGTTGTAATGAGGTCAAGGTAAAGGAGGAGGTAATATGGATATGACAAGTTAAATACCAGAGAATAAAAGAGCATGAGAGCTGAGTTCAATTAACAAGTATGAAAGTTCATCCCAACTCCACTTAATACAAATTTCCTTTACCTATTCTATTCTATTCCTTTATTACCTTGTTGACCCTCTTCTTTTTACATTTTATTTTATTTTTTTTTTGATTTTTTTGATTTTTTTTTAAGAATAAGAACATCATATATACACATTTTTTTTTAAATATTCTGCACACACACCCCCACACTTGTTCAAGAACTCATCAAATGACAAACTAATGTTCTCTTATTCCCTAAGGTCAAGTAAGAATATGGTTTTTTCATTTAAGGCACATAATGAGTTCGAAATAAAGAATAGTCAAATAAGCTCAAAGGGGTTAAGCAAGGGAAAATAGGTCATTTCTAATGCTTTATGTTGACAGGAATCAGAGAATTTCCAAGAAGTCATAAGAGTGCTTGATATCATATTGAAACAACATACTGCTAAACAAGGCTAGCTATTTGATTAAAGTAACTATTTCAAGAAAAATGCCTCAATCATATTCATGTATGCATATGAAAATGTAGTCTCAAAAAGAATCAAAGCAAGTTCTAGAGCAACAATTCCATGAGTGAAATTCACACAAGAAAGAAAAAAAGAATGGTACAAATGTTCAATCCATTCATCAATAAGCTCAAAATCTCACAAGGCATAATTCTATCATTCTCGGTCCACCAATTCAACATCCATAACCAAGCATGTGAATTTTAAGAAAGAAGACAATTTACTCAATCATGCAAATTTTCCGAATTTGAATTGCTACTTCCACATAAATTAGTTACTACCCTAATTACTCCTTACTCTGCCACCAATTTTTGATGCGTCTCAAGAGTAAATAATTTACTCATTACTCTGTCATCCCTAATTACTTTTGTTGTTAATAAATTGATGACAAACACAACAAACATATTCACAAACACACTTTTGAAATTTTTTTTTTGGGTTTTTTGGGTTTTTTTTTTACAACCATCCTTCCCCCCCAACTAGATCACAACATTGTCCTCAATGTCAAAACATAGATAGGTAAAGGATAGAATATATTACTGTTCTTTGCAATTAATTCGAAAAGAAAAAAAAATCTCACACCACAAATTTAAATAGAACAAAGTACGATAAATAAAACCAAAGCTTGTAATTATTTAAATAGTTGGAGTGTCTTGGCTGGCTTTGTTTTCATTTTGCTTCCTTCACCACTTCCTTCACCGCTTCCTTCGGACCAATCTATCTGAGCTGTTACTGGATCAGGTTCATAAACAAATGCTTCTAATTTATCAATCAATTCATCAACAGTAGAAGCAGAGATAAGAAGTTGTCTTGCTGAAGGTGTGACAAATTTCTGTTCCACAGCATAGTCAACAAAAGATAACAAATTATCAAAGAAATTATTAACATTCAACAAAACTATGGGTTTATGGTGGATGTTCAATTGGGCCCAAGAGACAACTTGAAAGACTTCTTCCAAAGTACCAAAACCATCAGGTAAGACAATGAATGCATCAGAGTTTTCAAGCATTGCTTTCATTCGTCTATGCATAGATGATACTTGAATTTCCAGTCCAATTGTCTTTCCAATGATGTTCCTTCGAGTTAAAGGTTCAGGAATGACACCTAAAACTTGATCACCTCTTACAAATGCAGAAAGTGATACAACCCCCATTAACCCAAGGCAACCTCCCCCATATACTACACGAATGTTCCTCGCAGCAAATGTTCTACCAACAGTGCTTGGTGCGTTTACAAACTCTAAACCATTCCCATAACTTGTCCCATAAAATACACCAATACTGAGAAATCTACAAACTGAAGAAGAAGCTCCCTCCATTTCTACACTCACTCTCTTTGAATGATTAAGAGTTGCAGAAAAGTAAAGAAAATGAAGTGTTTAAATAGGGAAGAGAATAGAAAAAGTAATAATAACTCCTATACAAATAGGTTGGCTGGTATCAGAAAAGTTTGAAATAATAATAATAATAATTTTTTTTGTTTTTTTTGTTTTTTGTTTTTTTTTCTTGACTTCAAGAAAACCATCAGGGTAAAGAAGTCTAGAAACCCCCGAAGGATCCCATCCAAAGGATCGTCTGTCCAAAACTAAAATTCAACAAAATCATACAAAGATAAAATAATAACAAATAATTACATACCTTTATGTACAGGTTTCATGGCAAATCTTTATACTGCGTGTCATGAGTGCAGTAATACCAAGACGGCTCAGCCAATCTGGGCATTCTTCTCCCTCCCGCTTGTGGGATATTTTGATTGAGCTACGACGCCACTAATTAAAGTGCGTAAATCGACAAATGGCCTACCACCAACGACCACGGCCGGTGAGAGGTCGTGAAGAGCCCATGACATTAAATCACAGGATCCGGCTCGAGAGGCATTGTCACGCGAGAATGCAAACACGGACGCTTCTTTTCGTCCATCAACAAGCGAGCCTTTGGTTAAAACCTGGGAATGCTTGCGCGGCTCTCTGCAGAGCATGGCACACGAACCTTATTTACCGACCGGCGTGCGAAGGTCCACCCGAGTCAATGACGGGTCTGCCACTCCACTGGCAGGGGCTCCTAATCTAATTAAAGACCAAGTACAACCGAAGTTTCACCTTTTTTATTTTTTATTTTTTTATTTTTTTATTTTTTTTTTTTTTTTTTTTTTTTTCTTTTTTTTTTGAAAATGTACAAGATAATATATACATGTTATTGTAATTATGGCTCACATCTTCCTCGTTTCACGTCCAGAAATGGCTTAAACACCTTCTATGAATCGAGGATAAGCTTCCCATCCAATTTTCTTATAAATTAGCAAACAGGATCTTTTTGAGTCAGATTCCCAAGATTATAACGCTCTTGTTCGTCCTTGAAGAGATTCCACAAACTAAGAAGTTCACGCTGCACAACTCCACAAGAATGCGTCTCAAGAGTCAATAAGATATTATCTAATGACTCCTTACTCAGTCCATTCTTAATGAAGAATATTTTATCTTCTCTGTTTACGGAAACCATCCCCAAAGAGTGACATCGCGTGTTGCAATTCCATCGTGCACACTTGTAACAAACTTTCATTCTTTTTGCTCTTCTCCTTTTTGAAAATGAACTTTTACCGAGACCAGGCATGTATGAGACAAATGAATCTGAAGATTCACCAGCTAAACGAACCTTTGCTTCGATTATCCAAAGTGTATATCTTATGGGATACCCTTATACATTAACAATCTCAGTCTTTCACACCTAACTTCATAGACTTTTGTTAGAGCATTTAGAGGGAGAGAAGGAAAATATTTTCTTAGATTTGAGAGAATGACATCCATTTTGAAAGGAGAAGAAATCGGTTATTATGGAAGCGAAAAACAAACCGACTTGAGAGTCACGAGTACCGTTATCCGCCATTTAATCGGGAACACAAAGAAGTGCAAAAAAAAAAAACAACATTAAAATAAATTCTACTCATAACAAAGATTAGAAAGAGAAATGAATTCTACCTCAACAACTTGATGTTCCAGAAATGGTTTGAGTCTTTGTCCATTAACCTTAAATACAATACCATTCCTAGGATTTTCAATGTCTATGACCCCATAAGAATACACATGTTTGACAATATAAGGACCAATTCACCTAGATCTCAATTTTCAAGGGAATAGGTGAAGGCGAGAATTATAAAGCAGAACTTTTTGACCAATTTCAAAAGTTTTTCTGAAAATTGATTTGTTATGAAAAGCTTTTGTTCTAACTTTATAAATCTTTGAGTTTTCATATGCATCATTTCTTAATTCCTCAAGTTCATTCAATTGCAATTTGCGTAACTTGGAAGCATCATCAAGACTTAAGTTGAAAGCTTTAATGGCCCAAAATGCTTTATGCTCCAATTCTACAGGCAAATGACAAGGTTTTCCATAAACTAACCGATAGGGAGACATGCCCAAAGATGTTTTAAAAGCAGTACGGTAAGCCCAAAGTGCATCGTTTAGTCTTAAAGACCAATCTTTATGATTTGGGTTAACCATTTTTTTCAAAATTTGTTTAATCTCCCTATTTGCTAATTCTACTTGTCCACTTGTCTGAGGATGATAAGATGTTGCAATTTTGTGGGTAATGCAATATTTTTTCATTAAAGATTCAAATGGTTTATTGCAAAAATGTGTTCCCCCATCACTGATGATAGCTCGAGGAATTCCAAATCGACTCAAAATATTTTCTTTTAAAAATTTTAGAACAGTTTTATGATCATTGTGCCGACATGAAATTGCCTCAATCCATTTTGAGACATAATTAACTGCAACCAAAATGTACATAAATCCAAAAGATGATGGAAATGGACCCATGAAAGCAATTCCCCAACAATCAAAAATTTCAATGATAAGGATAGGGTTCAAAAGCATCATATTTCTTTTAGAAATGGACCCCAATTTTTGACAACTTTCACAACTTTTGTAAAAAGTATAACTGTCCTTGAATAAAGTGGGCCAATAAAATCCACACTACAAGATTTTCGCAGCTGTTTTCTTTGAAGAAAAATGACCTCCACATGCTTCTGAATGACAAAATTTAATGACACTACTTACCTCATTGTCGGGTACACATCTCCGAAAGATTTGATCAGGACAATATTTGAATAAATATGGGTCATTCCAAAAGAAATTTTTTACCTCAATCAAAAACTTTTTTTTGTCTTGGTGTGTCCACTAAGGCGGCATCTTACCTGTTACAAGAAAATTGACAATGTTAGCAAACCAAGGCATAGAATTGACAGAAAATAAAAATTCATCAGGGAAAGAATCCTTGATAAGTATGCTATCAAAAGATGAGCCTGTTGTCAGCCTTGACAAATGATCTGCAACAACATTTTTGGCTCCTTTCTTGTCTTTTATTGTGATGTTAAATTCTTGAAGCAACAAGATCCACCGTATCAACCTAGGTTTGGCATCCTATTTAGACATTAAATATCTAACAGCAGCATGATTAGTGAAAACAACAGTGGATGAACTAATTAAATAAGCTCAAAATTTGTCCAATGCAAAAATTACAGCAAGTAGTTCTTTTTCAGTAGTGGTATAATTCATTTGTGCACTATTCAAAATTCGACTTGCGTAATAAATTACACGAGGCTTACCTTCCTTTCTTTGGCCTAAAACAGCACCAACAGCAAAATCACTAGCATCACACATCAACTCAAAAGGCAAAGACCAGTCAGGAGATTGCATGATAGGAGCAGAAGTCAAAAGACCGATGAATTTTTCAAAAGATTTTTGACAATCTTGAGTCCAATCAAATGGTGTATCTTTTGTTAGAAGATTACATAAAAGTCTAGATATAGCATTAAAGTCCTTTACAAATCTTCTGTAAAATCCTGCATGTCCTAAAAAGGAACGAACTTCTCTGACTATTTTTGGGAAAGACAAATGAGCAATTAATTCAACTTTGACCTTATCAACTTCAATTCACTTAGAAGATATCACATGACCTAACACTATTCCTGAGGTAACCATGTAATGACATTTTTCCCAATTTAACACAAATCTTTTTTCTTCGAATCTTTTAAGAACTTTTTCCAAATTATCAAGACAATTTTCAAAAGAATTTTCAAAAACTGTCAGATCATCCATGAAAACCTCTAAATAATGCTCAATCATGTCACTGAAAATACTTAGCATGCATCTTTGAAAGGTTACCGGAGCATTACAAAGACCAAAAGGCATTCTTCTATATGCAAAAGTGCCAAAGGGATAAGTAAAAGTGATCTTTTCTTGGTCCTCTAATGCAATTAGTATTTGATTATACCCTGAATAACTATCAAGAAAACAATAGTAGGGATGTCCTGCTACTCTTTCTAGAATCTGATCAAGAAATGGCAATAGAAAATGGTCTTTCCTAGTGGCTACATTCAATTTTCTGAAATCAATACACATACGCCAACTAGATAAGACTCAGGTAGGTATTAATTTTTCTTTTTCTTTTTCAACCATTGTTATTCCAGATTTCTTAGGCACAACTTGTGTAGGGCTTACCCACTGGCTATCAGAGATAGGATAGATAATTCCAACATCAAGTAATTTAAGAACTTCAGCTCTAACTACCTCTTTCATGTGTGGATTTAATCTTCTTTGAGGTTGTTGAGATGTTTTAGCATTATCCTCTAAATGTATTCTATGTGTACAGATTAATGGATTAATGCCTTTTATATCCTTTAATGTCCATCCAATTGCACTTTTATGCCTTTTAAGTACTTCTATTAACTTACCTTCTTGTTCTTTGGTCAGGGATGAGGAAATTACCACTAGAGAGCTTTGTTCTTCTCCCAAAAATGTGTACTTCAACCCATCAGGTAATGGCTTCAGTTCCAGTGTGGGTACTTCTTCATGGGTATCATCATTCATGGATTTTAGCTCTTGAATCTTGGCTTCCATCCTTTGTATTCCATTTCACGTATGCAGTCAAGCAAATAGCATATTTGAAACATCATCATCTAATTGTGTAGTGAATCAAATGAATTAATTAAACAGATTTCTAATGGGTCAGAAGAACTCCTGATTTGAAGATGATCATCTATAATGGCCTCAATCCCTTCAATCTCTTCATTGTCATCATAAACTTCATGTGGTTGCTTGCACATGTTGAAAACATTAAGCTCCAGTGTTATATTTCCAAAACTTAGCTTCACCACTCCATTTCTGTAATTTATCAAAGCATTAGATGTTGCTAAAAATGGGCGACCCAAAATAACGAGAACCGACTTAGAACTATCAACCATAGGTTCGGTTTCAAGACAATAAAATCCACAGGATATATGAATTTATCAACTTGTACTAACACATCTTCTACTATTCCTTTTGGAATTTTAATTGATCTATCAAACAAATAGAAGAGTTCTGAAGTTGGTTTTAACTCACTAAGGTTGAGTTCTTTGATAAACTGAATATGAAAGTAAATTAACACTAGCACCAAGATCAAGTAAAGCTCGTTCAATTTTATGTTCACCAATAATGCATGAAACTGTAGGACAACCAGGGTCTTTATATTTCAACTCATTATTGTTTTGAATAATGGAGCTTACCTGTTCAGTCAAAAAGGTATTCTTTTTCACATTATGTTTTCTTTTAACAGTGCACAAGTCTTTCAAATATTTGGCATAAGAAGGACTCTATTTGATAGCATCTAACAGAGGAATATTGACATTCACTTGTTTAAAGATTTCAAAAATATCACTGTTATGATTCACTTTACTTGAATTGTTTAATGCTTGAGGAAATGAGGGTGAAGACGAGGGTTTGATCTCCTTTTGGCTAGGTGGCTTATCAACTCCTTCCTCATCTTTGGGAATTGACTCATCATCTTTCTCAAAAAGTTCAGGAATTTGTTTTTCAACAACCTTTCCACTCCTAAGAGTTATCACTGAGTTGACTTGATCTATTTCTTGACTTTCTGAACTACCCTCATTTAGGCTAAACTGACCCTTAGGATTTGGTTGAGGTTGAGAGGGAAACTTTCCTTTCTCATGAATGGCAAGTGCAGAAGAAAGTTTAGCAAGAGTGTCTTTTATGTCAATCATGACTTGAGTGTTTTAATTATTGATGGCCTCTTGTTTTTCCATGAATGCATGCAATGTTCCTTCAAGGTTTTTCCTATATGGTGGGACATAGGGTGCATATCCTTGAAGATTTTGAGAATCTTGCTGTGCCTGAGGAGGTGGTGGTTGCATGAATTGTGGCTGGTTGCTATTCCTCCAACTGAAGTTCAGGTGATTTCTCCATCCAAAATTGTATGTATCTGAAAAAGAAGAAGTGAATGACTTTTTAAAATTGGTTATTGCATTTACTTGCTCATGCACAACTTCTTTAAAAATAGGAATTTTTGGACATTCATTTGTTGAGTGTCCTAATTCATCACAAATGTCACAAATTTCTTCATTTTGCACAAATTTGATTTCTTTTACTTTCCCGGATTCCATGGCTTCAACCTTTCTAGCCAAACTAGCAAACCTAGCATTCAGATCTTCTTCTTGACTAAGATGATATTTTCCTTTACTAGAATTTGTAAGGTTTGATCTAATTGAATTTTTTAAAGGATTAGTACCATGCCAAGATTGAGAATTTTCGGCCAAATGATCTAAATAGTCTAAAGCTTCATCAGGTTCTTTATCAAGAAATTCTACATTACACATTATTTCCACAAATTGCTTGGTTTCAGGTGTTAACCCTTCATAAAAGAAGCTTAAAGTGTGCCATTTTTCAAAACCATGATGTGGACAAGAATTCAACAAATCTTTAAAACGTTCCCAACTTTGAAAGTATGCTTCATTTGAATTTTGGGAAAAATTTTAGATTTGTCTTTTCAAAGCATTGGTTTTATGTGTTGGAAAAAATTTCTTCAAAAACTCATATTGCATTTCTTGCCATGTGCCAATTGATCTTGGTTTCAAAGTGTTAAGCCAAGTTTTTGCTTTACCTTTCAAAGAAAAAGGAAATAATTTAAGCTTAACAACCTTTTCAGTGCAAGTTTGATCATGAAAAGCAGTACATACTTCCTCAAATTCTTTTAGATGTAAATATGGGCTTTCAGATTCTAAACCATGAAAATTAGAAAGTAAAGAAATCATATCCGACTTGAATCTAAAATTATTGGCATTAATTGGAAAGATAAAACATGATGGATTAGAATTTGAGATGGTTGCAAATACTCACGCATGGTTCGCAGCGGTTGATTTTCATGTTCATCATGCACACTTTCGTTTTCACCATTGTGCTTAATGTGTGTGATTGTGATTCAAACAAATCAATATGTAAAGTACCTGGATTAACTCTAACAAAGCGAAGAATTTAAATCACGATACCAATTAAGCATAAACAAGTAACTTATAGTATAAAATAAAATGTACAAGATAGCAATATAAATCTGTCCATTAAATATTAACAAAGGTGTGGTATAAACCAACCACCAAATAAGTTAATAAGCATAAAAATTAAAAAGTTAGTATACGAGATAAATTAAAATATTAGAAGCAAAAAAAGTAAAAAGTTAGATAGTTAGTAAGAGAATTAGTAAGTTAGTAAACAAAAAAAAAATGACAAAAAATAAATACAGAAAATAAAGTAAAAAATATAAATAAAAAGGAGAGTTACCCCACTAAGTTAAAATGTACAAGAAAATAAAATGGAGAATTACCCCCCCCATACGAGAAATTAAAATGCGAGAAAATAAAGTGTAGAAAGTAAATTACAAAAAAATAAAATAAGTAAAAGGGAGAGATTCCCCCACTAAGTTAGTGCGTAAAATAAAAGGGAGAGATTCCCCCACTAAGTTAGTATGCACAGAAATTAAAAAGGGAGAGGTTCCCCCACTAGTTAGGATGTTAGTATATATACAAATTTTTACACCAAAAATTCAGTCTTCAAATCAAGTCCTCGGCAACGGCGCCAAAAACTTGATGCACAATTTTTAATTTCAAACAAGTTTACAAACTTGATGCGGGATTAATTGTTGCTTTGCGAACTCAAGTGCAGGTTGTCTCAAGTAATAAATTTCTCGGGAGTCCGAGGTCGATCCACAGGGAATTGTTGAAGATTAATTAAGGTGAAGTAAATATTTTGTAACTATGATAAAAATTATTTACTTTGGTTAAAAGATCCACTCTTGGTAAATAAAATAAAGGTAAGATTAATTTCTTTTATAACTCAATTAGAATCCTCACAACATGGAGGTTCCAATCGAAAAATACAACATTAAAAGTCCATTTAAAATAATATACGTAATTATATTATGTTTCCTAAAAATATTACCACCACTTATAAATGGGTTAAAGCATTCATTGTGCCAATATTTTGTCTACAACAAATCAAGAACTCCTATTTACAAAGATGGTTTCTAAATTATAAGAAACAAATTATAATACGTATAATAGTTACTAGAAAATATAAATCATTTAAGCACAAGAGAAGAATAAATCTAACATTACTTTATTACCAAGAGCTTCACCCTTTCACCCAAGTAAAATGAAACCTAGTTACTCATAGATAAGAAGAAAGAAAGAGAGAAGAAGAAGAAGAAGAACATGACTTTAATTTAGAACAAAGGAAAATTACTACAAGAAAATCTAGTAACAAAATTGCATCATTTTGGTAACTAACACCTAACACCCTCAATGATCTGCCAAGGTCTCCTTTTATAAAGGATTAGAGATACAAAATGACAAGGGGACTGAGTCATTAGTGGTTGGATGAGTGAAAAATGAGTGGAAAATGCCAAATGACTTTAGGTGAGTGGGAAATTATGGAGATTCCTTGTCTCCGAAATCATGCAGCTTTGAAGTCATTGCATTTGTCATTTTTGAACCAAGTGATCTTCATGAAAGTTTTAGGCCTAGATCTTAGCTTTCAAATGGCTTTAGTTTGAGTCCAATATCATTTCTATAACTCCAGATATGTTCAAATTACTGCACACTGCCCAGGCTCAGTCACAGCTCCTCTGTTCTAACTTCCAAGCCCAATATCACCTTCAAGGAGTCCGATTCTGGAAAAGTGTTCAACATAAAAGTTGTAGATATGGGTCTTAGCTATTCAACATACAAATTTCAGCTTATTTTACAACTTCTAGGCTGAACAATGGCATGAACAGTATACATAGGTCAAGTTGTCAGGAACAGTACTCTAGTTCTTACTTCAATCCCAATTTGAGTTATCTACTAGTGTGATTGGGCCTTTGAGGTTTTCATGAAAGTTATAGAGATCTCTCTTATCTTTCAAATGCCACTAGAATCACCTCCAAATACCATCTACAGCCCAAGATATGGCCCAAATACATAAACAGTGTAAGATATGAATCATGCTGAAAAATTCAATTAAATCCAATTTGAGCCCAAACTTACAAAACATAATAAAACTCAATCAATTAAGTATATAGAGAGTGTAAATAACTAAGAAAGAAAGCTTATTAATGTATCAAATATATGATCATCAATCCACTCTTGGTAATAAATTAAAGACAAGATTATTTCTTTTTATAACTTAATTGAAATCCACACATAATGGAGGTTTCAATCAGAAAATACAACATTTAAAGTTCAATTAAGATTATATATGTAATTATATTATGATTCCTTTAATTAATCACTAACACCAACACTTGTAAATGAGCTCAAGCATTCATTGTGCCAACCTCTTGTCTACAATGAATCAATATCTCCACTTTATAAGGAGGGTTTCTAAATTGATTGGACATAAAATACAACACATATAATGATGACCACTTGATAATATATCATTCAAGCACAAGAGAGAAATTAATCTAACCTTAATTTATTACCAAAAGCTTCAACCTTTCACCAAAGCAAAATGAAAATTAGTTACTTATGAATAAGAAGAAAGAAAGAGAGAAGAAGAATAAGATGAACATAACTTCTATTTAGAACAAAAGAAAACTACCACAAGAAAAACAAATAACACAATAGCGTGATCTTGATTTCTAAGCCAAGATGCTTCAAATGAGCAGCCAATGCTCCCTTTTATAGAGTTTAAAAAGTACAAAATGATAATAGACTTATTTAACGAGTGGTTGGATGAGTGGGTGGATGAGTGAAAAATGACAATAATGGTTGGATGAGTGGGTGGATGAGTGAAAAATGACAATAGTGGTTAGATGAATGGGTGGATGATGGGTGGTTGAGTGGAAGATGACAATGGAGTTGTTTAATGAGTGAGTGAATGATGGATGGTTAAGTGGAAGATGACAATGGAGTTGTTTAATGAGTGGGTGGATGATGGGTGGATGAGTGAAAAATTATTGTCATGCTTATCTTTCTACTCGCACCAACCAATTCAGCTGTCTTCACATGACTATAACTCTAACATCATCATCTTGAAAAGTGGTCTTCATGTGATTTGAAGGGTTTTGTCTTAGTTTTCCAATACCACCAGTTTCAGTCCAATCCAACTCCTACAGCCCAACTAATGGCCTAATCTTTGCATAATATTTAGGTTCCAGCAACAGCATCTTTGTTCTGACTTCTAGACCCAATATGACCTACTATACATCCGACATGACTCTTGTGTTCTTCATAAAAGTTGTAGATTTGTATATTATCTTTCATTTGGGATTTTGGTGTCAATTGAACTCATATAGCTCAAGAAATGGGCTGATGAGTGCACAGAGATCAAGCTGTCAAGATCAGCACTCTGGATCTTGCTTCAACTCCAATTTAAATTATCCAAACATATTATTTGGCTCTTGAGGTTTTCATAAAAGTTGTAGAGAATTGTCTTAGCTTTCCTACAAGACCAGAATCATATCAATCAGATATTTGAAACTCAAATCATAGCCATATTACTGAACACTGCCAAATAGACAAATTAAAGTCAATTCAAGCAATAATTCATTCAATGATTTAATTAAGCTCAATATCACAAAATGTAACAAAACTAACTTAATTAAGCCTAATTAAACCTTAAGAAGTCCAGTGAAAGGATTATAAAATAAATAAAATATATTACTACCAAATTCTCTCACGTTTAGCTTTTGCACTCCCGGACAAAACACATAAGACCAAAGCTAAAGAAAAACAACACAAACTCAAAAGCTAAAATTTCTAAAAGACTCAATTTTTAATAATATTTAAAAATAAAAAAGTTTATAAGCAAGAAGAGCAACCAAAGATTCAAGAGATCAAAACATTTATGAGGTAACGTTTCTTCACATCTCAAACCAACAAGTAGGTAAACTTCAATTGAAAAGCATGAGTCAAGAATGATAGATCCTCACAAGATTCACTCTCAATCCCTCAAGTGTTTAAAAGGTAGGTATTTTACTCAATTCAACCCATGAAAAATTGTACTACCATAAGCTTACTTATTTTCTACTTCACTATTCAAAACACATGTACACACAAATCAAGAAGACTTTATTCAATGTTGTAATGGGGTTAAGGTGAAGGAATGGGGTAATATAGATATGACAAGTTAAATATCAAATAGAATAAAAGAGTATTAGGGTTGAGTTAAAATAACAAACATGAAAAGTTCATCCCAACATAATGCAAATTCCCTTTACATATTTTTTTCACTTCCCCTTTTTACCTTATTGACCTTTCTTTACTATTTTTTTAAATGTTTTTTTTTGGTTTTTTTTAGATGACTACTCTTTCCTTTTTCATCAACTATTTTGTACAAATACCCCCACACTTATTCGAGAACTCATCCAATGTCAATGCTCTATTATTTCCTAAGGTTAGGTAAGAACATATTTTTTTTAAGACATGTAATGAGCTAAAAATAAGAAATGGTCGAATGAGCTCAAAAGGGTTAAGTAAGGAAAAATATACAAGGTTGACCATTTAGTTAAAGTAATTATTTCAAGAAAAATGGTTCAATCATGTTTGTGCATGCATGTGAAAATGTAGCATCAAATAGAGTCAAAGCAAGTTCTAGGGTAACAATTTCATGAGTGAAAATCACACAAGAAAGAAAAGAATGGTGCAAATGTTCAATTCATTCATCAATAGGCTCAAAATCTTACAATGCATATTTTTATCATTCTCAATCCACCAATTCAACATCCATAACCAAGTATGTGATTTTTAAGAAAGAATACAATTTATTCAATCATGCCATATTCCCTGAATTTGAATTGCTACTTCTACACAAAATAGTTATCTACCTAATTACTCCTTATTCTGTCATTAATTTTGATGCGTCTCAAGAGTAAATTTACCTCAAGGGCATAATTTACTCCTTACTCTGTCATCCTTAATTAGTTTTACTATTAGTAAGTTACTGACAAACATTAATAAACACATTTCCCTTTTTTTTTTTTAGTTTTTTTTCCACTTCAACTATCCTTCCCCCCAACTAGATCACAATATTGTCCTCAATGTCAAAACATAGATAGGTAAAAGATAAAAGATATTACCTGTTGTTACAATTATTGAAAAAAGAAACTTTACACAAATTTAAATAGAAATAAAGTACGATGAATAAAACCAAAGGTAAAGGAAAGTTATAAATGAAGTGTCAGATCAAACTCACGTTCCTTGCTGCCTCCCTTCTGACCAATCTATCTGAGCTATTACTAGATCAGGTTCATAAACAAAAGTTTATAATTTATCAATTAATTCATCAACAGTGAAAACATATATAAGGAGTCATCTTGCCGAAGGTGTAATAAAGTTCTATTCCACAGCATGGTCAAGAAAAGATAACAAATTATCAAAGAAATTATTAACATTTAACAGACCTATGAGTTTATGGTGGATGTTCAGTTGGGCCCAAGAGATAATTTAAAAAACTTTTTCCAAAGTACCAAAACCACCCGGTAAGGCAATGAATGCATCAGAGTTTTTAAGCATTGTCCTCATTCGTCTATGCATAGATGATACTTGAAGTTCCTGCCCAATTATTTTTCCAGTGATGTTCTTTTGAATTAAAGGTCTAGAAATAATACCTAAAACTTGACCTCCTCTTAGATGTGCAGAAAGTGATACAATCCCTATTAACCTAATGTTACCTCCCCTATATACTACATGAATGTTCCTCACAGCAAGTATTCTACCAATAGTGCTTGCTGCATTTACAAACTCTAAGTCTTTCCCATAACTTGACCCACAAAATACATTGATATTGGTAAGTCTACGAACAAAAGCTTCCTCCATTTCTACACTCACACTCCCTTTGAATGATTATGAGTTAGAGAAAAGTGAAGAAAATTGAGTGTTTAAATAGGGAAGGGAATGGACAAAGGTAATGATAACACCTAAATAGGTAGATTGGCTGTTATAAAAAAAGTTTGAAAATAAGAAACACAATTTTTTTACTGTCTTTTTATTTTTTATTTTTTATTTTTTTTAGACTTCAAGAAAACCATCAGGGTAAAAAAGTCGAGAAACCCCTAAAGGGCCCCGCCCAAAGGATTGTCTGCCCAAAACCAAAATATAACAAAATCATACAAAGATAAAAAAAATAAACATTATAATAACAAATGCTGGCATATCTTTGAGTTGCGTGTCACCAGTGCAATATAAGAACTCCACAAGGATTGGGAACACCTTGTCAAAACAAGCCACAAAACCTTTGAGCCATTTCTGTCCCGCTTACGAAATAATATCCCTATCTTCCTACAAACCTAATTAAAAGCTTGTATTCTAAGAAAGTGGTACTTTGCCACAGCCAGTTAGAACTCGCTATAGAGGCCTACTAATTAAAGTAAGTATATGGCTCATTGACAGTTTCACGTGCACTATAAAGATGGGACGCTTCTATGTGTCCATCAATCGTCCAGAGCTTGGGGAAAATCCTAGGAATAGACAATGTGGCTCTCTATAGAGCATGACACACGAATCTTATTTACAGACCGGCGTGCGAAGGTCCACCCGAGTCAATGACGGGTCTGCCACTGGCAGGGGCTCCACACTCAATTAAGAGCATAGTACTCTTTCGATCGCCCTCTTTTTTTGTTCTTTTATTAAGAGATGAACAATAATATATATATATATATATATATATATATATATTATTGTAATTATGGCTTACATCTTCCTCTAGTTTCACGTCCAATAACGGCTTTGTCGCAACCGTCCCGAAAGGCGTTGCGAAAATAAAAAGAACAAGGAGGAAAGGACCTTGGGGTGTTGGGAGTCGCCACAAATCGTTTTATCCATTAAATGGAATGGTGCAATTGGACGCCTAAAAGATGGTCTACGTTTCAGAGTTTGAGGTTCGGGGGTTGATTATGGGCAGGGAAGGTGTTAGCACCCTACACCGTCAGTTCTAAGAACGGTTACCTATTTAATCTAATGTTATTTGCAATATTAATTAAATTGGTCCTTTTTAAAAAGAATTATTTTTGTTGTTATTTTGATATGTCCCATTTTGTCATGCATGTTATCAAATATGATAAATGACTAAGACATGGAATGAGTGACTAAATAACCATTATTTTTGAACAAATTCTAAGTCTACAACATATTATATAAAAGTGGTGAATTAAAATTTTATCTTTTTGAAGAGAAGTAATTTTCAAAATAAATGGCCAAATAAAAAAATATTTCAATGAATAATTTTAATTCAAAGAAATTTGTTTAAGGTAGGAAAATGTTTCTTTAAGTAAATGGCCAAATAAAATCTCATTTATAATCAAGAAAAATATTTTTTGGCACAATGAGATTTTTGTAGTAATTTCCAAAAAAAGTCTTCATAAAAAATAGAACTTTAATTCACCACAATCATGATGCTGAACTGTATGAAATTGTTCACTTTCATTTACGGATTTTTATTTTACAAAATGATTTTTATTTTGTGTTTTTTTAAAAAAAAATGTAATTTAATTTACAAAATTATTTAATTTAGTGTGAGAATTAGACCTACTTGGTACTCTCCTGGCAAAATCCAATATAAAGCCTCAAGATTATCAGGAAGAGTGTATCTGATCGGCGCTCCGATCCTCTCCCAATTTTTTCGTCATCGGTCATTTTAAATTGTTTGATTAATACAAAAAAAGAATAAGTGTGGTAAATTAAAATATAGATAATATAAATTCCAAATTAGCAAATACAAGTCAATTTTAAAGAATGTAAATAAACAAATAAAGAATAAATAATATAGAAAAAGAAAAGAAAAGAAAAAGTAACAGAAAGAAGATAAAAGTTAAGAGAGAAAAAAAACATTTAAGAGACATTTAGTCTCTGAGAAGGAAAATGAAACAGAGGAGGAAATGAGGAGTTGAGGCTCACGGTGGCCAAACGGCGTGAGCTTTGCTCACGGATTACTGGTGGTGGTGGATCGCGGCTGGTGTGGAGACGCGCGACGGGTGATTGGCCGGATCTGCGCGATCCGGGTCGCAGTGGCTACGAACGGCGAGGGAGCACGATGGAGACTGTGAGCGACACGGGGCGCAGTGGGTCGCACGGTGATGCTCGAGTCTAAGACGGTGACTCTGCGAGTCGCGCAGCTGGGCGACGGGTTTGCGCTGCAGGAGTGGTTCCAGCGTGGCTGGGTCGCGGTGGGTACTGGTGGGATGTTGGTCTTTGCTTGAATTTGAGCCAAGGTAGGTCTTTGTTTGCGAGGAGCATAGACGGCGATTTTGTGCGGTTGGGTTCGGGCCGTGGGGTGCGGCCGTGGTGGCTCGGGTCGGCGATGATGGAGCTTTGGATTGGTGGGTAGCGGGTTGAGGAAGAAGATCAAAATAATGGAGGAGGTGGTTATGGGTGGTTTTTTGGAGGTTTGAAAGGATGAAAATGGTGAGGCGAGAGGAAGATGGAAGAAGGTGATGGTGGAAATGGGGGCTTGTGGTCGTTTGGGTACTGCAAAGGGGGCTTGTGGTTTGCAGAGGGTGGTTGAAAATGGTTTCGGTTGTGTATGGAGGTGGTTTAATTGTTGAAGATGAAGATGAATAGTGGGAGATTTTTGTATCTGTGGGAATTTTTTCCTCATCTCCCCCTGCAGCTCTTTTCCCATGCCTTTTTATTCCTGCTTGAGATTGATTACCACTTAATTTGCAATAATTTTTCATTCAATTTGCAACGGTTAGAAGACAAATGGAAAAGAAAACTGACAGTAGTTTTTAATCCAATTTAGTGTAGCTGCTTATGGAGGCTAGGGCTGCAGCGGCAAGAAAGGAATTGGGTTATGGGTTGAGATGGAAATTGGGTCATGGGTTGACCCGTAGTGATTTTTCTTTTTCTTCTTTCTTTTTTTTTTCTTTTTTTTTTTAAGAAAGAAATTAAATTAAATAAATAAAACAAAAACAAAAATAAAAAGAAAATGGACAAAATTGGGTATCAACAAGCTTAAACGCCTTCATGAGTCAAGGATAAGCTTCGCATCTAATTTTCTTATAAATTGGCAAACAATATATTTTTGAGTTAGATTCCCAAGACTATAAGGCTTTTGCTTATCCTTTAAGGGATTCCACAAATTATGAAGTTCACGATGCACAGCTCCACAAGAATGCATATCAAGAGTCAATAAGATATCATATAATGACTCCTTACTTAGTCCATTCTTAATAGAGTATATTTTATCTTCTTGATTTGCAAAAAACCATCCCCAAAGATTGACATTGCGTGTTATAATTCTATCGCACACATTTGTGACAAACTTGCATTCTTTTCGTTTTTCTCCTTTTAGAATATGAACTTTTATTGAGACCAGACATGTATGAGAAAAATGAATTTGAAGATTCACTTGCTAAATGAACCTTTGCTTCGATTATCCAGCGTATATCTTCTGGGATGCCCTTGTGCATTAACAGTCTCAATATTTCACACTTAACTTTGTAGATTTTTGTTAGAGAATTTTGAGGAAGAGAAGGAAAATGCTTTCTTAAAATCAAGAGAGTGACATCCATTTTAAAAGAGAAAGAATCATTTATTATGGGAAACTGAAAAATAAACCGATTTAAGAGTCACGGAATACCATTATTCGTCACTTAACCGGGGTTACAAAGAACTGCAAAAAGAAAGCAACAAAATTAAAATAAATTGTACTCATAACATGGATCAGAATGGGAGATGAATTCTACCTCAACAACTTGATTTTTCAGAAATGGTTTAAGTCTTTGTCCATTGACCTTAAGTACATTACCATTCCTAGGGTTCTCAATGTTTATGACCCCATAAAGATACACATGTTTAACAATAAAAGGACTAGTCCAGCTAGATCTCAATTTTTCAGGGAATATGTGAAGATGAGAATTATAAAGCAGGACTTTTTGACTAATTTCAAAAGATTTTCTCAAAATTGATTTGTCATGAAAAGCTTTTGTTCTAACTTTATAAATTTTTGAGTTTTCATATGCATCATTTCTCAATTCCTCTAGTTCATTTAATTGTAATTTGTGTATTTTAAAAGCATCATCAAAATTTAAGTTGAAAGCTTCAATGACCCAAAATGCTTTATGCTCTAGTTCTACAGGTAAGTGACATGGTTTTCCATAGACTAACCAATAGGGTGACATGTCTAAAGATACTTTGAAGGCAGTACGGTTAGCCCAAAATGCATCGTTTAGTATTAAAGACCAATCTTTACGATTTGAATTAACCATTTTTTCTAAAATTTGTTTAATATCTCTATTTGCTAATTCTACTTATTCATTTGTCTGAGGATGATAAGGGGTGACAATTTTGTGGGTAATGCCATATTTCTTCATTAAGGATTCAAATGGTTTATTGCAAAAATGTGTTCTCTCATCACTAATGATAGCTAGAGGGATTCCAAATCGATTCAAAACATTTTCTTTTAAAAATTTAAGAACAATTTTATGATTATTGTGTCGACATGGAATCGCCTCAATCCATTTTGAGACATAATCAACTGTAATAAAAATATACACAAATCCAAATGATGATGGAAATGGACCCATGAAATCGATTCTCCAACAATCAAAAATTTCAATGACAATGATAGGGTTTAGAGACATCATGTTTTGTTTAGAAATGAAACCCAATTTCTGATAATTTTTATAACTTTTACAAAAAGTATAGCTGTCCTTAAATAAAGTGGGCCAATAAAATCCACACTACAAGATTTTTGTAGCAGTTTTCTTTGAAGAAAAATGACCTCCACATGCTTCTGCGTGAAAAAATTTAATGACATTACCTACCTAACTATCGGGTACATATCTCTGAAAGATTTAATCAGGATAATATTTGAACAAATATAGGTTATCCCAATAATTTTTTTTTTACTTCAGTTAAAAACTTCTTTCTGTCTTGGTGTGTCCACTAAGGCGATATCTTTCTTGTCACAAGAAAATTGACTATGTTAGCAAGCCAAGGCATGGAATTGATAGAACATAAAAATTTATCGGGAAAAGAATCATTAATAAGTGTATTATTAAAAGGTGAGCCTGTTATAAGTCTGGACAAATGATCTACAATAACAATTTTGGATCATTTCTTATCTTTTATTGTAATGTTGAATTCTTGAAGCCACAAGATCCACCGTATCAACCTAGGTTTAGCATCCTACTTAGACATTAAATATCTAATAGTAGCATGATCGGTGAAAACAACAGTAGAAGAACCAATTAAATAAGTTCTAAATTTGTCCAATACAAAAATTACAGCAAGTAATTTTTTTTCAGCAGTGGTGTAATTCATTTGTGCACTATTCAAAGTTCGAATTGCGTAATAAATTACATGAGGTTTACCTTCCTTTCTCTGGCCTAAAACAATACCAACAGTAAAATCACTAGCATTACACATCAACTCAATAGGTAAAGACCAGTCAATGGATTGCACGATAGAAATAGATGTCAGAAGACCGATTAATTTTTCAAAAGATTTCTGATAATTTTGAGTCCAATCAGATGATGCATCTTTTGTTAGAAGATTACATAATGATCTAGATATAACACTAAAGTCCTTAATGAATTTTCTGTAAAATCCTACATGTCCTAAAAAGGAACGAAGTTCTCTGACTATTTTTGGGAAATGCAAATGAGCAATTAATTCAACTTTAACCTTATCAACTTCAATTCCCTTATAAGATATCACATGACCTAACACTATTCTTGAGGTAATCATGTGATGACATTTTTCCCAATTTAACACAAATTCTTTTTCTTCACATCTTTTAAAAGCTTTTTCCAAATTATTAAGATAATTTTTAAAAGAATTTAAAAAACTGTCAGGTCATCCATGAAAACATCTAAATAATACTCAATCATGTCACTAAAAATACTTGGCATACATCTTTTGGAAAGTTATTGAAGTATTACAAAGACCAAAAGACATTCTTTTAAATGCAAAAGTGTCAAAAGGGCATGTAAAAGTGGTCTTTTCTTGATCCTCTAATGCAATTGATATTTGATTATACACTGAATAACCATTAAGAAAATAGTAGTAGGGATGTCTTACTACTCTTTCCAGAATTTGATCAAGAAATGGCAAGGGAAAATGATCTTTCCTAGTGACTGCATTTAATTTTTTAAAATCAATACACATACACCAACTGGATGAGACTTGCATAGGTATTAATTCATCTTTTTCATTTTCAACCACTGTTATTCTAAATTTTTTAGGCACAACTTGTGTAGAGCTTACCCATTGGCTATCAAAGATAGGGTAGATAATTCTAACATCAAGCAATTTGAGAACTTCAGCTCTAACTATCTCTTTCATGTGTGGATTTAATCTTCTTTGAGGTTATTGAGATATTTTAGCATTATTCTCTAAATGTATTGTATGTGTACAAATTAATAAATTAATACTTTTTATGTCCTTTAATGTCCATCCAATTCTATTTTTATGTCTTTTAAGTACTTCAATCAACATACCTTCTTATTCTTGGGTAAGGGATGGGGAAATTACCACATAAAAGCTTTGTTTTTCTCTCAAAAATGTGTACTTCAACCCAGCAGGTAATGGCTTTAGTTCTAGTTTGGGTACTTCTTCACGGGTATTATCATTCATGGGTTTTAGCTATTTGAATCTCGGCTTCTATCATTTGTATTCCATTACCTGTGTACAATCAAGTAAAGAACATACTTTAGAAATATCATCATCTA
This sequence comes from Ormosia semicastrata, assembly GCA_029884595.1. NCBI lineage: Eukaryota > Viridiplantae > Streptophyta > Magnoliopsida > Fabales > Fabaceae > Ormosia > Ormosia semicastrata. The sequence goes on from JAQQTO010000052.1 coordinate 14,163,898, forward strand.
ATTGCGTACCTGAATCAAATAAATTAATTAAACAAATTTTTAATGAGTTAGAAGAACTCCTGATTTGAAGATTATCATCTATAATGGCCCCAATCCCTTCAATTTTCTCTTTTTCATCATAGACTTCTTGTGGTTGCTTGCACATGTTGAAAACATTAAGCTCTAGTGTCATATTTTCAAATGTTAGCTTCACCACACCATTTTTACAATTTATCAAAGCATTAGATGTTGCTAAAAATGGGTAACCTAAAATAGCAGGAATTAACTTGTAACTATTAACCATAGGCTCTGTTTCCAAGACAAAAAAATTCACAGGATATATAAATTTATCAACTTGTACCAACACATCTTTCACTATTCTTTTCAGAATTTTAATTAATCTATCGGCAAATAGAAGAGTTACAGAAGTCGATTTTAACTCACCCAAGTTGAGTTGTTGATAAACTAAATATGGAAACAAATTAACACTAGCACCAAGATCAAGTAAAACTCATTCAATTTTATGTTGTCCAATAATGCATGAAACTGTAGGATAACCAGAGTCTTTATATTTCAACACATTATTATTCTAAAGAATGGAACTTACTTGTTCAGCCAAAAAGGCATTCTTTTTCACATTTAGTTTCCTTTTAACGGTGCATAGGTCCTTCAAAAATTTGGCATAAGTGGGAACCTGTTTGATAGCATCTAATAGAGGAATATTGACCTTCACTTGTTTAAAGATTTCAAAAATTTTATTGTTATGGTTCAATTTACCTGAATTGTTTAATACTTAAGGATATGTGGATGAATGCGAGAGTTTGGTCTCCTTTTGGCCAGGTAGCTTATCAACTCCTTCCTTATCTTGGAGAATTGATTCATCATTTTTCTCACAAGGTTCAGGAATTTGTTTTTCAACAACCTTTTCACTCCTAAAAACTATTACTGACTTGACTTAATCTATTTATTGACTTTCTGAACTACTCTCGTTTAAGTTGTACTGACCCTTGGGATTCAGTTGAGGTTGAGAAGGAAATTTTTCTTTCTCGTGAATGGTGAATGCAGAAGAAAGTTTAGCAATAATATCTTTTATGTCAATCATGGCTTGAGTGTTTTGGTTATTAATAGTCTCTTACTTTTTTATGAATGTATGCAATGTTCCTTCAAGGTTTTTCCTATATTGTGGGACATATATAAGGTGCATATCCTTGAGAATTTTGTGAATCTAGTTGCGCCTGAGGAGGTGATGGTTACATAAATTGTACCTGATTGTTAGTCCTCCAATTGAAGTTCGGGTAATTTCTCCATCCCGAATTGTATGAATCTGAAAAAGAAGAGGTGAATGACTTTTTAAAATTGTTCATTACATTTACTTGCTCATGCACAACTTCTTTAAAAACAAAAATTTTTGGACATTCATTTGTTGAGTGTCCTAATTCATCACAAATGCTTCAATTTTCTTCATTTTGCACAGATTTGATGTCTTTTACTTTTCCTGATTCCATGGCTTCAATCTTTCTAGTCAAACTAGCAAACCTAGCATTTAGATCTTCTTCTTGACTAAGATGATATTTTCCTTTACTAGCATTTACAAGGTTATATCTAATTGAATTTTTTAGAAGAATTAGTACCATGCCAAGATTGATAATTTTTAGCCAAATGGTCTAAATATTCTAAAGCTTCTTCAGGTTCTTTATCAAGAAACTCACAATTGCACATTGTTTCCATAAATTTTTTGGTTTCAGGTGTTAACTCTTCATAAAAGAAACTTATAGTGCGTCACTTTTCAAAACCATGATGTGGTCAAGAATTTAACAAATCTTTAAAACGTTCCCAACTTTAAAAATATGCTTCATATGAATTTTGGAAAAAAAAATTAGATTTATCTTTTCAAAGCATTAGTTTTATGTATTAGAAAAAATTTCTTAAAAACTCACATTGCATTTCTTGCCATATTCTAATTGATCTTGGTTTCAAAGCATTAAGCCAAGTTTTTGCTTTATCTTTAAAAAAAATGAAAACAATTTAAGCTTAACAATTTTTTCAGTGCAAGTTAATTTGGTTATTAAAAGCGGCACATACTTCCTCAAATTCTTTTAGATATGTAAATATAGAGTTTTAGATTCTAAACCATGAAAATTAAGAAGTAATGAAATCATACCTGACTTAAATCTAAAATTGTTAGCATTGAGTGGAAAGACAAAATATGAAGGACTAGAATTTTGAGATGGCTGCAAATATTCACGCATGGTTCACAACGGTTGATTTTCAGGTTTATCATGTACACTTTCATTTTCAGCTATTGTGTTTAATGTGTGTAATTGTAATTCAAACAAATTAATATATAAAATACCAGGATTAATTTTAATTAAATGACCAGAATTTAAATCAAGATACCAATTAAGCATAAATAAGTGACTTAAAATAAAATAAAAAATATACAAGTAAGCGGTATAAACCTGCCGTTAAATATCATAGTTAGTAAATTAGTAAGTTAATAAATTAACAAGTTAGAAAGTTAGAATGTTAATAATTAAGTTAGTAGGTTAGTAAGTTGGAGAGTCAGTAAGTTAGTAGGTTAGTAAGTTAGAAAATTAGTAAGTTAAAAAGTTAGAAAGTTAGTAACTAAGAAAATTAAAAGAGTAAAAACACATATATACTAGATGGTGAAGTTTACTTAAAGAAAGAAAATCTCAATAAATTTATTTTTCAAATCAATTCCTCGACAACGGTGCCAAAAACTTGATGCGAATTATAAGTTGTAAATCCAAGTGCAGGTTGTTTCAAGTAATAAATTCTCGGGAGTCCAAGGTTGATCCTCAGGGAATTGATGAAGAAAAATTCTTTGAGGTAAAGAAAAGATTTGTCACAATAATAAAGGTGATAAAAGTTGTTCACAATAAAAAAAAGATTTGCTTGGGTTAGAAGATCCACTCTTAGTAATAAATTAAAGACAAGTTTATTTCTTTTTATAACTCAATTGAAATCCACACATAATGGAGGTTCCAATCGAAAAATACAACATTCAAAGTTCAATTAAGATTATATATGTAATTATATTATGGTTCTTTTAATTAATCACTAATACCAACACTTATAAATGGGTTCAAGCATCCATTATGTCAACCTCTTATCTACAATGAATAAAGATCTCCACTTTATAAGGAGGGTTTCTAAATTGATTGAAAACAAAATACAATACATATAATGACCACTTGATAATATATCATTCAAGCACAAGAGAGAAATTAATCTAACCTTAATTTATTACCAAAATTTCACTCTTTCACCCAAGCAAAATGAAAATTAGTTACTCATGAATAAGAAGAAAGAAAGAGAGAAGAAGAAGGAGATGAACATAACTTCTATTTAAAACAAAAGAAAAATACCACAAGAAAAACAAATAACACAATAGTATGATCTTGATCTCTAAGCCAAGATGTTTCAAATAAGTACTCAATGTTCCATTTTATAGAGCTTAAAAGTTACAAAATGACAATAGACTTATTTAATGAGTGGGTGAATGAGTGAAAAATGACAATAGTGGTTAGAAAAGTAGTTGGATGAGTGGGTGGATGATGGGTCATTGAGTGGAAGATGACAATGAAGTTGTTTAATGAGTGAGTGGATGATGCACTACTAGAAATTTTTGATTTAGAGACGAAATTTTTTTTGTCTCTATTAGAGATGGAAATAGAGACAGAATTGATGAATTAGAGAGGGAAAATAAAATTTAAAATTTAGAGACGAAATTTAGAGACGAAAATGATCCATCTCAAAATTTTTCGTCTCTATTTGGTCAATTTAAAGTCAAATATACTTAGAGATGGAGTTTAGAGATGGAATTTATCTGTCTAAAATTTTCATCTCTAATTTCGTCTCTATTTGGTCAATATAATATTTTAAAAAGTCAAATATGTGTAGAGATGAAATTTATCCGTCTCATATTTTTTGTCTTTATTAAATCAAATAAATATTTTAAAAAATCAAAATATATTAGAGACGGATGTATTCCATCTCTAAATTATATATAATATTTAATTAATAATTTAAAAAAATAAAGATGGAGTGATGTTTCCATTTCTAATATTTCTACCTAAATCCCTCGTTCCAACTCAAATCTCTCATCTCTTATCTCTCATCTCTCAGCTCCATATCTCATTTCTACCTAAATCTATACTAACCCTCGATCTCTCATCTCCATCTCTCTGCTCCATCTCTCATCTCTCTCGGCCCACAAATCATCTCCATCTCTAAATGTGCTCAATTCACCACAGAACAGAATAAAGATATGCGACGATGACTGGCTCAAGCTCGCCATGCCCGACGATTCCAAAGTCGTCGACATGTTGCTCCGCCTCCACCAATCGCCCTGGCCGCCACCTCCTTCTATTCACCTCCGCTGGATCGTGCGTCAACACCGCTCCAGGTCCGTACCCAATCCCAGAGACACTATCGCTGTCGCTAGCGTCCACAACCACAATAAACCCGAGCCCACCAGGGCCAGTCCAACCATGTCGCTCTTATGAAGCGGTGCCACCTCAGCAAGTGGCGGCTACGAGGAGTCCAGCCCCCCAACCAAACACGCCCAAACCACAAGATCTAAGGTAAGCTTCCAAGCTTCCTTCATGCCTCTTCTCCTCTTTCTCTCTTATTTTTTTGGTTTGGATTTTCGGTTGGGTGATTTCTTTCCGGTGAGGGCATTTCCAAGCAGGGTTTAAAGGCTTCACATTTCTGATATTTAATCTAATATGGCTACTATGATCCCATTTCAGAGCTTTTCAGAGTTTTAATTTTATTTTTATTTTTTCTTATGTTATGATGCCTTACATAACAAATTTTCTTCTGTGTTTTGTGTAACACCCCAAACTTTCTATGTATTAAACAAGTAATTTTAACAGTTAGTAGAATTCTACTGTTTAGTAATTTCTGTGCACTGTAAAATTATTTTAAATATTCGTCTGCATATTTGGCCATTTTGAGTGATTTGTTACGTGTCGGAAAAATAATAATTTTTGGGCGAGAAAAATTTATGTAATTTAATTTTCTCTGCTTAGTCAAAATTAATTTACGTAATCTGTTTAGATATTTGTAAATTTTCTAATTTTTATGATTTTATGTGTGATTTTAAAATTTTTACGGCTTGTGGACCCCACGAGATGTATGTGGGCCCAAGTAGGTCCCGCAAAGTGAAAATTTTTCTACTCATAGAAAAATTTATACTGTTTAGACGGAGACAGGAGATCTTACTAAACCTGAATCCGAAAACAGTTTTAGAAAATTTTCTTTACCATATTTTTACTGTATTTATTTACCGTGATGGTAAAAATACAGTAAATGTATATTTTGTGGAGTTACAGTGAATCAAAATAATATTCTATATTATTAAGTTAATATTGGTGGATTGGATATCCACCATTAATTTAATTAACATTAGAGATTTAATCTTGATTTAATCAACGGTGGAGATTTAATCTTGAAAATAAATAAGATTAATTATAACCGTTGGATGGAAAATTAAATCAATGGTGGAGATTTAGTCTTGTAAAATAACTTTGACCATTATGAACCCTTGGATGAAGATTAAATTAATGGTTAAGATGGACCATTAATAACTATTGGATTTGAATTAATGGTGTAGATTTAGTCAACAAAAATTTACTACAACCATTTTGGACCCTTGGATGTAAAGTTTGAAGGTGTAATCTTGACCCTCCATTTTAAAGACTCATCTAAGGGCTAGGAATTAAAGGAGAAAGATCCAATGGCTCAAAAGAAGTCTTCCATCTACAACCTAAACCTAATGGCTATTTTAATCCAAACCATCCTTTTAATCAAGGGCTAGGATGGCTTAGGAAAGATGACCATGCAAATTAATCACATGTTGCATGCAAGGAGAAGGGGGGATGATTTTGCATGCATTTTGGAGAGGAGACAAAGCAAGATAGGCTTTTTAGAAGGAAAAAGATAAAGACAATCGCCAAGTGTCTAGACCATTTACTATTGATCATTAATGCTTATGTTCTTCAAACTTCACTTTACATTTCTCTCCTATGCATGCTACGGCTATGCAGCCCATTTAGAGACAAAATAACTCATTTCCTCACTTCACCTTCTCACTTCATCATTCCTTCTCATTTTCACCTAAGTGCCAAGAAGAAAAACCAAAGAAAACACCATCTTTCTCTCCTACAAGGCCATTCGGCCAAGCTCTCCAAATTCATTTCCATCACTCTTTAATTTCATACAATCAAGTTTCTTAAATCCTCACATTGTTCTAAACAACTTTCTTGTTGAGAATTTTCTCAAATTCTTACATCTTGAAGGACCTTTTCTAAGATCAAGCTTAAGGATTCTTGAAGTGAAGAGTAAGAAAAACTTCATTTCTTCTTTCATTTTCCATGATTCTAACCATGTTTGATCCATGGTTCTTCTTGTTCAAGCTTGATGTACTAATTTTCTTGTGTTTATTTCATGTCTAAGAAAGTTGTGTTGGTGGAGATCTTGTTCAAATTTCAAGCAAGGAGCTCTTGTGGTTCTTCAAGAGATAAGAGGGAGATTTATCTCACCAACCAAGCATGGTGGTGAGAGATGGTTATATTTGATGGATGATGAATCCATGTGAGGATTCATATCCATGGTCATGTAATAAATTATTTGTGTTATGTGTTTTTAATTATTTTGTTTATGTTTGATATGTTTTTCATGAATTAATTATGTATGCATGCTTAGTATGATTTTTACTTGTTTATATGGTATGCTTATAATATGCATGATGATATATGTTAAATATATTATGATGGATGTATGTTGAAATAAGTAAAATTTTGGCTCCAATGGCCAAAAGAGAGGTTCGATTTTGATGCCCAAAATTAGGGTTCATGTTGAAAATTTTTCAAGAACAAGGAAATTGATTTTTGGGTCCCTAGAATAATAAGATTTTTGGCCAAAACACCTCAAATTAGGTGTTCACCAAATAATATTTTCATGAATAATAAAATTTTATGATTTGAGAAGTAAAGGAAATAAACAAAAGGATTTTGGTTTTTTTGCAAAAGAGAATGCACACGTTTTCTTTTTAGTTATGTTGATATTAATTAATTTTGCGTAGAAACAAAAATGTAATTCATTTAAGTTATAAGAAAAATCCTTCATGGTTCCAATGGCCATTTTTAAGGTCTTGATAATTTAGAAAAAAAAAATATTTTGATGTTATAAAATATAAGAATTTTCAAAATAAGGATTTTGAAAAGAGAATTAAAGTGTTGTCAAGTGAAATTTTCATAAATAAAAGAAAAATGGAGATTGAAGGTGCTAAACTTCAAATTGTTTTCAAGGAGAATTAATTTTTGAAAGTGATTTAGAAATATAAAAGAAAAATATTTGTAACTTAAATTTACTAAGTAGAATTTATTCATTGGGTTTTGGAAAACGTTATGAAATTTAAAATTAGAAATAGTAATTAAATCAACTAAATGTGATTTTGTAAAATTAAATCAATAAAAAGTGATGTTTAGAAAATATATTATGGAAAAGAATTTTTTAAGAATCGGAAGAAAATAAAGTAAGAAATTATATTAAGAAAAGTCCAAAATAATATTTTAAAGTTAATAAATATTTTACGAAGGGTAAAAATGGTGAAAAAAATGATTTATGTAACTCAAAAATGTAATTTTTAAATTATGTGATTTAAAAAAATGTTAAAATATTTCTACACAATTTTTAAAGCGTTTAAATATTTTACACGATTGAAATGTTGTAGAAAAATTGCTATGCAATTTAAAAATTAAAGAATATTTTTACGCATTTTAGAATACAAGAAAAATTGTTACGTAATAGAAATGTTACAAATCGTTGTTTACGTAATAAAATATTACGTGACCATAAAAATGTGACAAAAATATTTTATGAATGAGAAAAATGCAAAAATATAAGGTTCTTTCATTAATTATACAATAAACTTTACGAGTTAAAAATTAGTATGTGAATCTTGTACAAGAAATTGGGTAATTTGCTTATAATTGACATGAATCCATTTTATGAACGTAAAATAGTATTTGAACTTTGTATGAGAAATTATGTGATTTACCTTTGGTTGGTAATTGGTGCATTACACATGCATTGAAAATGGTCCGATGGACTGGATATGGCTAAACCTAGGAGAAACGTACACCTCTTGAGTGAGTGCGATACGCGTAGTGTAGGTCACTTGTGGACCTTGGGGGCATCGGGGTGCGGGTTGCTCACAATGGGCGGTTGGTAGCTCTTTTGCACCGTGGGTTAGACCGATGCAACACACCGGTGATCCGGATCGAGACACTATTCTTAATCGAGATCGACAAAGACGTTGTGTATGTGCTAGATGTGCAAGATATAATTATAAGCACTTGGTCGAAGCACGAAATACCGGTGAGCTCTTTTCGATCAATTTCTCCGACTTGAGTATTAGCCCCATGGAGTAAGACATTGAGTCTATGTGCGCATGCATGAAACTGAGCATCTATATCTATATGATGGTGTTGCTGTAATTGTTGTATGATTTAAACAGTGATAGTGACATAATGATAATTATTATTTTGCACTATGATGATGGTATAATTGTGATCATGATATGATATTTTTGCATGATGTGTTGTTTGTATTATCTCTGTACTATCATGCTTGTATTGGCGTAGATAATCTCACCTCTTTGTGTGTATATTTGCATATTATATTTTTAATTGAGTAAAGACGTTGAGAAAGAACCAGTACAAGAAGCAGAAGAAGAATTACTTCTCACGTCTGGGAACGTGGAATTTTGATAAGATGACATCAAGACCCGGTTTCTTTGGTTGCGTGATGTTGCAGTTCCATAGTGGAGCTGAAGCTTGGAGGACTAGTCCTAATGAAAGAGGACTAATTTACGAAGGAGAATTGACAGTCTTTATAAGTAGAGATTATCGTAGGAACCCATTTCTTACTGTAACTATCTTTGTTCATATTGAGTTTCCTTTGCACATTAGGCGACATTGGGACACTAGGTATTATGTCCCAACAGAGATTAGCATCGTGTCGTCTGCTCGAACACCTGTCCGTAGGCCTTCACATCATAATGGATTCCTATCTGCTGATGAATCTGAGGAGGACCCGTCTGAGGGTTCTGCTGCTTAAATAGACTTGGGCGAGTCTAAAACTCTATTATAAACAAATCTGTAATATTATTTTAAGTGTGCCATTTACTTTTGGAAGTAGGGTCTGTATTCTAAATAATGTTCTGATATTGTCTATGTAAAATGTGTATGATGTATGATTATGTGTGAGTTTGATATGATCTTTTATTTTCTGCTAAGTTTATTTTGTGAAAACAAAAAAAAAAATTTTACGACCCGTAATTTTATAACTACATTACCTTATTATAACTTGGGGTAATTTGGTAATAATAACGTATACATGTGACACCCTACGGTGGGTGTTACATTTTGTGATATCACTTTGAATTAATATATCGTATCTTATCTTACTTTATTACATTTGTGAATTTTGCTTGCTATTGATAATCTCATAAATGATTTTACGCGAATTCATAAATAAAATTATTTAGATTTCCATGATTAATAGTTTATAGGATCATAAGCAAACTCTAATTTGATAATTTACCTTTTTTATATGGGTGAGTAATAATGGAATTTTTGTGGTGATCTTTGTCAATTGGTGTAGTCGGGGAAAGTCTATATTCAGAGGTGCAACACATTAGGCTCACCACCAATACCTGAACAAAAACTCCATGTGAAACCAGCAGGTCCAAAACTTTAGGACCTAAATTTCCCATCTTCTCCATCCAAAGTGCCATTGAACCTTTTTGATGAAACAAGCTTGGACTTGAAACTGGTTTCGTTTGCATTGTCATCAAGCAATTATCAAAGTGTGTGCACCCTTGACAAGGTGAAATATGCACTTGAAAGAGCAGAGAAAGAGCCAATCAGGAAGCGGGCATCATTCTTGAAATCATCACTGTCAGCATCATCACCTTCATCAATTTGATCTAATTATAACAGTTTTATAAATATAACAGTTTTGTCTTATACTCCTCAAAATAAATGCCAGTTGCATTGTCTTATAAAGATGGAAAATATAATAGTTTTGTGTTTGTTTAGGAAAACAGATTTGCTATAAATATAACTAGTGGTTTTTATCTTGTATGCAGTTTGTAACCAGGTTCTATGGGCACATCATTGAACTACTCAGTTAGAGCAGAGATTTTGTTCAGCATTTTAAAGTAAAGACTATCCAAGAAGATATCTCATTACAGAATATCAATCTTTTGGGATAAAAAGTGGATGGTCACAAGTAATATGAGGAAGTTGTCTAATAAAATCATTGTTTTCTGTTTTAACAAGTCTATATGGGATTTTTTTTTTAATACTAACTGCCTCTTCTTTTACCTCATTTTTCTCTATAATTTTTTAATGTGTCATTTGCATTTCTTATGTAGCTGAACAGTTTTGGCTGCATGTTTAACTTTGTCTCAAGCTCGTGAAAATTGTTTATTGACTTGAGACGAAGCTCTACAGATGTGTGAAGCTGGAATTAAGCACCTTCCTGAAGCTATTCCTCAAGACACCCTTTCTCGACTCTTATCCCATTATGGTGCTTCTTTAGTTCGTCCTTGCTCTAGTGAAAGGTATTGAAGTGCAAGTGATTCGAATTTCCCAAGTTATCTCTTTTTACAATTTAAGTTAGATCATTTACTGAGAAATAAGCATGTGGGTTATTCACATTGATGTGTATCAGTGAGTTTTGAATCCTTAGTTTCACAATCTATTTGCTCCCTTTCCTGAAAAGGCATTGGTTTCTTTTACTTCTTGCTTGTATTTGTAGGTGGTCTTTTAATTACTTAATTAGTATATCTCTTTTTCATTGATTATATTTCATTATTGAATGATGTTGCAGTGGTTAATATATTGCTGCTGCTTATATTTTGTTTTTGTTTTTGAAATTGTTTTCAACCCAAAAGTTCAAGTAGGAGGATCACTTATGTTCATTTTGAATGCTTATTCATTTTGAATTTTTTTTTTGTTTTTTGCTTACTCACTTTCTTGCTTGTTTTTGTAGTTGGTCCTTTAATTACTTTATCAGTATATCTCTTTCATTGATTATTTCATTATTAAATGATGTTACAGTGGTTAATTTATTGCTGGTTATTCATTTCTATGTTTTTTCTTGTTTATTTTCATTTTTTTCTTTTGAATTTGTTTTCACCCCAAAGGTTCAAGTAGGAGGATCACCGATGTACAAGGTGGAGAGGAAACTGGGTAAAGGTGGGTTTGGTCAGGTTTTTGTTGGCCGTCGAGTTACAGGTGGTAATGACCATACTACGGGCCCTGGTGCCACTGAGGTAAGCTTCACTTGTTACCTGAGGGTTTTATATGGTTAAAGAGTTTTGTATGGGTTTAAGTTGATTGCTGTCTTTCATATTTCAAGTGGCTATGAAATTTGAACATAGAAATAGTAAAGGCTGTAACAATGGTCCTCCTTATGAGTGGCAAGTGTACAAGTAGGTACTCTATTTATTATTATATTATATATTGTAAATTGGTTTGCATTTATTTATAAGACTTGTTTTAAAGTAAATAAGCCTGAGATTTGACTTGTCTGTCTCACGAAGTACATATATGCTGACAATGGCAACGTCCATCTTCCTTTCGAAACCTGTACCTATTATAAAAGCTTTATGACTTGTAGACTTTAATTTGTTATAGAACATATGGCAATCGAGTGGTCCTTTACTTTAATTATTTCTGAAAAACCTGGATTACATATCTTAATGTGCCTTATAAATCACCTAGTTATCTAGCTGTACTTTTGTTATGTTCATCATTTCAGTTAGCGACGATTCCTCATTTTCTTGTTAGTATTATAATATATCTCATAGAATGCGAGAACTGATTCTGAAAAGCTTTTGTTTGATTTTTGCCATCTTGCACCCAACTTTACTTTAACTGTATATTTTATGTATAGCCTAGATAAAATGAGGGTACAAATTTATTAGAGGGATTGGTGGTATTAGAAACTGAAAATGTTAGTTCTACAAGTTTAATAAGAAGATGCAAATATTTGTGTAGGCATTCTCCTTGGTGTGAAGTTATATACATGGAAAATGATTCTTGAACATTATCTTCTTATACTTTTTAGTTGTATTACTTCATTAACTAAAAAAAATGTTTTAAAAAATTGTATTTGTCTTGTTTTATTACCTCAAAAGAAAAATATTCTCTCAAATATAGTATTTCTAGATCTGTCAAGCCATTAAATAGGACGTGTAGCTTCTGTTTGTCAATTTCTAGTCTGCAATTAGAAATCCTATAATGGCTCATGATTCATTATCTCATAAGGAAAAGCAGATATCATTCTTGCTCATTTGGACTCTAAAAAATGTTAAAGACTCTAAAATCTAAATTAGTCTGACCATTTCTTACAATATTAAATGTGGTGGAAAGTTCTTATAATGGTTTCTGTCAGGGTTTAATATGAGAGTATTTCATGTACAATTTTAAAGTATTTCTTCTCCCTACTATATTGACAGGTGATGCACTGTCTTTTGCAGCTGGAGGTGTATTTGGTAGGACATTTGGGCAAGAAATTGCAAATCACACCCTTCAACTTTACAGGTTTGAAACATTGGTTGCAGAGATTATTAAGTTTAAGGAGTGGTGGGAAAAGAAGAGTGAAGGAGATCTTTAGAACAATTAGGTTCTGGAAGTGTAATCATGCTAACTTTTGTATCATTTATGTAAATTTAAGAAACTATCTAGTACTGCCAATGTGATTTAGGTTCATTGAATAAGAGCACCTTGTCATGATGCATGTTAGTCTTGTTAGATTTTCAAACTAGTTGATACTCAGTCAACAATGATTCTGGTTTATATTATGTCTAATTTAGATCTGATCCTTAACTTAGTTCTGTTTAGTCAAGGTATCTACATGCTTGTCCAATGAAGTTGTTTTAGTTGATACGTATACTTAGTTCTAGGCGTCTAGGCACTGCGTTTGGAGCGCCTAGGAGTTAATAATCCAGAACGCAGGTTTTTGCTATAAGTATGAGCGTCTAGGCGCTTAGTCTAGAGCATCTGGGCGCTGAACGTTTTGAGAATTTCTTCTGATGTACTCTAGGGCGCCTAGGCGCTACGTATGAAGGGCCTAAGCGCTCAAATTTTTTTTAAAATTTTTGGAATTAGAGATGGAAATAGTGTCGTCTCTAATTTTAGAGACAAACTTAGAGACAAAATATGGTCAATATTTAAAAAAAAAATTGAATTAGAGACGGAATAGTGTCATTTCTAATTTAATCATTATTATATTTCATAAAAAATTGACAATATCCATCTCTAATTAGAAATGAAATTTTTATAATTAGAGACGATAACATTCCGTTTCTAATTTAGAGACGAAATTAGTTTTTTCGTCTCCAACAATCAGAGATGCCGCTTTTAGAGACGGATCATTTTCCATCTCTGATTCCGTCTCTAAATATTTAGAGACGAAATTTTGAACAATTAGAGATGAAATTTTTTCGTCTCTAAATCTAAAATTTCTAGTAGTGATGGTTGGTTGAGTGGAAGATGACAATGGAGTTGTTTAATGAGTGGGTGGATGAGTGGAAAATTATTGTCATGCTTATCTTTCCATTCTCACCAACCAATATAGCTATCTTCACATGACTATAACTCTATCATAACGTCATCATCTTGAAATGTGATCTTCATGTGAGTTGAAGGGTTTTATCTTAGCTTTCCAATGCCACTAGTTTCAGTCAAATCCAACTCTTACAACCCAACGTATGGCCTAATCTTTGCACAATGTTCAGGTTCCAACAATAGCATCTTTGTTCTTACGTCTAAACCCAATATGACCTACTATACCATGAAAGTTATATATTTGTATCTTATCTTTCATTTAGGATTTATTTGGTGCCAATTTAACTCCTATAGATCAAGACATGGGCTGATGAGTGCGCAGAGGTCAAGTTGTCAGGATCAGCACTCTAGATCTTGCTTCAACTCCAATTTAAATTATCTAAACATGTGATTTGACTCTTGAGATCTTCATGAAAGTTCTATAGAATTGTCTTATCTTTCCTACAAGACTAGAATTACGTCAATAAGATATTTGTAACTCAAATTATAGTCAGATTACTGAACACTGTCAAATAGATAAATTAAAGTCAATTCAAGCAATAATTCCTTCAATGATCTAATTAAGCTCAACATCACAAAATGTAACAAAATTAACTTAATTACGCCTAATTAAACCTTAAGAAGCCTATTGAAAGGATTATAAAATGAATAAAATATATTGCTATCACATGTAATTCTAGGTTAAAGTTCTAAAAAGAACAAGAAGAAAAAAGAAGCTAAAGAATTATAACAGTTTTAGTTTTATTATTTATGTTACAATCTTTGTTTCTTATTATACTTCTTTTGTAATATAAAGAGTTATGTAATGCTTCAAGCCTTTGCTAAGGATAATGTTGTATATATATGTTTTTTGTTATGAATTTTATGCTTTTCGCATTTCATAAGGCTCTCTATAATGACTCCAGTGTACATTATAGATATATTATCAGGCTATTATGTATGTAGTGACATTGTAATGCTGTTTATCATAATAAATGTTACATTTATTGGGATTTCAGTATTAGGACGTTACAAGACATAGCTCGACTACTAGGAGGAAGAGCAGTAGGAGACGTTACTACCACAAATTGAATTTTCTCTCCAACAAGCAAGGAATTAATTCGGCTGGCAACAAACGAGAATATTTTCTCCTTTGCTAGAATGGATGATGTTCGCAAGCCGGGTTCATTAATAGTATAACTTGGATGAACATCACTGTGTTGGTCACTTGCATAAGTAACTTTTGCCATAACAGAGGTTCCGTTACTGGCATTCCCAAAGGTTTTGTGGGCATGAGCATGGCCATATTCACGGAACTATGCTCTGCTCTCTTCACCCACGACCTTGCTTCCTTCCTCCTCAGGCTCTCTCTCCTCCTATTCACTGTTTTCCTCACCAATATCTTCTTCCTCCGTGAGCTACCTCCTACTGATTTCACCGCCGCCCAAGACAACCAAGGCTCCAGGTATTTCTGTCTTTTCAATGTCATTGTCATCTTATTCTGCCCAAAGCTTTGTACCTACTCCACTGCTTGTAGCGGGTTGCTTGATTCAATCACTGTTACACCAGCACAACTTAGTACATACATTTTGGGTCTTTCTTTGGCTTCATTCTCCATTACGCTAACTTGGTAAATTTCTCAAGGGTGCTCAACTGGTGGATGCAAGAACTCTACCTGATGGCACAGAGCACAGAGTCGTAGTGGATGGTCTGAAGGAGGACCTGTCTTGGGCATCATTCTGTTGCATAATGCTATAGTTGTGCTAATTTTTATTCAAGGAGGTATATGTGCAGGGGGATATTGGAACATAACAGATGAATTTAGGCAAGAGAGATGTGATACAACCCATCAGAAGATTCTGTCTCAAGTGTTAGTCTTCTCTCTATGACCCATCTGATGTCATCACATGAGTTAACACTGCAATACAACGTAGAGTTGAACACCTCGACCTCACCTTGCCCTTTAGAATTAACTTACTATCTTGCATTATGAGCCATAGAACCCTTATGTTTATGAAGTTGATTAGGTTAACTGTAAATGCTATTTTGTCCATTAGTTTTCCCTCACACAAAATTCTTCATATGGGATGTGTTCATTTCAAGGAACATCGATATCTTATGGAGCTTCTTTCTGGGTGTTCAATTCTTGAGAATTTACAAATATCATGGGCAATTGTTGATAACTTTATTACTTGGAAAAAGTTTCAAAGCTTACACAAGTTGATCAGAGCTGATATGTTGCTCAGACATATTCTTCATTTATTGTGGGTTTGGAGTAATAAAAGCAACCAAGATAATCTGTGGGACAGACTTCACCAGGACAAACTTCGCCATTGAATATATGAATAATTAGAGAACCTGGATGTTAGTCTTTTGTCTTGAGCCATCAAAATGGGTTAAGCCCGATAACCGACTCGAATAACTCGATAAAATGTGCAGGTTGGACTAATAAAAGTAAACCCAAAAAAAAGTCCAATGAAACCTAGCTCGAATTAGCCCAAACTGAACTTGGGATGGCCCGCTTCGGGTTGGGCCAGCTAGACAACACGATTGACTTTGAAAGTGAATAAATAAAAAATAAAAAAAAACTTCAACTAACATTTGAGCAACTTAAATGTTCTTGTCTGATTCAAGTGAGCTTTCTCGAATTGGGCTACCCACAGTAGTAATAGGCCATTTAGAATTGGGCTCGGGTGATAAGAAATAGCTTGCTGAAGTTATAATTTTGTGAAGTTGTAGATCACCAACAAAAACTGAACATAAACCATAGTGGATATTTCAACGCAATATACAGGAAGTAGGATCAGTGAAGACTAGAACCCTACCAAGATTTGCCCCACCTAACATTCGACCATGATGATACACAATAGTCCAGACCAGGAGCTATAGATAAGTCAGACAACATGGTAGAAAGGAGTTCATAGCCTAATAATGCCTATAGTGCTACAAGTGGCCGGCTGGCTACTACCTGCTAGTCTGCTACTTGGGTCTCGGCACGCACACAGCATGGCAAGGTCAGATCAGAGACAGAGTCATGCCCACCCACCAACTCACACTCAGTCACTATGATGGGCTCTTCCTTCTCATCCATATCCCCATCAAAGCAGCGAATGAAACAAACCCACTCATACTAAGTCATACTCCTCTATTCCTCTTCCATCCCAAATGTCGTGAGCCACGCAGGTGCAACCACGCTTCCTTTTCCTCCCAAATGTCGTGAGTCACTAAACCCCCATATAGAAAACCCAAATCACCACGATCCGCAACCACGCTCACGCATAACCACCACGTGCCACCGTGAAACCAAACCCCAACCATGCTCAGCCCGGTCGTAGCCTCGCCCCAGCCACCTCGTCTTTCACTTTCCTCGTTTTCACGAGTTGGTGTCTACTATTACTAAGCTAGTAGTTTTGTTTTGGTGGTTTTGTGCCTTAAAATATATATATATATATATATATATATATATATATATATATATATATATATATATATATATATATATATGTGGGTTGGCTCGTATCCCGTATAGGGCCGATTTGGCCTTGTCGAAAAATGGCCCGGCTCGAACTGAACGGGCCAGCCCAACTCGTTTTGACAGCTCTACTTTTGTCTATCCCTGTCCACAAGTACTTTGACTTGACACAACCATAAGATTATCACACCTTGGAGAGGTCCGAAGCGTATAAGGTCCGAAAAGGATCAGCTATACATGATGACCAGATAGGGTAATCCACTTGACCATTGTCCAAGGTCAAGGTACGCATTCAAGGGTTTTCACTCGCACCCTTATGAACTTGATCTTAACTCATAAACCAACCAGGTTTACAGAGGATAAATGTATTCTTACTTTATACTTAAAGTCTCAAAGGACCCTTAAGTCGGACTCTGCCTTGAGAATGCCTATTGAACCCATTCCTTATGAGATTTGGAATTTCTTTCAAAGACTCGAAGGACCCTTAAGCTGGAATCTACATTGAGAATGTCTACTGAGCCTGTTTCTTATAGGATATGGAATTTTTTTTACAGACTCGAAAGACCCTCAAGCCGGACTCCGCATTGAGAATGTCTATTGAGCCCGTTCCTTATAGGATCTGGAATTTCTTAATTCTTGAAGGACCCTCAAGCCGGACTCTACCTTGAGAATGTCTACTGAGCTTGTTCCTTATGGGATCTGGATTTCAACAACTTAAAAGACCATCAAGCCAAAAAATTCCTTGAGAATTTCTTAAGCTCGTTCCCTGTAGGATCTAAGGTCTCTTAAGAGTTCAGGTTAAGAGGAATAACCCATAAAACCTGCTTGAGCGTTTTTGTCTTGAGTTATGGGTCCATACCTAATCCCCAACACTTGGCCATGATCATTCGGTGGTTGTGAAATTAATTAGCAACACATGTTACAGCATCCGTGATCTGCCATCAGGTACATACTGTGAATGTCTTATGTTAAACAAGTCCTGAAGTCAAAAATTCCTAAGTATTAGGTGATTTTTCGTAATAGACCGTAAATAACATTGAAGACCCCAGTTATGGATCACCTTAAAATTTACCTAAGTCTTGAGTGAAATTCTGAGTGCTCAAAAATTTGGACGTTGGACCCAGTACGGACCATGAAAAAAGAAGTAAACACTGTAATAATTCTACTTCATTATTGTAAGGACCCCGGTTACATACTGATGCCCACATCAAATCAGCTAGCACATGGTTCTTTCCTGGATTACGACACATATACGAGTGTCATGACCAAACGCCTCCAGATTAAAGCTCTTAACCCCATGGGGTAACACAGATCACGACTTCAAGTAAAGTACAGATTCTGTCACCTGAGGGCATTGAGACTTGCTATTTCACTATACTAGCCAAGCACCAAGCTGGGGGCAACTGTTCTGGACCGTGATTTGAGATCCTGTCCCATGGGTCAACCTGACACACATCTAGCTGGAGTTCGTCGTTGACATCCTGGTAGGAATTCACTTATGGTGTGCAGTTGAGACCCCACGAACTATACATGGGGGCAACATATGACATACCTCGAAAAGTGAAATGACAACGTAAGCAGAGCGATCCGACTCAGATCCCAGCTTTCCACATCAACCCCGGAGGCATACTATGATATATCATAGACATCGACCTTTGGAATACATCGTGAGATCTGACGTTAACTCTGACTTAGATCACTTTGTTCACTGCGTGCCATGTGCTCCTACTAAACGTGAGTACCTTGACACTTAGTTATCCCATTTAAGTACTAAGTTGGGGGCAACTATTTTGGACTGAATTTTGGGTTAACAGTTCAGGAGCAACCCGGCCCACCAGAATAATACTAAGAAATTACTACGCACTATCTTGATAAGTATATCTACCTATTTATTAGGCATAAATCTCTCAAAGTATCCTCGATGGATATGAAAGCTAATTACATCCTACATAAATAGGAAAATTAGTTAAAATGGATCACAATCCCTAACAAATCTTAATCCTAAATAACTGCATTTAATACAGATTTCACTCATTTTAAAACGCTCTTTATAAATATCATGCAACGTCTTAAAGGTATGCATCTTATCTGATATATAGACTGTCTTCCATGTGCACAGTCTAACTTAAGCGTCAGAATGCCTTTTGCAAGTACTCATCCTTCGCACCATCGCTAGAGCAGCCGTGCCACAGAGGAGTACACCTTCAACCACCACGACACGCCTATCTCAAGTACACCTCTGAATCCACTTCAGAATAAGTGTGAAAAGAAAAAAAAATGAACATAAAGAAAAAGAAAAGAAAGGAAAGGAAAGAAAGAGAGCGTTGAGGAGTTATCATTTATTTTGTTTGGTATCATTCATTAAAAAAATATTTATTTTATTTAATTTTATCAAGTAAAGGAATAAAAATGTGTATAAATATATATAAATTAGTGTTTTGGCACCCGTGTAATGCACGAGATAAATTAAAAAATATTATAATAAATAAAGAAAAATATATTTAACTTATAGATATGACATCTCAGATGGTTTAAATAATTTTAATTAAGTTATAATTAGTAGAATATACAAAGTGAAATTCACTCAAAAACATTTTTTTTTTGTTTTCGTTAACCCGCTTCTTCTCGTATTATGATAACTGGACTATATAGCTTCTCTCAATAAATATTTCTTTTATATGACCTTCTAATAAATAATTAGTTTATATAGTTTCGAGATAATTTTAATTTTTGAAACTATAGTTTTTTATTTTAATATTAATTTTTATATGTTTATTTATTTGGATGTTTTATCAACTTATTATTAAGATTATACCAAAAAAATTTATATTTTCTTAGCTTAAAAAACACTTAATAAATTCTTAGTTTCTCCAAAATAAATTACATTTAATTAGTTTTACTCTATTTTCATGCAAAATTTCCACTTTTGTGTGATGTATATATATATTGAAGTTTTGTAAATAATATAAAATCATTATATATGAATGAAAATAAATATTTGAAATATAATTAATTAATTTAGGGTGACAATACATATATAGTAGAGATGATATTAGACACTTACGAAAATTTTAAAATTTTAAGATCAATCACTAATAAAAACAATTAATAATGTGATCAACTAAAGATATGTGAGAATTTTTTGAATTTTTATAAATATGAATTAATATGCAAAGGTATATATGTCAAGGTAATTAATATGTGATTATAAATTTTTATATTTGAATGAGTGACTAATAAATTTAATTTAGACTAAACAATTAATAACATGGTCAACTAAAGGTAGGTAATTTTTTTTTGAATATGAATTAATATGCAAATATATATATGTCAAGGTATTTAATATGTGCTTATGAAAATTAATAATGTGATCAACTAAAGATATGTGAAAATTTTTTAAATTTTTTTGAATATGAATTAATATACAAATGTATATATGTCGAGGTAATTAATAAGTGATTATAAATTTCTATATTTGTATATGTGAGCAATTCAAAACAATTAATAAGATAGTCAACTAAAGGTAGGTGAAATTTTTTTGAATATGAATTAATATAAAAAAAGTATATATGTCAAGTTTATTAATATGTGATTATAATAATTAATAACATGGTCAATTAAAGATAAGTGATTTTTTTAATTTTTTTAATATGAATTAATATGTAAAAGTATATATGTCAAGGAAATTAATAAGTAATTGAAAATTTCTATATTTATGTGCATGAGTAATAAATTTAATTTAGACCAAATAATTAATAACATAATCAACTAAAGGTAGGTGAGAATCTTTTGAATTGTTTTGAATATGAATTAATATGTGCTTATAATAATTAATAATGTGATTAACTATAAATAGAGGTAGGAATATTTTGAATATTTTAATATGAATTAATATACAAAGGTATATATGTTAATGTAATTAATATGTGATTATAAATTTATATATTTATATGCGTGAGTAATAAATTTAATTTAGATTCGCAGTAACACATGTGCACCTTCCCTTTAAATTGCAACATGAGAAGTCCTATGTCAGTTATTAGGATAATGTATTTGTAATATGACAAAATTTTAAACATGTTATTCTATGTTAGAATGACACATGTCGAATATGAATGCATGTATCTTCTATTTATATATTATATGATTATATATGAATAAATATGATAATTTGAAAATATAATTAATTAATTTAGGATGAAAGTATATATATAATGAGAGATGATATTAGACACCTACAAAAATTTTGAGTTTTTAAGATCAGTCACTAATAAAAACAATTAATAACGTGGTTAACTAAAGATAGGTGATAGTTTTTTGAATTTTTTTGAATATGAATTATATGAAAAGGTATATATGTCAAGTTAATTAATATGTAATTATAAATTTTTATATTTGTATACATGAGTAATAAATTTAATTTTGATCAAATAATTAATAACATGATCAACTAAAGGTAAGTGAGAATGTTTTAAATTTTTTTGAATATGAATTAACATGCAAAGATATCTACATATATATGAAGACATATACCTTCTTTTTATATATTATATGATTATATTATATGATTTGGATGTTTTATCAACTTATGATTAGGATTATACCAAAAAAAATTTACTATATTTTCTTAGTTTACAAAAATACTTAATAAATTCCTAATTTCTTCATAATAAATTACATTTAATTAATTTTACTATATTTTTATGTAAAATTTTCACTCTTATGTGATGCATATATTGAAGTTTTGTAAATAATATAGAATAATTATATATGAATAAATATAGTAATTTAAAAATATAATTAATTTAGGTGACAATACATATATAACATAAATGGTATCGATACTGACGATAATTTTAAATTTTAAGATCAATCACTAATAAAAATAATTAATAATGTAGTCCACTAAAGATAAGTGAGAATTTTTTGATTTTTTTAATATAAATTAATATGTAAATGTATATATATCAAGGTAATTAATAAGTGATTATAAATTTTATTTTTGTATGTATGAACAATAAGTTTAATTTAGACCAAATAATTAATAACATAATCAACTAAAAGTAAGTGAAATTTTTTGAATAAGAATTAATATGCAAAGGTATATATGTCAAGGTAATTAATATGTACTCTTATAAGTTATAACAATTAATAACATAGTCAATTAAATATAGGTGAGAATTTTTTGAATTTTTTTGAATATGAATTAATATGTAAATGTATATATGTGAAGATAATTAATATGTGATTATAAATTTTATATTTATATATATAAATAATAAATTTAAATTAAATCTAATACTATATGTATATTTTTCTTTTACATTATAATATAAGATGTCATATATTAATTATTAAAATCATATATTTATTATATAATAAATTTTTAAATATATTATTTTATATCAAAATATAGAGATATATATCTTCTCTTTATATATTATATATGATACATGATTTTGGTGAAACTCACTAAATTTTTTAATCACTTCTTCCTACGCTCACATTCCATCCCATGAAAGAGGGACAAAAAATCTTTGGGATCCAAAGAAAATCAACCCCGTCGTATCCCTTCCTTTCCCGTCTAAAGATGTATACCAAAACCGTAGTCAAATGACGACGCTTCATGCCCAAGATTAGCCAAGAAATCCTGGCCTTTTGCCTTCTCAGTAGGATTGAAAAATAGAGACATCCCAAGATCCATGCAAAAGCTACTGAATATCCCTAACTAGGGACTACAGGAATGAGAGGTGCCTACGTACGTTTTGAAACTTTAAATATTAGACTTCGATTAATTTATTTTATATTTATAATAGTTTATAATAAAAAAAATTTAAAAAGTTTTTAAAAAATAGTAATTATTATTTTTAAATAATCTTATCTAAACTTACTTAAGTGCATGTTCGAAAATAATTATTATTTAGAGAATTATTATTTTTTAATTTTTTAAAGTTTTATCAGATAATTTTTTATTTAAAATTATTTTAAATATAAAATTAACTAATCCACATATATATATATATATATCCTAAATTTGAGTTTTGGTATTTCTCAAATAAGTTTGATTATTAGATTTTTTTTTTGTTTAGTATATTAAAAAAATTGTAAACCTAGTATAACTTCTGTTTTTTATAGAAGCCAAGTAAACATTTTGAAAAGTCAAACATAAAATTGTATGACAACCGAAATTAATATATGGAAACTGTGGGTGGCAAACATGACACCTTTGAATCTGGCACATTATTGAACGCCAAGATAATTCATTTTTCTGATTAAGGACCACAATAATGGTTCCGAAAACAAACAAGAAAACGTTTGGTGCACATCCTATTGTCGAACTAAAGCCATATATTGAGCTTGTACTAGTCTATTCTTAAACTCCTTTTTTTTCACTTATTTATTTATTTTTTCTCTTTGTTATTGTCTCTAGCTATTCTTAAACCTTGAACACATGTGCATATTAGAAAACGACATATAAGAAGAGAAAAATCAGAAATACATGCTAAAAATCTGTACAGAGTCTATATATTTGGCTTGATTTCAGACAAATTCAGTGAGCCATTAATCTACTTCATTTCTCTTATTGGCAATAATGGCTTCCCTTCATCAATCTCTTCCATCTGCTCCTAGTGATTATGAAACTAAACCCAGCTCAAGATCAGTGCTCCAGCAAACTGTCCTAGAAATTGAGGCCACCACACTGGAGATGGAAGCATTTAGTACTCCAAAAAAGAACAATGGAGGAGAAGGTATAAGTCAGAATCAGACAGAAGAGATGGGTATCCGCTTGACTTGGAAGGATTTATGGGTGACTGCTTCCATGGGAAAGAATGGAAGCAGGTCAATTCTTCAGGGTCTAACTGGTTATGCCAAGCCTGGGCAGCTCTTGGCCATAATGGGTCCTTCTGGCTGTGGCAAATCTACACTTCTTGATACTTTAGCAGGTATATATCAAAGTGAACCTTGTAAATAATCCCCTGCATGATCTTTCTGTTTTCCCATAGTAAGTTATCATCATTACAGCAGCTATTTTTCTTTGGGCTGAAAATTTCAATTTATTCAATAATTCCCCAACACCTGCGGGGGAGAGATTCCTGCAGGGTCCCAATAAACATTGACGTGGGAAACTTGAGACTGAAAAAGGTATTTTTTATTTCGGTACAAAATTCTTGTCCGAGGTTTTAATCGGGTACTGCGAGAGTAAAACTACTCCCATGCTCTAATAATTTTCTTTCTTTTTTTAGGTATTTATTATTAGGAAGGTAAAATAATTTTTTTAAATAAAAATAAGATATAAAATATTTTTAAATTTTTTTAATATATTGAATATCTTATTTTTATAAAAAAAATTATTTTGACTTTATTAATAAATATCTTAATGCTATAACTGAACCAAATAATATAAAATAACAAAGTTCTCTTATTGTTATAATACCTAAGAATTTCTCAATTATTATACTCTTCATACATGAAGACAAGTCTCTTATGGACTGAGAAATTTTAACATGATCCTAAAACAACAATAAATATGCTACAAAATGATCTATCCTAAATTCCTAATAACTTAAGTTAGTTTATATATAATTTATGTGAATATCTTTAAAATTAGTGCCTAAAATCTTTCCAAATCTTGCATTTATTGCTGATACATATAATAATTTTTTGGGAAAAGAGTATGTAGTTCATACGAACTTTAATCTTTTATAAGTCATCACCACAAATTTTAAAAACTTTTTTAATTAGTTCATAAATTTTAATTAATGTCTCAATATATCTTTTTATTTAAGTTAAATTTATTAATTCATTAAAGATAATATGTACAGAACAACATCTTATCCGTATTAATATTTTTTGGATTGTTTATAAATTTATTTATTAAAATTTGATTATAAATACATTTTATTATTACAAAATAAATAAAAAGAAATTTTGTTTTAAAATAAATTTGTTTTTTATTTATTTTGTAAGAAAGAAATTATATTTACAATTAAATTTTAATAAATAAATTAATAAATAACTCTTAATTAATGTTAATACAAATAAAATGATATCATATAGTATTATTATTAATAAATTAATGTATCTAAATTAAACATAAATATTTATTGAAATATTAATTAAAATTTAGAGATTAATTAAAAATGTTTTAAAGTTTATAGTAGTAATTTATAAAAAAATCAAAGTTTAAAAAGTCTATTTTCCCTAATTTCTCTATATGAAACTTACACCGTAAATAATACCGTGGTTGAATCAACCTATGAAAGGGAAGTAGAGTGTCAAATTAGAAAACCAAAGGTCGACACCACCTCCATGATTACAGCATTTGTGTCCACAAGTTGATCGTGTGGCGTTGTAGGGCATACGTGTTATACCATATTGCCATCTTACTAAAAATTTCCACAAAAATCATTGTACAAAAATGTTTTCCGGCCATTGAATAAGCGCAGTTCGCCTACCACGCTTGGAGTACCAAACTGTTTCTTTCGTACAAGGGTCTTGAGTGGGAAATCAGAAGGAAACAAAACAATTTGCGAAAGAGAAACAATTTTATTATCACACTTAAGTCACATCTTTTTGACAATGTTACTTTTAAGTCTTTAATAGGCTCCAAGGTGTCTAGTTTTTTTGTTTTTTTTTTTTTAAATGAGGCAGAGGTATCTAGTAAATTTGAACAAATCAAATGATGACATGAATTCTTATTTCAGGGAGATTAGGTTCAAATACAAGACAAGCGGGGGATATTCTGATCAATGGTCATAAACAACAACTAGCTTATGGAACCTCGGTACAAAATTATCAATTCTTTAAGAAAAACCAATTGGTTTTTTTTTAATTAATTAGTTTCAGTAGTCGCTTAAAAAATTAACCATTCTTTCAATCTATGTGACCAAATAGGCATATGTCACACAAGATGATACTTTATTGACAACCTTAACGGTTAGAGAAGCAGTGCACTACTCAGCTCAGCTCCAATTGCCTGACTCAATGTCCAAGGCGGAGAAGAAAGAGAGAGCAGACTTTACAATCAGAGAAATGGGTCTGCAAGATGCCATTAACACAAGAATTGGAGGGTGGGGTTGTAAAGGCATTAGTGGGGGACAGAAGAGGCGAGTGAGCATCTGCATTGAGATCCTAACACGCCCCAGACTTCTCTTCCTTGATGAACCAACTAGTGGACTTGATAGTGCAGCTTCCTATTATGTCATGAGCAGAATTGCTACCCTAGATAGAAAAGACGGCATTCAGAGGACTGTTATTGCGTCAATCCATCAGCCAAGTAGTGAAGTTTTTCAACTTTTCCATAACCTTTGTCTTCTATCTTCTGGTAGAACAGTTTACTTTGGACCTGCTTCCGCTGCAAGTGAGGTTAGGAACTAGCCAAATTTCTAGTCCATCTTTTCACATTTTTATGTTAATGTCTAATTATAATGTCCACTTACTAATTCTACATTTTCTTTATTTTGCAATATAGTTTTTTGCTACAAACGGTTTTCCTTGTCCAGCTCTCCAGAACCCATCTGATCATTTATTGAAAACTATAAACAAAGATTTCGATCAGGTAAGCCTTCCAAGGCATGGGTGCTTTTTTAACAATTTCATTATTCTACAGTGCAAGATACACAAACATTATAGAAATCTGATTGAGATATTTATTATTTAAGGACACTGAGTTGGGTTTAGCTGGGACTGGAACAATACCCACAGAAGAAGCAATTCGTATCCTTGTAAAGTCTTATAAATCATCTGAAATAAACCAAGAAGTTCAGAAAGAAGTAGTAGTACTATCTGAAAAGGTATCATTCGTGTCTTACTAGATCTCATTATAAATACCTAAATTTGATCCAAAATAAAAGATTGACATTAATTAAATTTAAAATGGATTTCAGGACATCAGTTCAATAGACATGAAGAGAGGGCATGCTGGCTTCCTTGGTCAGTGCCTTGTTCTAACCAAAAGATCGTTCGTGAACATGTATCGTGATCTAGGCTATTATTGGTTACGCCTTGCCATATATGTTGCATTGGCTATAAGTTTAGGCACTATCTTCTAT
Source organism: Ormosia semicastrata (assembly GCA_029884595.1). Lineage (NCBI taxonomy): Eukaryota > Viridiplantae > Streptophyta > Magnoliopsida > Fabales > Fabaceae > Ormosia > Ormosia semicastrata. Next base: position 14,191,053 of record JAQQTO010000052.1, read on the forward strand.
GATCTGGGTACAAGTAATGGCTCAATTAAGGTAAGAGAGGGAATGTAACGCAGAGTATGAAACTCAGAAAATAACTATATAAAACTGCATTAATTGACTTTGTTTATCTTATATCTTCTAATTCAGCTGTCACTTTTTGATTATTTCAGGATAGAGGTTCACTTATCGCGTTTGTGTCTTCATTCATAACTTTCATGTCTATTGGCGGATTCCCTTCCTTTGTGGAGGACATGAAGGTAAATTCAAAGAATTGTTCATCAGAATAAGTTCAATCCTCTTTAAGTCTCACTTGGCAAGATATCTTGAAACTTTTTTCTTTTAAAACAAAAAAACAAAAATTGTAAATATAGGTAGTCACTGATTTTTTTTATGTACCATTGGTCCTCAGGTATTTGAACGAGAAAGACTAAATGGGCATTATGGTGTTACTGCATTTGCCATTGGGAACACCTTTTCTGCTATCCCATACTTGTTACTGGTTTCAGTGATTCCTGGAGTTATAACTTATTACCTTCCTGGCCTTCAGAAAGGATATGAGCACTTTCTGTACTTCATTTGTGTTTTATTTTCTTGTCTGATGTTAGTGGAGAGCCTTATGATGATAGTTGCCAGCATCGTCCCCAACTTTCTAATGGGTATCATAACTGGTGCTGGAATTCAAGGAATCATGATTTTAGGTGGCGGGTTCTTTAGATTGCCAAATGATCTTCCTAGGCCAATTTGGAGATACCCATTATACTATGTTGCCTTCCATAGGTATGCCTACCAAGGATTGTTCAAGAACGAGTTTGAAGGACTAAGGTTTGCTAGAAATGAAGTTGGTGGTGGCTCACACAATAAGTACATTAGTGGTGAAGAGATTCTAAGAAATACATGGCAAGCAGACATGAGTCACTCAAAGTGGGTTGATCTTGCAATCTTGCTAGGGATGATTGTTCTGTATAGAGTTTTATTTTTGGTTATCATCAAGACTAATGAGAAGGTGAAGCCCATTGTTGTATCATTCATGTCAGCGCCTCCCAATAAAACAAAACAGGTCGTGGAGATTCCCAATGCCACTCCTTTACATGGAGAGGTTGTATAATTAATTAAATGCATTAATGTAGTTTGGTAGGGATACCTTCCACCGGATAAATTCTTCGGTGGTCTTGTACTGTATATTATTATTGAGCATTTGTCACATTGGCTGTAGCAATAAAAAAATATAATTACAGTGTGTGACAATGGCTCACGATAATTTAATGAAATAAGAAAAATGTCTCTACTCTTGTCGTTCACTTTTATTTGATTATTAAAGTTAATGTGGATATATTAAAAAATTATTAAATATATTAAATAATAAAATAAAATAATTTAATATGATTAAATTACTCTTCTTATCATTTAATTTAACTAAAGAAGTTTAATTATTTGACTAAATAAAAGGTACGTTTTTCACAAATTAACTAGAGTAGTTAATTTTTGAATGTTATAAAAATTAATTAATATGTATTTATTAAATTTAATAAATATAATAAAAGATGAAAATAAAATTAAAAAAATTTAATAGATATTATTTAATTTTCTAAACAGGTAGAGAATGATAGACAAATCAATATTTTTAAATGAAGAGATAAAAGTAGGCATAGATAGTATTCAAAGAAGAGTTTTGTATAACACATGTTAAGAAAAAAATAAAAACTATTAAATAAAAAATTAAATATAGGTATTATCTTGAAAATTTTAAACATATTTAATATTTTTTTAAATAATAAATAATAAATACTATTTTTAATCTTTAAGATATCACTTGGAGTACATGTTAACAAAATCCTTTAAAAGAATCTAAGAATTTCTTATTTCTTCCAACAAGAGTAGATTAAGAAGAGGGGAAATGTTAGTTTCACACTTGTAGTGTGAAAGATCAAAATTAAGACTAGTGTAGTGTATCATATTCAGACGAGCGGAAAGAACATCACGATCTGTATCTTCCTTTATCTTAATGTCAAGTGTTCTTAATATTTCTGCTTCTAAGTGCTGACTCTAAAGAAATCATCAATAATTAATGCCATTTATTTATATGCAGATTTTTGGTACAAAAAATCCGTACTATACAGATTATATATAAAGAGTTATACATATACACATATAAATATAAATATAAATATTCAGATAAAAAATATAAATGCAAATATAAATATAAATATTCTTACATGGGTGTCAATTAATGCTGACCCATATCTATTCTAAAAATATAACTGTTTTTATGGAAGTTGGTTTGATAATTGCATGGATACTAAATAATTAGTAAATTAACTAGCGTAGTTGAACGGTTAGCTTATTGCTTTGTTTATTTTATTAACTGTAACAATTAAATCCATAGAATTAATCAAATTATTTGCTTCTAATCTTAAAGTACATAATTATTTTATTTTTTGGCTTATAAAAATTTAGAGTGAGAGAAGATTATCTCCTTTTTAAAATCAGGATAAACTACTAACCTCAACGAGAATTTATAATAAGATTATAGATCGTCTATCAACAAGAGATAAGTACATAATTATTTTATAGTACTTTAACATATAGTAATTCTAAAATGATAAATTTTGTATCTATATAAAAAAATGTCCTAAATGGAAGAAGGTTTTGGTTAATTATCTTAAAATGTCCACGACAAAATATTGCTATAACATCAGCACTAACATATTGTCCAAATTACAATGCCGTTTCTAAATAGTTTGTTAATGATAATATAGGCAAAAGTTAATTTATGCAATATGACATCAAATACTAAATTCATATTGCATATGGAAACTAACAACAATAATATAGGCAAAAGTTAATTAATGATAATGTAGCTTTTCTTCACATAAGAAAAAAGTAGCTTTTCTCTATTTTGACTGGAACAAGAAAATCGTAGCTAATTGCATGGATAATTAATTTATTATTATTTTTTACTGGACTATAATTTACTAATTTGAAATGCATTTTCAATGGGTGTCATCAGTTTATGCAACTCGTACTCTTTAGTTGCTTGGAATGATTTTATTAATTTATTTAACAAATACATAAATAAAACAAGGATATTTTAAATAATTACAAAAAATTCTATGCCAAACGAAATATGAAAGTTATCTTGATTATTAGCAATCAAAACAAAACATACAAATATCTGGAATCTGGAATGATTCTCCTCGTGTTTTAGTGTTTTACAAACCCGTCCCCGCTTCCCCCCCCCCCCCCCCCCCCCCAAAAAACCCCAAAAGAGGGATTAGGATCCTCTCTTGGAGAGAAAACTGGAGCACGTTCAAGTTATAAATCTTATCCTTAACAGGATTATTATATTACATTTTTTTTAATAATTTATTATATAAAATTTTAATTTTATTATTGAGATCTTTTATAATTTTTTTTCTAAAAGAGGATCTTAATCCCAAAAAATCAAGCATCGTAGTCTTACCCTAACACGCAATATAGGATAAGTCTTTTTTTTTTTTGTTTTTTTTAATAGTCCATTTAACAAATAATAGATTAATTTTTAGAGATACAATCAAGACTTAAGCGAATATCATTTTTTTAACATATTATTTTTATAAACATGAATAATAAAATTAAATTTAATCGTATATTTAAAAGACTTAAATCTTTTTATTCAAACTAATATTTGTTAATAAATAAAACTCTTTAAAATTAAACTTGTATCTAAAAGAAATTTATCTTTAAAATAAATTAAAAAAATTATATTTATTATTAATTTTTAATAAATTAAAATCTTAATATACTTTAAATTAAATTAAAAATAAATACATTCTTTCTTATTAATAACTTTTTCCGTCTGTATCACAATGGGCCAGGGAGGCCGCTGGTGATACATTATTGTGTGGAAACGACGCACTCTAATTAGTAATTACAAACAAGAAGAAATAGGCAATTCAAACTTGACTTTGTGTCACGTCATCTCAAATGAAAGTGACTTTCAGTTGTTGCGTTTCTTGTCATGATTCATGAACGTATTTATACTTCTGTAAGATATATAAAATTCTGGTTGAATTACGGCAACAATGTTAACTACTTATAAGAAATTCTTACCTAAACACTACCTACTTCAAATACTCATTAAAGTCCAACAGCTAATTTATAGCTTGACTTTAATGGCTTATTCTCTTCCTTTTTCTTCCAATGTACTTAATTAATGCACATTTAAAAAATAATAATATTAATATATATTTTGACCAATATTATATATAATATATATATATATATATATATAAAAGATATATTTAATGAAAAGAGATTTTATTGTAAAAAAATTAAAAAAATAAATTTTGATTCTATAATTATATATAAATAATTAAAATTAAAAATTACTTAAAAATTATATAATTATTTAAAAATATTACATATATTTATATTTTAATTTTAATTATTTATATAAAATTTAATGATCAATATTAACTCATCTCACCACTTATAATAAATATTTTTATAACTGAATACACAATATATATATATATATTAACGCTTATAGTTGTCCCACGCTATTGTTCCACGCTATGCTTAATTTATTTATCGTAAAAAAAAAAAAAAACTTGTACAATACCACAATACCGTGAAGTGTTAAAAACGTAGTTTTTCATAAAATATATAAATTTAAGATAAATTTAATATTTCAACCATTTAATATTATTAAAAGATAAAATTTTAATACACCTTAAAAATTATCCAAATATTAAAAAACAAACATTAAAAATGTGACATTCACATTAATTTTTACAACAATTCCATATTCAAGATTTGAAAATAAAGTAGAGTCTTAATGTTGCTTACTAAAAGAATTCAATGTAAATATAAACGTCTTAATTTATAATTATTCAAAATAAAATTCCTTTTTACAAAACAAATATATTGCACGGTCGCGCTATATGTTCAATGAAAAGACTCCAACGTATGTTCACCGCATGCCGCGTTACCGTATTTTGCTGACTCGACTCATTTCGTTTGTTCCATCCCTTTCTCCTTTTCCTCATTTCTTTCTTTCATCTCTGTTACAACGTATGTCTCTTTCTTTCTCCTCTCTTTGCTTTCAGTTTCACATCTTCAGCTGCTCTCATCCTCCCTCTCTTCTCATTCGTACAAATTGTGCTTCTTCGACACAACTGTCACTCTCAAAATAAAACTCAGTCCTGCCGTTGTCTTCTCCATGGCCATTGTCTTCTCCATGGCTGTTGTCTTCTTCATGGCCGATGTCTTCTGCATTGTCGTTGGCTTCTCCGTGACTCTTCCCTTCTAGTTCATACGGTCAAACTAAAACGTCCAGTAAAAATCCATTTTTCTTCTTTGCTCAGATGTTTGTTGTGGTTCATTTGATTATGCCTGTTGTTAATGTTAGATTCGTACATATGCCTAAAAAATTCATGAAATTACTGTGTAGTTAGTCGTGTTCTTGGTATTAGATGGGTAGGTCTGTGGAATTAACTAAAACAATTAAGTTTTTGTACTTATGTAATGTTTGTCGTTTCAAATGTGTACATGTAATTAGAGCAACTGAGAAGATATGTTCTTCAACGTTGGCAGGATTGTAAACATAATTTTTTTTTTACCATCTTTGTATAGGAAAAAAATAGCCATTAAGTATTTAAATTCAGTTGGTGGCAGAGAAATGGTTCCTTGTGAAGGGCCCTTACCTCCTAGAGTGTGGAAATGAAATAATTATAGATAGTTCTCTTTGCATCTTTAATTTCTGGTTAATCTAAACATCATTTCCCAGTAGTTGGGGCAAACTAGTTAGAAATGAAGTACTAGTTGGAGTTAATATGTGTAGTGTTGTTTTTAACATGTTAGGAGTAAATGATCTGGATACTATGGAAAAAGTGGTGAATCTCATTACTTGGTGAGGTCCAATATAACTGGTTAATACATTTGAAAAAAGTGATTAATATATACATATCTGGTTAATCTAAACCTCAGTTTCTAGTAGTGAGGGCAAACTAGTTAGAAATGAAGTACTAGTTGGAGTTGACATGTGTAATGTTTGTTTTAACAAGTTGGGAGTAAATGGTCAGGATACCATGAAAAAAGTAGTGGATCTCATTACTTACTGAGTTCCAATATAACTGGTTAATACATTAGGAAAAAGTGGTTAATACGTATATGTTTCTAGTTAATGTAAACATTAGTTTCCAGTAGTGGGGGCAAACATCAGTTACCATTCGAATGGGTCTCTATCCTCATTATCTATTGTCATTTGTTTGTTATTATTATTATATACATTCGTTGTTAATTTTAGCTTATTCATTTGTTAGTTTGGTTTATTTATTCATTTATTAGTTTTTTTGTAATTTCTTTAAATTAATGCGATAATAAACGGGGGTTAGCTGAGTTGTGATAACTTGTTAATCTTATAACTTTTTTTGAAGATCAACTGAGTTGTAACAACTTGTTGGCCTAAAAATTTAATTAAAATAAACTAACTTACAATTATTTTCTAAATAATTACGTAACTTTAAGTTTTTCATTGCACTAAGGGATATGTAGGAGTGCAAGTCACACCAAAATTAATTTTTTTTAGTTTAGTTTCATCTATTTTATCTTATTTTTTTAAAAAAAAGTAAAATAAATATATGAGAATTATTAATAAATTACACAATTAACTTAAGATAACCGTTTATGACAAATGTATTAGGGTGTTGTGGGGTTAAATTTTTACTTTTTTTTATGCATAATTAAATTCTCGAATCCGATCTTTGTAACGTATACAATTTTTCTTAAATTTTTTAATTTTTTAATTTAAATAAAATTGATAGTAACTTTTAATTTTTAAATTTAATCATTATTTTCGTCACAATTTCAGTAGTAACAAGGACAAGGTACATACCGTACCATAGCAATTCCTTTTGTCATTCAACTAGTATGCTTACCTGTGCAAGGTGCAACTTTTAATAATGAAGGATGTTTTAAATATTTTTATTATAAAATTATATATAATTTTTACTCCCATCCCGTGTCATGTAATGTTTAATATATAGTTTTTGTGATTAATTTTTTAATATTTTGGTTAAGTGATGTTCAGGACAATTTACACGCACCTCAAATAATCCATCCAATAAAAAATTATAGTACATTTTAATTAAAAAAATCATCATTGTAGTTTATATCACATCTTTACATAAAACTGCTCATTCATGTATAAAATATGAATATTTAAAACACTGTAGTTTATATCACATCTTCAAATGCTGCCATTAGATTTAAAGTTTCCTTCATTGGTTCCACCATATTTGGATTTTAAGTTTGCATGTTGGAACCAGACTTTAAGTTGCGCTTAAAGTCTTTACATAACTTTGATTTATCACATTTACACTTTGCACCATGATAATCAATCAGAAACATGTTAACCAATTGAAAGTTTCCTCAGTTTTCTTTCTACCGCTTATCCTAGCAACTAAAAACAAATTAATTGATAAAACTGCTCATTGATCTTAACATGTAGACAGGTCCAAAATAGCATTAAGATTCTTGGTACCAGCAACCAAGGTTTCATAGGCTAAAATATTCTACCTCAGTAATTGACAAAAAGGGCCAAAGGCATAAACAGTTTCAGTGTTGACAATTCAGCGAATCAAGTTGAATAACTTCCTATGCATATCTACAAAATAAGAAAAATTTCCAGTCGCGCAGTTGCAAAGATCATAGTTTTTCATACTTAATTAGCCATGTTCTTCAATATTTACTTTTTACTTGCGGGGACAGTTCAAGTTTCTTCACAATTGTACTTTGCCTCTCTATGATATTGTAATGTTATTTTTACCATTTTGGTTGTACTTAAGTAAATATTTTCCTTTTGATAGGCAGTATATAAATCTTAAAACTAATATCTGAGGTAGTATGCAAAAAATCAGATACAAAATTCAGCCTCATTTTCAATCTTTCAAAATTTTTTTTTTTCAAAATGAAAGAAATGAAAGAGGAACTACCATATGCAATATTGTCTTTGTTCTCTCCTCAGGGAGTTCCCTCTTCTCCATGCTCACTACTGAACCCCATTAAGACTTTCCATCCTTTTTCAGTTTCCTTTTCCATATCACTATGGAAGCTTAAATCTTATTTTAAGGTCAAGTCAACCAAGGCTTTCTCTACCGTTCTGCCAAAGAAATGAAGAGAACATCAACCCAGCTACAAATTGTGTTTTGATGAAATAACAAATCGAATTAGAGTTTTTGGTCTAATTATATTATCTTGGGAAGAGATTCAATGTAGCTCTCAGGCATCTCCATCTATGCTAGTACCTGGGCATTTATTGCCACGGCTGGTTTAAGTAATTGGTTAATAGAGTCCTTATGGAACTGTATCCATATTCCAGCTACTTCTTGCAATTGGTAGCCACCACTTGTCACTCTTCTTTTGGGAGTTTGTGCTACCCTCAGACTCATCACTTTTAGAGAAATGGCATATCTCATTTTGATCTCTAAGAGTTTTCCAATGTGCCTTGTTCCATTCTACTGCAATCCAATACTTTAAAGTAATCAATTTGACCTTATTGGTGACCACAATATTTGTCCAAAATGATTTGCAGAGATGTTGACAGCTTTTCATGCAGAATTACTAAATGGTTGTAAAAAACAAATCTATTATTATTTTTTGGTTAAAATTACTTTGGGTAACTTAACACAGCAAGCAGGCCACAAAAGTGACATTAAACATGATTTTTCTCTCATTCTTTTCATAATTATCTAGTAGATTTGTTTCAGTCTTACATAACCATGAGCAATCTAAAATAAAGAAAATAAATTACCGGGGATATGAAACCCACACTACAAACTGGATATTACATTATACTGGTGGAAAATTAGCATGTCATGAGGCTAACAAATCAAAAACATCTTAGCTTACCTTGAAATTCAAATTTGGTATCACGCACGAATAGCAACAAAAAAAAGTAGGTAATGTATAACTTCGGCACAATAATTTCATTAAATCTTACGGGTTCAAACTTCTATGACTCTTTGAAGTTGTTTGAACTGTGGTGTATATTTATGAAGAATAACAATACTTTTCCACTCTTTTGGTGTAAGATACCATAAAGAAAATAATTCCCAACACAGAATAAGTGAGCCTAAATTATAAAAGAAAAGAAATTTTGTATGTAACAACAACCACAACCAAATCTTTTTCCATTAGGTGGAGTCGGATACATTGATCAAATGACATCATTGTACATTATCATAAATCAAGTCTTCAGAAATGTTATTTAAATCAATTTTTTTTAATTGTTTTACCTATAGTCTTTCTTGGTCTCCCTCTACCTCTAGTTATTGAGCTATTCTCCACTTGATCTACTCTCCTTACATGGGCTTCTAAGAGTCTTCTCCTTACATGTCCAAACCACTTAAGACGAGATTCTTTCATTTTTTCCACAATAGGTATTACTCCTATTTTCTCTCTAATGCATTCATTCTTAATCCTATCTTGTCTTGTATGACCACATATCCATCGCAACATCCTCATCTCCGTGACATTGATCTTATGCTGTTGTTGACTTTTTACCGTCCAACATTCAGTATCATACAATATCGCAGACCTTATAATTGTGCGATAAAATTTACCCTTAAACTTGAGAGATACTTTTCTATCACAAATAATTCCTGAAACACTCTTTCATTTCATCCATGCAAGTTGAATCCTGTGGTTTACCTAAATCTTGTATGTAAAAAGCAAAAAAAAAAAAAAAAAGATGATTTCAGATTTGGTTATTGACCTTGATATGTAACATCTTCTAAGTAAAAGGAAATTGAAGCAACTTTTAAAGACTACTGTATAAACATTGAAGTTATTGGCACCTTTTTGATATCTTCCCAATCATGCAATTATCAGTAATCTACTACAAAGAACACATCCAAGATTTACATGATCAAGATTACAAACAATTATTTTTTTGGGGGTGGCGGGTAGTGGAAGGGAAGGAGTGAATTACATGTCAGTACAATTTCTCAAAACTTAGGAAAGTGATCCATAAAATAAATTAATGACAAATAATTTAGAAAATATATGGTAAATGTTACAACTGAATATGAAAAGACAACAGAGAAGATATTAGTTAAATGATTTAAAAAGGTATTATGGATCCTAGATTGATTTTAATTAAATATAAGAAAGTTGAACTAACCCTTGAGAATATTTTTTTTTTTTTAAGGATAAATTTTTAGTGAGAGGGAATATGTCTACTAAGTTGGCTTTAACTCTTGTACCGAAATGGAATTTGCCTGTGCATTAGCATGTGGGGCAGAGCTTCTGGTACAAATATATATAGCTTGGCAATTCAAGCATGTTCGATTTTATAAGCTATGTTGTGTCTCTTGGAAAGCAAATATTAAAAGCAAAAAATAAAGGGGTAAACTAAGATATCATGCTGGGGTAACCTAGGCAAATATAGCTCACATTGGCATAAAACCGCGTCACCTCTCCATAAAATGCATTCACAGTTCAGGGGAAAAAATACCACGCTGCAACCAGTGTGCAGAGCAGAACAGTAGATAAAAAAGGAAGTGCCAAACTAAAAACCAACCTGGCCTAAAGCACTTCGCAATAGCAATCATACTATTATCAGGACATAAGTTCAATAGCAAGCATCTCTCAAAGAAAGGTATATTCCAGAAGTTTACGTGAGAACATTTTACATAGTCAACTCTAAATAATGTCATCCATTAATTAAAATAAATTAGCAACAGAATCAACCAACCTTCTTACATTTTACATGATTGTTATACAACAGAATCACTCTTACAATCTTCTAGGAATTTCTGGAATGACCCAACCTCTTGCATTTCTAAATAATCATTAATAAGGTCAAAAATACCAGAGCTTACAAAATTATGAGCATTGGCGAAGTCATTGTTCTGAAGTGGATCTCATCATCGTGATTAAGGCAGAACAATGTAAATATAAATATAAATATATATATAGCATCTTACTCAGGTGAGAGAAGTGTTTATTGTGAGAGATGAGAGGAGTGAATCTTGACCATTAGATCTTACATAAATGGTTAAGATTAGAACATAAATGCACATGACTTTTTTAAGTGGTCACATGACTTTCAAGTAACTTTTAATTTTGACCATCCATGTATGGTTGTATGGTCAAGATTTACTCCTCTCACCCTCTCACAATAAAAACTCCTCTCACTAGATATGTCCTCTATATATATATATACACTGGAGAATCACTAAGCTCAAGTATCTTTGAATAATATAGTGGCAAGAAAGAAAAATCATTTATTAAAATCAGAATTCAAAGTAGCAAGCAAAAGACTCCTTCAAATGGAGACATTGTTGGGAATTTCCATGCAACCAAAAGACTTCCCACAGCTCCATCATAATTAGTTAAAAAATAGCAGCTTCAAATTCAGGTAAATTGAGGTGAGTTGAGACATTGTTGGAAATCCCCCTTAAAATGTATTCTATGATCAGTTACAGGCTTCATTTGTATGGATTAGGAATCCTCGTTACTACTGTTTGTTCAAATAATTAAATACTTGAAAATTAAACATTCAATATAATATAGATTTGTAAGTTGTAACTACAATATAAAACCAATTTTCACTGCTTGAAACTATTGTTCACTGTTATCTATTGCTGAAAGAGAAGGTCCGAAACAGCTTCTAAGAGAGGTACAACAATCCTTCTTCGTGAGACCACCATTCAATGCTTCAACAATTTGTGTGGTAAAAAGGAAGAAGATTCGAAAAAGAAAAAAAACCAAATGCAATTAAGGAATACAATATGAAAGACAAAATATAAAAAACAGTTATCAGACATACATTCATTCATTGTTGTCTTTTTACTTTCGCCTTTTTCCATAATATATCGTTTCCTTCTCTCCCTTGCAGCTGTGGAATCAGTGGCATTTATGCCATACATGACTGGAAAGATTCTCTGCAGCCAACAACTTAACACTTACGACCCAACAATGAGACAGCAAACCATGACCCAACTCCACCAATTCAAATACAATAATCATTCAACACAAAACATATGGACATAAGAACATCCTGCATAGACCACACAATTGATGATAATGGCAAAGCTTTACCGCACTAACACAATTTCCTTTCACTCATATATGAGTTCCCACTTCTACGTTTTTAAAATGTTTAAAATTATGGATTTTGGTAAAGAGTACCCTAGAGAGTACTTGTTAATAATTTAAAATAAGATTTTTTTATTATAAAAAGGTAGAATATTTAATACACTAAAAATTGAAAAAAAATTATTTTTCATGTTAAATTTTTTATTTTGTATTCTTTAATAAGTGTCCTTAAGACACTAAAAATACTTGTTAGAAAAATCCGCAAATTATGTATCCACCATTTGTATGCTTAATACTCGTACGCGCTCATATTAATCTACTCTATAGACTTCCCCTAAGCCCAACAACTCCGGTGTTGTAGAGCTACAATATAGAGACCACATTAATTTGTGTTACTTCATTGTCTACTGTTAAAAATATGGAAATTGATAATGATAATTTATATATATATTTAAATAATTATATATAGAAGGATTAAATTTTATTTATAAAAAGATTGTTGTATAAAAAATAATAAAATATAATTATATAATAAATAAATCTAATTTTATATTAAATTAATTATAGTTAATCATAATCTTAATTATAATTAATCACATTAATATCTATACAAACTTTAATGTAAAGTGTGGTGCAAAGAATATAATTTCATAGAATAAGAATTTGAAGAAGAATAGGAATCAATGAATTAGAATAAGAATCTTCTTGTAATTTTATAGTTTGATACTTTGATACAAGGAGAAATAAAATATCATAAAAAGTGATTATGTAATTTGGTGTGTGATATATAATACAAAATATAATTCAAATTGATTTAAATAACATCCCAAATAAAAAATATAAAATATTAACTTTTTTATTTCATATTATATATATAATACAAATATCTAGTTTTAAAGCAATATTTAAGATTGATTTTTAAATAACTTTAATAAAATAAATATTGATAATATTTTTTTTTCTTATAATTAATATGTTTTCATTATGGCCATAAGCTTTGTCATATTGGTGTAATATTAATTTCAATATAAAAGTTCAATAAAAATTATGATTGAAAAATTATCCAACTTATTATAAAAATAACTAATAATTTTATGATAATTTTAAATGAAAAATACACTATAAAGAAAGCATCAACGTCAAATATCCAAAAGATTAAAAATTTATAACACAAGAGAATATATGCTTTTTTTTTTATAAAAGAGTTAAGTTATATTATTTTATAAATTAGTTAAAAATATATGAAGAAAAATATATAAAATCTTATTTCATAAAAATGCGAAATTGCAATTCCACATTCTTTTTAAAAAATAAGATTCCATCAATTTGTGAAATGAGATTTGGAATAGGAATATTATTTTAATTTTTTTATTAATAAATATAAAAATACTGTGATTTTAGAATTAAATATAGAATGCCATTTTATTATTTCACACCAAATATAACCTAAATATAATAGGTAAATAGGGGGCTGGGTTGAAAAAGACCGAAAATCTGCTAGGCATGCATTTCCGCGTGGCTAAGAATATAGCCCTAAACATTTACAACCAAAAATAAGGTATAACTTAAATAATATATTGAATCATACTTTTTAACTCACAAAATTTATCACGCCGTTAAAAAAAATAAAGCAATTAGGGAAAACATTACCACTGTCATTCATAATTTCTGTACTAGATAACTCTTAAATCTATCCTAATAAAATTATGCTAACATGCACCAACTATTTAATAAAGATTGTCCCATATAATAAGTAAACTTCCACTCAAGTTAGACATGATAACACTATCAAGCCCTGTGACAACCAATAAATTTTTAAAGTCATATTACTACTTTTTGACATAGCTAGTTAGCTACGTGTAGAGTTTTAAAAACTACAACTTGCTTAAATCTTTATATCACAATTTTGGAACTTATGTATTCAGACAGTATTATTAATTTCCTATACTTCTATTCAATATCATCAACAAAAAGATAAGAATCAATGTGCTATATGCACATCATTGGAAGGCACAATAAATACAAAATGAATAGCAAAATTAATCAGTATATGAAAGATAGACGATAATGACTAATTTGAGATATAATTATGTATATGAAAGATAGATATGAATAAATGATATGCGTACGAGTAAATTCTTATGACATTATTGACATTACACTAATTTTAGAGCTAATTGCTTGCGTATATAAAAGAAAGATAATATTTAATTTTAAATTAAATGATATTAAAGAGCCAAATATTGATCCATGACAACAATATTTAAACCTGAAAAGCAAAGGAAAAATATTATCCATGACAACAATATCACCTGAAAAGATAAGAAAAAATTTAAGCCACAAATACAAATAATTAACTGTAGAACATCCAAATTCCAAAATAAATGAAGATAGCACCTGCTACTAAAGAAGAAGAACTTAAAAACCATGATGCTGGGTAGGCTGCACATTGCACACATTGAATGACAAACGGAATTGCTATGGTATGTACTTGATAGATATGGTACTGAGGGTAAATTATCAAACACTTATTAATTGCTGATTTCATAAGAAATAAAATATTATTAAAATTAATATATATATATAGGGGAAGAATCAATTTTATACTGGTATAACTAGTTTTAAGTATAATTGTTTACACTCAAATGCAGCATTGAATATGAGTTTAACCAAAAGTATATATTTAGATGTAAAAAAAATATTTAAAATTGTTCGCACTCAATTTTGTCCATGCCAAAATTGAAGAAAAAATCAAAATTGAAAAGTTATTAGCTAATTCATACAAAAGAAATGAAAAAAATTATTTCTTTCATTTAAAAGTAAAAAAAATTATAACAAGGACCCAAATAATTCTACTTGACTCAATTGGCTCAAAATATATAAGCCACCTTAACTCGCTTTCAAGAAATAAACAAAAACAAAAAACAAAAAAAGAAACAACAAAATAAAAAGAAACGAAAAAAAAGAAGAAAAAAATTTAAAAGAAAAACAAAGAAAAGGGAAGGAGGCGTGGCTGAAAAAAAATAAAGGAGCTCTTCTTTTTTGGAGTAGTTATTGTACATTAACAGAGCATTACACCAGTCTAATAAAACTATAACACTTATCATTTATAATCATATATGTTGTTAAATTGAAAATAAAATGTTATTAAATTAAATATTATTAGATTTATAAAAGTTTAACATTCACCCTAAAACTCGCATGTGCGTATAGGTGATTAGGCACACATTAAGGGTGCACAGCCCAGCCTGCTGGATGGCCACAATTGCAGTATGAAGCTCCTCATACCCACATGCAATACATTATAGACGCGTGATTATGCGCTTCTATTATAAGGAAATAAAGTTGCTTCCTTATTAACAACTATAACTTTTGACCTAGTGATAAACACTTAATCCTAACAAGTGATATAAAAGCGAGGTTGTAGGTTTGAGTCCCTTGGGTGTCGCTCAGGAAGATTGTTAGATTTATAAGAATCCAACAATTACCCTAGGATTCGCATGTGCGTATGGGAGTATATTAAGGGTGCTTGATAACCCAGTCTGCTAGTGCGCCATGAGTGCAGTGTGAAGTCTCTCATGCCCACCCACAACACGTTATAGACGCGGGGCTATGCACTACTACTATAAAAAGATAAAGTTACACATTGACTAATAGGTATACCTTTTAACTTAGTAATAAGCGCTTGATCCTAATAAATATAAACGGTTATACAACTATCAAGAGTAATACTATCATAATAGGTTATAATTTCTCCTAATTTTGGGCTTCAAATCGAAGAATGACGTATCCTTTCCCTTTTTTTTTCTTGCTCCAACTAACAGCAGCTCAGCACACGAAGACCTCATAGAGCCATGTCAAAACACATCTTTTAAACCTAAAAACATAGAGAAATACCAATCATGAGCTATCAAGGATAATTAGATTAAAAGTAGCATAAATTTCAACATATATCAATCAAAGCACACCTAAATTCACCTCAAATCAAGTACAAGATGTGTGTATTTTATCCACACATCAAATTCCCCCACACTTGAACTTTGCTTGTCCTCAAGCAAAGAATATAAATCAAAAACAAGATTAAACTCAACACCAAGAAACATGAATCAAGAGAAATTTTATAATTTAAAAATTCAATTAAGCTCAGTAATCAAATCAAATCAAGCAAGATAATTTAGCACTTAATACAATTAGAGGCTTGAGTTTAGCTTGTACCTTTTCTCTTTACCAATCATTTGAGATCACTCATCTTTCCATCGTTCAAGTGTTTAAGGACAAAGAGATCACTCAAATTTCTCTTAAAAATGTATTACCATAAGCTTGGTTATCAATCTAATATCCACTTCCAGGTTCACATACATAACAAGAATCAAAAAGGACTTCCTCTGGTTGTAATGGGGCCAAGGGTATAATGAAAGGTGTGAAAAAGATAAAAAAAAAAGATAAAAAATGTTCATGAATAAATCGATACAAAATAGAAACAAGTTGAAAAGAAGAATATTAGAACATATTGCACAAGAGTATAACCAATTTTCACTTTCAACTAAATATTCTCATTTTCAATTTTTTTTCATTTTTTCATTTTTTCTTTTTTTAAGCAATAAACCCCTTGAAGACAAAAACAATTATTTATGACTTCTCAATTAACACATAAGATGCTCGAAAGAATCTAAACATGATTATTCAATTTGGTATTCAAAGAAATCAATTTCAGGATCAAATGGAACAACTAAAGGATTATTTTATTAATGCAACTCTGGAAGTTAAGAAAAAATTAAACCTAATTACCTTAATCATGTTCAAGTATGAATGTGAATTATTGAAGCCTCAACAAGATGTCAAAAAAAGTTCTAGCGCACATCAATCAAGAGAAATCTCACTCCAGAAGAAAAATAAGATTTTGTTTATAAAAAATCTAATTAATAAAGACTCAAAACTCACTTTCTGGCTAAGCTAATAAAGAGAAAAAAAATGCAAGTAGACATGACTAATTTCTAAATAAGATGTTAAATGTTTCAATACTCAATTGAAAAAAAAAATTGTCTTGCACAAAATCAGCTAATGAGTAGTGGATTCCCTCCTTAAACATATTTATATCAGCTCAGAAATAATCAAGAAATTAATACACAATTCTCGCTTAATTGCCAACAATACTCAAGTGTTCATTGATTTCACAAAAATTTGCACTAAATTAAGATTACTCCCCCCACTTAAAATAAACATTGTCCTCAATGTTTAAATAGGAAAAATAATAGAACAAAAGACAACGAAACTTTTCTGAAAATGGAAACGCAAGATCACAAAGGTGGTGGGAGAGGGGGACCCAGAGGGAGGCGTGTAGCCATAAGCAAATAGTTGGTCAAACTAAGCGGTCTCATAACCCCAAAAACTGCATAAGAAAAATAAAGTAAAACCTAAAAAACAAAATGTAAGAATAGAAAATCTTTTTGATGGTCGACAATTATATACATCCCTCTACAAAGGCTCTGAACTCAGGGAGACATTTAAGTCGACTCAACATAACCTTCAAAACAAAAATATAAAAATGTTAGTTGATAGCAATATAATTTATTCATTTTATAATCCTCTCACTTGGCTTCTCAAGGTTCAATTTGGTTTAATTAAGTTGGTTTTATCACATTTTATGAAATTGAGCTTAATTGGATCATTGAAGAAATTATTGCTTGAATTGTCCTTAATCTGAGTGATTGCATTTTTCAATAAACTGGCTATAAGATAAGTTACAAATATTTGATTAATGTGATTCTGGTCTTGTTGGAAAGCTAAGACAATTATCTACAAATTTCATGAAGACCTCAAGATTCCAATCACACGTTTGGATAATTTAAATTGGAGTTGAAGTAAGATCTAGAGTGCTGATCCTAGCAGCTTGACCTCGTGCACTCATTCAACCATATCTTGAGATATAGGAGTTCAATTAACCCCAAACTGATGCCATTCGAAATTTAAGACTCATATTTACAACTTTCATGAAGAACACAAGAGTCCATTCAGATGGCTTGAAGGTCATATTGAGCTTGGAATTCAGAATAGAGGAGCTGTAGTTGGGCCTGAGTAGTGTACAGTGATTGGGCCATATCTCGAGTTGTAGAAATGCTTTTGGGCTGAAACTAGTGGCATTGGAAAGTTAAGACAAAATCCTACAACTCTTATGAAGACCACTTGGTGAGATTCTGATGCATGCCATGAGGTCAGTATTGAATAATTTTGGAGACAAAGAATCTCAATAATTTTTCACTCATCAAACTATTATTTGACATTTTCCACTCATTCACCCACTTATCTACTCACTCATTAATCAGTCCTTTGTCATTTTGTATCCCTAATCCTCTATAAAAGGGAGCTTTAGCTGATCATTTGAGAATCTTGGCTTAGAAGTCAATATCATGCTATTGTGTTATTTGTTTATCTTGTTGTAGTTTTCTTTTGTTCTAAATTGAAGTTGTTTATGATTAATAATTTTTATTTTAATTAGGTGAAATGGTGAAACTTTTAGTAATAAATCGAGGTTAAATTAATTTCTTTCTTGTGCTTAAATGATATATTATCAAGTGGTCATTATATGTATTATATTTTATTTCCAATCAATTTAAAAACCCTCATTGTAAAGTGGAGATCTTAATTTGTTACAGATAAAATATTGACACAATGAATGCTTAAGTCCATTTATAAGTGGTGGTGTTAATAGATGATTAAAGGAACCATAATATAATTTTATATATAATCTTAAATGAACTTTGAATGTTGTATTTTTCGATTGGAACCTCCATTATACATGGATTCTAATTGAGTTATAAAAAGAATTAATATTGTCCTTAACTTACTTACCAAGAGTGGATCTCCTAATCCAAGTAAATCTTTTTTATTTGTGATCAAATTTTATCACTTTTATTATTGTGACAAAATCTTTTCCTTACCTCAAATAATTTTTCTTTATCAATTCCTAGTGGATTGACCTCGGACTCTCGAGAATTTATTACTTGAGACAACCTACACTTGAGTTTGTAACTTATAATTCACATAATTAGTCAATAAGAAATAACAGGATAACATTAAAGTTTTTTTTTTGAAATTAGGGGGACACGGCCATGTGAAACAAGGACACGGCCGTACGACTTGCCAAATTTTATACAGAAGCGTTTTAGAGGTTAGACACGGCTATGTCTAACTCCTCAATCGCTTCTAAAAAGGGAAAAACAAAGTAAACATGGGAAAAAGTAAATGTAACGACTATGAATGCTAAAGAAACCTAAAATAAATAACTGAGTAGGAATAGAAACACAAGTTGCCTCATGTGAAGCGCTTGTTTAATATCATTAACTCGACGTTGCCTTTTGTTCAAGAAAATCAAGGTGGCTTAAAGCACCAAAAATAGGATGACCCTTTTCCTTTTTCTAGAATTGTTCCTCCATCCTCGGTTAATAGCCTTAGAAGTACCCCCAAAGGTGTTTTGAACTTGACATGAGCTTGGTTGTCCTGAATTCATATTGGTATGAGAAATTCCACCAGACTATGGTGGTTTCAATTTATTAACAGATGAGAGATCAGGTTTCAATTTATTAGAAGATGACAGACAAGTTCGCAATAAATCATGACTAATGGGATGACCTTTCTCTTCAACAATCTACTTGGAAGTAGGAGAATCAACATTGCTTGATGATATAGAGCTTTCACCAACTGAATCCCTGTAAGATTTTTCTTGAATAGAAGTAACGGGGGCATCAAGATATGATGTCGGGGTAGATTTATCAAAGGCCTTGATCGTCACTTGATCTCCATCCACCTTCAAAATGAGGTCGCCTCTCGGCACATCAATCAGTGCTTCTGAAGTAGATAAAAACGGTCTTCCAAATATAAGTGTAATTTCATCATCCTCTTCCACATCCATAATGATAAAATCCATGGGAAAATGAACTTATCCACCTTTACAAGCGCATCTTCAACCACACCCCAAGGAATTAGATATTATCTATTAGCAAGTTTCAACATAGTGAAGGTAGGCTTTGGATCTCCCAAACCTAATTTTTCATAGATAGACAATGACATCAAGTTGATACTAGACCCCAAATCACAAAGTGCTTTTCCTAAAAATTGTGAACCAAACTCACAAGGAATAGTGAAACTACTGGGGTCCTTGAGCTTCAGTGATAACTACTTTCATAAAATAGCACTGCACTTTTCAATAAGTGTCACAGTGACTCTGTTCTCTATCTTCCTCTTCATTGAGAGCAATTCCTTCATGTACTTAAAGTAAGAGGACATTTGTTCCAATACTTCAGCAAATGGAATGTTTATTTGAAACTTTTTGAAGACATCGAGGAACTTCGAGAATTATCTCTCTTGATTGTCCTTCTTCACTCTCTGTTATTTCTCCTCCTTTTTATGAGTTTCCTTATCATTAAAATTTTCTTCCCTTGTGGAGCCTTCAAGTTGCTCATCACTTCTCAATGAAATTCCTAGGACGTGTTCCTTTGGGTGAACTTCAGGTTGACTTGGTATTCTCCCTTGAGCCATGTTGAACAAGCTTGCTTGTTAGGCTATTTGAGTTTCAAGCATCTTAGAATGAGTGGTTATTTGATCTAGGCGACTATTAATTTACTTTATGGACTCCCCATATTGTTGACCTTGTGCTTGAATGACTTGATTTTGCTTATTTGGGGTAACAATGAATTTCTCCATGAGAGCTTCTAAATTAGACTTCACACCTTGAGAAAATTGTTAAGGTTGTTGGAATCTAGGTGGAGGTCTATTGTTGGATGGAATCCCTATATTTTGTTGGTTACCATATGAGAAATTGGGGTGGTTTCTCTATCCGAGGTTATATGTTTTGGAGAAGAGATTACCTGGAGCCTTAAACTTGCCATTCTGCATATAATTCACTTACTCCAAAGATGGGTCTTGAGAATATGTCTCCATTGCATTGCATTCCGATGTCAATGTCTTCCTCCACATATTTCATAAGCCATGTTAGGGGTAGAGACAACATTGACATTCAGCTTCTCAAGTGACTTAGTCCAGGCATCAAACTTGGCATTCAACATGGTGTCAAGCTCTATCTTTCCGACTTGCTTCTTTGAAGTTGGTCTCTCACTTGGCCACAGATAAATATTTGAAGCAACCTCATTAATCAAGGCCCTTGTCTCTGTTAGAGTCTTGGCCATCAAAGCACCGCCAACTGCAGCATCAAGAGCTGCCTTTGTAGAGAAAGTCAACCCAGCATAGAATATTTGTATAACAACAAAATCTTGTAGGCCATGATGTGGACACTAATGAATGAGATCATTGTACCTCTCCCATGCTTTATAAAGTGATTCATCTTCTTTTTGGGATAAGGTAGTGATGTCTTGATAGAGCTTGATTGTCTTTCCAATTGGATAGTACTTGTCCAAGAAAGTCTGCTCTATCAAGTCCCAGGTGGTAAGTGAATTTGGGGCTTCTGAGTGAATCCACTTCTTTGCTTTCCCCTTAAGAGAAACAGGGAAGAGTCTGATCCGTATAGCATCTGTTGAAACCCCATGAATCTTTATAGTGTCACATAACTCCAAAAACTCATCCAAATGCTGATTTGGGTATTCAGTCGTTAACTTGCTAAATTACAATTGTTGGACCATCTGGATTAGTGACATCTTTATTTCAAAATTGTTGGCCTCCACCCGTGGCCGTACAATGGAAGACTGACGAGTTTTAGCATTGGGAGTTCCATAATCCCTCAACCTTCTCTCTTGATTGACGACATGATTCATGTTGTTCGCCATGTGGTCTTCCTCAAATCTCTATGTTCTTCTTTCCCTTCCAATTTCATGAAGTGTCTTCTCGATCTCAAGATCAATGGGGATAATAAGATCTTCTTGACTCCTCGCTCTACGCATAAGAAAGAATCAATACCTGAAAATTCAAAAAAAAAAATAAAGTGAAAATAAAATAGAATAAAATAAAAAGTGCTTAAGTAAACCAAACCACCGCTCATGTTAATATCAACATGATCCCTGGCAACGGTACCAAAAACTTCTTGTTGATTTTTTGTAAGTGCATAGATCGTACAAGTAGTAAATAAAGATTATTCTCATGACGATCGATTGATTACTAACTCTTACAATAATTTTGATTATTTAAGCGAACAAAATCAATAGTGAAAGTTAAATTAAAATCAAAACAAAACTCAAAGCAATTAAATAAGCAATTTAATCAAGAAAAGTTAAGATTCAATCAAGGTTTAAAGGCCTAAGATTAGGAATTCACTACACTACCCTCTATGATAAATTGTAATCCTATCTTTGCTAATGTTCAATTATGTTCTTGAAGGCGATTTGTCCTAAATTATTTAAAGCCCAATTTTCTTGGCACTAAAAACGTACCAAAACTCCATTAATCCTATTCTCATGGCAATTAATCCAAGTTCCAACCGATTAAGATTCATGACAATCGTTTAACCCTCGAAGGATTTAAGCTTGTGTCTGAATCTCAATCCCCAAGTTCAATTCTTAGATTATCAAGCAATTAGATTTCATCTTTCGATCCTTCACCTAAAACCTAAAATCATGTAAATATGGGGCGCAACATACCACAAGCATTAAGCACACTAATAATGAATCAAGAACAATAATTCTCATTAACAAAGAATCAAATTAATAATTCAACATAGAGAAATAGAGTTTCATCCCAATTCTAGAAAAATGGGTTTAGCTGCTCATGGCAATTGTAGCACAAACAGGAACAAAGGTTAAAGAAACAACCATGATTCTAAAATAAAAAGAGAAGATGGAGAAGATGAAGATGAGGGGAAAAGACTTCAATGGTTGATCTTCAATGACTCTTGCCATCCAAGCCCTAACCTTCAATTCTTGTGCCTCTCAAAGTCTTTTGCAACCTTTGTATATTTTAGATTTAAGGGTTTGTTTCTATTTATAATAATTGGGGTGAAAACTGTCTTTTTTGCGCTTCAGAATACCTCACACGGCCGTGTAACTTAGTCAGAAGCGTTCCTAAATTTACATAGGGTCGTGTGAGCTTGATAGAAGCGTTTTCCAAGTTACACACGGCCATGTGTAACTCCTCAATTGCTCAAAATGTCACTTTTTGGAGAAGTGATCTTCATAAAAGTTGTAGCTCTTTTTCTTAGCTTTCCAATGCCACTAGAATCACCTCGTTTCAACTTTCGTAACTCAAGTTATGCTCATTTTATCGCGCAAAGGTCAAAAACTCCGTGAATCTTGGTCATATAAATTCCGAGCTCAACTCCATTGCAATGAATCCATCCAAAGCTTCATAGAACCATGTCAAAACACCTCTTTTGGACCTACAAACATAGAGAAATACCATTCATGAGCTACCAAAGATAATTAGATTAAAAGTGGCATAAATTCCAACATATATCAATCAAAGCATACCCTAATCCACCTCAAATCAAGCACAAGATGTGTGTATTTTATCCACACATCAATCATAGGACTCACAACTGTCTCAGATTGATAATAAACTCTTATATCCAGAATTCCTAACTTATAGGGATTGACCCCAACAATAATGGGAAGGACATCTCTACCACGATACTAATCCTAAATACCTGTATTCAACATAAATTGCATAAAGATTTTATACGCGTTATATAAATACTAGGCTAAGTAACCTTAAATAGGTAATAGAAAATTATTTATCATATACTGTCCTCTTAAGCACATCCTGACTTGAGCGTTGGAGTCCCTTTGTAGGTACTCACCCCCGTCTCAACACGCTTGGCCACTGCTGTTCAAGGAGGAAATCATCGTTACGTGCCCAACTCAGGTACCATATAAATTCACTTCAGAGCAATATTCACAAAGGATACAAATTTGGGCAGCATTTTCCCCATTCCAGTTTTGGGTTCAAGTAGATTCTCCGCTTTGCATATTCCAGGAATTTGAAATTCTATATTATGAAGAAATATCAAATGTACACATAGCTTCATGTTTATATTGGTAATCACACCATTCCTATATATATATATATATGAAAAATGTTTTTCGGACAACCAAATTTGACACCCAATTTGGCCATTTCAATAAATGGTGAACACTGTTAAAATAAATAGTGATTCTTATATAGGATATGATGAAATCTAATTGAGCCAAGTTAAAAAGAATAGAAGAAAGTCACCATATAAGTAATAAAGATCATTACTTATCGCCTCATTAATCACCACATAGTAATCTATGTGTAAAATATAATGAATTCTAATTTCAATTCTTAACAGCGTTTATTAGATAAGTAATTAAAATCACCATTTATTTTAATGGTGTTCACCGCTAGGCATCCAAATTGAGTGTCCAATCTGGGTCTACATATAACACTACTATATATATATATATATAAGGAAACAACCCTGATAATCTTACCCATTTTTAACCACATCACTTTTCACACTACATAAAGTTGGTTAATGAAGTACAAATTCGTGGTTAATGACGTATATAAGTTGGTTAACAGGGTCAGACTAAAAGGGTTACATATTTGCACATACTCATTAACTAACAATTTATACTTTATTAACTAATTTTAATGTAGTGTTAAAAGGAGTATGGGTATTGTTTGATATAAGATGATAATTATTCATAAGGAAAAGGTATAAGGCAACGTGGTAGAGAATGAAACAAAAAGAACCCAATTCCCAAACTGAAAGTTGGAAGTGAAGCTTCTAAGTCATTGCCCCTGCTGCTGTGGTCCTACCTACAAGATTTTTATTTAATTTTGATTTGATTTTAATTAGTTTATTTAAGTTTTAAATAATTGTCTCTTCTCTTACTCTTTTATTAATATTCTAATTTTCAAAATAAATTTAGAGAAATTTAGATAAAATAAGGAGATCCTGAAGATTGAATTTTGAAAAATCTTATCCACGTCTTATGTCTTATCTAAAGTCTCAATTGAGTGTAGAAACTTTAAGATAATGATAATTAAAGATTGGATAAGGATCATTGAAGAGCAATGAGTTCTTTGCAATCTCAGATTCAACTCATATTTCTTGACCTTGCTGCGATATTTGGACCATATCTTAGGTTACAGAAATTGGATCGACGCGATTCTTGCAGCATTGAAAAGCTAACAAAAAATGCAACAACTATTCTGTTGATCTCGAAGGCTAATTTTGTCATCTAAAAGACGATAAAAAAGATGAAAATTTAGCAGCCTTCAATAAAAGAAAATTTAAGTTTCCTAAATTTGGTTTCCTAAATCTAATCTTATCTTTTTATTACTTGGAAGTCAATTAAGATTACTTATGGACCAAGTAAAGAGCTTTAATGCATGATACACTTCTACTAAGTTAAATCTCCTATAAATATAACAAGGATGAAGAGATTTGACAATTTTTCGTCAAGGGTTAGAGGCACAAGGTTTGAGATGAATTTAAAAAAGCATACATTGAAAACATCTTAATTCTTTTCTTCTTCTCCTTCCTTTTGTCTTCTTATTTTTCTTAGATAGAACAATAGATGTCTCTTTGTCGTATGATCTTGTTTGTACTACAATTTCCGTTTCGCTAATTTTCTAATTTCTAGAATTGAGACGTAACTCTTTACTCTTCTATGTTAAATATTTGACTTGATTTTTTGTTAATGAAAATTATTGTTCTTGATTCATTCTTAGTGTATTTAATACTTGTTGTATGTTACATGTCATATTTACATAATCTTAGATATTAAGTAAAAAATTGAGAAATAAAATCCAATTGCTTAAAAATCTAAAAATTAAACTTGAGATTTGAAACCAACAGATAAATTTAAAATCCTTGAAGAGCAAAATAGTTATCATAGTACTTAATGAGTTTTAACTCAATTAATTAGTATGAGAATGAGATTAATAAAATTTTAATATGTTTTTAATACAAAGAGATTAAGCTTAAAATAATTTAAAACAAACTACCTTCAAGAACATAATTAATCGTTACCAAAATTGAAGTCATATTCATTATAGTGAATATTGTAATAAAATCCTAATCTTAAGCCTTTATAACTTTGTTAAATTTTATCGCTTTTCAATTTGTTTGCTTGCTTTATTAATTAATTTCTTCTCTTGCTTTTAAATTTTGTTGTCTTTATTGCTATAAGAATTAGTAATCATATCAATCCTCATAGAAATTATCTTAATTTACTTCTTAAACAATTCGTATGCTTGCGAAAAGTTCACGAGTTGTTCACAAAAAAAGTGCCTCTGTTTCTGGTAAAAATTGGAGTTTAACCATCTTGATCGTTCCCATCCAAATTCTCTGTAGCCAATCAGTGATAATCAATCAATGCTATTTGGTTTGGTAATTTCTCTGGAAAATGCCAACTTGATATAAGTCACTTAAAATATTTAAATTAACGATTAATCGGGTACTCTACTAGGACCAACCTCTTATTTTATCATACACTAAGCATTTGTTCTTTTTGTTAAATTTTAAATAATAAAGAGGACAAAAAGATATTTTAATTTTTCTTTGAAAGAAATCAATAATGGAGATAAAATAAAAAATAAAAATTTATTGTTGCCTTTAGGTGGACCCGGGCCCCGGGTTCATATCCTCTCACCTAGCCAAACAAATACTTGGAGCTTCAGGCTTCACTCAGATACAGATAGCTCAAACTGGGAAAAGAAAATGGCTTTCTCACTCTCTCTCACACTCTCCTCCCGTGTAGGCGTTCCCGGTCCCACTCCAAACGACAAGGCCAAGGTCTCAAACCGCAAATTATCTTTTTCTTATTGTTCTCCTTATATTTGGAAACCCAACGGCAACAGTTGCAAGCCGCGTAAGCTTCAATTGCCCCACTGCCAACCCTATCCCAATATCAATGCTAATTACCATATACAGTCTATAATGGAGCTAGTTCAACGTAAATCAAATATTCACTAATACCTTCAATTGTGCACCCACAAAGGATCCAGAGAGAAGAGCTTCTCATTTCTTGTGCCAGAAGCAGGAGTTCTAGGTGGTGGAGCACGCACAGTAATTGGAAGAACCCATTCGGTTCTGTCCCTTCCCTCAATCAGAAGAGGATGCCCATACCTGTGGTTCAAAAACCATATAAATTTAAATGACAAACGCCTTGAAAGTAAGAACTCTACTACACCTATTTTCTTCATTTGAAGCGAGTATTAATGTATGTACGATAAACAGCAATGAAAATAAAAAGTTAGCTTTCGCCATGCCTTGAAGAAATATATTGTCCAAATATTAAAAACCCACGATTAAGAAGGCTATAGTACGAGTACAATATGCTAAAATGACAAAAAAATGGTCCCAGCCAAAGAAGACAAGTGCAGGTATGTCATAAATAATCTGAGAATGGAAAATTGTAAAAAGCTTAAAAGTTAAAAGTAAACACTAGTTGGATTATTGAATGAAAAAATATGGTGCAGCCAAACATGGCATGTGTGTGGAGTGTGGACTGTAGAATGAGTCGCTTGCATGTAAGAGAGGTCAAGGGTGAAACAAATACTTTGTCCAATCCACGTGCTTTGGAGTGGTGAAAAATTCGAAGCGGAGAACCCATTGCACAGATACATGTGGAGTGGAGAAGGACATTGGACCATCCATGGGGATAGAAAAGAGAAAGCTTGTCTGCACCAAATCTGCAACAACCTCATGATGGTCACTCTGAACCTAAAAGCACAATTGAGAACATAATTGTCAGAATCAGAAGCCAATATCATATTAAAATATATACATGCTCATAGATTTTCACTAGTTAAATCATGATCCCATTGCTTTTTCTCTCTTGAATATTGCATAAAGAAGGTAGGACACAGGCAGACAAAACAAGATAGGACACAACAAATGCCGAAAGACAATAAATGAACAAGTCTTTCAAAAAGTCAACAAGAGATTGGCCTTTGAAAAATCCTGGCCATTTCTTGGATACAGAAGGTAGGACATAAGCAGACAAAACAAGACACAGGACACAACATAATGCAGAGAGAGACACTAAATGAACAAGTCTTTCAAAAACTCAACAAAAGATTGGCCTTCAAATAATCCTGGCATTTTGCCCAATCAAAAGGCACCAATAAACCAAATCAATGTTATTAATGCCGAATAACACATCCGTAGTGACAAGGGGCATTTAGGGCTATAGCAAATGGTGCATAGCTTTGTGGGGCTATTTTTGAAACATTGCGCTTAATATATGAAAAAGAGAAATGCTTCAAGCATAATTTGTGATCGCAAAGTACCTATTAAACTCAAAGAAAAACTATATCGAATAGCTATAAGACCAACGATGCTCTATGGTAGTGAATGTTGGAAGTAAAGTTCCAACAAGAGCAAAAAATAAATAAGTGTAGTGGGCGAGAATGTTGAGGCAGATGAATAGACATACAAGAATCTAAATTATTAGGAACAAGTGTACTTAGGGGAAAGTTGGAATAGCATCTATTGAGGAGAAGATGATAGAAACTCACCTAAGGTGGTAGGGTCATATGAGATTTAGACCAATAGAGGCCCTAGTGAGAAAAAGTGAATAAAATGGAAGATAGTCCGATTAAAAAAGGTAGAGGAAGGCCGGAGAAAACTTTAGGAGAACCATTAACAAAGACCTTAATCTAAATGGATTTAATGAAATTTTGGTTTTTGATACAAGCATTCCGTAAAAATTCAAAAGAAGCTTGACCAGTGAGAGCTAAAGCAACAGTAAATACCTTTGTGATTGTAGGGGAATTCCTCCTAGAAGGGTGGACAAATCGCCGATTTATAGTTTCTGAAGTTTCCAGTGTTATTGAGATCTGCAAAACAACAACAACAACAACAACAATAATAATAATAATAAATTCCCCTTCCAGTGCAGCAATCACAATAAATAATTTGCTAGTTATTAATTTAACTCTCCACAACTGACAAAAGGACAGTCACCTCAAGGCATCTCCTAGCACCTTCTTCATGAAAGAAAGTAAGAGTCCCACCTATCTGTAACAAGAAAGTTGTTGGTCATTAGACTTCTTAACTTGTGCACATGTATCAAACTCTACATGATTACCATTACCATATCACTGAAGTAATAAGTTGAGTCGGAATTTTTAGGGGAAAATTTAAGCAAAACTTGACCATCAAGTCTGATGTTATAAGACCTTCCTCTAATGAAGCCTTCTGCTGCAGAAAATGTTTGCACAAAATTAGCTTACGCAGAATTTACAAATAATTTGAAGCACTATCCAATATGTATCCAATTCCAAAGCAGACAATTTAAGAAGTGAAGAAAATGCATCAATTTACGTGCTAGAGATTCAACAGCTCCCACTTCTGGTGAAGAGGATACTCCTGCATCATATTCTGGAGAAAATTGCTTTCTAAACTTCTGTTGCTCACTTGGGGAGACAATGGCAAATGACTTCTGACTTGATAAGACATCTGTTTGCTAAATGAATTATTATTTGGCAAAGAAGGTCCATGGATTTAAAGCAATAGTAAAAGATGACTCCTGTCAATCAGACACTAACAAACCAACATAACTTGAGACTGTTTCAGAACCAATCATTTCTACAAGAAAGAATGAGCAGTTTCATATATAAATTGACCAATAGGTATAGTTTAACTTACTCACCAGCACCAGAATCAGATAACACCTCAGCAACGGACAATCGAGGAAGTGCCATATTTGAAGATAAACTTGTTCGGTGACCTTCTAAAGCAGAAGCATCCCGGGTCAATGATCTTGCAGAAGAAGATCGTAATGAAAGTGAACTTGCAAAGCCTTTGTGTAGATTTTCTTTCATGGGATTATATGAAGAAACAGAGGAGATATCATCCCTTGAGCTGTCATAGTCCTCCTCAACACCATCATAAATATCATTTGCTCTAACCTGTAAGGAAATGATTCCATGTTATATCAATGGTCCAAGAAAAGGGATAGCATGCAGTAAGTGAAAGTTACTGCATAAAAGAATAAGCCAAATGATGGCTTAACATGCAAACATAAATGAGAGAAATACAAAATTCCCATAAAAGAATTTGAAAAAAGAGTATAGTACAGTTTAACCAATAACCAGCACTGAATTATTTTGGGAAAGGGGAGATTAAAAAAGAGATTTAGATTCAAAGGGGAAAAAGTGGAATATAACTAAGGATGATATTGTTAGGCGGTCATGAAGAGCCCAAAAGCTGAGGAGACCTCCATCAATGGGCTAAGCGAGAAACCACAATAGTGATCCTGACACACACCTTAACCCAAAACCTTAAGACATTGAGTCTATGGATCTTCTCATGTATATGGTCCTCACTTAACCCATTCCTTACTAACGTGAAACTTTATCGCTCACACTTGAATTTCCAACATTCTCCCCTGCAAGTGTGAGTCCAAACACAAGGTCACCACACACAAAGGACATTGTGTAACACCCGTGAAAAATATGTTAGACTTGTATATGGTTACAGAGGGTTACAAACTAATATTAGTTTGGCATTCCTGTTAAGTTTTGTGATTTTTTGAGCACGTTTGGTCACCTTGCTGTAACACTGAGTGATAAATAGCTGTTATTAGCTCCAGAAATGACTTAAACTGCTAAGTTAATGGAATTAAATGCGGAGAATTTAGTTCTAGGTCACAAATGTGTGAACTGTGCTACAGTTAAAATCTAAAGTTAATTAGAGCTAGTTTTGTATTTTTTAAGCATATTAGTTGTATATTTTAATGCCGGTTTGATTAGCAGCTGATATGAAAAATGGTGTTTTTGGTGAAACGAAAAATTTAATGAATCTTAAGATTTATTTTAAATCTGTTGAAAGTTAGGAACTTGGGTGGGTGAAATCAAGGTGTTCTTAGCAGATCGGGATATATCACATGGCCACTTAAGTGACCAAAGTCACTCACGACCAAGTGTTTCAGCCTTGTTACTTAAAGGCTTAAGATGAGATATTTCATCTCATTTTCACTCGTTTCTCTCATCTTCTCTCACGGTTGCAACTTCCAAAGGAGAGGAAAAGGAAAGACAAGCAAAGAAGGAGGAAGAGGAGGAAAGGAAAAGGAAGGGGAAAGCTAAGGCTTCATCATCCTCACCATCTTTGATCCAAGAGGTAGGGGGTTTTCTATCCATTGAGTCTCTTTTGTTCATGTTGAATGATTTTAGGGTTCATGGATAGGAGATTTGGTTTCGTGAGCCAAATCCTCGCCAGCTTTTGCAGAATTTTGCAGATTTTGTTCTAGGCGACCAGTGCCTGGGCGCCCTGAGTAGAGCGCCTGAGCCCTCAACCCAGGGAGGAATTTGCGTGTTGCTGTGCGAGGAGCGCCTAAGCACCCTTGTAAGAGCGCCTGAGTGCTCATCGCTAGGAAGGATAGGGGAGACGCTCTGCCATCCGAGCGCCTAAGCGCCCTAGGGGGAGCGCCTGAACGCCTGTTCCAGGATTTCACAAGATTCTTATCTTGGTGACATGGAGTTCTCTATCAACTGGGACCATTCATATATGTATCTTTGAGTGTATTGAGGCACTAAGGGGGGTATTTTCAAGGAGGAAATTACTACCTAATATACGAGAGAAAAGTGTGAGACCTTAAGCAACCAATGGTTTGAGAGTGCCATAGGGTAACACCTAGATTCTTGATCTTGGGATTGTTTTTATTATCACTTGTGATGATGATATGTGATGGGAATGACACATAACGTGAGTATGTGAGTATTCCTGAATTGATAATTGGAAAACCTCGTGGAGGAGGATAGACACATCTAACCCTATGTTTGGATGTTTTTTCATTAATGGAACGGAACGGAATAAGTAGGAATGGAATGGAATGGAAAGGAATGGAATGGAACATAATTTCCATTCTCTTTGTTTGGAAGTTTCATTAACGGAACGGAACGGAACGGAATTACTTATGTGTTCCACCCATTCCCCCTCAATTTTGGGGGGAACAAAAGTTGGGCATTTGAGGGGAAGAGGGGGGAAATGATTCCCCATGTGTTCCGTTCCGTTCCTATGCATTTTAAAACTCTCAAACAAGGGAAGTTATTTCCGTTCCCTCCATTCCCTTTCCGTTCCCCTCATTACCTATCATCCAAACATAGTGTAAGGGCATTGGTTATGAACTCGTGTAGGAGAGTATCCAATGTGGCATTGTATGTGTGTTTAAATATCACTTTGCATATTTTCTCACACACTTGCTATTTCCATGTATCTGCGAATGGTATATGAGATGGTAACAGTACACTCATTGTTGTGGGGTGGAATAGTCCATTCATTGTCAGGTGGTATATGAGATGGTAACAATACACTCATTGTTATGGGGTGGAATAGTCCATTCATTGCCAAGTAGTGTTGAATGATTGTAGCCATACTATTCAAAGGAATACAAGGAACGGAGTTCCTGAGAATAGTCGAGTTTCATGACATTGCACTAACACTATTTTACTTCATTGCATAATCATTGTATTAGGACATGTTAAACATAAACATACAACATAACAAGCATTGCATTTGCATGGTAATTGTATGGGCAGTTACCTTAATCAATGAAATTAACGATTGTATGGGCGGTTGTATAATATTGTTGATAGTTCTCTTATAGTGCGTGATTAGGAATGTGGTTTGCTTGAGAATACTACATAGGGTGGCTATGTGAGTTATTCTTTTGGTAGTAAGTAGTGATTCTTATACCTGTTGTAAACTTATTCCTAACGCTATTTGTTGATTTATTCTTTGTGAATGAATAAATACTGGTTTTGAAATACTTTTACTGATAAATTGTGATTTTTCACTCCGATTGTGTTTTCATGTAAATCCAGGTGGAAGCGTATCAAAAGGAAAGAGATGAAGATGCGTAGTATAAATGCTCTTTTAGGCTGAGCTTGTAAATATTTTATATTTGCTTAAGTTGTTTAAAGCTATGCATGACTGTACGCCTTTTGAGGCAGTGATGTATATATAACTTTTGTTAACATGGCTCTCCATAATTATTTTGTATAAATGTTATGGGTTTAGTTGATGTATGTTTTGAAGTAGCATAGCTAGTATTTGTTATTCTCATATATGTCAGATATATTGGAATAGAAATATTAGGATGTTACACTGTGCCCCTAAAGTAGAGTATCGAGTCAACGGTCTAACCAAAGTAGGCTCTTTTCTCCAATGGCAACAGCAACCATGAGAATATCAACATCTGTGACAAAGTACTTGCCCTAGCTGAACCATCGACTCTAATACCACTTGTTAGAATTAGGGAAGCCCAAAATGTCGAGGATATCACTTCCAATGGACTTAAAGAGAAACTACACTAGTGGTCTTCACTTAACCCAAAACCTTAAGGCATCGAGTCTATGGGTCTGCTCACTTTTATGGTCTTCACTTAACATATTTC
This sequence comes from Ormosia semicastrata, assembly GCA_029884595.1. Taxonomy (NCBI): domain Eukaryota; kingdom Viridiplantae; phylum Streptophyta; class Magnoliopsida; order Fabales; family Fabaceae; genus Ormosia; species Ormosia semicastrata. The sequence continues at coordinate 14,224,427 of JAQQTO010000052.1, forward strand.
TTACCAATGTGAGACTTCATCACTCACTTGATTTTCTAACATTAAGGCACATGAATGCCTTTAAGGTCAATGACCAACTCTTCCAAAAGCTTAAGCTATTTAGATAATTGGTTCTTGATATGGCATCAGAGCCTCTATGACCAAGTGATCATGAGTTCGATCCTTGCCACCCTATTCTTTTAAATAAAAGTTGAATGTCAACAGAAGGTAGGTAGGCCTGTGCATTGTCCACGCTTCAAGTCCAAATGACTCTTGCGTGAGGGGGCATATTAGATAATATGAACCATTCATTAACCTGCACCTAACAACTTAACCTTTTAAGAGAGTTGGTCATTGACAGATGAGATCAAATCAAATAAAACAGGCAAAAAAAGAACAATATCAAAACACAAGTGGCACTGGCACCCAACCCCTATAAACAATTTTCCTTCCCAAAACCGTTAAATTAGTCAACAGCAGCTCTCCAAGGCTTATGAACATGCCTACTGGCTACTCTTAATAAAATGAAAATAGCCCATTCCATATGCCAAGCCACAAACCAAAGGAATAAATGAACACTAGCCTGTAAACTCATATAACACGAAACACAATTTCAAGATAAATAAAACCTTTAGAGTGTGTTTGGATAGAGTATTTTAAGGAGGAAATGTATTTTTATAGAGGATTTAAAATGATTTGTGATAAAATAACTTGTTTAGATATTTTACAAAATCATTTTAAAAATTCTAAGTATGTTAAGAGAGTATTTCATTAGTTTAAAAAAAAGAATTTAAAATACCTCCTAAAGAGGTGGAATTCTAAAATTCCCTACCTCTTCTCTCTCCAAACCCCATCTTCGATCTCGTTTCTTTCTATATGCCATGCCACTGCACAGAGCCAGAAACTCCATCTCTGGAGCCATGGCATAGGGCAGTTCTGGCGGAGCACGGCGGCTGCATTGATGGGTTTTGATTGAAAGAAAGGGTGGCTACGGTGGGTATATGGGTTACTAATGCAGTTTTTGGTGATCAGAGGTTTCAAGGCGACGGAGCATGGAGCGGCGATTCACAGCGAGTCTAGGGTGGTAGCCATGGCGTGGGGTGGTTCTGGTGGAGCACGGCAGTTGAGTTGACGGGTTTTGATTCGAATGAAGGTTGGCTATGGTGGGTTTACAGGTTGCTGAATCTGGGTGCCTATGTTGGTGGTTGTGGTGGTATGGGTTCAGGGCCTAAATCGCGGCGGTGAGGTGTGGTGGTTCGGACGATGTTTGTGGGTGGCGGTTTGATAGTGGCTTGAGTGTGATTGCTACAAGGTGGTGAGGCGGCTTTGTTGGATTGCTAGTGGCTAAGCTCAGACAGCGAAAAATTTGACGAAATGCCAATCACCAGAAAGACGGGCTCGCCGTCAAAACGACCATCACCACCCACAGCCACGCCGTTGACACCCCTCCATGGCCAAACCACTGCACTGCTCAACCACCACCGGCAGCTCACGAATCAGACCAGCCCTGACCACCACATCGCCGTCCAAGCCTGAGCCACTGCAAGTCGTCGTTCCTCCGCCGTGTTACCACCCACGTAAGAGCCCTCGTCGATAGTTGCGCGGCAGCTCCGGTGGACGATGGTGAAGGATGATGCTCGAGAAGATATAAATGAGTATTATGGCCATTTTGATTTTGTTGTTTCATTTTTCTCGAGAGTTGAGAATTTAAAATTTATAAATAATTATCCAAACTAAAGTTTGAAAATGAAGATAATTGAATTGATGTAATTCAATTTCTTGGTATTTAAAATTCTTTGAAATTTTGGAATGCTCCATTCAAACACAACCTTAAAGATCTCCAATACACCTATAACCACTGTTCTTAAAATCAAAACCAACCAGCCAGTTGTATTACCAGAATCTCCTACAACCACCCAACACGCTCATCTGTTCACCCTTTAATAACCAAAATTTTGCCTAAATGGGCTAATATCCTTGTGAACCAACAGGTTAAATGAAAACCAGAAGAACCAAGCCTTTTAAAGGCCTTGAACCAAGTTAGGTGTTTCAAAGAAAGACACACCTCACTTTAAACACTCCTCACATTAAAAAAGTGCCTTTAGAACTTTTGAACCTGCATAAATGGGAATGACAACGCCACTAGGCCAACACACCTTTTGAAGTTATAATATATATTTAGGGTTTAATAATGTTATCTCAGGTTTCTGTTTATAAATTTTGTAACTGTTAGAATATTAGCACTTGGTCAACTATAATTATGTTGATTATCTAGTGATTAGGCTATAAGTTAGCCACTGATTATTAGGCAGTAGTTTAGCTTCTAACTAGCTTTCTAATTAACCCATTGATTTTGATGGGTACAGGTCTAGATTTATAAAACAGAAACACTGAATGGAGGTAAACACCTCCTTATAGCACAGAAAACTCAGAACAGAAATGGAGGTAGACCTCCTTACACAAGTAAAAAATAGAAAGACAGAAAGAGAATAGTGCCTTCTCAGAAAGAATTCTGAGCCCTCGAGTATCCCACAATCCAAATGATACTTTTCTCCCCTTTCTCCCTTCTTGCACTTCCCTACTTATTCTCTCCACTAACTGCCTATTCATTTGCCATAACCCCCTTAGGTAAATGCTAATTGCTGCCCCTCTTTATTCTCTCCACTCTCACTAGCTATAAATGTTCCTTACTGCCCCTCTTTACTCTCTCCACTCCCACTAACTGCCTGTTTATTTTCCATAACTCTCTTAGATAAATTCCTCTTACTGCCCCTCTCTCCCCTTCTATTATACACATGTTTAATTGGGGATCTATCTAAAGTTTCAGAGAATGAATTTCTCTATTTTGTTTTGCAATAGGATGTCAAAATATATACAAGAGGAGAGTATCTCCATCCATGATTTCAGGACCGGAAAACAGGAACCAAAAAATCAGAAAAGATACGATATTTACAAAGCTAAGAAAGGCAAACAATCCCAGCTAATTTACAGGAATACAAATCAGGAACAAAAAAACTCCTAATAATTAGTATCTATCACAGTAACTCCTAAGATTAGTATCAATCACAATCAGCCCAATTAAGGATTGAATGATTAACCAGAATCTTCCATAATCTTCACGCCCCCTCAAGCTGGGAGTAGATGTTGATCATTCCCAGCTTGGAAACTAAGTTGTCAACGTTGATTCTTGGTAAAGCCTTTGTGAAAATATCAGCAGCTTGTAGACTTGAAGGAGTGTAGACTATTTTAATGATTCCTTCTTCAATTTTCTCTCTAATGAAGTGTCTATCAATCTCCACATGTTTGGTCATGTCATGATAAACAAGATTCTTAGCAATGCTGATTGTAGCTTGATTATCACAAAATAATTTTATTGACCTTTCATATGTGATCTTCAATTCTTCAAGTAATCTTTTTAGCCACATTCCTTCACATATGTTGTATGTCATTGCTCGAAATTCAGCTTCAGTACTGCTGCGGGCAACCAGAGATTGTTTCTTGCTTTTCCAAGTTACCAAATTTCCCCAGACATAAGTACAATAGCCAGAAGTAGATCTGCGATCTGTTATTGATTCTGCCTAGTCAACATCCGAATAAATCTCGATATCTTTTTTGTGTCCTTTTTTAAAAAATAAGCCCTTCCATGGTGTCATTTTCAAGTACCTCAAGATTCTATAAACAGCATTAAGGTGATCCTCAGTTGGATTATTCATGGACTGGCTTACAACAATAACCAAGAAACCAATGTCAGGTCTTGTGTGAGACAAGTAGATGAGTCTTCCTACAAGTCTTTGATATCTTCCTATGTCAACCGGAGTACCTCCTTTCATGCCCAATTTGGAGGTTGGATCCATAGGTGTATCCGTCGGTTTACAACCAAGTATATCAGTCTCCTTGTATAAATTAAGGGTGTATTTCTGCTGTGAAATAGAGATTCCCTTGCTTGAGCGTGCCACTTCCATACCAAGGAAATATTTTAGGTTGCCCAGATCCTTGATTTCAAATTCATTGGCTAGAAAGGCTTTTAGTTTCTTCATTTCCTCATGATTGTCTCTTGTGAGGATAATATCATCAACATACACAACAAGAAGAGTGATTTTCCCTCCTGATGTATGATTAACAAAAAGAGTGTGATCTGATTGCCCTTGAATATAACCATATCTTTTTCCTACTTGTGTGAAACGATCAAACCAAGCTTGAGGTGATTGTTTGAGACCATATAGTGATTTCTTCAGTTTGCACACTTTGTTGACATTAGTCTTGTTCTTAAACCCAGGTGGAATTTCCATGTAGACTTCCTCTTCTGCGTCCCCATTTAGGAAGGCATTCTTGACATCCAATTGATAAAGTGGCCAATCAAGATTTGCTACCAAGGAAAGAAGAACTTTGACTGTATTTTACTTGGCTACAAGTGCAAAAGTTTCTTGGTAATCAATCCCATAGGTTTGAGTGTAGCTTTTTGCAACAAGTCTTGCGTTATATCTATCAATGCTCCCATTTGCATTATACTTGACATTGAAAATCCACTTACACCCCACAGGTCTTTTCCATTCTAGTAGATCAGTGATATCCCAAGTGCCATCTTTATTCGGCACATGAATTTCTGCATTGATGGCTTCTTTCCAGTTTGGCTCTTCATGGCTTCATGAATATTTTGTGGAATTTCTATCAGAGACAAACTAGAGAAAAGCATGATATCTAGGTGAAAGATATTCATGAGACACTTCGATATCAGATGTTGAGTGCATGACCTCACTCCCTTTCTTTGGGCAATGGGAATGTCAAGATCATTATAAGGCAATAAAATAGGAGCAGTTTGAATCTCAGTATTACCTGGATTTGCAGCATCAGGGCTTGGATTAGCTTCCTGGCAAGGCTCAGGAAGGATTGGACACCCAACCTCTCCATGTGTTTTCGGTCTCCTAGAAAGAACTTTGGAGAAAACTACGGTTTTTGACTTCTGAACCAGTATCAAGTTGACTATTAAGTTCACTGATATGATCAAGAATATCTGTTGCCTAACTGATATGATCAAGAATAGGTGTTGTCTCACTAATAGGTTCTATGACAGGTGCAGAAAAGGGCTCAATTTGCCAAAACTAATATTCATTGTCCTTACTGGTGAATGGGATTCCCCCCTGAATATGGGTTTTGGAGTAGAAAGGCTGGTTCTCAAAGAATGTGACATCTAGAGAATTGTAAAATTTATTTTTATCAGGAGAATAATTTTGAGTTGGAGAATACCCAAGAAATACACACTTCATAGCCTTTGGATCAAGTTTGCTCCTAAGGTGGGGAGAATATAAACAAAGGCTGAACAACCAAAAACTTTGAGAGGTAAGTTAGAGATGACTCTATTTTTGGGGTAGGTATCATTAAGAACATGAATAGGAGTCCTGAACTGTAGAACACGAAAGGGCATTCTATTAATGAGATAAGCGGCCATAAGGATAGCATCTCCCCAGAAAAAATTAGGAAGATGAGCTATAAATAGAAGGGCACAGGCAACCTAAAGAAGGTGACGATTTTTCCTTTCTGCCCTCCCATTTTGTTGAGGAGTATCAACACAAGAACTTTAATGGACAATCCCTTTCTCAAATAAGTAATTCCCAAGAGCAGAACTAAAGTATTTAGTGCCATTATCAGTTCTGAGAATCTAGATGTTTGTTTGAAATTGATTTTGGATCATGTTGGACGGTGGCCTCTATTGGACGGTGGCCTCTTTGTTCCCACGTTTTCATGTTTTTAGTGTAGACATTATTTTTAGTGTTTTATTGTTGCTTATTTTATAGGCTAGTTTAATGTATAGCTACCTCTATATATTACCTCCATTGTAAACATTCTTATGAGCAATAATATACAAAGTTCATATTCTTCAAATTCTAAGATGGTATCAAAGCAGTTCCAATCCGAGACTGTCTCTGTTTTCCGTTGAGCCTTTTTTCGGTCGGCCTTCATTGCCAACCAAACTGTGTTTTTTGGCCTTCATTGCCCCTTTTCTGCACATTCCTTTTTTAGCCTTCACTGCCACCCAAACAGAAACCCATTCATAGACAAACAGAACCCCGTGACAACACCCATTCCTTTTTTTTTTTTGGCCTTTATTGCCACCCAAACAGGATCCAAACAGTACCCAAACAAAAACCCTTCGTACCCATTCCGTCCAAGTAAGGTCACGAGGTATCTCAGAAACCTCCGACCGGCCATCCCTCTGAGCGCCGTCGTTGGAGGAGCCGTCACGCTCCTTCACACGCATCTGCAGCTCTCGGCGCGTGGAGGTCACGCGCCCCCTTAAGGTCATCAGAGAGCGACGTTGTTAGTTCCTTTCACCTCGCCGACGACCTCTACTTTTGTTTCTGTAGCCGAAACTCCTGTCCAAGGCTGTTTGGATAGTCGGTTCACCTTCTCTGTTTTTCTGCCCCTGCCCTGCATCCCAAATTTGGTTACGTCTGTTTTTCTGCCTTGACTCTGTTACTTGTCTCTTACGATGTCAACCAAAGGTGAGATTTCAAATGTCTCTCTACACAGCCTTGAAAAGCTCTCAGGTACTTGTTCTTTGACTTATTCGGGTAAGTTACCTTTTTCCGTTGGATTCAATGTCTCGAATACAAATTTTTTTACCAACTCCTGGATTATGGATTCAGGAGCCACAGACCATATGACCAACAACCCCACTATATTTTCCACCTATTCTCCATGCCCAAGCAATAAGAAAATATCCACAGTTGATGGTTCCTTGACCACTCTAGCCGGTGTAGATGTCCAACTAAGCCTCCTAATGACCTTAAAAAATGTCCTTCATGTCCCTAAACTGTCCACCAATCTGATTTCTGTTCAAAAATTAATTAAAGATTTATCTTGCAAAGTAGTTTTCTACAATGATCATTGTGTTTTTCAGGACAAGGATTTGGGGAAGATGATTGGACGTGCTAGGGAGCAGGAGGGTCTCTACCTCCTTGAACCACCTTGTCAGGTAAACAGGACCAAGAGCGGACTTGAACACCCATATTCTTTTACCTCAGAACTTTTTTCAACCAAAAAAGACAAAACTTGGCTTGTTCACCGTAGATTAGGTCATACATCCTTTTTTGTTGTTAAGAGTCTTTTTCCTTCTTTGTTTAAAGGTCATGATGTTGAACAATTTCATTGTGAAGTATGTAAACTTGCTAAACATAAGCATGTCAATTTTCCAATTAGTAATACAAGAAATTCTATTCCTTTTTCTCTTATTCACAGTGATGTTTGGGGTCCCTCTTCCATTCCTAGTGTCTCTAGGGTAAGACGGTTTGTCTTTTATTGATGACTGTACACGTGTTACCAGGATTTTTCTCCTCAAACACAAGTCTGATATTAGTACTGTTCTCCCAAATTTTTGTTCCATGATTAAAAATCAATTTGGGGTGCGTATTAAACAATTAAGGTCTGATAATGCTAAGGACTACTTTAATCAGACTCTTATGCATTTTTTCCAGAAAGAAGGGATAATCCATGAATCAACTTGTGTCCATACCCCACAACAAAATGGGTTAGCAGAGTGAAAAAACAGTCATCTTCTTTGTTAGATAAATAGGTTTTTACCTTTGGTCTTTTTACCTTCAGTAGTTTCATTACTCTATTATTCCTTTGTAATAGTTATTCTTTTACTCATATAATAGAATCACAAAGGATGACCTAGGACACAACTTCCATCAACATGGTTTGTCCTTTTCTCTTTCCTCTCAACCATCAATGTTTACATGGTATCACCGTATCAGAGAGCTAGGGAGGAGCAAACCATTGCATTTACCCACTTGCCCACTGTAAGGGGTGAGCATTAAACTCATACCCACCATTCTCACGAAGTGGTGGTGACTTCTGTCCAGATCCAGTCATATGTACAGTGCACCCACGGCTGTGATTCTTCCAACCGCTCAAGTCCTTCATTGTTTCGAGTGAACTCGACCTCAGGGAGACTCAACAGGCTTCGACCGGCCAGAACCCAGGAGCCCACCCTCATACGCGGCCGAACGCGCCTTCAAGTGTCGCCTCAGTCCGTGCGCATGGCCTTCACCCGCCACCACATCCAGAGCGCATGAGCAAAACACACCACTCTGTT